>CM071851.1:21642181-22334681 GCA_036507275.1 Sicyos edulis | reverse complement strand
GGAACACATGCCGACCAACCTCAAACTCCAAATCTCGACGCCGAACATCGGCGTAACTCTTCTGCCGCGCTGAGAGTGTCAACATACGAGCCCTAATCTTACGTGACTTTGCACCATTGGTCAAGCTGCGGTAACTTTCGGGACCCAAAACCTGTCTATCACCAACCTCTTCCCGAACACGGGGGACCGACAAACGCTTACCATACAATGCCTCGAATGGAGCCATCGAGATCGTCGATGTAATCGTTGTTATAGGCAAACTCCATCAGAAATGCAGATCTGGTCCCAAGCGCGGGAAATCCAACACACAAGCCCTCAACATATCCTCGAGAATCGATTCACTCTCTCACCGACCATCCGTCGAGGGTGAAAAGTCGTATCTTAAATCGCACTCTGTGCCCAAACCCTACGGAGCGCTCTAAAGCGAGAAGTGAACCGCGAGTCACGATCGGACACAATCCTCACCGGCACTCCATGATAACGGATGATCTGCTCCAAAAGCAGTGCGCGCCATTGTTCCACGGTATAAGTGTCTCTACAGGGAATGAAGTGTGCGCTCTTGGTCAAACGGTCGACTATCACCCAAATCGAGAGAACTTCCTCGGAGTCCTTGGCAAACCAGAGATAAAGTCCATGGAGATCTCTTCCCATTTCCTTTGGGGCACACTCGGTGGTTGCAACAAACCGGTGGCCTCTGCACAGGTGCCTTCACTTGGCGACAAGTGAGACACCGGTGACAAACTCGCCACATCTCTCTTCATTCCCATCCACCAAGAGGTCCGCTTAAGGTCTGATACATCTTGGTACCCAGGGTGCCAAGCAAAAAGAAGGAATGTGGGCCTCGAGAGCAACTCGCTCGCAACCCCGCAATATCCGGAACACACAACCGGCCTCTATAAGTCAACCCAGCATCGGTGAATATACAAAGTCAAAGTCACCGTCAAGACTAACTCTGTCAACCAATCTCTTAAGTGCGGGTCACCCAACCGATATCTATAATCCATTTGCCTAATCGGCCGGTGAGCAGTCAATGAGCTACCACGGCGGTAACCTCACCCAACAACATCGCAACCTCGCCCGTTCGAACTCTCTCCGCAAACTGGCTGAACTCAACAACGCCGCAGAGTGCGACGTTTTCTACTCAAAGCATCGGCCACTACATTGGCTTTACCGGATGGTACAAAATCTCGCATGATCATAATCCTTTACCAACTCTAACCATCTCCTCTCGCCTCATATTCAACTCCTTTCGAGTAAGCAGATACTTGAGGCTCTGGTGATCGGTAAACATCACGAATCCGCTCACCATACAGGTAATGCCTCCAAATCTTGATTGCAAACACCACTGCTGCCAACTCCATATCATGAGTCGGGTAGTTCGCTCATACGGCCGGTGACGGGAAGCATAGGCAATGACCTTCCCGTCTTTGCATCAACACACAACCTAATCCTAACTTGGAAGCATCATCAGAGACCACGAAACCACTGTCCCCTCGGGATCGCCAACATCGTTTGAAGTCAAAGCTCGCGCTTGAGCACGGCAAAGCTCTCATCACACTGCTTTGTCCCAAACAAACTCGACACCCTTCCTCGTCAGACGAGTGAGGGGCGAGGCTAAAGCGAGAAAAGTCCTTGATGAGCCGCGGTAGTAACTCGCCAAACCAGAAAAGCTGCAAATCTCGGCAATCAAGTCGGCTTGGCCCATGAATCTATAAAGACCCGACCCAAAAGGGGCTCTAAATAGGCCTTTACCCCAATGCATACATTCAAAGGAAAGGATAATATGCAAATAAGTTTTTAGATTCCCAATTAAAACAAAACAATCAAGGTTCAATCAGAATCAATATAGTTTCTTTGAAACTCGTTTCAAGGCAAATACATTTCCAAAACGTACACTCACGATCAGAGATTTATTAAAACATTTGAAACATCCTCAAATTCAATAAAGCGGGAATCCACAAAATCATTCAGAAAACATCCTAGGGCTCGTGCCCGCTACATGCATTCGATGGGGAAAATGAAAGACAAGAGTCATAGAAATAAAAAGTCGAGACGACAAAGACGTTCCCATGATCATAGCTCCTCCTTCACCATCCCGCCTCGCGCCATGGTTACTGAAAGATAAGTAAGGGTGAGTAACGAATTACTCAAGAAGAATCCCCGACCAGGGTACAATACGATGCACATGGTCATCTAGATGAGTGTATGCAAGCTGTGAACATAAACACATAATAGAGCACATAGCTTAAGTCCACACTTGGACCTCGGATGCCAACTCGGGTCTTAGTTCGGAATAATCCACACCACACAATACGCCCTATACGAGAACCAAGTCTCGGCCTCGGCTGTCTCATCGTCACGAAAGGTACACTAGCTCAAGATCCCGAGGAGCTCTCCGGTCGGCGCTAATGAGCGTAAGCATGCACCGCGTGCTCTGCAGACTATGAAGTGCGGGTCTAGTGGCAAGTCGCCCATGTCCGATCACCACGCCTAACTAAATCTCTCGGATCGGTGTCACCGACATAGGGTGTGAGACTGGACACGTGAACTATGTCGGCTGAACCACCGCACTTTGAGGCTAAGGAACCGGTCGTGATAGGCTTGCACACGAAGCGGTCCTTGCCCTAACAGTGGCAATCAAGGGCTACGGCCGAACACGCTGAGGACGCGTGCCGACCGTCGAGGGCGAGGCAATGCCACGTCATCATCCCGACCGTTGGGGCATTTAACGATCGCCACCCTCACCCAAGATTGCGGGGCCTCACGGTCGGGTTAGCTAAACCCTAACGGGGTCCGGGGACGGAGAAGCGTCTCGACGTCCCCCGCCATGGATGCAAGATACTTTATGCATCGGGCCCGGATGATGCTACCTACCTACACTTTAACCTATCATATCAATAACATACAATCCAATACAATCCAAAACGTGCTCAACAGATACAACGAACCTAGCATGGTACTCTGAAGCAAGAACAGATATGAGCATGCTAGAACGGAACAACCTAGCATGGGCTAACATGAGAGAACAACATCACGAAGTCATGCTAGTCGAGGAATTGAACAGAGCACCTAAACTATACATGCTGATAATCACAAACAAACATACAAACAACAATCACATAGAACATCGCAGGTCCACACAACTCCGGTAAGAAATCCTTACCTTGGCCGGGGCAACTACACACACAAAATCCTACGCTGCGATCGATCCCGAGCTAGCTAACGAGAACCTAACAAACACAATAGAAATCACAATTATAGCCCTAAACAAATATAATAAAACAAGCGTGCTCGGCTCGGGGCACTCACACGGCACGGCCCGACACGCGGACGGGCGGCAAGACGGCGGCCGCTGGCCAGCTGGCGCCGACGAGCGCAGAAGGGGGCGATGGCGGCGAGGACCGCGCTGCCGGGCGCCGACGGGCGGCGAGGCGGCGAGGTGCCGTGTGCGCATGTGTATGCGTGCATTGGCCGGGCGGGCGCAGCGCACGGGCGCGTGAGCAAGCGAGACGAGGCAAGCTTGCTGGCGCGCGCGCGCGGCGCGACGCGCGCGACGCGCGCAGCGAGCGAGCGCGGGCGCGCGCGCGCGAGAGCGCGGCGCGCGCGGGCGCTCAGCCAGCGCGCGCGACGGCCGCGACGGGCCGGGCGATCGGGCGGCTGGTGCTCTTCTGCTGCTGCGATCTGGGGCGACTGGGCTTTGCTTGCTAGGCGATCCGGGCGGCGCTGGGCTTCTTCTTTGGCAGATCTGGGCATCTTTGGGCGACTGCTACAAACACACACACACACAAGCTCTTCTCCTTACCTTCGGCCAACAAGAACACCTAATCGAGAAGATGAAGAGGATGAAGACTTACCCGGAGTGATGATGAACGATCCAAGGGAGCTGCAAGGATGAAGAATCGACAAGGAGAGCTTGGGAGAAAGCTTGGGCGGCCACAACTCTTTTGGAGAAGAAAACACAACAAACCTAATTTCTATTTCATTTAACCAAATGCACCAAACACCAAAGATCCAAGGTTAACTAAGATGTGATGCAGAAAGAGCAACAAGAGCACCTAATGGCTCAATTGGCACACATCTCTACAAGCTTCCCAGGAGACCCGGGTTCAAACCCCGGCTGCAGCACAAATTCCTTTATTTTTACTTTTGCATCTACCCATGCTCAAACCAAACCACAAAGCCTCAAAAACCTTCATAAATCCATCCAATAATTTTAGCAAGCTGAAAAAGACATAAACGGCCTGACGGCCCGACCAAATTACTAAAATACCCCTAGGGCATACCGGAAGATGGACGAAAACACGGGCCGTTACAATATTCCCTCCTTTTTATGACTTTCGTCCTCGAAAGTCCTTAAGATCAAACAAAGACAGATACTGCAATCTCATCCCGTCTTCCCGCTCACAAGCGGCCTCCTCTGAACTCTAACTCCTCCACCGAACTTTTACCAAGCGGATCTCACGATTATGCAACGTCTTCGTCTCGAGGACGAGAATACTCACTGAGCTTCCTCGAAGCTCAAATCCTCAATCAGCTGCAAAGGCTCAAAGTCCACAATGAGCAATGGGTCCGACACATACTGCCTCCCACCGATACATGAGAACACTGCACACGGCTGACATTGACCGAAAAAGCTAACCAATATGCAACTCTGCCAATCCTCTCGAGAATCTCAAATGGTCCAACAACAGGAGACTCCACTTCTCCCGCTTACCAAAACTCAACACAACTCACAACGGCACAATCTTAAAAGCACGCACTGTCCAACCTCAAACTCTAAAACTCGACGCCGGACATCGACGAAACTTTCATGCCTGCTCTGAGCTAACCACAAACGAGCTCAACCTCTTGCACAACACCTCTGGTCAACTGCAGCAACACAGGACCCAAAACAACACTGACGGCCACCAACCTTTTCTCACAGCACTAGAGACCTGCAACACTTACCATACAATGCCTCAATGGAACCACAAGAACTGACCGCTGAGAACTGCTACTCAAGGCAACCTCCTAAAACCACACTGGTCTCCCGCTGCCTAATCACGGAAACACCAACTCGCAACAAGCTCCGAAGGATCTGGCTCACTCCTCCCAAAAGACCATCGGACGAAAAGGGTGAAAACACTACAGAAACTGCACTCGGCTCATAAGCCTCTAAGAACACTCTCCTGAATCACGGTTCGCCCACGCACTGCCTAGAACAAACCTTTGTTGCCACACCCTAATGGCAACATCTCCAACCTGAAACTGACATGCCTCTACTCCATAGAAATGGCATCTGCACAACAACCGAGGTGCGAGCTCTAGCTACTGAAGTCAATACTCCAAAAATCCGAACTCACACAACAACCTCAACTAGCTGACAGCTCCCACACGGAAACTTACAATCCAACAACTTGAGTGCTACGAACTAGGAAGCTCAAACAACTACAACTGCATAGCTATGCCAATCCACTCATCTCTAGCTCGACTCAAATCACTAGCTGGGCAAGACAACTTGCAAACAACCAGGCCCCAGAGGGCTCCATCCACTACACTTACCTCCGTGCAAACAACGGAACAAAGCTCGCCTCAAATATGAAACACATCTCACAAGTCCAAACGATAACACATACAGCTTAACCCTCAAGCTTAGGCTTAATGCACCTTCCCACCGAAACTTCATAACGGAACTCCACTACCGGTCAACACCAACTACCAAGAACAAGAATACCAACAATGGTGGCAGAGTGCAAGCTACACTAGCCACAAGGATCCTCGATAAGTCCGGACCTAATCCGGCCACAATGGTGCAACCTCAACCCACAATCGATACAAAGGAGATCTTCCACTACAAAGGTGCAACATCTTCCATGCCAACACACAAAATCTTAACCAACTAGGCCAAACACTCATAAGAGGCGGGACAACCTTTATCTGCGACCTCTAGAACACCCTCCAAGAATCCGCTTAGCTGGACAGACGACTACTTCCAAGCGACCAACAAACTTTTCCTTCAAGCTAGCGCTTCCACCATTAACTCCAAGACCAAGGAGTAACTCGACAACTCCCGAAGGAAACGGCTCCTACAAGCGGACAACCAACGGACAGAGAACTCCACATACGCCACTGTCTTGCTCCACGAGCAACAACATCTAATCTCACGGGCACAACCGGGGTCCATCTCGCATGAACCTCCAAATGCCAAACGGGGCAACTCAACATCTTGGAAACAGGAAAAAACAACCAACATGGCACAAACCACTCGCCCCACGAGCAAAACTAAACTCTAGCAACTTCAATCCACACTTGGTCAACACCAAGCATCAACTTGCCACCACACGAAAACTCCGGACTTTACTCCAAATAAACACTAGCTTGCTAGTCTACCAAGATCGCTAGCAACTCCACCGAGGCTACAAACTACACGCCTCCGGCTAGCCAACCTGAAACTCACTAGCTGGGCTCGGTGAGCTCGAGAGGCTCTCCACAACCTAGGGTTCTTCGGCAACCTCGACACACACACACTGCTAGGCATACGATCTAACAGGACAACCGCTGAACAAACAACTCAATTTCAAAGCATCCCAACCGTCTTTGGCCAACTCCAACTCCTTGGGAACCTAGAGGACCCAAACGCGCTGCACGCGTCATCCTCCTACTCAAAGCATCAGCCACAACATAACTTCTACCCAAGGAAGGATCCGAACAACTCTCTTAGGCATGCCGATCGAAACCACGCGGCTTAGCTACCATCGCTCTTGTTCGGGTTTCCAATGAACTCCAACCAACGATCAACAAGAAGATCCGCCAACCAAGCTTTAGGCCCAACTTAACAAATCTTGCCTAAGCAACAACTTGATACCACGAGCACGGTATCCTTACCACCTCAACCAAGCCTTACAACAACCACAGAGTCCCACTTCTCAAGGAACCGAGCACGAGATCTCCAAAGCAAACCCTACATGGATCGAAACTCTCGCCACGGAACGAACCACACAAAACACACTTGTGTGCACAACTCCCAACCTTCCTTTAGAGATCCAAGACTAACAAGCGCTTTTCCACAAAGCAACGATAACTCTGGCAATGATACAAACAATCCAAGGAACACCAAAAGTTCCATCTTCACACGATACTCGAAGCGGTGGCAACCTTGCTCTACTAAAACATAACGACGCCAAACCGAACTTACTTTATACCAAGACTCTACCAAGTGCGCTTACACATAAGGCGTCCTACTCATCTCATAGGCATCCAACTCATCTCATAAGCATCCAACTCATCTCGAGAGCATCCAACTCATCTCGAGAGCATCCAACTCATCTCACGGGCATCCAACTCATGGTTCCCCTATTTGGACCGAACTCGCATCTACAATGCTCACTCAACTCGAGGTTTAGGCACCGAAGGTAGTGGACCGCACTACCAACCACAAAGATCTCTTGGCCTTAGCATTAGCGTGAGACTCACACGCACTAACACTTACCGGCCGCCAACTGTGACTTACTCGACCCCCAAGTAACTGCGGGAAGAGGCTCCAGCTCCTCTCGAACATCCTTTCACTTGTGGTTCTTCAACTACCACCGAACTAGCCCTCTTGCACGACCTAAACAAGTGCATTTTCCATAAATGGATCCAATGGCTAAAGAAGTGTCTTTGAACTCCGGACGGCATAGAACCATCCGCTATGCCAAGCCAAACTCAAGCTCGAACCGGACTTAGTGCCAAAGTGGCACACCAACCAATGCACCTCAAGTGCTACTACTACCAAATCAACATCTCGAAGAAGCGGGGTCATTAAACAACAACGGGCTCGCAAGAGGGCAAAGATGACCCTTCATCCGCCTCGAGCCACTAACACGGCAACTTGCCAAACAATCGGGCGCGATGGTGGAGACTCGCTAGACCACCTCTCACAAGGGATTTCCACCACCATCGATGAACCAAACAACACAGAACGGCACACCTCGGCCTTTGAGCAGCAGGGCATCCCACACACGGATGCTAAACTCAAACACGGCCAACTACTTTACTACTATCAGTGGGACTTACTAAAACATCGAGCTACAGGCATCCATTTGCCAACACGGGCGTCTCCAACAACGCCAACAAACTCATCCGAATAAACTGCTTTGATCATCCCCTCCCGAGAACCTCCGGGGCTACAAAAGCACGGGGGAAAAATCTTTGAAACAGACTCTGTCACCGGGCTAATCTTGTGCCGGGACTCCTCACCACGCGCTACAAAGCTGCGCACTGGGTCTCCGCTCTCGATAGCTAAAGACTTGCCATCGGATCTCTCATGGTGGAGCACACTCTGCTCAAGGAGTCTCTCTGAGGCGCCGCTAGCCTCTACCCCTCCTCTAGGCAACTCAAGCCGCGGGGCCAATCGGCATGCGGGCCTAACAACCCCGGACGCGGCCTCAACATCAACACGATCTGTCCAACTCCTCGGTCGGACATGCCAAGCGCCTCTGCTCCTCGGGGTGCGATCAACATCTTGGCGATCCGCACGAAGCACCACCACCCTCTCACTAGGGGAAAAGCAGAATCGGGCCACAAATGGCCAGCGGAGTCTAAGCTCGCCTCCCTGCGGAACGATGTCCCGGGGCATCCGGATCTATCTGGATACCTCAACAAGCTGCTAAACAAAGCCGCTGCGATCGCGCGGAAAGTTGGCATGATGGCTCACTAAGCCCAAACCAACAACGAGTCAGAACCTGCTCGTCTCCGCTCCACAACACTACACAAGGCATACACTAGATGAAAGGTATTGTAAATTCTTAACCCTTTTCTAAAGCAGAAAACTTAGGCGTACTGATGACCGCCTGAGTCTTAGGTGATCATGGGAAAGACGACCTACAACAAAAGGTCGGTCTACAAAGTCTATGACTCGAGCTCACGATACCAATCATAAAGACCCGACCCAAAAGGGGCTCTAAATAGGCCTTTACCCCAATGCATACATTCAAAGGAAAGGATAATATGCAAATAAGTTTTTAGATTCCCAATTAAAACAAAACAATCAAGGTTCAATCAGAATCAATATAGTTTGCTGAAACCTGTTTCAAGGCAAATACATTTCCAAAACGTACACTCTGATCAGAGATTTATTAAAACATTTGAAACATCCTCAAATTCAATAAAGCGGGAATCCACAAAATCATTCAGAAAACATCCTAGGGCTCCGTGCCCGGCTACATGCATTCAGGGGAAAATGAAAGACAAGAGTCATAGAAATAAAAAGTCGAGAGGACAGACGACGTTCCCATGATCATAGCTCCTCCTTGACCATCCTGCCTCGCGCCATGGTTACCTGAAAGATAAGTAAGGGTGAGTAACGAATTACTCAGTAAGAATCCCCGACCGGGGTACAATACGATGCACATGGTCATCTAGATGAGTGTATGCAAGCTGTGAACATAAACACATAATAGAGCACATAGCTTAAGTCCACACTTGGACCTCGGATGCCAACTCAGGGTCTTAGTCCGGAATAATCCACACCACACAATACGCCCTATACGAGAACCAAGTCTCGGCCTCACTGTCTCATCGTCGACACGAGAAGGTACACTAGCTCAAGATCCCGAGGAGCTCTCCGGTGGCGTTGTAATGAGCGTAAGCATGCACCGCGTGCTCTGCGGAACTATGGGGGTGCGGGTCTAGTGGCAAGTCGCCCATGTCCGATCACCACGCCTAACTAAATCTCCGGATCGGTGTCACCGACATAGGGGTGTGAGACACGGACACGTGAACTATGTCACCAACCACCGCACTTTGAGGCTAAGGAACCGGTCGTGATAGGCTTGCACCAGAAGCGGTCCCTGCCCTAACAGTGGCAATCAAGGGCTACGCCGAACACGCCGAGGATGTGCCCGGTCGTCGGGACGAGGCAATGCCACGTCATCATCCCGACCGTTGGGGCATTTAACGATCTGCCACCCTCACCCAAGATTGCGGGGCCTACCGGTCGGGTTAGCTAAACCCTAACGGGGTCGAGGGACGAGAAGCGTCTCGACGCCCCCGCCATGGATGCAAGATACTTTATGCATCAGGCCCGGATGATGCTACCTACCTACACTTTAACCTATCATATCAATAACATACAATCCAATACAATCCAAAACGTGCTCAACAGATACAACGAACCTAGCATGGTACTACGAAGCAAGAACAGATATGAGCATGCTAGAACGGAACAACCTAGCATGGGCTAACATGAGAGAACAACATACGAAGTCATGCTAGTCAGGAATTCAGAACAGAGCACCTAAACTATACATGCTGATAATCACAAACAAACATACAAACAACAATCACATAGAACATCGCAGGGTCCACACAACTCCCAGAAGAAATCCTTACCTTGGCCGGGGGCAACTACACACAAAATCCTACGCTGCGATCGATCCCGAGCTAGCTAACGAGAACCTAACAAACACAATAGAAATCACAATCATAGCCCTAAAAAAATATAATAAAACAAGCAGGCTCGGCTCGGGGCACTCACACGGCACGACTGACACGCGGACGGGCAGGCAGCACGGCGGGGCTGCTGCTGGGCGCTGACGGGCGCAGAAGGGGGCTGATGGGCGGCAGGGACCGCACACTGGGCGCTGACGGGCGGCAGGGCTGCATGGTATGCGCGGACGCATGGACGGCTGGCGGGCGCAGCGCACGAGCGCGGCAAGCGGACGAGACAGCGCTAGCGCGAGCGTGCGCGCGGCGCGCGATCTGGCGCGACGCGCAGCAGCGAAGAGCGGCGCTAGCGGGCGCGAGACGCCGGCGCGCGGCTGCTCGCCAGCGCGCGCGACGGCCGCGACGTTGGGCTGGCGGGCTGGGCGGCTGGTGCTCGCTTCTTCGCGCGATCACGGGCAGCTTGGGCTTGCCGCTAGGCGATCTGGGCGGCTCTGGGCTTCTTCTTGGCAGAGATCTGGGCATCTTTGGGCACTGCTACAAACACACACACACACAAGCTCTTCTCCTACCTTCGGCCAACAAGAACACCCAATCGAGAAGATGAAGAGGATGAAGACTTACCCGAGTGATGATGAACGATCCAAGGGAGCTGCAAGGATGAAGAATCGGCAAGGAGAGCTTGGGAGAAAGCTTGGGCGGCCACAACTCTTTTGGAGAAGAAAACACAACAAACCTAATTTCTATTTCATTTAACCAAATGCACCAAACACCAAAGATCCAAGGTTAACTAAGATGTGATGCAGAAAGAGCAACAAGAGCACCTAATGGCTCAATTGGCACACATCTCTACAAGCTTCCCAGGAGACCCGGGTTCAAACCCCGGCTGCAGCACAAATTCCTTTATTTTTACTTTTGCATCTACCCATGCTCAAACCAAACCACAAAGCCTCAAAAACCTTCATAAATCCATCCAATAATTTTAGCAACTGGAAAAAAGACATAAACGGCCCTGACGGCCCGACCAAATTACTAAAATACCCCTAGGGCATACCTGGAAGACTGGGACGAAAACCTGGGCCGTTACATGAACTCACGGCCTCAATCTTCGCGGGGTCCACGGCTATACCATCTCTCGAAACCACGTGGCCTAGGAAGGCCACCTGCTCCAACCAGAAATCACATTTGGAAAACTTCGCATAAAGTGGTTTTCCTCAAAGCCGCCAATACTCGCCTCAAATGCTCTGCATGGTCTTCTTTAGACCTCGAATAAATCAGAATATCGTCAATGAACACGATGACGAAGTTGTCCAAAATGATTTGAACACCCTATCCATCATGTCCATGAACGCAGGTGGGGCATTGGTCAATCCAAACGACATGACCACAAACTCATAGTGACCATATCTAGACACGAAAGTCGTCTTAGGAATGTCGGCATCCACGATCCGCAATCGATGGTAACCGGATCTCGATCTATCTTGGAGAACATGAAGCTCCCGAAGCCGATCGAACAAATCATCGATACGGGCAGCGGATACTTATTCTTCACTGTCACCTTATTAAGCTCGCGGTAATCAATACACAAGCGCATAGAACCATCCTTCTTTTTCACAAACAGAATCTGGTGCTCCCACGGGGACACACTCGGACGGATGAACCCTCGGTCTAACATCTCCGCAACCGAATCTTCGTTCCTTTAACTCACTGGCGCCATGCGTCACGGAGCCTTCGAGATAGGGAGGGTCCACTGCTCGAGCTCAATAATGAAGTCAACTCTCTCTTTGGGGGCAACCCCGTAACTCCTCAGAAACACATCCGCGAACTCCCGCACGGCCGGTACGATCAGCAGACGGCGGAGAGGCGGCTCTTCCTGCATAACTTGGCTAGGTAGCCCCAAGCTCCATGAGCTAGCAAACGACGAGCTTTCACGGTGACACCATCGGCGGGCAAACTCCACCACTGGACTCCACGAAACTTAAAAAGTGGGCCGACTGGCGGTCGAACACTACTTCTTTCGGTGGCGGTCAATCAACGCGTGGTTAGCGCCTAACCACTCCATACCAAGAATCACATCAAAACCGCTCATAGGCGGAACTATGAGCGTAGCCACAAGCAACTCTCCGGATATCTCGATCCGGCCATCCCTAATCTTATCTCTAGCCAACATACTAACTCCCGAAGGAGTTGCATGAGATAACTCAAAAGCTAGAGGCTCTAGTCTCAACTTAGCATGCTCAAAGAAACAACGAGATACAAATGAATGCGTAGAACCAGAATCAAACAAGACAAATGCGCAGTGATCTAAAACAAGAAGCGTACACGCCACGGCGGCATCCGTGACGCTGCGGCCGGCCGACGGTCGTAGCAAACACCCGACTGCTGCTGCTGCTACTGGGCCGAGGATGAGAAACGGATCATATGTCCCTCTTTACCACAACGAAAACACACTCTGGGCCCTGTCTGGCAAGCTCCAGTGTGGGTCCTCCCGCAAGAAGCACAAGCAGGAACCTGCCTGGGACCGCCCTGCTGGCGAGGCTGAAAACGGATCGGGGCCCTATGCGATCCGGTTTTGGAATCGCCCTTGGCGACGCCGCCGCCACCCCTAAACTCAAACTTCCTCTTCGCCCCCCATGCGGTGGAGCAGACGCCGAACAGGGAGCGGCGACAATCCGCTCAACAGGATACTTCCCATTATAAATGGTGGCTAACTGCACCGCTCTAGCATAAGTGTCAGGGGCCTGAGCCCTGACATCCTGGGAAACACCCTGCCTCAATCCAGATATGAACTTCCGAATCTTCAGCTCCGGGGTGGCAATCAACTGAGGAGCAAAATATCCATACTCTGAGAACTTGCGCTCATATTCCTCAATGGAATCAGAACCTCGCTTCGAGTTGGAAGAGCTCCACCATCTTCTCTTGAGCCTCATCACCGATGAACTTTACCTTGAACTCGGCCTTGAAGAACTCCCGGTAGCGGGTGGAGACCCGGTGGTCTCTCGCTCAAAGTGGACTCCCACCACCATCTCATTTGTGCCTCCCAAAGCACATGAGCCGCACATCTCGGCCTCTAAATATCGGGGCACACCATGATCGGGAAGGTGTACTCCAAATGGGCAATCCACTGGCTGCCGCTAACGCATCACCGGTGGCATCAAACTTCTCAAGCTTCCACTTCACAAAATCCTTCACCACCTACCCAATTCCTCGGCACCCTCGGCCATATCGCGCCTGGGGCTACTTGCTCTCGAGGAGCTGGAGGTGCTACCGAGCTCTCTTTGAACCAATCGAGTCAGTTTGCTCGATCTGGGCTCGGGACTCTTCCCGCTGCTTGGCAGCGCCAACAAGGCACAGGTCTCTCGCCCTCTGGTCACTCAACATGCTGACCATAAAAGCCCTCATAGACTCGGCAAACTCGCTCCAGGAGCGATCTCACGGCTTCGATCGCCTCAACGCCCGCTCTAGGCGTAACAGAGGAGCTGCTGGTGGAATGCCATCGGTGTCGGCTTGGGACGATGTCCCCGCGATGATCGATCCGATCCACGATACCTCGACCGCTCTCGAACCTCCTCTCCGATGACGGGTGGTAGCATCTTTGGCGATCTACATCCAAACCAACAACGAATCAAAACACACTGTCACCATTCCACAACACCAAACAAGGCATACACTAGATGATAGGTATTGTAAATTCTTAACCCTTTTCCTTTCTAAAACAATAAATCTAGGCGTACTGATGATGGTGGCCGGAGTCTTGATGATCATGGAAAAATGACCTACAACAAAAGGTCGGTCTCTGAGAATCTATGACTCGAGCTCGATACCAATCAGTAAAGACCAGACCCAAAAAGGGGTTCTAAATGGCCTTTACCCCAATGCATGTATTGAAAATAGAAGACATTATGAAAAACACATTTCGGATTCCAAGTAAAAACAGAAACATTCGACAACCAAAACATACATTTCTAAAAACATACTCTGATCAGAGATTTATTTAAACCATTAAAACAATCCACAAGTACAAATATGCTGGAATCCATAAAACGTAAGAAAACATCCTGGGGCTCTGTGCCCGTCTACATGCATTCAGGGGAAATAACAAAAGTCAAGAGTCATGATAAAATAAAATAGTCAGAGATGACAGCAGGATTCCATGATCACAGCTCCTCCTTCAGCCATCCTGTCTCCCGCCTTGATTACCTGTGGAAAACCACAGAATAAGGGTGAGTAACGAATTACCCAGTAAGAATCCCCAACCGGGGTACAATACGATATACATGATCATCTAGAAGAATGTATGCAAGCTATGAGAACAAACATAGAGCGGAGCACATAGCTTAAGTCCACACTTGGACCTCGGATGCCAACTCAGGGTCTTAGTCCGGAAAATACCACAACACACTAAACGCGCTATACGGGAACAAGTCCCGGCCTCAGCCTGTCTACTGACGATACGAAAGGTGCACTAGCTCAAGATCCCGAGGAGCTCTCCGGTCGGCGCTGTAATGAGCGTAAGGATGCACCGCGTGCTTCTACAGACTATGGGGGGGTGCGGGTCCAGTGGCAAGCGCCCATATCCGGATACCACGCCTAACTAAATCTCTCGGATCGGTGTCAGCGACATAGGGTGTGAGACACGGACACGTGAACTATGTCGGCTGTACCACCGCACCGAGGCTAAGGAGCGGGTCATGGTAGGCTTACACCAGGAAGCCGTCCTTACCTTAACAGTGGCAATCAGGGCTCTTGCCGAACACGCCGAGGGCGTGCGGCTGCCGGGGACTAGGCATTGCCAAGTCATCATCCCGACCGTTGGGGCATCGGCAGACTACCACCCTCACCCAAGATTGCAGGGGCCTACCGGTTGGGATAGCTAATCCCTCACGGGGTCCAAGGGCGGAGAACTGTCTCGAACGTCCTTGCCATAGATGCAAGATACTTTATGCATCGGGCCCGGATGATGCTATCTACCTGAATTCTAAACCTTAACAATAATAACGATTCAATCAATGCAGTCCAATACGTGCTCATCAGATACAAAGAACCTAGCATGATACTACGAAGCAAGAACAGATATCGAACATGCTAGAATAGAACAACCAAGCATGGGCTAACATGAGAAACAATACAAGAGTTCATGCCAGTCAGGAATTCAGAACAGAGCACCTAGGGCTAAACATGCTAGTAATCATACACAGGCATACAAAATAACTTGAGTTGAGCTACAAAGGTGAGCTTGCTTAGACGATGATTGCACATGGTTGTTTGGATGCTCGCTTGTCGATGCTGAAAAATGGCCTAAGCTTGCTTAGTCGTGGCGAACATACCTTGAGCGAGACAAGACGACTTGCAATCTCTCCTCGTTTGATAGATTGGCTCGCCCTTGTACCCATGGCCCTCGATCGGGTGGGGAGCGATAGATGGAGATCGAGTCGGATCTAGAAAGGTGGGCTTGCTTAGATGATGATTGCATAAAAATTTGTTTGGACGCCGCTTGTCGATCTTTGAAAAGACGGCCCGGCTTGCTTAGTCCGGGCATGCTTGCATTTCGTGAGAGACGAGATATCCTACAATTGCTACCCAGTCGAGAGATGGCTCGCTAGAGAAGGGAAGCCACTCGGTCGGGTGGGGGAGAGAGTTGGATGTTGAGTTGAGCTACAAAGGTGAGCTTGCTTAGACGATGATTGCACATGGTTGTTTGGACGCTTTCGCTTGTCGATCTTTGAAAAATGGCCTAAGCTTGCTTAGTCGTGGCGAACATACCTTGAGCGAGACAAGACGACCTGCAATCTCTTCGTTTGATAGATTGGCTCGCCCTTGTGCCCATGCCCCTCGATCGGGTGGGGAGAGAAAGTGAGATATTGAGTCGAGCTAAAGAGGCAATCTTGCCTAGAGGATGCTTGCATGTGGTTGTTTGGATGCTCGCTTGTCGATGCTGAAAGATGGCCTAGCTTGTGGATTCATGGCATGTTTTCCTCGTGTGAGACGAGATGACTTGCATCACTCCTCGTTTGATAGAAGAGCAAGGGCACATGTCCCTAAAAAAAGAGAACGTTGTGATTCCTGGCTAGCAAGCAATGACCGACATCAATCACGTTTACCTAGCATGATACTACAACTTAAACAGGAATCACAAGCATGCTGGAAGAACAAACCTAGCATGGCACTAACATGTAAAATCAACAAACATGCTAGCAAGAGATCAAACAAAGCTGCCTATCACTATCATGCTCATAACAATCAGCAAACATACAAGGCACAATCGAGATATATCGCAGGGTCCACACAACCACTGTAAGAAATCCTTACCTAGGACAAGCAGAAAATAATCACAAATCAACCAAGCAATCCTCGAGCCTCTAATCGAACCCAAACAACCTAAACATAAAATAAAGCCGCCCAAATCAAATACATAAAACAGCCCAAATAAATCCCTAAACAGCAGCCAACAAATCGGGGCCCAACGAAGAAAAGACTCGGGAAATACCATCCGAGAAGCCACAAGGGTCGGGCCAACCAAAGACACAACAGCAGTGCGGGGCGCAGAAGAGTACTGGGCTGGGCGCTGGGCACAGGCGCTGGGCACAGGGGCGCAGGGCAGGGGCGCGCTGGGGCGAAGCAAAGGCGCACGGGCGCGGGCTCGAGCTCGGCTGGGCGACGACACACGGCGCGGCTTGACAGAGGACGGCGCACGGGCGCGCGGGCGAGGCGACGCGACGCGACGGGCTCGGGGGTGCTCGGGAAGGCACGACGACCTACAGGGGCGAGCGACTCGGTGCGGCCAGGGCTCGGGCGAGTCGACACGGACCTGGGCGACACGGAGCGGCACGGGCGATCAGAGACCGGGCTCGGCGCGACTAGGGCGAGGGCGATGCAGATCTGGACTCGGGGCGACCAAGGCGACACGAAGATGGCCTGGGCGATGCAGATCTGGGCTCGGCGCGACTGGGGCGAGCTGGGCGGCCTGGAGCGAGGGCGCGGCTAGGGCTGGACGATGCAACGCGTCTGGGCGCACCTGGGCTGGGCGATGCAACGCGTCTGGGCGCACCTGGGCTGGGCGATGCAGGGCGTCTAGTGCGGCGTGGCTGGGCAGGGCTATCTTTGGGGTGAGCGGTCCGATGCGGCCAGGTGTGGTGCGGCTAGGGCATGGCTGGGTGGCTAGGGTTGGGTTTTCTTGGTGAGGTCGGCTAGGAGAGAGAGAGAGAGAGAGAGAGAGAGAGAGAGAGAGATTGCAAAACAAGGGGAAAGGGACTTTCTTGATTTTTCTTCCCTTTTCCTAATTTAAATAAGTCTTAAAGTCCTTAAATCCCATTTCCGGCTTCCTCCTTGAGACCCAGTGAAGCAACCTTTTCCAAACAATAACTCTCACTTAAACAAACTCCCAAATCATCTCTAAGGGCACAGGCTCGAATCCCAAAGGAAACACCCAAACAACGATCACTTTGCCCAAAACCCAAATCACAACCGAACTCCCAAACGAATACCCCAAACATCTCGGGACTCTGCAGACACCAACATACAAGCCTCAACAAAGGCGGAGAGCTGCCTCAAGCCTTGAAAAACCACAAATCCTCCGCCAGGGAGCAAAAGACCAAAATACCCCTAAGGGTCAAAGCAGCTCTAACGGCCCAACAGAACCATGAATCGAAGGAAGCACCTCGAGGCTGGAATAGAAAATCGGGCCGTTACAATACTCCCTCCTTTTAAGACTTTCGTCCTCGAAAGTCCTAAAACGAAACAGCTCTATGAATACTCCACTGATTCATAGCCAACTGAACTTCTCGGCTAAAACAACACTAGCCCTTCTCTGATAACCAAACCCTCTTGGGTTCTCAAAGGCTCAAAGCCACAATGCTCTCCAGTCTGCCACATACTATCTCAACAAAGAGACGAGGAACACAAAACTTGCACTGCTGTCAAAGACGGGGCAAAGCTAACCACTGCTCCAATCCGCTCGAGGATCTCAAAAGCCCTACAAACTTGGGGCTCGGCCAAACCCCGCTAAACCAACACGGAACACCTCTCAACGGTGTTACTCTCGAAAAAGCGCAGAGCGGTGGGCACAAGCTCCAAAACTCAACGCCACGCACTGGCGTAACTTCTCTAAATGCCCACAACTGATAACAAACTGCCTCAACACAACGCCAAGCTGGCCAAACAACTGAACCTCTCAGGTTCCAGAAACCAAACGGCCTACTCTTTCTTCACAAGAGACCAGCGAACCACAAGGCTTGCCTAAAGCCTTAACGAAAAACAATCGAGCCACCAACTGGCGATTGATCCAAAAGGCAAACTTTTCCCACTAGCACAGTGAAATTTGAAACTTCAGCTACGGCCATCCCTAAATGGCCAAAAACGTGCACAAGCTCCACTCGGCCAAGCCAACAACTGGAGCCTCTGGCGGCCGAACACAAACTTTTCCATGCAAACCTACTAGCAGCAATGGCCAAAAAGAACATTGCTGTGCAAGGAAACACCCAACATTCCTCTCATGGAAAATCTCGGCAAGAAGGACCAAACCCTCACGGGGCTACCAAGCAACCCACAACGGCTTGAGGAAAAGCGGCCCAAAGGCTAACCAACCAATGCCACGGCACCTCTGTGCCAACACACTCAATCGAGGCTCACTATTCGCCAAGCTGCGAAAGCTCAACAACTAGAAACAAAGCCCGAGAAGGCCTTGCTCGTGAGAAAATCAACTCAAGCTCAACTCTTAAATCTGGCTGGCCACCGCACTTGCGAGGACAAACAACTTTTCGCTTGCTAACAACACAATGCGAGGACCCTCTCGTTGGGCTAACCACTGCGCTATTTCGATCAACTACACAACTCGGGAGCTACGCCGACTCCTCAACGGGAACGATTTCCCGCCAAGCAAAACTCTAAAGGGCAGCGAACATCACACACGCTCACGACTTGCTCAAACCCAAGGGCAACATCAACCAACTCTCTTGGAAGCAACACCCAAGGGAAACTCAACCGATTGGACCACCAATCCAGAACTAGCCGAACTTACTCAACCACCGAGGGAGGAATCAACTCCCAAAACAACGGACTAGGAACAAATCCTCGTGGCAACGCCCTATGGCTCGAAGCGAGCAAGCTCTTGAAACATCAAGAGAACCAAATCTTGGTCAACACCAAGCACCAACTAGCCTCCAAAACCAAACAAGCACTAGCTTGCTAGATCGCCAAATCTGCAAGCAACTCACCCAAGGAACACCGCACGGGTCTAATCGAGCTCGGAGAGGCTCTCCACAACTAGAGATCCTCTGATCACCCTCCGACACACACGGTCGACAACGATCTAACAAACAACCGGCTCACGCGGGCACAACCCTCTCCGGCATCTCAACTACGCTGGCCAACTCCAACTTGGAAACCAAGGGGCGGAACGCTACGGAGGCGTCATCCTCCTACTCAAAGCAACAACCTCAACATACCTTACGCTCAAGGTAAGGATCCGAACAGACTTTCTTAGCCAAAACGATCGTAAATCTGCGCGCGGCTTGCCACTATTGCTCTTGCTCGGTTCCAATGAAGTCTAACCAGGCAAGGACCAACTAGCAAAACTTGCTTAACCAACGGCCCGACAACGAGCACGGCATTCTTACTGACCAAAGCTAGGGCACTTGCCAAGAACTAAAGCCTCGACACCTCAAAGACTGAGCACTGGCTCCTCAACACGAACCTCTCGTGGTTTTCCAAACATAAACCACGGAACGAGCTACGCAAAAGTGCACCGGGGTGTACAACTCCAACTTGATCTCTTAAGATCCAAAGCCAACAAGGGCTCTCACACAGGGCAACTTTTGCCTCCAAACAGAGCCACAACAAACAAGGGAGCAACAAGAGTTCAAACCCACTGGGGCCAACTCACCACGAAAAGCCACATTGGCCAACTTACTCTTACAAGCGCAAAACCACACCAAGCTAACATTCCTCAAAACAATGTGCTCACTAAACGCGCTCCGATCAGCCATCCAACTCATGGCTCTAACACTGGATCAACCACGCATCCACGATGCCAACACTAACCATACTAGGGCAACTCAAAGGGTAGCCGAATCATGCTACCATCAAGCTGGCTCACGGAGCTCACAACACGCAGCACGAGAACTCGAACGCGCTAGCTCTTAATGACCTATAACATCCTTTACACCCAACTCTCGAGAGATCCCGAACAGCTCCTACTTTCCCTCGAAAACCTCAAACTTGTAGTCCTCTCGACTACCACCGAGCTAGATCTCTTAAGCAACCCAACAGGTGCAACCTCGGAAAAGGGTACAAGACAAGCGGGGATGCTATACTCTGGGCGGGCCATGGAACCACACGCACCAAAAGTGCCAAGCGGCCTGAAACTAGGCCTCCTCTCAAGCTTGGTGCCAACAGCACTACATCCATTACAACACGAATCAGCCTCAAACGAGCTTTATGCCCCTCTCGAGAATAGGGAAAGTCACTCTCCAAGTGACGGGGCAATGGCACTCAAAGACAGAGTCCAAACACTCGAGCGGCCTAATCTCGGCATCTCGACCAACAGACTTGCCACGGCCTACTCCTCGCATCCCACTCGATGCTCAACAAAAGCTCAAAGCCAACTCCTCGGGTGGCAACAATTAGTTCCACACCGGGAACATCCAAATAAAAGAGTGTTCCACTCTACTAGCCCGCTTGAAATCCACGGATGGATAAAACCCCGGCAAGCAAACTCCACACTACACCACAGCTACGAGGGTACAAAGAGAACTGGTTGCAAAACAACAGCGAAGCTTGCAAGGGGGCACAGATGTCTCTACATCCGCCTCAAGCCATTAACACGACAACTTGCCAATCAATCGGGCGATGGTGGAGACTCTGCTAGTCCCCTCTCTCAAGGGACTACCACCACCAACTACGGAACCAACAAGACGGAGCGGCTCACCTCGGCCTCGAGCAGCAGGGGCATCCCAACACACGGATGCTAAACTCAAACTCGCCAACCGCTTTACTACTAGCAGTAGGACTTTCTAATACATCAAGCTCTACAGGCATCCACTTGCCAAACGGGCGGCACCATCAACGCCAACAAACTCAATCGCATAAACCTGCTGATCAAGCCCTCCGTGGAACCTCCGGGGCTACGAGAGCTCTTTGGGGAAAATCTTTGAAACAAACTCTGTCACCGGGCTATCTATGCCCGGGACTCCTCGCTACGCGCTTACAAATCGCGCACTGGGTCTTTGCTCTCGATAGCTAAAGACCGCCATCAAATCTCACATGGTGGAGCACACTCTGCTCAAGGAGTCATACTACGAGGCGTGCTAGCCTCTACCCTCCTCTAGGCAACTCAAGCGCCGGGGCCAACTCGCCAACGGGCTAAACAACCACGGGACGCGGCCGCAACATCAACAAGATCACCCAACTCCTCGGTCGGACATGCCAAGCGTCCTGCTCCTGCGAGTGCAATCAACATATCGGCGATTCGCACAAGGCACCTCCACCCTCTCACTAGGGGAGAAACCAACAAGCGGGCCACAAATGGCCTATGGGAGTCTAATCTCGCCTCCTCTCGAGTGCGATCGACACACCGGCGATCCGCACAAAGCACCTCCACCCTCTCACTAGGGGAGAAACCAACAAGCGGGCCACAAATGGCCTATGGGAGCTAATCTCGCCTCCTCTCGAGTGCGATCGACACACTGGCGATCTGCACAAAGCATAAATGTTGGCCCACACTGGGGCTCTCACTGCTCAACAAACTGCTCGCACTGCGGGAAGTTGGCATGATGGCTCTCTAAGCCCAAACCAACAACGAGTCGAAACTCGCTTCGTCTCCGCTCCACAACTCTACACATGCATAAAAGCTAGAAGAAAAGTATTGTAAATTCTTACCCCTTAACTTAATTGAACTCGGACAAACCAAGCGGCCGTGGAGGCCGATGATCATGGGAACAACAACCTACAAAGCAGGTTAGTCTCACAGAATCTATGACTCGTGCTCACGATACCAAGCTGTAAGAACCCGACCCAAAACATGGTCCTAAACACAGGATCTTACTCAAGATGCAAGTTAAATATGATAACAAGCGGTTTAGAGCTTATATTTAACAAACCTTTCAAAACATATGAGAAGGGGGAGCCCTTAAAACATAACCAACAATTTTCATTTTAAACAATCCAACAAAGTAAAACAACCTGGCCAGTGTTTAATAAAATGTACAATACAATTTAAGCAACGTTTTAAACAATGTTCCCTAGGACTCTGTCCATCTACATCTTTGAATAAACAATGCAATAATAAAAGACAGAGCTGGCGGTTCCCCATGATCAATCGGCTCCCTCCGCTAGCCCTCCCGGTGTTGTCCCAAGTTACAGAAAGATAAATAAGGGTGAGTATAAACATACTCAGTCAGAATCCCCAACCGGGGTACAATACGATACATCAGTCATCTAGCACCTCAATATGCAAGCAAACAGCTATCAACACAGATCATAACTCAACGAGCTCATAAAACAAGATCTGGAAACATCGGAAGTCTCTTACTGGAATCATCGGAAGTCTCCTACTTCCGGCCTAATGATTGGTTCTCATAACCAATCCGGGACATCTCGAGGGTCTTTCTCCCTCGGCCAATTGATCACTCAAAACCGATCCCAAAGATGCAGACACACCTCGAGGGTCTTTCTCCTCGACCATATGATCAGCTCAAAAGCCAATCCCAATGGGTGTCCTCAAGGGCCTCTTAC
Organism: Sicyos edulis; assembly: GCA_036507275.1. Lineage (NCBI taxonomy): Eukaryota > Viridiplantae > Streptophyta > Magnoliopsida > Cucurbitales > Cucurbitaceae > Sicyos > Sicyos edulis. The sequence continues at coordinate 22,311,551 of CM071851.1, read as the reverse complement.
CTCGCTAACAACTGGATCATCGGGAGAGTACCCGCGATCGGCTCTAAAGCTGGAAGGAACTGGTGTACTCACGAACATTAGCCCGGGAGCTCTCGAACCGGCGACTAACGCGTGTGCGCGCACACCGCATGCTCATTCGCAACCGGCGTAAATGCGGGGCCTAAGGGCAAACTACGCGGGTCGTGCACGCATGCCTAAAGACTCGGAAGCGGTGTCACCGAACACGATGGTGCGAGGCCCTCGGCGCTCATCATCATGCGGCTGTACCACCGACCTGAAGCTAAGAACCGGCCAAGGCAGGCTTACACCGTTGGCAGGGTTTCGCTCTAGCAGGCTACAAACTAGGCTTATGCCGATGTGGTAGTGTAAAGACCCAACCCGAAGATGGGACTAAATCTAGATCTTTACTCAGCATGCAAGTGAAAAGCTTAAAAGGACCCGGCTGGGGTCGGTTTGTAAAACTTTTCAAATATAAGAGTGGAAAACATTAAAAACAAAGTAAACATTCATTAAGCAGAAACGAACCATTCAAATTAAAAACAGTGACTGATCAGTACTTTCCTTAAAACATAAAATAGTTCAAATCATAGTTTTCCCTACGGACCTAAGTCCAACTACATGCTGAAATCCAAAAACAGTAAAATAAGACACGACAGAGTGTCAGCAGCATCCATGATCTCCCAGCTCTCTCCGCTAGCCACCTCGGTCTTTGTCCCAAGTTACGTGGAAGAAACCACGATAAGGGTGAGTATAAACATACTCGAGAAGAACCCCGACCGGGGTACGATACGATGCAATCTATCATCTAGCAACCTAGTACACATGCCACAAATATCAACACGGATCTTAGCTCAACGAGCTCACAAGGCAAATCTGGAATCCTCGGAAGTCTCCTACTTCCGGCCTAATGATTGGCTCTCAAACCAATCCCGGGACATCTCCAAGGGTCTTTCTCCCTTGGCCACTTGATCAGCTCTAAAACCGATCCCAAGATGTCCGACACCCTCGAGGGTCTTTCTCCCTCGACCAATTGATTAACTCTAAAGTCAATCCCAATGGGTGTCCTCAAGGGCCTCTTACCCTCGCTATAAACCGGACTATCGGAGAGTACCGAAGTCCGGCTCTAAACGGGAAGGAGGCGGTGTACTCACGAACATTAGCCCGGGAGCTCTCCGAATCAAGCACTAACGCGCGTGTGCGCGCACACCGCATGCTCTTCTCGCAACCGGCGTAAATGCGGGGCCTAAGGGCAAACTACGCGGGCAGTGCACGCATGCCTAAGACTCGGAAGCGGTGTCACCGAACACAGAGTGCGAGGCCCTCGGCACTCATCGTGCGGCAGCTGTACTGCACTGACACGAAGCTAAGAACCGGCCAAGGTAGGCTTGCACCGTTGGCGGGGTTCTCGCTCTGTGAGCTACAAACTAGGCTTATGCCAATGAGGTAGCTAATCCTCCTTTGGCTGCCGGGGAAGCATGGTACGTTATGCTTCGCTCTACTCCCGACCGGTGGGGACAAGGTACGTTATGTCCGCTCTCGGCCTCTAGATGATGACAAACCCTATCATACTAGCTTAGACTACCAAGCACGTGATTCTGGCTAACATTCACAAAGACATCTCGTCATACATAGCCTAGCATGATACTACGAGCTTAAAGCGGGAATCTCAAGCATCTTTGGAAGAACAAACCTAGCATGGCACTAACATGTACAAAAAGGCAAAACATGCTAGCAAGAATTTAATCACTAGCTATCCTATCCACTAACATGCTCATAAAGGTAAACAAGCATACAAGGCACAATTAAGAAAGCATAGCAGGTCCACACAACCACGGTAGGAAGTCCTTACCTTGAAACAAGTGGAGAATAGCTATCACAACCAAAAAGACCCTCGAGCTTAATACGAACTCGAGCAACCTAGGCATAAATAAAGCATCCTAAGTAAATACATACAGCAGACGAAGCTTAGAAAACACAAAGGGATTGGTTCGGGAATTACCACCGAGAAGACACGGGCCTCAGCAAGGAGGGTGGCTTGGCGGGCGCTTTGTGGTGCGGCTGAGGCGCTGGCGCTGGCGCTGGGCGCGTAACACGTCGGGCGGGACGCACGCGGCAGCGCTGGTGTGTGGCTGTGCAAGGAAGCGCGCGAGCAGCGGCTCGTTAGGTTGGCGCGCGCGAGGATCGCGCCGAGCGGCGGAAGCGTGCGCGGCGGCGCGCGTCTGGGCTGCGTTGCGGCACTTTGTCGCGACCACGAGCGACGCGTCGGGCGGTCTTTGGCGCACGCGCGACGTCGGCGGCGATGGGTGTGCGACGGTGGGGCTTACGGTCGGCAGCGTCAGTGGCTAGCGGCGGAGGTGGCGGCGTGGTGCAGTGCGCGCGCAGGCCGAGCGCGCAGGGGTCGCGGGCGGGGTGGTGCGATGGAGCGGTGGTGCGTGCGGGCTAAATTTGGGTGGCTCGGGGTGGTTCGATGGTGTGGCTAAGGCTGCTCGGCTAGGGTTTTAGGAGAGAGAGAGAGAGAGAGAGAGAGAGAGAGAGAGAGAGAATGCGGCTATGAGGGGAAAATTAGGGGTTTTCTTGATTTTCCTTCTTTTCCTTATTTTTAAATAGGTTAGGAGACCTAAATTCCCTTCCGAAGGCTTTTCTCTTGCGGATCCCGGCTAAAGCAACCTTTCTTCCTTTTTGTTTTTAATTAAGACTCTTTTCTTAAAACTCCAAATTCACCATTTAGGGCAAGGTTCAAATCCCAAAAGATTCAATTAATTTTCCAATTAATTTTGTTTTTAACCGGGAAGGAAAACGGGGCCGTTACAATACTCCCCCCTTAAAAGACTTTCGTCCCCGAAAGTCCTAAGTTTGGAACAACTCCGGGTAATGAGTCCTCATCTCATCCTCTAGCTCCCACGTCGCTTCCTCTGCCCTCTGATGCCTCCAAAGAACCTTTACTAAACTTATCTCTCGGTTGCGCAATACCTTGCGCTCATAAGCCAAAATTTGCACGGGCTTCTCCTCGAAGGATAAATCTTTACTCAACTCTAGGGGCTCATGCTCTAGCACATGCGAAGGATCTGCCACGTACTTTCTCAACATCGAAACGTGGAACACATTATGCACCGCCCGACAAAGACGGGGTAAAGCTAACCGATAGGCCACTGCTCCGATCCGCTCAAGGATCTCAAAAGGCCCTACAAACCTGGGGCTCAGCTTGCCTCGCTTTCCAAACCTTAACACCCCACGCATAGGTGCTACTTTCAGGAAAACATGATGACCCACCTCAAATTCCAAATCTTACGCCTCACATCGGCGTAACTTTTCTACCTACTTTGTGCTGTCAACATGCGAGCCCTTATCTTCTGCACTGCGTCGTTCGTCATCTGAAGTAACTCGGGTCCCAGAACCCATCTGTCACCAACCTCCTCCTGAACACCGGGGATCTGCAGCGCTTACCATACAACGCCTCGAATGGGGCCATCTCGAATAGTCGCCGATAGCCGTTGTTGTAAGCGAACTCCATCAAATACATGTGCATTGGTCCCAAGCGCCTGGGAAGTCCAAGACATGTGCTCTCAACATGTCTTCCAGAATCGATTCACCCTCTCGGTCGACCATCGGTTTGAGAGGTGGAAGGCGATCTTGAAAGCCGCACTCGATTCCCAAACCCTTCCGAGCGCTCCGAGCGAGATGTGAACCGAGAATCCCGATCGATACTATCTTTGCGGGTACCCGTGGTACCGCACAATCGCTCAAGGAACAAGCGTGCCCCTTGTTCCACGGTATAACTAATCCTCCCGGGAATAAAGTGTGCACTCTAGGTCAGCCGGTCCACTACTACCCAGATCTGCGTAAACCCTCTCGGTGTCCTCGGCAACCCAGAGATAAAATCCATCGAAATCTCGTCCCACTTCCACTGTGGAACACTTAACGGCTGCAATAAAACGCGCAGCACGCACAGGAGCCTTCACTTGGCGATGTGGTGAGACACCGGCTAACAAACTCAGCTATATCCCGCTTCATGCCCATCCACCAAAACGTCTGCTTGAGATCCTGGTACATCTTGGTACCTCCTGGGTGCCAAGTGAATGGGGATCTATGTGCCTCGGCGAGCAACTCTGCTCGAATCTCTGTGTCATCTGGGACGCACAACCGACCTCTGTACCTTAAGCCTCCGTCTGGTGCCACAACAAAGTCGAAATCGCCATCAGCCTCAATTCTCTCGAGCAATCTCTTTATCTTGGGATCACTCAGCTGACTGTCGATGATCCTCTGCTTAAGTGACGGCTGAACTGATAGCTGGGCTACCATGGCGGTAACCTCTCCCAACAAGACTGCAATACCGGTTCGCTCAAACTCTTTCCGCAATTCAACTTGGGAGCTCAGCAAAGCTGCTGAATGCGACGTCTTCCTACTCAGCGCATCAGCCACAACATTGGCTTTTAGGGATGATACAAAATCTCACGATCGTAGTCCTTTACTAACTCGAGCCACCTCCCTCGCCTCATGTTCAACTCCTTACGAGTGAAGAAATATTTGAGGCTCGTGGTCCGTGAACAATCGAATCCTCTCACCATATAAGTAATGCCTCCAAATCTTTAGAGCAAAAACAATCTGCACCAACTCCATATCATGAGTTGGATAGTTCTTCTCATAAGGCTTCAAGCTGCCGGGAAGCATAAGCTATCACCTTCCCATGCCGCATCAACACACTGCCTAAACCATACTTGGAAGCATCACTATAAACTACGAAACCTCCTGTTCCTTCCGAAGCGCCAACACAGTCTTGTCGTCGCAAGCCGAGCTTAAGTGGGCAAAACTTTCCTCACATCTAGCATCCCAAACAAAGTCAACACCCTTCTTGGTCGACGGGTTAGGGTGTCGCTTTAGCGAAAAGTCTTTTCACAAAACGCCGGTAATAACTGCGGACCCAAAAAGCTGCGTATCTCGATCGCGTATCGTCGAGTCGGCCCATGAGCTAATGCCTCTATCTTTGCGGGGTCCACCGCTATACCATCTGCCGACACGATATGTCCAAGGAAGGTTACTCTCTCTAGCCAAAATTCACACTTAGAGAACTTTGCGAACAAGCTGGTTCTCACGCAATCTTGTCAAAACTTGCCTCAAATGCGAAGCATGGTCCTCCTTTGTCTGGAATAAATCAAAATGTCGTCTATGAATACGATGACAAAGTTATCCAAGAATGCCTTGAACACTCTGTCCATCATGTCCATAAACGCTGCTTTGGGGCGTTCGTGAGTCCGAAAGACATGACCACGAACTCATAATGACCATACTCGATCCGAACGCGGTCTTCGGGATATCTCGCATCTCGAATCCTCGGTGATGGTACCACGACCTCAAATCAATCTTAGAAAACACCGAGGCTCCACGAAGCCGATCAAGCAGATCATCTATACGCGCGGGGGGATACTTATTCTTCACCGAGACTTTATTGATTCTCTATAGTCTATACACAAGCGCATGGATCCATCCTTCTTCTTAACAAACAGATGTGCTCCCACACTGGGACACACTTGGACGGATGAAACCTCGATCCAAAGCATCTCTTGCAAGCTGCGCTTTGAGTTCTCTCAACTCGGTGGCGCCATACGACACGGGGCTTTGGAAATGGGAAGAGTCCACGGCTCCGGCTCAATGGTGAAGTCCAACTCCCGCTTGGGTAAACCCAGCAACTCTTCAGGGGAAAACATCTCGCAAACTCTTGCACCACGGGGACCATGTCAGCGATCCAACTTGATACTACTATCTCAGCGGCTTTGCCAAGAAGCCCCAAGCTCCTCGAGCCAACAATCTATGGGCTTTCATGCCTTTGAGATCAATGGCGGGCAAGTTCCGCCACCGACACCATGAAACTTGAAGCTCGGCCTCAGAGGCGGCCTAAACACCACTTCTTTCGGTGGCGGTCTATCAATGCATGGTTCTCTCGCCAACCAATCCATGCCAAGGATCACATCGAAACCGCTCATAGACAGCGGCACTATGAGGGTAGCCTCTAAAATCTCATCGAGATATCTCGTATCCGCCATGCTTAACTCCTTCGCTAGCTAACATACTCACACCCGAAGGAGTGGCAACACACAGACTCAAACCCTAGAGGTTCGAGCTCCACACAAGCTTGTCTAACGAATGCATCGAGAAACAAAGGAATGGGTCGAACCCGAATCAAACAATACAAATGCATAGTCTTTGTAAGACAAGCAGCGTACACACTGAATCGCATCATCGATGACGCTCCGCCTCTGCGAGTAGTGGCAAACACTCGGCCCGCTGTTGGGCGGTCCCCATTCTTGCTAAATCCCGAGTGCGAGAAGACCGGCCAAGTGCCCCTCCTTGCCACATCTCGTAGCAAAGCGGGCGATGCTCCCCACATGAGACCATAATGTGCCTTTCCGCACTTGTTGCAATGAGTGGTTGCTGGTCTCGCCACTGCTTGGCGATCCCGAGCTCTACCCGAGGTCGGGCGCGATCTCGACCACTAGGATCGGCCTGCCGGGCGAGTGTGAGCGACAGTTGAGCGGAAACCACTAGAAGTCCCGAGACTTCCTCTTCGCCCGGAATCTGCTGGCAAATTTGAATCGACCGAGTGGCGCAGCAGAATCCTGCGCTGGCGCGGATACTTCGGGTTATAAATCGTGGCCAACTCTTGCGCTCGATCATAACTCTCGGGAGCGAGGGCTCGAACATCACGAGCAACCTCCTTCCTCAACCCACAAATGAACTTCTAAGTTTTGAGCTCCTCGGTGGCAATGAGCTCCGGTGCGAAATAGCTATACTCAGAGAACTTCTTCTAGGCAAAGCAATACTATCTCGATCCCTTTTGATTTGAGAACGCCTCTGCCATCTCCCCGCCGAGCCTCGTCATTAACATACTTAGCTCTCAACTTCGTTCTAAAGAACTCCTGTGTGGGTGGAGAAGACCCATTTGGTCTAGCTCTATCTGTGGACTCCCACCACCACTCGGTGTGTCGAGAGAGAACATGGGCCGCACATCTCGGCCTCTGTACATCTGGGCATCCCATAACTCTAAAGATGTACTCCATTCTTGCCAACCACTGATCGCCACAAGTGGGTTCTCTGAAGCATCAAATTCTCTTGGCTTCCACTTGGTGAAATCTTTCAACCACTTGCCAAACTCAGCAGCCTCCTCTGCACTATCAAGTGAGTCTGACTGGTCTCGATGACCCTCGCCCCTCCGGTTGAGCTACCGAGCTCACGGGGCTACTGAGCTGCTTGGGGGTGCTCTCTTTGCATGAGCCGTGGTCAACGGGCTATCTGTGCCCTAGACTCCTCTCTCTCGCGTTGCTAGCTGCGCCTGAGTCTCACTCTCTCTGCTCGGCCATTAGGCCCATCATCATGTCTCTCATAGCGTAAATATCTCCACTGGAGTGAACCTTGAGGCATAGCGGCCTCGCCCCTTCTCTGGGAAAGTTAACCTCACGGTGCCACAGGCGCCTACGAGCTCGATATACCACTCAGGCTGCTGGCTCTGCAAAGCATCTCTATTTGTAGTTCAGACGGACTGCTCCACTACGTGTAACAAGCATCTTTGGCGATCTACACGGAAACCACAACGGGTTAGTCCACGCTCGGACTCTCTCTGCCAACAAAGATAACACATGTGTACTGCATATAGTATCATAAACAAAACCCTTAGCTTATTGAACTTAGACAAACCTGGCGGCCTTGGAGTGCTGGAGATCATGGGAACACAACCTACAAACAGGTTAGTCTACAGAATCTATGACTCTGTGCTCTGATACCAACTGTAAAGACCCAACCCGAAGATGGGACTAAATCTAGATCTTTACTCAGCATGCAAGTGAAAAGCTTAAAAGGACCCAGCTGGGGTCGGTTTGTAAAACTTTTCAAATATAAGAGTGGAAAACATTAAAAACAAAGTAAACATTCATTAAGCAGAAACGAACCATTCAAATTAAAAACAGTGACTGATCAGTACTTTCCTTAAAACATAAAATAGTTCAAACCATAGTTTTCCCTACGGACCTAAGTCCAACTACATGTGAAATCCAAAAACAATAAAATAAGACACACAGCCAGTGTCAAGCGGCATCCATGATCTCCCGGCTCTCTCCGCTAGCCACCTCGGTCTTTGTCCCAAGTTACCTGTGGAAGAAACCACGATAAGGGTGAGTATAAACATACTCATGAAGAACCCCGACCGGGTACGATACGATGCAATCTATCATCTAGCAACCTAGTACACATGCCACAAATATCAACACGGATCTTAGCTCAACGAGCTCACAAGGCAAATCGGAATCCTCGGAAGTCTCCTACTTAGGCCTAATGATTGGCTCTCAAACCAATCCCGGGACATCTCCAAGGGTCTTTCTCCCTTGGCCACTTGATCACTCTAAAACCGATCCCAAGATGTCCGACACCCTCGAGGGTCTTTCTCCCTCGACCAATTGATTAACTCTAAAGTCAATCCCAATGGGTGTCCTCAAGGGCCTCTTACCCACGCTATATAATCTGGACTATCGGAGAGTACCCAAGTCGGCTCTAAACGGGAAGGCTGGTGTACTCACGAACATTAGCCCGGGAGCTCTCGAACCGGCTACTAACGCGCGTGTCTTGCGCGCACACCGCATGCTCTTCTCGCAACCGCGTAAATGCGGGGGCCTAAGGGCAAACTACGCGGTCAGGTGCACGCATGCCTAAGACTCGGAAGCGGTGTCACCGAACACAGAGTGCGAGGCCCTCGGCACTCATCCGTGCGGCCCAGTACCACCGACTGAAGCTAAGAACCGCCAAGGTAGGCTTGCACCGTTGGCGTGGTTCCGCTCTAGCAGAGCTACAAAGTAGGCTTATGCCAATGAGGTAGCTAATCCTCACCGGGTGACGGGGAAGCAAGGTACGTTATGCTTCGCTCTACTCCCGACCGGTGGGGACAAGGTACGTTATGTCCGCTCTCACCTCTAGATGATGACAAACCCTATCATACTAGCTTAGACTACCAAAGCACGTGATTCTGGCTAACATTCACAAAGACATCTGTCATACATAGCCTAGCATGATACTACGAGCTTAAAGCGGGAATCTCAAGCATCTTTGGAAGAACAAACCTAGCATGGCACTAACATGTACAAAAAGGCAAAACATGCTAGCAAGAATTTAATCACTAGCTATCCTATCCACTAACATGCTCATAAAGGTAAACAAGCATACAAGGCACAATTAAGAAAGCATAGCAGGGTCCACACAACCACGGTAGGAAGTCCTTACCTGGAAACAAGTGGAGAATAGCTATCACAACCAAAAAGACCCTCGAGCTTAATACGAACTCGAGCAACCTAGGCATAAATAAAGCATCCTAAGTAAATACATACAGCAGAATGTAAGCTTAGAAAACACAAAGGGATTGGTTCTGGAATTACCACCGAGAAGACACGGGCCTCGCAGCAAGAAGAAGGGTGGCTTGGGGCCGCTGGTTGGTGCAAGGCGGGCGCTGGCGCTGGCGCTGGGCTGGCGCGTAACGCGTCGCGGACACGACACGCGCGGCGTGCGGTGTGCGGCTGCAAGGCGACGCGCGAGCGAGCGGCTCGTTGGGTTGGCGCGCGGCGAGGGATCGCGCTGGAGCGGCGGGGCAGCGTGCGGGCGGCGCGTCTGGGCTGCGTTGCGGCGGCATCGCGACCACGAGCGGCGTCCGCGGGCGGTCTTTGGCGCCACGCAGGCGACGTCGAGCGGCGATGGGTGTCGACGGTGGGGCTGGGAGCCGGTAGCGCAGCGTGCGATGGTCGGGCGAAGCAGGCCGGGCGGCGTGGTGCAGTGCGGCGCAGCGGGTGTGGCGAGCGGTGGTGCGATGGAGCGGTGGTGCGTGCGCGGCTAGGGGCCGGGTGGCTCTCGGGGTGGTTCGATGGTATGGCTAAGGCTGCTCGGCTAGGGTTTTAGGAGAGAGAGAGAGAGAGAGAGAGAGAGAGAGAGAGAGAGAGAGAGAGAATGCGGCTATGAGGGGAAAATTAGGGTTTTCTTGATTTTCCTTCTTTTCCTTATTTTTAAATAGGTTAGGAGACCTAAATTCCCTTCCGAAGGCTTTTCTCTCATGCGGGTCCCGGCTAAAGCAACCTTCCTTCCTTTTTCTTTTTAATTAAGACTCTTTTCTTAAAACTCCAAATTCACCATTTAGGGCAAGGTTCAAATCCCAAAAGATTCAATTAATTTTCCAATTAATTTTGTTTTTAACCGGGAAGGAAAACGGGGCCGTTACAGGTAGCTACATCCACATCGGCTGCCGGGGGGAAGCAATGTACGTTATGCTTCGCTCTACTCTCGACCGGTGGGGACAAAGTACGTTATGTCCGCTCTCAGCCTCTGGATGATGGCAAACCCTACTACGCTATCCAAGAATACCGAGTAAATCAATGATTCCTGGCTAGCAAGCAATGACCGACATCAATCACGTTTACCTAGCATGATACTACAACTTAAACAGGAATCACAAGCATGCTGGAAGAACAAACCTAGCATGGCACTAACATGTAAAATCAACAAACATGCTAGCAAGAGATCAAACAAAGCTGCCTATCACTATCATGCTCATAACAATCAGCAAACATACAAGGCACAATCGAGATATATCGCAGGTCCACACAACTACACGGTAAGAAATCCTACCGGGACAAGCGAGAAAATAATCACAAATCAACAAAGCAATCCTCGAGCCTCTAATCGAACCCAAACAACCTAAACATAAAATAAAGTGCCCCAAATCAAATACATAAAACAGCCCAAATAAATCCCTAAACGGCACCAACAAATCGGGGCCCAACGAAGAAAAGACTCGGGAAATACCATCCGAGAAGCCACAAGGCTCGGGCCAACCAAGCACACACAAATGGTAGGTCGGGCGCAGAAGAGCAGGCTGGTGGCTGGGCGCCCAGGGCACAGGGGCGCAGGCGTGGCGCTGGCGCAGCACGGGCGCGCTGGGCGGGCAAAAGCGCACGCGCGCGGGCTCGAGCTTCGGTGAGGGACGACACACGGCGCGGCTTGACAGAGAGGCGCGCGCGCGCGCGCGCGGCGAGCGACGACGCGACGCGACCGGCTTTGGGGCGCGGGAAGGCACGACGACCTACTGGGGCGAAGCGACTTCGGTGCGGCGGGGCTCGGGCGACTCGACACGGACCTGGGCGACACGGAGACGGCCTGGGCGATGCAGATCTGGGCTCGGCGCGACTAGGGTGAGGGCGATGCAGATCTGGACTCGGCGCGACCAAGGCGACACGAAGATGGCTCTGGCGTGCTGAGATCTGCGCTCGGGCGCGACCGGGCGCGGTGGGCGGCTGGAGCGAGGGCGCGGCTAGGGCCTGGACAATGCAACGCGCCCGGGCGCACTGGTGGGCGATGCAACGCGCGTCTGGGCGCACTGGGCTGGTCGATGCTGGGCGTCCGTGCGGCGTGGTGGGCGAGGGCTATCTTTGGGCTAAGCGGTCTGATGCGGCCAGGGTGTGGTGCGGCTAGGGCATGGCTGGGTGGCTAGGGTTGGGTTTTCTTGGTGAGGTCGGCTAGGAGAGAGAGAGAGAGAGAGAGAGAGAGAGATTGCAAAACAAGGGGAAAGGGACTTTCTTGATTTTTCTTCCCTTTTCCTAATTTAAATAAGTCTTAAAGTCCTTAAATCCCATTTCCGCTTCCTCCTTGAGACCATTACTGAAACAACCTTTTCCAAACAATAACTCTCACTTAAACAAACTCCCAAATCATCTCTAAGGGCCTGGGCTCGAATCCCCAAAGGAAACACCCAAACAACGATCACTTTGCCCAAAACCCAAATCACAACCGAACTCCCAAACGAATACCCCAAACATCTCGGGACTCATGAGAAACCAACATACAAGCCTCAACAAAGCGGGGAGCTGCCTCAAGCCCCGAAAAACCACAAATCCTGCCGGGGAGCAAAAGACCAAAATACCCCTAAGGGTCAAAAGCAGCTCTAACGGCCCAACCGAACCATCGAATCTGAGGCGGAAGCACCTCGAGAAGCGGAATAGAAAAGCGGGCGCGTTACACAGCGGCGCCCAAACACGTTCCCCACTCGCCGAGAGCCCGTGTCCTCTCGGTTGGTAATTCTCGAGCCTTTTCCCTTTTAGATTTTTAAGTCTTTGTCTTTGTATATTTATTTAGGATGCTTTTATTATGCCTAGGTTGCTCGGGTTCGTTATTAAGCTCGAGGGTCTTATTTGATTCGTGATAGCTATTTTCCACTTGTTTTTAGGTAAGGATTTCTTACCGTGGTTGTGTGGACCCTGCGATGCTTTCTTGATTGCGCCTTATATGCATGTTTACCTTTATGAACATGATTAGTGGATAGGACAGCTTGTGATTGCATTCCTGCTAGTATGTTTGCTTGTTTGTACATGTTAGTGCCATGCTAGGATTGTTCTTCCAAAGATGCTTGAGATTCTGCTTTAAGTTCGTAGTATCATGCTAGGTTATGTATGATTGATGATGATTATGTATATTTAGCCAGGAATCGTTTACTCTATACTCTAGCTAGTGTGTTAGGGCTGTCATCATCTAGAGGCTGAGAGCGGACATAACTTACCTTGTCCCCACCGGTCGGGAGTAGAGCGAAGCATAACTTACATTGCTTCCCCCCGGCAACCAATGAGGATTAGCTACCTCATTGGCATAAGCCTAGTTTGTAGCCCGCTAGAGCGGAACCACGCTTAGCGGTGCAAGCCTACCTTGGCGGTTCTTAGCAGTCGGTGGTGCAGCTGCACAGATGAGTGCCGAGGGCCTCGACCACTCGTGTTCGGTGACACCGTTCCGAGTCTTAGGCATGCGTGCACGGCCCGCGTAGTTTGTAGTTAGGCCCCCCACATTTACGCCGGTTGCAGCAGCATGCGGTGTGCGCGCACACGCGTTAGTCGCCGGTTCGGAGAGCTCCCCCAGGCTAATGTTCGTGAGTACACCAGTTCCTTCCAGTTTAGAGCTAGACTTCGGGTACTCTCCCGATAGTCCAGATTTATAGAGAGGGTAAGAGGCCCTTGAGGACACCCATTGGGATTGGCTTTTGAGTTAATCAATTGGTCGAGGGAGAAAGACCCTCGAGGGTGTCGAACATCTTTTGGATCGGTTTTTCAGCTGATCAATTGGCCGAGGGAGAAAGACCCTCGGAGATGTCCCGGGATTGGTTATAAGAACCAATCATTTGGTCGGAGGTAGGAGACTTTCGAGGACTCCAGATTTGCCTTGTGAGCTCGTTGAGCTGAGATCCTTGTTGATAACTGGTTGCATGTGTACTAGGTTGCTAGATGATTGATTGCATCGTATCGTACCCCGGTCGGGGATTCTTACTGAGTATGTTTATACTCACCCTTATTGTGGTTTCTTCCACAGGTAACTTGGGACAACACCGAGGCGGCTAGCGGAGGGAGCTGGGGGATCATGGATGTTGCTGGCACTCTGTCGTGTCTTATTTTACTGTTTTTTATTTCAGCATGTAGTTGGACTTGGGTCCGTAGGGAAAACTTATGATTTGAACTATTTTATGTTTTTAAGGAAAGTCTTGATCGATCCATCATTATTAATTTGAATGGTTCGTTTTTGCCTAATGAATGTTTACTTTGTTTTTAATGTTTTCCACTCTTATATTTGAAAAGCTTTACAAACCGACCCTAGCTGGGTCCTTTTATGCTTTTCACTTGCATGCTGAGTAAAGATCTAGGTTTAGCACCGTTTTCAGGTCGGGTCTTTACATCTGCTCTAGCAGGCTACAAACTAGGCTTATGCCGATGAGGTAGCTAAATCCACATCGCCACGGGGAAGCAATGTACGTTATGCTTCGCTCTACTCCCGACCGGTGGGGACAAAGCACGTTATGTCCGCTCTCGGCCTCACGGATGATGACAAACTCTACTATACTAGCTAAGAGTACAAAATAAGCGATTCTGGCTAGACATACATATCAACATCAATCACACATAACCTAGCATGATACTACGAACTTAAAGCGAGGAATCTCAAGCATGCTTTGGAAGAACAATCCTAGCATGGCACTAACATGTACAAACAGCAAACATGCTAGCAAGAATGCAATCACAAGTTTGTCCTATCCACTAATCATGTTCATAGAAGTAAACATGCATATAAGGCACAATCAAGAAAGCATCGCGAGGTCCACACAACCACGGTAAGAAATCCTTACCTGGAAACGAGCAGAAATAACTTTCACAATCAAATAATGACCCTCGAGCTTTAAAGCGAAACCGAGCAACCTAAGCATTTTAATAAAAACAACCTAATTAAATAACAACAGCCAACAGCTTAGGGTCTAAAAGAGTGGAGGCTCGGGAATTACCAAACGAGAGGGTACTAGGTCTCGGCCCTAACAATCTTGGCAAAACAGGCTCTCGGCGGCAAGTGGGCAGGCCGGACGTGCGGTACTGGGCGCAGCAGGGTGGCGCTATCGCGCTTCTGGGCTATATTGGCGCAATGGCGCGCGAGGGACGGCGCTGGCGCTGCTGGGCTGCTGGGACTGCGACAGTGGCGCGTGCGCGTGGCGGCGGACGTGGACGCAGCGCAGTCCACATGCAATGGCAGTCTTTGGAGCGGCGCGCGCAAAAGCGGCGGCGCTGCGGCGGTGTGCAGGAGACGGCACAGTGCGGACGGGCGCGGCGCGTCTGGCGCGACTGATGCGAGTCGGTTGTAATTGACCGTTTTATATTTCGGTTTCCCAGGTGTTTTCGGGGCATTATGCGGATGTTCGGATGGGCCGTTAGAGCTTTTTAACCTTTAAGGGTATTTTGGTCTTTTGCTCCCCGGTCAGAGGTTGAGGATTTTCAGGGCTTCAGGGTCATTTCGGCCTTCGTTGAGACTTGATTAATGTTGGTTGCAAGACCCAAGGAGGTTGGGTTAGTTGATTAGAAGTTCGGAGACATTCCGGTTGATAGCAAAATTAATTGGAATTTAATTGGTCCCATTGAGATTTGAACCCTTGCCCTAATGGTGGAATTGGAGTTTTTACAAAAGAGATTTAGTTAAAAGAAAAGAATTTCTTTAGCCGGGACCCGCAAGAGAAAGCCTTGGGAAGGGAATTTTAGGTCTTCTAACCCTTTTAAAATAGGAAAAAGAAGGAAATTAGGGAAAACCCTCTTTGTTCCCTTGGTAGTCTCTCTCTCTCTCTCTCTCTCTCTCCTAAAACCGAGCCACCCTAACCCAGCCGCACCACTCAGCCAAGCCACCGCAGCCACACCGCACCACACCGCCCGCTCGGCCGGCCAACTGCGCGCACCGGACCGCACCAGCCGCCGCTCGGCCCGCCTCGCCCGGCCGCCGACGCTCTCTGCGATCCGAAGCCCCACGATCAGACGCCCAACACCGCCCGACGCGTCGCCGGCCGACGCGCCCGATCCGTCGCTGCGGCGCGGCACGCCTAGCGATCGAGCTTCGCCGCGCGCCAACCAGCGAGCCCGCTCGCTCGCTTCATCGCCTACGCAGCCGACGTCGCGCGCGCAGCGCCTGCGATCGACGCGCGTGCGCCACGCCAGCTCTGCGCGTTCGCTTTCGCCTTGCCCGCGCGCCCGAGCAGCGCCAGCGCCAGCGCTGGCCGCACCAGCGGCCAAGCCAGCGCCCCTGCGCCGAGACCCCATGTCTTCTCGGTTGGTAATTCCCGAACCTATCCCTTCTAGATTTTTAAGCTGCTGGCTGCTGTATATTTATTTAGGATGCTTTTATTATGCCTAGGTTGCTCGGGGTTCGCTTTAAAGCTCGAGGGTCGTTATTGATTGTGAAAGTTATTTCTGCTTGCTTTCAGGTAAGGATTCCTTACCGTGGGTTGTGTGGACCCTGCGATGCTTTCTTGATTGTGCCTTATATGCATGTTTACTTTTATGAACATGATTAGTGGATAGGACAGCTTGTGATTGCATTCCTGCTAGCATGTTTGCTTGTTTGTACATGTTAGTGCCATGCTAGGATTGTTCTTCCAGCATGCTTGAGATTACTGCTTTAAGTTCGTAGTTTCATGCTAGGTTATGTATGGTTGATGATGATTATGTATGTTTAGCCAGGAATCGTTTACTCTATACTCTAGCTAGTGTGTTAGAAAGGCTGTCATCATCTAGAGGTGAGAGCGGACATAACGCACCTTGTCCCCACCGGTCGGGAGTAGAGCGAAGCATAACGTACATTGCTTCCCCCCGGCAACCAATGAGGATTAGCTACCTCATTGGCATAAGCCTAGTTTGTAGCCTGCTAGAGCGGAACCCTGCCAACGGTGCAAGCCTACCTTGGCCGGTTCTTAGCTTCAGGTCGGTGGTACAGGCTGCACAGATGAGTGCCGAGGCCCTCGCACCATCGTGTTCGATGACACCGCTTTCGAGTCTTAGGCATGCGTGCACTGGCCGGCGTAGTTTGTACTTGGCCCCCACATTTACGCCGGTTGCGGCATGCAGATGCGGTGTGCGCGCGCACACGCGTTAGTCGCCAGATTCGAGAGAGCTCCCGGGCTAATGTTCGTGAGTACACCGGTTCCTTCGGTTTAGAGCCGGACTTGGGTACTCTCCGATAGTCAGATTTATAAGCGAGGGTAAAAGGCCCTTGAGGACACCCATTGGGATTGGCTTTTGAGTCGATCATATGGTCGAGGGAGAAAGACCTCGAGGGTGTCGGAACTCTTGGGATCGGTTTTTGAGTGATCAATTGGCCGAGGAGAAAGACCCTCGGAGATGTCCGGGATTGGTTATGAGAGCCAATCATTAGGCCGGAAGTAGGAGACTTCCGAGGATTCAGATTCTTCCTTGTAAGCTCGTTGAGCTATGATGCGTGTTGGTAATTGTTTGCATGTATACTAGGGTGCTAGATGATTTATGTATCGTATTGTACCCCGGTTAGATTCTTCTCGAGTATGTTTATACTCACCCTTATTTTCGTGGTTTTCCACGGGTAAGTTGGGACAACAGGGACGGCTAAGCGGAGGGAGCCGATTGATCATGGAGCCGCTGCAGGCACTGCATCTTTCATTGTTTGCATAATTTGTTCAGCATGTAGACGGACAGGAGTCCTAGGGGGACGTTTTTAAAAGTTGTTTAAATTGTATTGTATGTTTTTATAAACACTGGCCAGACTTGTTTTACTTTGTTGGTTTTGCTTAAATGAAGGTTGTTGTTTATGCTTTAAGTGTTCCCCGCTTTTAAATGTTTTGAAAGGTTTTAAATATGAGCACTAAACCGCTTAGTGAAGTATTTAACTTGCATGCTGAGTGAGAACCTAGGTTTAGGACCGTATTTTGGGTCGAGTTCTTACATCGGTGCGGCGCGATAGGGCGGAGTACAGGGCTGCGCGGCGCGTCTGGGCGCAGCTGGTGCGAGCGGGCTGGTTTGTCCAGTGGGCCTGGGTTGGGTAATTGGGCTGTCACAGTGTGCGCTGGGCTGTGGCACTGGGCTGTCTGTGCGCCTAAATTTGTGTGTGCTGAAGGGGGTGCGGCTAGGGCGGTTTGGGCTGGCTGGTGCGGCTGGGCATGGCTGGGCGGCTAGGGTTTCTTGGTGAGGTCGGCTAGGAGAGAGAGAGAGAGAGAGAAAGAGAGAGTGAATTTTGCAAAACAAGGGGAAAAGGGGTTTTCTTGATTTTCTTTCCTTTTCCCTAATTAAATAGGTCTAAAATCCCTTCCCAAAGCTTCCTCTTTCCAAACCCGGCTGAAGCAAACTTATTTTAAAATAAAACTCTCTTTTCCTACAAACTCCCCAAGGCCATTTAGGGCAAGGGCTCAAAACCCAATGGAAGCACCAAAATTACAATTAATTTTGCCATTTTTTAAAACACCTCCAAACTTCCAAACAACTTGCCCAAACCTCTCGGGTCTTGCAACCAACAACCATTAAGCTTTGACAAAGGCAGAAATGACCCTGGAATCCTGAAAATCCACAAAACCCTGACCGGGGGCAAAAGACCAAAATGCCCCTAAGGGTTAAAACAGCTCTAACGGCCCATCCGAACATCCGAATAATGACCCGAAATCACCTGGGTAACCGAGATAGAAAACTGGGCCGTTACATAAGCTGTTGTGGCCCGAGCCTTGTGGCTTCTCAGATGGTATTTCCCGAGTCTTTTTTCCCTTTGGTTCTAAGCTGTTGGCTGTTGTTTATTTAATTAGGTTGTTTTTATTAAATGCTTAGGTTGCTCGGGTTCTCTTAGAAGCTCGAGGGTCGCTTGGTTGATTTATGATAGCTATTTCTGCTTGTTTCCAGGTAAGGATTTCTTACCGTGGTTGTGTGGACCATGCAATATTATCATGATGTGCCTTGTATGTATGTTTCCTTTTATGAGCATGTTAGTGGGTAGGACAACTTGTGATTGAATTCTTGCTAGCATGTTTGCCTGTTTGTACATGTTAGTACCATGCTAGGTTTGTTCTTCCAGCATGCTTGAGATTCCTGCTTTGAGTTCGTAGTATCATGCTAGGTTAAGTGTGATTGATGTTGATATGTATGTATAGCCAGAAATTAGTGATTTCATACTCTTAGCTAGTGTAATATGGTTTGTCATCATCCAGAGGCTGAGAGCGGACATAAAGTACTTTGTCCCCACGGGTCGGGTGTTAGAGCGAAGCATAACGTCCATTGCTTCCCCTCGGCCGCAGATGTGGATGTAGCTACCACATCGGCATAAGCCTAGTTTGTAGCCTGCTAGAGCAGAACCCTGCCAATGGTGCAAGCCTGCCTTGCCCGGTTCTTGGCTTCAGGTCGGTGGTATAGGCTATACAGATGAGTGCCGAGGGCCTCGCACTACTGTGTTTAGTGACACCGCTTCCGAGTCTTAGGCATCCGTACCTGGCCCGCGTAGTTGGTACCTAGGCCCCACATTTACGCCGGTTGCAGCAGCATGCGGTGTGCGCGCACACGCGTTAGGCGCCAGTTCGGAGAGCTCCCCCGGGCTAATGTTCGTGAGTACACCAGTTCCTTTCCGTTTAGAGCCAGACTTTGAGTACTCTCCCGATAGTCCAGATTTATTAGCGAGGGTAAGAGGCCCTTGAGGACACCCATTGGGATTGGCTTTTAAGCTAATTATTTGGTCGAGGGAGAAAGACCCTCGGGGGTGTCGGACATCTTTTGTGATCGGTTTTTGAGCTGATCAATTGGCCGAGGGAGAAAGACCCTCAGAGATGTCCCGGGATTGGTTATAAGAACCAATCTTTAGGCCGGAAGTAGGAGACTTCCGAGGATTCCGCATTTTGCCTTGTAAGCTCGTTGAGCTATGATCTGTGTTGGTAACTGTTTGCATGTGTACTAGGGTGTAACAGCCCAGTTTCCTATTCCAGTTTTCGAGGTGCCTTCGGGTCAAGATTCGGTTGTTTGGTTGGGTTTTAGAGCGGTTTTGCCCCTTGGGGGTATTTTGGTCTTTTGGCTCTCAGGCAGATTTGTGGTCTTGTGGCTTCGAGGTAGCTCCTGCCTTTGTTGAGGTTTGTTTGTTATTGGCTGCGAGTCCCGAGGTGTTTGGGCTAGTCGTTTGGAAGTTCGGTTGTGGTTTTGGGTTTTGGCAAAGTGATGGTTGTTTGGGTGTTTCTTTTGGGATTCGAGCCCGAGCCTTTAGTGTTGCTTTGGGAGTTGGATTTAAGTGAGTTTGATTGATTGGAAAAGATTTCTTTGATCGGGTATCGAAGGAGGAAGCCGAGAAATGGGATTTTGAGGTTTTAAGTGGATAAGGATGGAAAATGGAATTTTAAATCCCATTTTTCCCTTTTATTTCCCATTTTTCCTTTTTATTTCTTTTTTTCTTTTATTTTTCCCCAAAATCAACTTTCTCTCTCTTTTCTCTCTCTCTCTCCCCGAGCCCCCCACCTAGCCCCGACCTAGCCATGGCTCGCCCAGCCCCAGCCCGTGCAGCCTTGGCTCGCCCACGCCCAGCTAGCCCGAGCCCAGCGTCGCCAGAGCCAGCCCGAGCTCGCCCAGCGCCGCCGCTACCGCTTTGCCTTGCCCGGCCCGAGCATCGCGCCCTCGCCAGCGTCGCCCGGCTCGCGCGCCCTCGCCTCGCCTGGTCCGTGTCGCCCAGTGCGATTGTGCCGAGCCGCAAGACGATGTCGTCGCGTCGCGTCGCCCGAGCCTCGCCAGCTCGATCGCGCGTCCAGCGCCGAGATCTCGCGCCCCGCGTCGTGTCGCGCGCGCTCGCGCGCCGCCGCTCTCTGTCTTGAGCGCGCGCGCGCCGCCCGGGCCAGCCGAGCAAGCACCGCGCCCCCGCGCGCCAGCGCTGTCGCGTGCGGCCAGCGCCCCTCGCGCGCGGCTCGCGCGCCAGCGCCCGTGCAGTGCGCCCAGCCAGCGCCCTGCGCCCTGCGGCCCAGCGCCCAGCCCAGCCTTTGGCGCTTAGCCTGTGGCGTCTGGCCGGCTCGTTCGAGTGTCAGCCGCGCCTCGTGAGTTGCTCCTGAGCCGAGCCCTGTTTATTTTAGTGTATTTAGGGCTATTTTATGATTATTGATGTTTTTGCTTGGCTCGATATAGGTTGCTCGGGTTCGATTGCGGTTAATTTATTGTGTGTTGTTGCCTTCCACCGGTAAGGATTTCTTACACAGGAGTTGTGTGGGGCCTGCGATATTGTCATGATTTTGCCTTGCTTGTTTCTTGATTGTTATGAGCATGATGATAATAGAGCAGCTTTGATTGATTTACGCTAGCATGTTTGCTTGATATTACATGTTAGTGCCATGCTAGGTTTGTTACGCAAAGCATGTTTGTGATTCCGCTAAGCTCGTAGTATCATGCTAGGTAGTATGATTGATGTCGGTCTTTGCTTGCTAGCCAGGAATCATTGCTTTTTCCCCTGTACTCTTAGATAGAGTTGTAGGGTTTGTCATCATCCAGGTGAGCGGACATAACGTACTTTGTCCCCACTGATCGGGAGTAGTGTGCGACGCATAACGTATCTTGCTTCCCCCCCCGGTCACTAAGGTTTTAGCTCAGCGTCGGTAATAAAGTGTGCGCGCAGCATAACGTATCTTGCTACCCCGCCCGACCAGTCGGTTGTGGAATTAGCTACCCACTTCGGCATAGCCTAGTTTGTAGCCCTGCTAGAGCGGAACCCGGCCACGGTGTAAGCTGGCCTTGGCCGGTTCTTAGCTTCGGGCCGGGGACCAGGCTGCACAGATGAGCGCCGAGGGCCTCGCGCCATCGTGATCGGTGACACCGCTTCCAAGTCTTAGGCATGCGCACTGCCCGCGTAGTTTGCCCTTAGGCCCCGCATTTACGCCGGTTGCGAGAAGAGCATGCGGTGTGCGTGCACACGCGCGTTAGATGCCGGTTCGGAGAGCTCCTTCCGGGCTAATGTTCGTGAGTACACCATTCCTTCCGTTAGAGCCTGACTTCGGGTACTCTCCCGTAAGTCCAGATTAGCAAGGGTAAGAGGCCCTTGAGGACATCCTTGGGATCGGTTTTTGAGCTGATCAATTGGCTGAGGGAGAAAGACCCTCAGAGATGTCCCAGGATTGGTTAGGATAACCAATCATTAGGCCGGAAGTAGGAGACTTCCGATGACTCGGATCTTTCTTTGTAAGCTCGTTGAGCTATGATCCGTGTTGGTAGTTTGTTTGCTTGCATGCTTTGGTTCTAGATGATTGATTATATCGTATTGTACCCCGGTTGGGGATTCTTACTGAGTAATTCGTTACTCACCCTTACTTATCTTTCAGGAAACCATGGCGCGAGGCAGGATGGCTGGAGGAGGAGCTGTGATCATGGAAACCCGTTGTTCAACTCTGAGATTTATGTTTATGTTTTAAATGTCCTCTGAATGCATGTAGTTGGGCACGGAGCCCTAGGTTGTTTTATGAATGTTTTTCCGGATTCTAGCATTGTTGTAAATGTTGTAAAGTTGTATGTTTTTAATAAATCTCTGATCAGAGTAAGTTTTGGAAATGTATTTGTCTTGGAACAGGTGCTTGGAAACAGGGACAGGTTTCAAGATTTTTGTATTGACTTTTAAATGAACTCTTGCCGGTTTTGGTTTTTACTTAGAATCCAGAAACAACCCTATTGCAAATTCTAGTGTTGATTTGTATGCATGCATTGAGGTAAGGGCCCATTTAGAGCCCCATTTGGTCGGGTCCTTACGGTTGGTATCGAGCTCGAGTCATAGATTCGTAGGACTCGACCTTTTTGTTGTAGGTCGTTTTTCCATGATCATCAAGCACTCCGACGGTCATCAGGTAGGCCTAAGTTACTGTTTTAAAGAAAAGGGGTAAGAATTTACAATACTTTTCATCTAGCTTTTATGCCTTGTGTTGTGTAGCGGAGACGAAAGCAGGTTCGACTCGTTGTTGGTTTGGGCTTAGTGAGCCATCATGCCAACTTTCCCGCAGTGCGAGCAGTTTGTTTAGCAGCTTGTTGAGGTATCCAGATAGATTCGGATGCCCCTGGGACATCGTTCCCGAGGGAGGTAGAGCTTAGACTCCCGTTGGCCATGTGTGGCCCAGTTGCTGCTTTTCCCCTAGTGAGAGGGTGGAGGTGCTTCGTGCAGATCGCCAGTATGTTGATCGCACCCGCAGGAGGAGCGGGGCGCTTGGCGAGTTCGACCGAGGAGTTGGACAGATCGTGTTGATGTTGAGGCGCGTCCGGGGTTGTTAGGCCCGCATGCGATTTGGCCCGGCGATTGAGTTGCCTAGAGGAGGGGGTAGAGGCTAGTAGCGCCTCGAGTGAGACTCCTCGGCGAGTGTGCTCGACCATGAGAGATTTGATGGCGAGTCTTTAGCTATCGAGAGCGGAGACCAGCGCGATTTGTAGCGCGTAGTGAGGAGTCCGAGCACAGATAGCCCGGTGGCGAGTTTGTTTTCAGCATTCCCCTCGGTAGCTCTTGTAGCCCAGAGGTTCCCGGGAGGGCATGATCGCAGTTTATTCAGATGAGTTGGTTGGCGTTGATGGAGCCGCCCGATTTGGCAAATGGATGCTCAGAGCTCGATGTTTTAGTAAGTCCTGCTGCTAGTAGTAAAGTAGTTGGCCAGGTTTGAGTTTAGCATCCGTTTGTGGGATGCCCTGCTGTTCAGAGGCCGAGGTGTGCCGTTCCTGTGCTGTTTGGTTCATCAGATGGTGGTGGAAGTCCCTTGTGAGAGGTGGACTAGCAGAGTCTCCACCAGTCGCCCGATTGATTGGCAAGTTGCCGTGTTAGTGGCTTGAGGCAGATGTAGAGACATCTTTGCTCCCTTGAGAGCCTGCTTGTTGTTTAACACCCGGCTTCCTCAGATGTGGATTTGGTAGTAGTAGCACTTGAGGTGCATTGGTTGGTGTGCCACTTTGGCACTAAGTCTAGTTCAGGCTTGAGTTTGGCTTGGGCATAGTAGATGGTTCTATGCCGTTCGGAGTTTAGTGCACTCCTTTAGCCTTGGATCCGTTTATGGCAGTTGGTAAGTGTTGGTGCGCGTGAGTCTCGCGCTAGTGTTAAGGCCAAGAGTTTCTTTGTGGTTGGTAGTGTGGTCAACTACCTTCGAGTGCCTTAATCTGAGGAGAGTTGAGCATTGTAGATGCGAGTTTGGTCGAAGAGAGGGACTCGAGAAATTTGGATGCCTATGAGGCGAGTTGGATGCCATGATTCGAGTTGGATGCTTTTGAGGCGAGTTGAGTGATGCCTTGCGAGAGGATTTGGATGCCTTATGGGTAAGCACCCTTGGTAGAGGCTTGGTATAAAGTAAGTTCGGTGTGGCATGGTTATGCCTTGGTAAAGCAAGGTTGCCTCAGCTTTGAGCATCGTGTGGAGTTGGAACTTTTGGTGTTCCTTCGGTTGGAGTTCAGTTGGAAACCGAAGCAGTGTGATGGTAGCAAAGCGCGCAGATTTACGATCGCCTTGGCTAAGAGAGTTGTTTGGATCTTTTCCTTGGGTAGAAGCCTTGTTGAGAGGCTGATGTTTGAGTAGGAGGTCGACGCATTCGGTAGCGTTTGGATCCTCTTGGTTCCCAAGGAATTGGAGTTGGCCGTTGAGATCTTTGGAGAGAGTTGTGCCTGTTCGGGCATTTGGGTCATAGCTCGTTTGTCGGCCTTATGTGTCGGAGGGTGATCGGAGGATCCCTAGGTTGTGGAGAGCCTCTCCAAAGCTCGGTCGAGCTGGGTAGTGAGTTTCAGTTGGCAAAGCTGGGCCGTGTAGTTTGTAGCCTCGGTTGAGTTGCTAGCGATCTTGGTAGACTAGCAAGCTAGTGTTTGTTTGGAGTAAAGTCCGGATTGGTTTAGGTGTGGTGGCAAGTTGATGCTTGGTGTTGACCAAGGTGTGGTTTGGAGCTGCTAGTGATTTGCTTTGCTCGTGGGGACGAATGGTTCGTGCCCGGTTGGTTGTTTTCTGTTCCAGGATGTTGAGTTGCCCTGTTGTTGCCCCGTGAGATTTAGATGTTGTTGCTCTAGTGGAGCATGGCGGTGTTGAGCGTATGTGGAGCTCTCTGTCCTTTGGATGTCTGCTTGTAAGAGCCGTTTCCTTGGGGATTTGTCGAGTTACTCCTTTGGTCTTGGAATTGATGGTAGTGGTGCTAGCAAGAGGGAAAAATTTGTTGGCTACTTGGAAGTAGTCGTTTGTTCAGTTAAGCGGATTCTTGGATGGTGTTCTAGAGGCTGCAGTAAAGGTTGTTTTGCCTCTTGTGAGTGTTTGGCCAAGATTTGGTTCTCTTGTTGTTTCGAGAGCTAGTTCGGTTCTATTTGGAGGGCGTTGTTCTACGAGGTCTTTTCCTAGTCGGGAATTTTTTGGGAGTTGACCCCTCCCTCGGCAGTTGAGCAAGTGCTGTTAGTTTCGGATTGGTGGTCCGATTGGTTGAGTTTTCCCTTGGGTTTTGCTTCCAAGAGAGTTGGTTGTTGTTGCCTTGGGTTTGAGCTAGTCAGCGAGCTTGTGTGAAGTTCGGTGCCCTTCAGAGTTTGCTTGCTGGGAAAGTCGTTTCCTGTTTGGCAGGAGTCAGCTTAGCTCCTGAGTTGTGTATTTGATCAGAGTAGCGCAGCGGTCAGCCCAGCGAGAGGGTCCCTGCTTTGTGTTGTTAGCAAGCAAGAGTTGTTTGTCCCCGCAAGGGTGGTGGCCAGCCAGTAAGAGTTGTTTCTGGCAAGTTGTTGGTTTTTTTTTGGGGATTGAAGATTTCCCTTCCCCCTAGTCTCTGTGGTGGTTGAGTTGCTCCATGGATGTCAGCCTCGAGTGTTAACTTCTGAGGTAGTCTTGCGGAATCGTGTGGCTTAGGATCCGTAAGCTTTGAGGTTGTCGTCATCCGTTTTCCTTGTAAGGTTTCGGGAGTGGAGCTTCTGGTTGGAAGATAAGTCTGGCCTAAGCGAAAAGGAGAAGTCTTTTGAGTAGCCAGTTGGATTTTAAGAGTTGAGAGGTAGCTTGGAGGCGAGCGTTGCTCGTTATAAGTTTGGGTTGAGTTCTGCTGAGCAAGCCCTTCTCGGGCTTTGTCCTTGTTGTTGTGTGCTCGCAGTTGGAGTAGCAGAGCTGTTTGAGTGAGTTGGCACAGAGGTGCCGTGGCTTTGGTTGGTAAAGCCGTTGAGCTATTTTTCCTCAAGGTGTTGTGCCGTAGAGAGCTGCGTGATGGTTTAGTCCTTGCAGCCCGAGTTTTCCTTGAGAGAAATTTTGGTGGTTTCCTTGCTGGCGATGTTTTCTTTGGCGATTGCTAGTAGATTTGGATGGAAAAGTTTGCTTTCGGCCGTTTGGTTTTGGAATCTAGAAGGTTGATTTTTGGCGATTTGTTGAAGGGTTGAGTTTGTTTGTTGTCGACTCACGAGCTTCAGAGGAGTTTCGCTGATTCGTGGTGTAGAGCTTCATAGCTTGTGGCGATCCTCGAGATTTTTGAGAGTAGCACCGTTTTAGAGTTGGTGCGAGTTGAGGACGTGGTTTGCCGTCTTTTCCTTTGGAGTTCAGTATGCCCTGTCTTGGTCGAGATAGTTATGCCCAGTTTGGATGGCATTGTGGCCTTGAGTTTTGAGAACCCAAGAGAGTTTTGGTTCTCGAAGAGGGCTAGTGTTGTTGGCCGAGAAGTTCAGTTGGCTGGATCAGTGGAGTTTTCCTGGAGCTGTTTCATCTTAGGACTTTCGAGGACGAAAGTCTTATAAGGAGGAGTATTATAATGACCAGATTTCCTATTCCAATTTTCGAGGTGCCTTGGGTCAAGATTCGGTTGTTTGGTTGGGTTTTAGAGCGGTTTTGCCCCTTGGGGTATTTTGGTCTTTTGGCTCTCCAGGCAGGATTTGTGGTCTTCAGGGCTTCGAGGTAGCTCCTGCCTTTGTTGAGGTTTGTTTGTTGTTGGCTGCGAGTCCCGAGGTGTTTGGGCTAGTCGTTTGGAAGTTCGGTTGTGGTTTTGGGTTTTGGCAAAGTGATGGTTGTTTGGGTGTTTCTTTTGGGATTCGAGCCCGAGCCTTTAGTGTTGCTTTGGGAGTTGGATTTAAGTGAGTTTGATTGATTGGAAAAGATTTCTTTGATCGGGTATCGAAGGAGGAAGCCGAGAAATGGGATTTTGAGGTTTTAAGTGGATAAGGATGGAAAATGGAATTTTAAATCCCATTTTTCCCTTTTATTTCCCATTTTTCCTTTTTATTTCTTTTTTTCTTTTATTTTTCCCCAAAATCAACTTTCTCTCTCTTTTCTCTCTCTCTCTCCCCGAGCCCCCCACCTAGCCCCGACCTAGCCATGGCTCGCCCAGCCCCAGCCCGTGCAGCCTTGGCTCGCCCACGCCCAGCTAGCCCGAGCCCAGCGTCGCCAGAGCCAGCCCGAGCTCGCCCAGCGCCCGCGCGCCCCTGCCTCGCCCAGCCCGAGCATCGCGCGCCCTCGCCCAGCGTCGCCCAGCTCGCGCGCCCTCGCCCTGCCCTGGTCCGTGTCGCCCAGCTGCGCACTGTGCCGAGCCGCGCCGCGATGTCGCGTCGCGTCGCCGAGACTTCGCCAGCTCGATCGCGCGTCCGGCGCGCGAGATCGCGCCCCGCGTCGTGTCGCTCGCGCGCCCGCGCCGTCTCTCTCTTGCGCGAGCGCGCGCGGCGCCAGCCAAAGCAAGCACCGCGCGCCGCGCGCGCCAGCGCTGTCGCGTCGCCCAGCGCCCCTCGCGCGCAGCTCGCGCCCAGCGCCCGTGCCAGCGCGCCCCAGTAGCGCCAGCCACTGCCTTTTGGTCGCCTAGCCCGTCTGTGCGGCTCGTTCGAGTGTCGGCCGCGCCTCGTGAGTTGCTCTGAGCCGAGCCCTGTTTATTTTAGTGTATTTAGGGCTATTTTATGATTATTGATGTTTTTGCTTGGCTCGATATAGGTTGCTCGGGTTCGATCGCGATTAATTTATTGTGTGTTGTTGCCTTCCGACCGGTAAGGATTTCTTACGGAGTTGTGTGGGCCTGCGATATTGTCATGATTTTGCCTTGCTTGTTTCTCGATTGTTATGAGCATGATGATAATAGAGCGGCTTTGATTGATTTACGCTAGCATGTTTGCTTGATATTACATGTTAGTGCCATGCTAGGTTTGTTCTTACAAAGCATGTTTGTGATTCTGCTTAAGCTCGTAGTATCATGCTAGGTAGTATGATTGATGTCGGTCTTTGCTTGCTAGCCGGGAATCATTGCTTTTTCCTGTACTCTTAGATAGAGTTGTAGGGTTTGTCATCATCAGAGGTGAGCGGACATACGCGTACTTTGTCCCCACCGATCGGGAGTAGTGTGCGCGCATAACGTATCTTGCTTCCCCGGTCACTAAGGTGGATTTAGCTCGGTCGGTAATAAAGTGTGCGCGTGACATAACGTATCTTGCTACCCCGCCCGACCGATCGATTGTGGAATTAGCTACCCACTTGGCATAGCCTAGTTTGTAGCTTTGCTAGAGCGGAACCACGCCACGGTGTAAGCTGCGCTTGGCGGTTCTTAGCTTTGTGTCGGTGGACCAGGTGCACAGATGAGCGCCGAGGGCCTCGCGCGCTCGCGTGATCGGTGACACCGCTTCCGAGTCTTAGGCATGCGTACTGGCCGCGCGTAGTTTGCCCTTAGGCCCCGCATTTACGCGGTTGCGAGAAGAGCATGCGGTGTGCGTGCACACGCGTTAGATGCCGGTTCGGAGAGCTCCTTCGGGCTAATGTTCGTGAGTACACCATTCCTTCCGTTAGAGCTCGACTTCGGGTACTCTCCGTAAGTCCAGTTAGCAAGGGTAAGAGGCCCTTGAGGACATCCTTGGGATCGGTTTTTGAGTGATCAATTGGGTGAGGAGAAAGACCCTCAGAGATGTCCCGAGATTGGTTAGGATAACCAATCATTAGGCCGGAAGTAGGAGACTTCCGATGACTCAGATCTTTCTTTGTAAGCTCGTTGAGCTATGATCCGTGTTGGTAGTTGTTTGCTTGCATGCTTTGGTTCTAGATGATTGATTATATCGTATTGTACCCCGGTTGGGATTCTTCTTGAGTAAATTCGTTACTCACCCTTACTTATCTTCAGGAAACCATGGCGCGAGGCGCGGGATGGTGGAGGAGGAGAGGCGTGATCATGGAAACCGTTGTTCAACTCACGAGATTTATGTTTTTGTTTTAAATGTCCTCTGAATGCATGTAGTTGGGCACGGAGCCCTAGGTTGTTTTATGAATGTTTTTCAGGATTCTAGCATTGTTGTAAATGTTGTAAAGTTGTATGTTTTTAATAAATCTCTGATCGAGTAAGTTTTGGAAATGTATTTGTCTTGGAGCAGTGCTTGAAAGCAGGGACGAGTTTCAAGATTTTTGTATTGACTTTTAAATGAACTCTTGCCGGTTTTGGTTTTACTTAGAATCCGAAACAACCCTATTGCAAATTCTAGTGTTGATTTGTATGCATGCATTGAGGTAAGGGCCCATTTAGAGCCCCATTCGGGTCGGGTCCTTACATAGGGTGCTAGATGACTGATGTATCGTATCGTAGTGTAAAGACCCGACCCGAAAGGGGATCTTAAATAGGTCGTTACCTCAATGCATGCATTCAAATCTACAGAAAATTTGCAATATGATGTTCGGATTCTAAGTAAAACTAAAACATAAAACATCCATTTAAAAGTCAACATAAAATTCTCAAACACATCCCTGTTTCCAAGCACCTGTTCCAAGACAAATACATTTACAAAACTTGCTCTGATAAGAGATTTCTTTAAAACATACAAGCTTTGCAATAGTTACAACAATGCTAGAATCCGGAAATACAGTCAGCAAACACCCTAGGGCTCCGTGCCCAACTACATGCATTCAGAGGACATTTAAAACATAAACATAAACAAGACTCGAGTTGAACAACGGGTTCCCATGATCACGGCTCCTCCTCCGACCATCTGTCTCGCTCAGTGGTTACCTGTGGAAAAACCACAGAAATAAGGGTGAGTAACGAATTACTCAGTAAGAATCCCCAACCGGGGTACAATACGAAAACATCTCATTTAGCACACCGACAAGCAACCAAACAATGACTTAGAGCAAAACCGTAGGTTTAGGCTATGTGCTAACACTAGAGCTAGCCTATCAAGGGCTTTCAACTACAACCTATCCTAGGTTCTACACCTGGATGCCCATCGGGGTCTTACACAACCTAGGATACAATGACACAATGATGCCCATCGGGGTCTTACACACAAGGATGCCCATCGGGGTCTTACACCTCTAAACAATGATGCCCATCGGGGTCTTACACATACGGATGCGCATCGGGGTCTTACACCTCTAGATATCAATGCTGCCCAACGGGGTCTTACACATCTAGGATGCCCATCGGGTCTTACACCGGCTAAACAATGATGCCCATCGGGTCTTACACACACATACGGATGCCCATCGGGGTCTTACACCTCTAAACAATGATGCCCATCGGGTCTTACACATATGGATGCCCATCGGGTCTTACACCTCTAGCTATCAATCTTTGCCTAACCGGGTCTTACACACCTAGGATGCCCATCGAGTCTTACTCCAGCTAGGATCACTGAGATGCCCATCGGGGTCTTACACTCTTAAGCAGCCTCATAATGCCCATCGGGGCTTACACACCAGGGAACAGTGCAGTGCCCATCGGGGACTTACCTACATTATGGATCACCTACCTAGCACTAACATGGATCTGTCAGAATATAACAAGAACCAGAATATGCCAAGATAAAAGACCCTAGCCTGTAACTAATATAACAGAAACACCACTACAACACAAACCTGGAAGCAAGAGAAAACATGTAACCTATCCACTAGAATTTCATACAATCACAAGATATGGCATACTATCAATTATTCGCAGGGTCCACACAACCTCGGTAAGAAACCCTTACCTGGCCGGAAGGCAACAACGCACAAGAAACTTAAGCTGCGATCGAACCCGAGCAACCTAAAGCGAACCTAACAAACACATCAAAAATCATAATCCATAGGCCTAAATATAATAAAATAACAGGGCAAGACTCGGGAGCAACTCACGAGGCACGGTGACAAGTGAAACAGCATTTTGCAGACGGGCAAGGCAATGGCTGGGCGCCGAGGGGAGCGAGATGGGCGTAGGGGCGCGCTGACACGATCACTGGCGAGCAGCGCGGCGCGCAGGCGCGGACGCGAACGCGCGGGCGAGCTGCTGGGAGGCGAGGGCGCGCGGGCGCGAGCTCGGCTGGGAGAGGGCGTGCGGCGCGGCTCGGCACAGGGACGGCGCGCGGGCGCGACGCGACTGCTACAAGACGCTCGATCTGGCACGACGAGCTACAGGGGACGCTCGATCTGACACGAGGCGGCTCGAATCTAGGCGGCACGGCGCGACGGACGAGCAGCCAGCGGCGCTGTGGCCGGGCGGGCTCTGGCCGGAGACGCGATCGGGATGCGAGCTCGGGTGGCGACACAATTTGGCGAGGTGGGCGAGCGAGCTCGGGCGGGGCGACTGGGGCTGGGCCGGGCTAGGCTCTGGGCTCGGAGGAGAGAGAGAGAGAGAGAGAGAGAGAGAGAGAGAGAAAGTGATTTTGAAAAGAAAAGGGAAAATGGGAAAAATAAAGGAAAAATAGGGATTTTAATCCTAATTTCCATCCTTAACCAAATAAAAACCTTTAAAATCCCATTTCCGGCTTCCTCCTTGAGACCCGATCGAAGCAACCACTCCCAAAAATAAAACTCACTAAATCCAACTCCCAAAATCAACACCAAGGGCCCGGGCTCGAATCCCAAAGGAAGCACACAACCAACCATCACTTTGCCAAAACCCAAAATCACAACCGATCTTCCAAACGACTAGCCCAAACATCTCAAGACTCGCATGACCACCAACAAACAAGCCTCGACAAAGCGGGAGAGCCGCCTCAAGCCCTAAAATCCACAAATCCTGCCGGGAGCAAAAGACCAAAATGCCCTTAAGGGACAAAACAGCTCTAACGGCCCAACCGAACCACTGAAACAGAACCGCAAGCACCTCGAGAACCGGAATAGAAAACTGGGCCGTTACAATACTCCCTCCTTTTAAGACTTTCGTCCTCGAAAGTCCTAAGACGAAACAGCTCCAAGAAAACTGCACTGAATCCGAACCAACCGAACTTCTCGGCTAAAACAACACCAACCTTCTTCGAAAACCAAACCTTCTTGGGTTCTCAGAAACTCAAAGGTACTATGCCATCCAAGCTGCCACAAACAAACTCAATCATGACTGGGCATACACTGAACTCCAAGGGAACAGACGGCAAACCACATCATCAACTCGCACCAACTCTCAAACGGTGCTACTCTCAACAAACTCGAGGACTGGCCACAAGCTTTGAAGCTCTATACCACGCACTGGCAAAACTCTTCTGGAAGCTCACAGCTGCTAACAAGCAGCCTCAACCCGACAACAAGCTGGCCAAACAACTGAACCTCCCAGGTTCCAGAAACCAAACTGCCTACAACACTCACACCAGCTGAAACTTCAGCTACGGCCAAATCTAAAAAACAAGGGCCAAGCACAGACTCCACTCGGCCAAACCAACAAACTCGAACTCCTCACCGGCCGAACGCAAACCTTTCGGAGCAAAACTACCAGCAATTGGCCAAAGAAAACACTGCAAGGCAAAGGACAACCTGTAAGGACCCGACCCAAGAAACGGTCTCTAACCTAAGGTCCATACTTAGCATGCATGATTAAGAATATAAACATCATTCAGAGTCGGAAGTTTAAAACTTTGCAATAAACACTTTTAAAAACAAAGTCATGATTTCAATTAAATAAAACAGGTAAATGACTGATCAGTACTTTCTTAAAACAATTCAAAGGAAAACGGTACGATAACATAAAATAGTTTGAGTGCTTTTTCCTAGGGACCCAAGTCCCACTACATGCTAAATCATTAAGGAAAAACATTTAAAGAAAACGTGCGACCCAGAGTCAGCTATCCATGATCATCGAGTAGCTTCCTCCTAGCCATCCAGCCTCTGTCCCAAGTTACCTGGTGGAAAGCCACAGAAAATAAGGGTGAGCAACAAGTTACTCAGTAAGAATCCCCAATCGGGGTACAATACGAAATCATCTCATTTAGCACATGGACAAGCAACCATACAAAGACTTAGAGCAAAAACGGTTGGTTAGGCTATGGGTTATTTCTAGGGCGAGCCTATTCAAGGGCTCCCATCAACAGTCACTCCTAGGTCCTACGCTTTGATGCCCTTCGGCCTTACACAATCTAGGACTCAGTGATGCCCAGTGGGGCCTTACACACTTAGGACACAGTGATGCCCAGTGGGGCCTTACACACTTAGGATACAGTGATGCCCAGTGGGGCCTTACACACTTAGGATGCCCATCGGGCCTTACACCTTCAGTATCGGTGATGCCCAGTGGGCCTTACACACCTAGGATGCCCATAGGGCCTTACACCTCCAGAATCAGTGATGCCCAGTGGGCCTTACACACCTAGGATGCCCATAGGGCCTTACACCTCCAGAATCAGTGATGCCCAGTGGGCCTTACACACTTAGGATGCCCATAGGGCCTTACACCTCCAGATGTCCATCGGGTCTTGCCCAAGCGGGACCCCCAACTAGTTACCTCTATGGCCCTCTAAACTATACATTACACATCTAACCGTAACTTGGATCTAGCAGCATACAATAGGCAACATGGTTCTATCAAGATATGAAAGCCTAACATGGGACTATCGGGATGTAAACGTGTCACGAACATGAATCAAAAGAAAACATGAAACCTATCACTAGAAACTCATATAATTACAGTAATCAGCATGCTATCAACTATTCGCAGGGTCCACACAACCCCGGGTAAGAATCCTTACCTGGAAATAAGTGGAGGTTGATTATCCCGAATCAAATAACGACCCTCGAGCTTTTAAGTGAACTCGAGCAACCTAAACAAGTAATAAAACATCCTAATTAATAAATGACATCTAAAGCGAGAAAGTCCAAAGGGTGGAGGCTCGGGAATTTACCCACCGAGAAGGCACTCGTCTCGCGCAAGCAGCAGCAAGGCAGACAGTGCTAGCGCAGGGCAGGGCGCTGGCGCTGCGCTCTGGCGCTATCGGGCGCTGGCTGGCTTTGGCGCAGCGGCAGGGACGAGCGCTGGCGCTGGGCTGCGGGCAGGGGCGAGCGCTTGCGCAGCGCTGGCCGGGATGTGGGCGGGCGGCACGCGGCACGCGACGCGGGCGGTGCGGTGTAGGGCGTGGCGGCGCGACAATGGCTGGGTGGTGTCGTGCGGGCGCGAGGCGCTTCTGGCGGTCGGCGCTGGGCGACTGGTGCGGAGTGGAGTATGGGCATTGTTGCGGTGGGCGAGCTGGCCGCCGGCCGCGAGCGATCCGGTCAAGCGGTGGCTCGGTGCGGTGCGGCGGTGGTCGGCAGAGCGCGTGCGATGTCGTGGGGGGCAAGCAGGAGGAGTGGGGGCGGCGGCGTGGGCGAGACACGGCGGCGGTGTGGGGCGGCAGGCGAGGTGAAGGAGAAGTCTAGGGTTTTGGGGTTCTTTCTTTTTCCTTATTTTCTCTTTTCTTTTTCTTTAAATATAATTCCCTTCCTTAACTTAAATAGACTTGGGAATCTCTTATGACCTCCCAAGAGACCCCTTCGAGCCCCACTGTGCGCGTTTATTTTCCTTATTTAAACCCAAGCTTCCCAACCCCTTTTTAGGCCAAGGGTTCGAGTCCTTCCAATGACTCCTCCCAAACTAAAAATATAAAAGGAAACCTTATTTTACATTTAGTGAAAACCGGGTCTGTTACAATACTCCCTCCTTAGAAGACTTAGTCCCGGAAGTCGCTGCTCCTAAAACAACTCAGGTAACTCCTCCTCATCTCCCTTCCAACTCCCAAGTAGCTTCCTCAACTCCCCGATTCCATACTTTGCACTTTCACTAGGTCAATGGCCCGGTTCCTCAAAACCTTTTTCTCAAATGCCAGGACCCTTATGGGTTTCTCCTCAAAGCTCAGTCATGGTTCAGCTGTAAAGGCTCAAAATCTATGACGTGCGAAGGATCTCGCACACATCTTGGCGGAGCATCGAAGCGTGGAACACACTATGCATGCACTCTGACCAAGGGCGGCGGCGGTGCTAACCGATAGGCCACAATCCCAATCCTCTCAAGGACCTCGAAAGGTCCAACAAACACTGGGCTCAGTTTCCCCTTTTACCGAACCTCGGGACCCCTCGCATCGGAGCTACCTTGAGGAAAACATCTTTGGCCAACCTCAAACTCCAACTCCCTACGCCTAACATCGGCGTAGCTCTTACTGCTTTGGGCGGTCGGCCATCTGAGCTTTGATTTTACGGACGGCCTCATTGGTGGTGGAGCAACTCGGGCCTAACACTCGCCGGTCACCAACCTCTTCCCGGTAAGGTGGGGATCTGCAGCGCTTACCATACAACGCCTCAAGCGGCGCCATCCGAATGGTCGATCAAAAGCGTTATTGTAGGCAAACTCCATCAAGTACAAATCTTGGTCCCAACTTCCGGGAAATCCAACACGCAGGCTCGCAACATATCCTCTAAGATCGATTTACCCGCTTTCGGTCAGCCATCGGTCGTGGGTGGAAGGTGTCTTTGTATTGCACTCTGTGCCCAAACACACTGAAGGGCCTTCCAAAACCGTGATGTAAAGCGGGAATCCCGGTCGGAGATAATTTTAAGCGGCACTCGTGGTACCTCACTATCTCGCGCTCAAGGAACAGTTGTGCCCATTGCTCCACGGTGTAGTTTATCTGCCCGGAATGAAATGGGCACACTTAGTCAACCTATCAACGACCACCCAAATCTGTGCATATCCTCTAGGAGTCTGGGCAACCCGAGATAAAATCCATGGTGATCTCCTCCCACTTCCTTTGTGGCACCCCGAGCGGTTGCAACAAACCTGCAAGCTTCTGCTGGCGCCTTCACTGTTGTGGTGAGATACCGACTAACGAATGGGCAATCTCCTCTTCATCCCCATCCACCAAAAAGTGCATTTAAGATCTTGGTACATCTTGTTACCCCACAGGTGCCAAGAAAAAGGCGAGGTGTGAGCCTCGGTCAATAACTCTGTGCGAACCGGCATCGGTTTGGAACACACACCGACCTTTATATCTCGGACCCCATCTGCAAGTATCACAAAGTCGAAGTCACCATCGGCTGAACCCTCTCATACAAACTTTTTAACTTAGGATCTTTCAAATTTGGTGTCGATAATTCTTTGCCTTATCGAGAAATTTGGATGGTCAATCGAGCTACCACAGCGGTAACATCCCCTAACAACACTGCTATTTCCGCCTCTCGAGATCCTTCGATGATACTCTTGGGGTTTGCCAATGTTGCCAGATGCGAGGCCTTTCTACTTAGTGCATCAGCCACAACATTTGCTTTTCTAGGGTGATACAAGATCTCACAGTCGTAATCCTTCACGAGCTCCAACCACCTCCTCTGTCTCATGTTCAGGTCCTTCTGAGTGAAGAAATACTTGAGGCTTTGGTGATCCGAGAAAATCTGAATCTTCTCCCCATACAAGTAGTGCCTCCAAATCTTAAGTGCAAAGACGACCACGCCAACTCCATATCATGAGTCGGGTAATTGCGCTCGTGCGGTTTCAAAGCGCACGAAGCGTCACGCTATCACCTTACCGTGTTGCATCAGAACGCACCCCAAACCAAACTTGCTGGCATCACTGTACACCACGAAACCCCCAGTTCCCTCCGGGACCGCCAACACCGGGGCCGACGTCAAACTGCTCTTTAGCTTAGCAAAACTCTCATCGCACTTCCTATCCCAAACGAAATCAACACCCTTTCTCGTCAATCGAGTAAGCGGGGCGGCTATAGCGGAAAAATTTTGAACGAAGCGTCGGTAATATCCGGCGGACCGGAAGCTACGAATCTCCGTCACGATCGTCAGTGGTCGGCCCACGAACTAACGGCCTCTACCTTGAAGGGTCTCTCTGACCACTCCTCCTTAGACACAACGTGTCCCAGAAATGCTACCTCCTCGAGTCAAAAGTCACACTTTGAGAACTTTGGGTAGAGCTTGTTCTCGCGCAAGGCTGCCAAGATCTGCCTTAGGTGCGAGGCATGGTCCTCCTTAGACTTAGAGTACACAAGAATGTCATCTATGAACACGATGACAAAGCGGTCCAAGAACGCCTTGAACACTCTGTCCATCATGTCCATGAATGCAGCTGGGGCGTTTGTCAGTCCGAAAGACATGACTACGAACTCATAATGCCCATACCTTGACCTGAACGCTGTCTTGGGAATATCTGCATCCCGAATCCTCAACTGGTGGTAGCCCGACCTCAAGTCAATATTTGAAAACACACAAGCTCCCTGGAGCTGGTCAAACAGGTCATCGATACGAGGCAACGGGTACTTGTTCTTAATGGTTACCTTGTTCAGTTCCCTGTAATCGATGCATAGACGCATCGAGCCATCCTTTTTCTTAACAAACAGCACGGGTGCTCCCCATGAGGACACACTCCGCCTAATAAATCCTCTGTCAAGCATCTCCATGGTGTTCTTTTAACTCTTTCGGCTCTGCTGGCGCCATGCGATAAGGAGCTTTCGAGATAGGGCGAGTCCCGGCTCAAGCTCTATTGAGAAGTCCACCTCCCTCTTCGGCGGCAGGCCAGGCAACTCTTCGGGAAAAACATCTGCAAACTCTTGCACTATGGGCACCTGCTCAACAGATAGTGGGTCACGGTTCTCCCTAGTCAACTTAGCTAAGAAACCCCAAGCTCCTCGAGCTAACAAACGGTGAGCTTTAACTGCCGAAATCACCGGCGGACACACCCCACTCTGGGTGCCCCGAAATTTAAAGGTAGGCCTACCTGGCGGCCTGAACACCACCTCCTTACAACGACAGTCAATCATAGCGTGGTTATTAGCTAACCAATCCATGCCGAGGATCACATCAAAACCGCTCATAGCTAACACAATGAGGGTAACTGCGCAGGTGCAGTGGGATACCGCACCCGACCGTCCCTTACCTTACAGCTAGCTTGACATACTAGTTCCCGAGGGAGTAGCGACAGACAACTCAAAACCTAGAGGCTCTAAATTCATGCAAGCAAGCTCAGCAAAAACAGCAGAAACAAACGAATGGGTGGAACCCGAATCAAACAACACAAAAGCGAGGTGATCAAGAACTAGGAGCGTACACGCCATTGCGCGGTCCGGCTCTCTCGACCTCTGGCGAGTCGTAGCATATACTCTTCCTGTTTCTTTGAAATTTGGTTGTGCACACCATGCGCGCCGGGTGCGATCTGCGGGCCCGATGCCCATCCTTTCCACAGTTGAAACAAGCTCTAGGGTTAACACCACAGGGTCCCCAATGCTGCTTCCCGCAGGATCTATGTAACGACCCAGGTTTTTCTTCCCGGTCTTCCAGGTATGCCCTAGGGGTAATTTGGTAATTTGGTCGGGCCGTCGAGAGTCGTTTGTGTCTTTTCGATTACTAAAATTATTGGATGGTTTTTGTAGGTTTTTGGAGGGGTTTGTGGTTTGGTTTGAGCAAGGTTTGATGCAAAAGTAAAAATAAAAGGGAATTGTCTTTGCTGTTTGGGGTTTGAACCGGGTCTCTGGGAAGCTTGTGGAGATGTGTACCAATTGAGCCATTAGTTGCTCTTATTGCTCTTTCTGCATCACATCTTAGTTAACCTTGGATCTTTGGTGTTTGGTGCATTTGATTAAATGAAAAGGAATTAGGTTTGTTGTGTTTTCTTCTCCAAAAGAGTTGTGGCCGCCCAAGCTTTCTCCCAAGCTCTCCTTGCCGATTTCTTCATCCCCTTTGCGACTCGAGACTCCATCATCATTCCGGGTAAGTTTTCATCCTCTTCATCTTCTCGTTTGGGTGTTCTTTGGCGAAGGTAAGAAGGAGAGCTTGTGTGTGTGTGTGTGTTGTTGCAGGTGTCGAGTGCGCCTAATTGCCGAGAGCAGACGCTTTCGATTCGAAAGCGGCAGCCGTCGCCCAACCGGCCGAAAGCAAAGACGCCCAACCCCGCACAGAACGGCTGTCGCAGCTACCGCCTTGCGCGCCATGACGCCCTCGACCAAGCCAGTGCGCACCAGATCCGGCCGAGGATCGCAGATCGCTGTCGCCACGCCCAGTCCGTCGCCCGGATCTGTCGCCGTCGCACCGACTTGTCGCGACGCAAGGTCGCGGCCGAGGGAAGCCATCGCCGAAGTCGCTCGCCTCGTCGCGACGCCGCCCGAGCTCGCCCATTGCACGCGATCGCCCCCATCGCGCGCCCTCGCCGTGTCGCGCGCGCCCTCGTCGTGTCGCATCGCACGCCGGCGCCCGTCGCGTGCCGCTCGCCTACCGAGTCCCGGCTCGTCGTCGCGCGCACGGCCCCGCCCCAGGGCCCATCCGCGCGCAGCAGCGCGCAGCGCGCCGTGCCAGTGTGCGCGGCCAGCGCCAGCTCGGCCGTGCCACGTTGCTGCAAAGAGCGCCTTTGCCGTGTCGCGGTGCCGTGTGAGTGCTCCCGAGCCGAGCCTCTTTGTTTTATTATATTTTTAGGGATATGGTTGTGATTGTTACTATGTTTGTAGGTTCTCGTTAGCTAGCTCGGAAGTGTTCGCGGCTTAGGAATTTGTGTGTAGAAGTCTTCCACCAAGGTAAGGATTTCTTACAGGGGTTGTGTGGACCTGCGATGTTCTATGTGATTGATGTTGTATGTTTGTTTGTGATTATCGGCATGTATAGTTTAGGTGCTCTGTTCGAATTCTCGGTGGCATGACTTCGTATGTTGTTTTTTCATGTTAGTCCATGCTAGGTTGTTCCGTTACGGCATGCTCATATTCATTCTTGTTCGGTAGTACCATGCTAGGTCTCTTTGTATTCTTTCGAGCACGTATTGGATTGTTTTTTGATTGTTAAGGCGAGTTAGAATTCGGGTAGATAGCATCATCGGGCCCGATGCATAAAGTATCTTGCATCTATGGCAAGGGCGTTCGAGACAGATTCTCCGTCCTTGGACCCCGTGAGGATTAGCGATCCCAACCGGTAGGCCCCGCAATCTTGGGTGAGGGTGGTAGTCTAAGCGATACCCCAGCGGTCGGGATGATGACTTGGCAATGCCTAGTCCCCGCAGCCGGCGCGTCCTCGGCGTGTTCGCGGTAGAGCCCTTGATTGCCACTGTTAAGGTAAGGGCGGCTTCTGGTGTAAGCCTACCATGACCCGTTCCTTAGACTCGGTGCGGTGGTTCAGTGACATAGTTCACGTGTCCAGTCTCACACCCCTATGTCGGTGACACCGATCCGGAGATTTAGTTAGGCGTGGTATCCGGATATGGTCGACTTGCCACTAGACCCGGCACCCCCCATAGTGCTGTAGAAAGCGCGCGGTGCATGCTTACGCTCATTACTGGCGTCGTAGGAGAGCTCCTCGGGATCTTGAGCTAGTGCACCTTTCGTATCGATAGTAGAGCAGTGAGGCCGGGACTTGTTCCGTATAGCGCGTATAGTGTGTTGTGGTATTTCCGGACTAAGACCACGAGTTGGCATCCGAGGTCCAAGTGTGGACTTAGCTATGTGCTCCGCTCTGTGTTTGTACTCATAGCTTGCATACATCCTTCTAGATGATCATGTATATCGTATTGTACCCGGTTGGGGATTCTTACTGGGTAATTCGTTACTCACCCTTATTCTCGTGGTTTTCCACGGGTAATCAAAGCGGGAGAGCAGGATGGTGAAGGAGGAGGCGTGATCATGGAATCTCTTTGTCATCTCACGACCATTTTATTTTATCATGACTCTTGACTTTTGTTATTTCCCCGAATGCATGTAGGCGGACACAGAGCCCGAGGATGTTTCTTACGTTTTATGGATTCCAGCATATTTGTACTTGTGGATTGTCTAAATGGTTTAAATAAATCTACGATCGAGTATGCTTTTAGAAATGTATGTTTTGGTTGTTGAATGTTTCTTTTTTACTTGGGATCGAAATGTATTTTTCATAATGTCTTTTATTTCCACTACATGCATTGGGGTAAAGGCCCATTTAGAGCCCCTTTTGGGTCGGGTCTTTCTGATTGGTATCGAGCTCGAGTCATAGATTCTCAGAGATCGACCTTTTTGTTGTAGGTCGTTTTTCCATGATCATCAAGACTCTCAGACGGTCATCAGTACGCCTAAGTTTACTATTTGTTGTTGAAAAAGGGTTAAGAATTTACAATACCTATCATCTAGTGTATGCCTTGTTTGGTGTTGTGGAGTGGTAGTGAGCGAGTTTTGATTCGTTGTTGGTTTGGATGTAGATCGCCCGACATGCGATCCACCCGTCTCGGGAGAGGAGGTTCGAGAGCGGTCGAGGTATCGAGGATCGGATCGTCTGCGCAGGACATCGTCCCAAGCCGAGACCGATGGCATTCCACCAGCAGCTCCTCTGTTACGCCTAGAGCGGGCGTTGAGGCGATCGAAGCGCCGTGAGATCGGCGCTCCGGAGCAGAGTTTTTGAGTCTATGAGGGCTTTTATGGTCAGCATGTTGAGTGACCAGAGGCGAGACCCGAGCCTTGTTAGCGGCTGGCGGGAAGAGTCCCGAGCCCGGTCGAGCGGTGACTCGATTGGTTGTGAGCTCAGTAGCACCTCCGGCTCCTCGGGAGCAAGTAGCCCAGAGGCGATATGGCGAGAGGGTGCCGAGGAATTGGGTGGGTGGTGAAGGATTTTGTGAAGTGGAAGCTTTCGAGAAGTTTGATGCCACCGGTGATGCGTTAGCGGCGGCCAGTGGATTGCCCATTTGGAGTACACCTTTCCGATCATGGTGTGCCCCGATATTCAGAGGCCGAGGTGTGCGGCTCATGTCTTTGGGAGGCACTGGCGAGATGGTGGTGGGAGTCCACCTTGAGCGAGAGACCAGGTGGGTCTCCACCCGCTACTTGGGAGTTCTTCAAGGTGAGTTCAAGGTAAAGTTCATCGGTGATGAGGCTCAAGAGAAGATGGTGGAGCTCTTCCGGAACACGAAGCGAGGTT
The DNA here is from genome assembly GCA_036507275.1 of Sicyos edulis. Classification (NCBI taxonomy): domain Eukaryota; kingdom Viridiplantae; phylum Streptophyta; class Magnoliopsida; order Cucurbitales; family Cucurbitaceae; genus Sicyos; species Sicyos edulis. The sequence goes on along the minus strand of CM071851.1, from coordinate 22,270,253 downwards.
ACGATTCCATTGAGGAATATGAGCGCAAGTTCTCGAGTATGGATATTTTGCTCCTCGGTTGATTTCCACCCCGAGTGAAGATTCGGAAGTTCATATCTGGATTGAGGCGGGGTGTTTCCGGGATGTCGAGGGCTCAAGCCCCGACACTTATGCTAGAAATTTGTCTAGTTGGCCACGATCTATAATGGGAAGTATCTGCTTTGGCGGGTGGTTGCCGCTCCATTGGCGTCTGTTCATTTGCGGTGGGCGCGAAGATAAAGTTTGAGTTTAGGGGTGGCGGCGGCGTCGCCAAGGGCGATTCAAAAGCGGGATCGGCATAGGGCCCCGATCCGTTTCGGCCTCGCGAGGCGGTCTAAGCGAGTTCCCGCTTGTGCTTCTTGCGAGAGGACCCACACTGGAGCTTGCGACATGGGCCCCAGTGTGTTTTCGTTGTGGTAAAGAGGGACATATGATCCGTTTACATCCTCGGCCGGTAAGCAGCAGCAGAGTCGGGTGTTTGCTACGACCGTCGGGAGGCCGAGCGTCACGGATGCCGCTGTGTGGCGAGTACGCTTCTTGTTTTAGATCACTGCGCATTTGTCTTGTTTGATTCTACGGTTCTACGCATTCATTTGTATCTCGTGTTGTTTCTTTGAGCATGCTAAGTTGAGACTAGAGCCTCTAGGTTTTGAGTTATCTGTTGCAACTCCTTGGGAGTTAGTATGTTAGCTAGAGATAAGATTAAGGATGGCCGGATCGAGATATCCAGGAGAGTTGCTTTGTAGCCACACTCATAGTTACGCCTATGAGTGGTTTTGATGTGATTCTTGGTATGGAGTGGTTATTTGCTAACCACGCATTGATTGATTTGCCTGCCCAGGAAAGAAGTGGTGTTCGAGCCACACAGTCGGCCTAGTTTTAAGTTTCGTGGAGTCCAAGGTGGAGTCCGCCCGCCAATGGTGTCGATTGTGAAAGCTCGTCGTTTGCTAGCTCATGGAGCTTGGGGTTACCTAGCCAAGTTATGCATGGAGAGCCGGAGTCCCTTGCATTTGTCGATCAGTGCCGGTCGTGCAGGAGTTCGCGGATGTGTTTCTGAGGAGTTCTGGGGTTGCCCCAAAGAGAGGTTGACTTCATTATTGAGCTCGAGGCAGGGGACCCTCCCTATCTCGAAGGCTCCGTATCGCATGGCGCCAGCATGAGTTTAAGGGCGAAGATTCAGATTGCGGGAGATGTTAGACCGAGGGTTCATCCGTCGAGTGTGTCCCGTGGGGAGCACCAGTTCTATTTGTGAAAAAGAAGGATGGTTCTATGCGCTTATGTATTGATTATCGCGAGCTTAATAAGGTGACGGTGAAGAATAAGTACCGTTGCCCCGTATTGATGACTTGTTTGATCGGCTTGAGGAGCTTAGTGTTCTCCGGGATAGATTTGAGATCCGGTTACCATCGATTCTGCGGATCGGGGATGCCGACATTCCTAAGGCGACTTTCGAGTCGGATATGGTCACTATGAGTTTGTGGTTATGTCGTTTGGATTGACCAATGCCCAGTAGCGTTCATGGACATGATGGATAGGGTGTTCAAATCATTTTTGGGACGGCCGTCATTGTGTTCATTGGCGATATTCCGATTTATTCGAGGTCTAAAGAAGACCATGCGAGAGCATCCGAGGCGAGTATTGGCGGCTTTGAGGAAAACCACTTTATGCGAAGTTTTCCAAATGTGATTCTGGTTGGGAGCGGTGGCCTTCCTAGGCCACGTGGTTTCGAGAGATGGTATAGCCGTGGACCCCGCGAAGATTGAGGCCGTGAGTTCATGGGCCAAGCCGACTTCGATTGCCGAGATTCGCGACTTTTTGGGTTTGGCGAGTTACTACCGTCGGTTCGTCAAGGACTTTTTCGGCTTTAGCCTCGCCCCTCACTCGTCGGCGAGGAAGGGTGTCGAGTTTGTTTGGGACAGCAGTGTGATGAGAGCTTTTGCTGGGCTCAAGCGTAGTTTGACTTGGCACCGGTGTTGGCGATCCGGAGGGGACAGTGGTTTCGTGGTCTATAGTGATGCTTCCAAGTTTGGATTAGGTTGTGTGTTGATGCAAAGACGGGAAGGTCATTGCCTATGCTTCCGCCACCGGTGGCCGTATGAGCAGAACTACCCGACTCATGATATGGAGTTAGCGGCGATGGTGTTTGTAATGAAGATTTGGAGGCATTACGTATGGTGAGCGGATTGAGATGTTTATCCGATCACGAGCCTCAAGTATCTGTTTACTCGAAGGAGTTGAATATGAGCGAGAGGAGATGGTTAGAGTTGGTAAAGGATTATGGCTGCGAGATTTTGTACCATCCGGGTAAAGCCAATGTAGTGGCCGATGCTTTGAGTAGAAAGGCGTCGCACTCTGCGGCGTTGTTGAGTTCAGCCAGATTTGCGGAGAGAGTTCGAGCGGGCGAGGTTGCGATGTTGTTGGGTGAGGTTACCGCTGTGGTAGCTCGATTGATTATTGCTCACCGTCGATTAGGCGTGGATTATAGACGACCGGTTAGGTGACCCCGCACTTAAGAGATTGGTTGATGTGAGTTAGTCTTGACGGTGACTTTGACTTTGTATATTCACGGACGGTGGGTTGACTTATAGAGGCGGTTGTGCGTCCGGATATTGCGAGTTTGCGAGCGAGTTGCTCTCGGAGGCCCCGAGTTGCTCTCGGGGTACCAAGATGTATCAGGACCTTAGCGGACCTTACGGTGGATGGGAATGAAGAGAGATGTGGCGAGTTTGTCGGTAGGTGTCTCACTTGTCGACAAGTGAAGGCACCAGTGCAGAGGCCGGTGGTTTATTCTGACCACCGAGTGTGCCCTAGTGGAAATGGGAAGAGATCTCCATGGACTTTATCTACGGTTTGCCAAGGACTCGAGGAAGTTTCTCTCGATTTGGGTGATAGTCGACCGTTTGACCAAGAGCGCACACTTCATTCCCGGTAGAGACACTTATATACCGTGGAGCAGTGAAGCGCAGATTGTTTTTGGAGCATCATCATCCGTTATCATGGTGTGCCGGTGAGGATTGTGTCCGATCGTGACTCGCGGTTCACTTTCGGTCGGAGGGCGCTCCGAGAAAGGTTTAGGCAGCGAGTGTGCGCCAAAGATGACTTTTCACCCTCGAGACGGATGGGCGGATCGAGAGGGTGAACCGATTCTCGAGGATATGTTGAGGGCTTGTGTGCTTTGGATTTCCCAGCGATTGGGACCAAAGATATCATTTACTTGATGGAGTTTGCCTATAACAACGATTACGATCGGCGATTGGATGGCTCCATTCGAGGCTTTGTATGGTAAGCGTTGTCGGTCCCCCGTGTTGCGGGAAGAGGTTGGTGATAGACGAGTTTTGGGTTTGAGTTCTGCGGTTGACCAATGGTGCGAAGGCAGAAGATTAGAGCTCGTATGTTGATGACTCAGAGCAAAGTGAAGAGTTACGCCGATGTTCGGCGTCGAGATTTGGAGTTTGAGGTTGGTCGGCATGTGTTCCTTAAGGTTGCTCCAATGCGAGGTGTTACGAGGTTTGGTAAGCGTGGGAAGTTGAGTCCCGTTTTGTTGGTCCGTTTGAGATCCTAGAGAGGATTGGCGAGTTGCTTACGGTTAGCCCTACCTCCGTCACTATCAGCGGTGCATAGTGTTTTCCATGTATCGATGTTGAGGCAATATGTGCCGGACCCGTCGCACATTGTGGACTTTGAGCCTTTGCGGTGAATGAGGATTTGAACTTCGAGGAGAAGCGGTGAGGATCCTTGCCTTTGAGACCAAGGCGTTGCGTAATCGCGAGATTCGTTTAGTAAAGGTTCGATGGAAGAATCGGGGTTACGAGGAAGCCACTTGGGAGCGGGAAGGCGAGATGAGATTGCATTACCCTTATGTTTTTTGTCTTAAGGACTTTCGAGGACGAAAGTCATAAAAAGGAGGAATATTGTAACGACCAGGTTTTTCTTCCGGTCTTCCGGTATGCCCTAGGGGTAATTTGGTAATTTGGTGGGCCGTCGAGTCGTTTGTGTCTTTTCGATTACTAAAATTATTGGATGGTTTTTGTAGGTTTTGGAGGGGTTTGTGGTTTGGTTTGAGCAAGGTTTGATGCAAAAGTAAAAATAAAAGGGAATTGTCTTTGCATTTGGGGTTTGAACCGGGTCTCTGGGAAGCTTGTGGAGATGTGTACCAATTGAGCCATTAGTTGCTCTTGTTGCTCTTTCTGCATCACATCTTAGTTAACCTTGGATCTTTGGTGTTTGGTGTAACTGCCCGGATTTTAGTTAAATATAAAATAAGGATTAAAAGATGATTTTGGAGGACTCGAACCCTCGGCCTCAAAGAGAGATGGGAGTTTGGAATTAATTAAGGAAAATAAATGCGTCAACTTGGGTTTGAAGGAGGAAAGCCTTGGGAAGGGAATTTTAGATTTCCAAGCTTATTTAAATTGAGGAAGAAAGAAAAAAAAAAAAAAAGAAAGAAGAAAAGCACTCCTCTCGCAAAACCCTCTCCCCACACCCTCGCCGGCGCCGCCCACCCTCGCCGTCGCCTCCGGCTCGCGCGTCGCACTTTGCCTTGGCCCGTCGCCGCACCGATCAGCCAGCCTCGCCGTCGCACCTCCCCAGCGCCGCTCGTCGTCGCGATCATGCGCCAGCGTCGCGCCATCGTCGCACCGCGGCGCGCCTAACGCCGCGCTCATCGCCGCGCCGCCGTCGCCCAGCGTCGCTCCGACCGATCGCACCCGCGAGACCGCGTCTCAGCACACCCACCGTGTGCCGTCCGTCCGTGCCTCAGCGTCGCGACGCCACGCTGCTCAGCCGAGCCCACTCGCCGCGCGGTTCTCGTCGCGACGCGACGCCCGCTTCGGCACCAAGACCGTCTGCGTCGTCGCGCCAAAGCCGCCACCGACCGCGTCTGCTGCGGCCGTCGCCCGCCGCCGCGTCCGCTGCGCCGTGCTTGCCGTGGGCCACGCGCCTCGCCCTTGCACCAGCGCACCAGCGCCCAGCGCCCCTTTGCACGGCCGCCAGCCAGCGCGGCCCAGTGATCGGCCCGCGCGCAACGACTGTCGCTCCGCACGCCCTGCCTGCACGCCTGCCTTGCCGAGCCTGGTGCCTTCTCGGTTGGTAAATTCTCGAGGCTGACCCTTTGGACTTTTTGTGCTTTTTAGCTGCGTTGTTGGTTAACTAGGTTGATTTTTATTACTTGCTTAGGTTGTCGGGTTCGCTTAGAAGCTCGAGAGTCATCCGTTGATCGTTGGTTCTATTCACTTCAGGTAAGGATTTCTTACCGGGGTTGTGTGGACCCTGCGAATACTTTGATAGCATGCCATGTGTTGTGTTTGTATGGAATTTCTAGTGGATAGGTTGCTTGCTCTTTCTTGTTCCGGTGATTTTGTGCTTGAGATTCTTGATATATCTGTTAGTTATCATGCTAGGAGTTAAATTGTCTCGGCATAACCAGTGACCTTGTTATCTGTTAGTGCCATGCTAGGAATTGGCGGATGATGTATAGTGTAAGAGATTGTAGAGGTAACTAGCGCGTCCGCTCGGGAAGGCCCCGATGGACATCCGGAGGTGTAAGACCCGGTGGGCATCCTAGGTGTATAAGTCCCGATGGGCATCACCGAGTTGGAGGTGTAAGACCCGATGGGCATCCTAGGTGTATAAGTCCCGATGGGCATCACCGAGTTGGAGGTGTAAGACCCGATGGGCATCCTAGGTGTATAAGTCCCGATGGGCATCACCGAGTTGGAGGTGTAAGACCCGATGGGCATCCTAGGTGTATAAGTCCCGATGGGCATCACCGAGTTGGAGGTGTAAGACCCGATGGGCATCCTAGGTGTATAAGTCCGATGGGCATCACCGAGTTGGAGGTGTAAGACCCGATGGGCATCCTAGGTGTATAAGTCCCCGACGGGCATCACCGAGTTGGAGGTGTAAGACCACGATGGGCATCCTAGGTGTATAAGTCCAGAAAGGGCAACACTGAGTTCTAGGTTGTGTAAGCCTCGAATAGGCAAGCCCCAAGAGTGACGTTCTGTTGACCCATCTGTTTGCTCACGAGTCATTGCATGGTTGCATGTCCGTGTGCTAAATGATATGTTTTTCGTATTGTACCCCGGTTGGGGATTCTTCTTGAGTAACTCGTTGCTCACCCTTATTTTCTGTGGTTTTCCACCAGGTAACTTGGGACATCGGCAGGATGGCTAGGAGGAGGCTGCTGGATGATCATGGATAGCTGACTATGGGATGCATGTTCTTTTATTGTTTTCTTATGATTTAGCATGTAGTGGGACTTGAGTCCCTAGGAAAAGTACTCAAAAACCTATTTTATGTTTCTCGTACCGTTTCCCTTGATTTGTTTTTAAGAAAGTACTGATCAGTCATCTACTGTTTATTTTAAATGGAATTGTATTTTCCTTGCTTTTAATGTACTTACTTCAAGGATTTAAATTTCAAACTCTGAATGACGTTTTACATTCCTAGACATGCATGCTAAGTAAGGATCTAGGTTAGAGACCGCTTCTTTTGGGTCGGGTCCTTACATTTGGTGCATTTGATTAAATGAAAAGGAATTAGGTTTGTTGTGTTTTCTTCTCCAAAAGAGTTGTGGCCGCCCAAGCTTTCTCCCAAGCTCTCCTTGCCGATTTCTTCATCCCCTTTGCGGCTCGAGACTCCATCATCATTAGGGTAAGTTTTCATCCTCTTCATCTTCTCGTTTGGGTGTTCTTGCCGCGAAGGTAAGAAGGAGAGCTTGTGTGTGTGTGTGTTGTTGTTGTCTGTCGGTGTCCAGTCTGCCACCGTTCTGAGCGAGCCTTTCGATTCAGCGATGGCCGTCGCCCAACCGGCCGAAAAAGACGCCCAACCCGCACACGAACGGCTGTCGCCGCCACCGCCTTGCCGCGCGAGACGCCCTCGACCAGCAATTGCACAGATCCGGCGAGGATCGCCAGATCGCCTGTCGCGACGCCCAGTCCGTCGCCCAGATCTGTCGCGCCGTCGCACCGGCAGCCGTCGACGCCAGTCGCGGCCGAGGGAAGCCATCGCCGAAGTCGCTCGCCCGTCGTGACGCCAGCCGAGCTCGCCCATTGCACGATCGCCCCATCGCCACGCCCTCGCCGTGTCCGCGCCCTCGTCGTCGTGTCGCATCGACGCTGCCGGCCGTGCCGTGCCGCTCGCTGCGAGTCCCGTCGTCGTCCGTCGCGCACAGCCGCGCCCCAGGGCCCATCCCCGCGCGCTCAGACGCGCCCAGCGCCGTGCCAGCGCCCAGCTCAGCCGTGCCAGCCTGCCAGCAGCGCATTTGCTTCGTGTCGCGGTGCCGTGTGAGTGCTCCCGAGCCGAGCCTGCTATTTTATTATATTTTTAGGGATATGGTTGTGATTGTTACTATGTTTGTAGGTTCTCGTTAGCTAGCTCGGAAGTGTTCGCAGCTTAGGAATTTGTGTGTAGAAGTATTGCGACCAAGGTAAGGATTTCTTACCGGGGTTGTGTGGACCCTGCGATGTTCTATGTGATTGATGTTGTATGTTTGTTTGTGATTATCAGCATGTATAGTTTAGGTGCTCATTCAATTCTGGTGGCATGACTTCGTATGTTGTTCTTTCATGTTAGTCCATGCTAGGTTGTTCGATTCGGCATGCTCATATTCATTCTTGTTTGGTAGTACCATGCTAGGTCTGCTTTGTATTCTTTCGAGCACGTATTGGATTGTTTCTTGATTGTTAAGGCGAGTTAGAATTGGTAGAATAGCATCATCCGCCCGATGCATAAAGTATCTTGCATCTATGGCAAGGGCGTTCGAGGCAGTTCTCCGTCCTTGGACCCCGTGAGGGATTAGCTATCCCAAGCTGGTAGGCCCCGCAATCTTGGGTGAGGGTGGTAGTCTAAGCGATACCCCAGCGGTCGGGATGATGACTTGGCAATGCCTAGTCCCGGCGGCCGGCACGTCCTCAACGTGTTGGCGGTAGCCATGATTGCCACTGTTAAGGTAAGGGCGGCTTCTGGTGTAAGCCTACCATGACCCGTTCCTTAGCCTCGGTGCGGTGGTTCAGGTGACATAGTTCACGTGTCGAGTCTCACACCCCTATGTCGATTACACCGATCCGGAGAGATTTAGTTAGGCGTGGTATCCGGATATGGGCGACTTGCCACTAGACCGGCCCCCATAGTGCGTAGAAGCACGCGGTGCATGCTTACGCTCATTACGGCGTCGGCCGGAGAGCTCCTCGGGATCTTGAGCTAGTGCACCTTTCGTGCTCGGCGAGATGAGGCAGCCGAGGCCGGGACTTGTTCCGTATAGCGCGTATAGTGTGTTGTGGTATTTCCGGACTAAGACCACGAGTTGGCATCCGAGGTCCAAGTGTGGACTTAGCTATGTGCTCCGCTCTGTGTTTGTACTCATAGCTTGCATACATCCTTCTAGATGATCATGTATATCGTATTGTACCCGGTTGGGGATTCTTCTTTGGGTAATTCGTTACTCACCCTTATTACGTGGTTTTCCACAGGTAATCAAGCGGGAGGCAGGATGGTCAAGGAGGAGCTGTGATCATGGAATCTGCTTTGTCATCTCGACCATTTTATTTTATCATGACTCTTGACTTTTGTTATTTCCCTAAATGCATGTAGGCAGACACAGAGCCCGAGGATGTTTCTTACGTTTTATGGATTCCAGCATATTTGTACTTGTGGATTGTCTAAATGGTTTAAATAAATCTCTCGATCGATCAGTATGCTTTTAGAAATGTATGTTTTGGTTGTTGAATGTTTCGTTTTTTTACTTGGGATCCGAAATGTATTTTTCATAATGTCTTTTATTTCCACTACATGCATTGGGGTAAAGGCCCATTTAGAGCCCCTTTTGGGTCGGGTCTTTACAATCTACAATACGGTGGCGGCCTCCCTACGCCCTGTTGGCGGGGCTGATCACGGTTACGGTCTCGGTACTGGTCTCTGCCATGATAAGAACCCTGGGGGCGCTGACCGCCCCCCCGGACATTGCTCCCTGAGTCGAACTTGCGCTTCTGGCCCGAGTACACTGGGGCCTTAGACACTACGGTACTAACAACCTGCTCCGGAGGATACTTCCCATCATAAATCGTTGCCAGCTGTACTGTCTTGGCAAAAGTTTCTGGGGCCTGTGCCCTAACATCCTGAGACACTCCCTGTCTCAAACCTGCAATAAACTTCCTGATTTTCAGTTCCGGGGTAGAAATCAACTGTGGCGCGAAGTATCCATACTCTGAGAACTTCTTCTCGTACACCTCGATCGAGTCAGACCCCTGCTTAAGGTTTGAAAACAGCTCAATCATCTTCTCTTGGGCTTCTTCGCTGATAAATTTTGCCTTGAACTCAGCCTTGAAGAACTCCCAGGTGGCAGGTGGAGATCCGGCCGGTCTCTCACTTAAGGTGGAATCCCACCACCACTTAGCTGTACCAGCTAATACGTGAGCTGCAGATCGAGCTCGCTGCACCTCAGGACACTCCATTACCATAAACGTATATTCTAACTCGGCCAATCCACGTGGCGGCTACCAATGGTTCCCGGGCGCTAAACTTCTCGGCTTCCATTTCACAAAATCCCTCGACCACTTGCCTAGATCCTCGGCACCTCTCTGCGGAACGGCCTCATTCACAAGCGGCTCTGTGGAGGCTGGCGGTCTTGGTGGCACTGCGATCCTCTCTTTGAACCAACTCGGTCGGTGCCGCATCTCGAACGCGGGACTCCTCCTCTGCGCGGCTAGCAAAGCTTGCGTTTCAGCTCTCTGCTCGGCCCCCTGCAGTCGGCTAGCAACCCAACCACAAGAGCCCTCATAGACTCCACAAAAGCGGCTCCCGGTGCGGCCTCTCGAGACTCGCTGCCCCTACACCTCTCCGGGCAACACGGTTGAAGGGACGATGGTGGCCTAACCTCGGCATCGGCTTGGGACGAGGTCCCCGTGTCGAGAATCGTCACGAATGCCTGGGTGGTCGGCCTCGAGCCTCCCTACCCTCTACGAGTGGTGGCATACCGAAAATCTACACCAAACCAACAATGGGTCGAACACATCTTTCTGCTCTACAACAACAAGTCATGTACATGCAAGGTGCAACCGGTATTGTAATTTCTTAACCCTTAACTTTAAACTTACGGACATACATGATGGTGGTGAGCGCTGATGATCATGGAAAACAACCTACAAGCTGCGCAGTCGAGTCTCACAGAACCTATAACTCGGGCTCGATACCAAAGCTGTAAGGACCCGACCCAAGAAGCGGTCTCTAACCTAAGGTCCATACTTAGCATGCATGATTAAGAATATAAACATCATTCAGAGTCGGAAGTTTAAAACTTTGCAATAAACACTTTTAAAAACAAAGTCATGATTTCAATTAAATAAAACAGGTAAATGACTGATCGATTACTTTCTTAAAACAATTCAAAGGAAAAGCGATGCGATAACATAAAATAGTTTGAGTGCTTTTTCCTAGGGACCCAAGTCCCACTACATGCTAAATCATTAAGGAAAAACATTTAAAGAAAGCGTGCGACCAGTCACTATCCATGATCATCGAGCGACTTCCTCCTAGCCATCCGACCTCTGTCCCAAGTTACGGTGGAAAGCCACAGAAAATAAGGGTGAGCAACAAGTTACTCAGTAAGAATCCCCAATCGGGGTACAATACGAAATCATCTCATTTAGCACATGAACAAGCAACCATACAAAGACTTAGAGCAGAAACGGTTGGTTAGGCTATGGGTTATTTCTAGGGCGAGCCTATTCAAGGGCTCCCATCAACAGTCACTCCTAGGTCCTACGCTTGGATGCCCTTCGGCCTTACACAATCTAGGACTCAGTGATGCCCAGTGGGGCCTTACACACTTAGGACACAGTGATGCCCAGTGGGGCCTTACACACTTAGGATACAGTGATGCCCAGTGGGGCCTTACACACTTAGGATGCCCATCGGGCCTTACACCTTCAGTATCGGTGATGCCCAGTGGGCCTTACACACCTAGGATGCCCATAGGGCCTTACACCTCCAGAATCAGTGATGCCCCGTGGGCCTTACACACCTAGGATGCCCATAGGGCCTTACACCTCCAGAATCAGTGATGCCCAGTGGGCCTTACACACTTAGGATGCCCATAGGGCCTTACACCTCCAGATGTCCATCGGGTCTTGCCCGAGCGGGACCCCCAACTAGTTACCTCTACGGCCCTCTAAACTATACATTACACATCTAACCGTAACTTGGATCTAGCAGCATACAATAGGCAGCATGGTTCTATCAAGATATGAAAGCCTAACATGGGACTATCGGGATGTAAACGTGTCACGAACATGAATCAAAAGAAAACATGAAACCTATCACTAGAAACTCATATAATTACAGTAATCAGCGTGCTATCAACTATTCGCAGGGTCCACACAACCCCGGGTAAGAATCCTTACACGGAAATAAGTGGAGGTTGATTATCCCGAATCAAATAACGACCCTCGAGCTTTTAAGTGAACTCGAGCAACCTAAACAAGTAATAAAACATCCTAATTAATAAACAGCATCTAAAAGCAGAAAGTCCAAAGGGTGGAGGCTCGGGAATTTACCCACCGAGAAGGCACTCGTCTCGGCAGCAAGCAGCAAGGGCGGTATTGCTAAGCGCCATAGGGCGTAGGGCGCGCTGGCGCCTACATCGGGCTATTTGGGCGCTGGCTGGCGCGCGGGCAAAGGGACTGAGCGCTGGCGCTGGGCGCGGCATGGCGGGGGCAGCGCAGCGCGCTCGGCGGGCGGATGTGGACGGGCGGCACGGGCACGCAGACGCGGGCGGTGCGGTGTAGGGCGTGCGGGCGCGACGGCGCTGGGGTGGTGTCGTGCGGGCGCGGAGGCGGCTACACGGCCGGTGCGCTGGGCGACCTGGTGCGGAGTGGAGGATGGGCTGTTGCGGCGGTGGGCGAGCTGGCTGCTCGACGCGATCTGGGCTGGCGGTGGCTCGGTGCGGTGCGGCAGTGGTCAGCAGGGCGTGCGATGTCGTGGGGGCGGCAGCGGGCGTTAGGCGGCGGCGTGGGCGAGACACTGGCGGCGGCGGTGGGGCGGCAGGCGAGGGTGAAGGAGAAGTCTAGGGTTTTGGGGTTCTTTCTTTTTTCCTTATTTTCTCTTTTCTTTTTCTTTAAATATAATTCCCTTCCTTAACTTAAATAGACTTGGGAATCTCTTATGACCTCCCCAAGACTCCCCTTCGAGCCCCGGCTGACGCGTTTATTTTCCTTATTTAAACCCAAGCTTCCCAACCCCTTTTTAGGCCAAGGGTTCGAGTCCTTCCAACAGCTCCTCCCAAACTAAAAAATATAAAAGGAAACCTTATTTTACATTTAGCTGAAAACCGGGCTGTTACACAACCAACACTCCCCTCAAGGAAATCTCGGGCTGCAAGGACTAAACCATCACGCATCTAACCGCGGCACAACACCTTGAGGAAAATAGCTCAACAGCTTTACCAACCAAGCCACGGCACCTCTGTGCCAACTCACTCAAACGCGGCTCTGCTAACGCCAACTGCGAACGCACAATAACTAGGAACAAAGCCTGAGAAGGGCTTGCTCAGCAGAACTCAACCCAAACTTATAACGAGCAACGCTCGCCTCCAAGCTACCACTCAACTCTAAAAACCCAACTGGCTACTTAAAGGACTTCTCCTTTAAGCTTAGGCCTAACACATCTTCCAACCGAAGCTCCACTCCGAAACCTTACAAGGAAAAGCGGATAACAACAACCTCAAAGCTTACGGATCTGAGCCACCCGAATCCGCAAGGCTACCTCGGAAGCTAACACGAAGGTGGCATCCAAGGAGCAACTCAACCACCACAGAGGCTAGGGGAAAGGAAATCTTCAATCCCCAAAGAACCAACACTTGCCGAACAACTCAACTCTTATGGTGGCCTCCGCTCTTGCGGGAACAAACAACTCTTGCTTGCTAACAACACAAAGCGAGGACCCTCTCATTGGGCTGACATTGCGCTACTCGATCAACTACACAACTCGGGAGCTAAGGCGACTCTCGCCAAACGGGAAGCGACTTCCCGGCAAGCAAACAACCTGGAAGGCAATGAACTCACACACGCTCACGACTTGCTCAAACCCAAGGCAACAAACAACCAACTCTCTTGGAAGCAACACCCAAAGGAAAACTCAACCAATCGGACCACCAATCCGAAACTAACAAAGCACTTGCTCAACTGCCGAGGGAGGGGTCAACTCCCCAAAACTTCCTGACTAGGAACACGACCTCGAGGCAACGCTCTCCGGCTAGAACCGAACTAGCTCTCGAAACAACAAAAGAACCAAATCTTGGCCAAACACTCACAAGAGGCAGAACAACCTTTATCTGCGGCCTCTAGAACACCATCCAAGAATCCGCTTAAGCTGGACAAACGATCGCTTCCAAGCGGCCAACAAAGCTATTCCCTCTTGCTAGCACCACTACCATCAATTCCAAGACCAAGGAAGAACACGACAACTCCCGAAGGGAAACGACTCTTACTAGCGGACAACCAAGGGACAGAGAACTCCACATACGTTCACCTGTCTTGCTCCACTAGAGCAACAACATCAAATCTCGTGGGGCAACAACGAGGGTCCACCACCAATTTGAACCTCCAAATGCTAAGCGGGGCAACTCAACATCTTGAAAAGCAGGAACACAACCAACGGGGCACAAACCACTCGCCCCACGAGCAAAACTAATCTCTAGCAATTCCAATCAACACCTTGGTCAACACCAAGCATCAACTTGCCACCACACCGGAACCAATCCGGACTTTACTCCAAACAACCACTAGCTTGCTAGTCTACCAAGACTGCTAGCAACTCAACCAAGGCTACAACCCACACGCCTCCAGCTGGCCAACTAAACTCACTACCTGGGCCTGACTGAGCTCTGGAGAGGCTCTCCACAACCTAGGGTTCTCCGACAACCCTCGACACACACACTGCCGGCAACCGATCTGACAGACAACTTCCTGAACAAACAACTCCATTTTCCAGCATCACAACCATGCAGGCCAACTCAAAATCCTTGGGAACCAAGAGGACCCAGCGCTCTGAGAATGCGTCATCCTCCTACTCAAAGCATCGGCCACAACATAACTTCTACCCTAGGAAGGATCCAAACAACTCTCTTAGCCATGACGATCAGAAACCACGCGGCTTAGCTACCACCGCTCTTGTTCAGTTTCCAACTGAACTCCAACCAACGATCAACAAAAGATCCACCAATCAAGCTTAGGTCCAACTTAACAAATCTTGCCTAAGCAACAACCTGATATCACGTACACGGTATCCTTATCACCTAGCTAAAGCCTTACAACATCCACCTGGAGTCCAACTTCTCCAAGAACTGAGCACTAGATCTCCAAAGCAAACTCTACATGGATCTGAAACTTTCGCCACCGAATGAACCACACAAAACACACTTGTGTGCACAACTCTCAACCTTCCTTCAGAGATCCAAGACTAACAAGCGCTTTTCCAAAAAGCAACGCTAACTCCTGGCAGAGATACAAACAATCCAAGGGACACCAAAAGTTCCATCTCCACACGATACTCGAAGCTGAGGCAACCTTGCTCTACCAAAGCATAACAATGCCAAACCGAACTTACTTTATACCAAGCCTCTACCAAGGGTGCTTACCCACAAGGCATCCAAATCCTCTCGCAAGGCATCAGCTCATCTCGCCTGATAGACATCCAACTCGCCTCATAGACATCCAACTTATCTCATAAGCATCCAACTCATGGTCCCTCGGCTGGACCGAACTCGCATCAACGATGCTCAACTCTCCTCAGATAAGGCCCTTGAAGGTAGTTGACCGCACTACCAACCACAAGGAAACTCTTGGCCTTAACACTAGCGCGAGACTCAAGCGCACCAACACTTACCAACCGCCATCCTGCTGACTTACTCAACCTCTAGTAACACTGGGAAAAGGCTCCGGCTCCGGCTCCTCTCGAGCATCCTCTCGCTTGTAGTCCATCGACTACCACTGAACTAGCCCTCTAGCACGACCTAAGCAGTGCAAGCGCCATAAACGGATCCAAGGCTAAAGGAGTGCGTGAACTCGGACGGCATAGAGCCATCTGCTATGCCCAAGCCAAACTCAAGCCTGAACCAGACTTAGTGCCAAAGCGGCACACCAACCAATGCACCTCAAGTGCCACTACTACCAAAACCACATCTTACTACCAATGGGGCCAACAAGATCACAACCTCAAGTGACAAGAACTCTGGCTAGGCATACAAGGGCTCCAACTCAAAAAAAACCATGCCTATGGCATCTCATCAAACCGAAGGCTCACCGCCTACTCTTGCACCTCCACATGAGGCTCAACAAAACTACGCCGGCTCTCTCAACATGCGGCAGGCTAGCTCCACTCCAGGAGCTCACCAAAGGAAGAGTGCTCAACTCTACCAAACATCCGAGAAAACACCAACGGATCCAATCAGAAGGAACATTGCTCTTGCACCCTTAACCACGAGGTTAAAACTACTGGTTTGCAAAAACAACACTTTACAGGAGCATAAAGATGCCTCAACAATCTCCTCAAAAGCTGCCAACTCTGCAGCTACTCACTGGGCAACCAAATAATCTAACAAGACTCAAGATCAACACTTGAGCTACCCAGGCTAGTCCACACGGGGACCTGCTCCACAAACATCCACCTAAGCACAGCCATAGCTAACTCCTCTCTTGGAGTGGCACTCCAAGGCAAAGCACCTCCACCCTCTCACTAGGGGGAAACCAACAAGCCCGGGCCACAATTGGCCTCACGGAGTCAAGCTCGCCTCCCACGGGGACGATGTCCCAGGGCATCCGAATCTATCTGGATACCTCAACAAGCCACAACAAACATCACACACTGCGGGAAGTTGGCATGATGGCGCCCTAAACCCAAACCAACAACGAGTCAGAACCTGCTCGTCTCCGCTCCACAACACTACACAAGGCAAACACTAGATGACAGGTATTGTAAATTCTTAACCCTTTTCATAAACAGTAAACTTAGGCGCACTGATT
The DNA here is from genome assembly GCA_036507275.1 of Sicyos edulis. Taxonomy (NCBI): domain Eukaryota; kingdom Viridiplantae; phylum Streptophyta; class Magnoliopsida; order Cucurbitales; family Cucurbitaceae; genus Sicyos; species Sicyos edulis. The sequence continues at coordinate 22,254,219 of CM071851.1, read as the reverse complement.
GGTGCTTGAGAGTCCGATGATCATGGAAAAACGACCTACACAAAAGGTCAGTCTACAGAATCTATGACTCTGAGCTCTGATACCAACTGTAAAGACCCGACCCGAAAGGGGATCTTAAATAGGCCGTTACCTCAATGCATGCATTCAAATCTACAGAAAATTTGCAATATGATGTTCGGATTCTAAGTAAAACTAAAACATAAAACATCCATTTAAAAAGTCAACATAAAATTCCTGAAACCTGTCCCTGTTTCCAAGCACCTGTTCCAAGACAAATACATTTACAAAACTTGCTCTGATAAGAGATTTCTTTAAAACATACAAGCTTTGCAATAGTTACAACAATGCTAGAATCAGGAAATACGATCAGCCAAACACCCTAGGGCTCCGTGCCCAACTACATGCATTCGAGAGGACATTTAAAACATAAACATAAACAAGACTCGAGAGTTGAACAACGGGTTCCCATGATCACAGCTCCTCCTCCGGCCATCTGTCTCGCTCAGTGGTTACTGTGGAAAAACCACGAGAAATAAGGGTGAGTAACGAATTACTCGGTAAGAATCCCCAACGGGGTACAATACGAAAACATCTCATTTAGCACACCGACAAGCAACCAAACAATGACTTAGAGCAAAGCGATAGGTTTAGGCTATGTGCTAACACTAGAGCTAGCCTATCAAGGGCTTTCAACTACTGACCTATCCTAGGTTCTACACCGGATGCCCATCGGGTCTTACACAACCTAGGATACAATGACACAATGATGCCCATCGGGTCTTACACACAAGGATGCCCATCGGGGTCTTACACCTCTAAACAATGATGCCCATCGAGTCTTGCACATACGGATGCCCATCGGGTCTTACACCTCTAGCTATCAATGCGCCCAGCGGGTCTTACACATCTAGGATGCCCATCGGGTCTTACACCGGCTAAACAATGATGCCCATCGGGGGTCTTACACATACGGATGCCCATCGGGTCTTACACCTCTAAACAATGATGCCCATCGGTCTTACACATATGGATGCCCATCGGGTCTTACACCTCTAGCTATCAATGCTTTGCCCAACTGGGTCTTACACACCTAGGATGCCCATCGAGTCTTACTCCAGCTAGGATCTTTGAGATGCCCATCGGGGTCTTACACTCTTAAGCGACCTCATAATGCCCATCGGGGCTTACACACAGAGAGCACAAGTGCGGTGCCCATCGGGGACTTACCTACATTATGGATCACACGCCTAGCACTAACATGGATGCTGTCGAGAATATAACAAGAACGAGAATATGCCAAGATAAAAGACCTAGCTTGTAACTAATATAAAGAAACACCACTACAACACAAACCTGGAAGCAAGAGAAAACATGTAACCTATCCACTAGAATTTCATACAATCACAAGATATGGCATACTATCAATTATTCGCAGGGTCCACACAACCTCGGTAAGAAACCCTTACCTGGCCGAAAGGCAACAACGCACAAGAAACTTAAGCTGCGATCAAACCCGAGCAACCTAAAGCGAACCTAACAAACACATCAAAAATCATAATCCATAGGCCTAAATATAATAAAATAACAGGGCACGGCTCGGGAGCAACTCACGAGGCACACAGTGACACGCTGTAAACAGCCATTTTGCAGGCGAGGTCTTTGGCTGGCGCGAGAGGGGCGCAGATGGGAGCAGGGCGCTGAGCACGCCGCTGGCGAGCGTGGCTTCGCGCGCGACGCGAACGAAGCGGCGAAGAGGCTGGCGAGGCGAGGGCGCGCGGGCGCGAGCTCGGCTGGGAGAGGGCGTGCGGCGCGGCTCGGCACAGGAATGGCGCGCGGGCGCGACGCGACGCGACGCGACTGCTACAAGATGCTCGATCTGGCATGACGAGCTACAGGGGATGCTCGATCTGACACGAGGCGGCTCGGATCTAGGCGGCACGGGCGCGGACGGGACGAGCGGCACTGCGCGGCCGGGCTGGGCGACGCGACCTGGCTGGGCGGGCTCTGGCCGGAGACGCGATCTGGGTTGTGAGCTAGGGCTGGCGACCTGGGTGGGCGAGCTGGGCGAGCAGGCTCGAGCTGGGGGCGACCTGGGCGAGCTGGGGCTCGGGCTGGGCTAGGCTCGGGCTGGGGAGAGAGAGTGTAACGACCCAGGTTTTTCTTCCCGGTCTTCCAGGTATGCCCTAGGGGTAATTTGGTAATTTGGTCGGGCCGTCATGGTCGTTTGTGTCTTTTCCAGCTACTAAAATTATTGGATGGTTTTGTAGGTTTTGGAGGGGTTTGTGGTTTGGTTTGAGCAAGGTTTGTTGCAAAAGTAAAAATAAAGGAAATTGTCTTTGCAGTAGGGGTTTGAACCGGGTCTCTGGGAAGCTTGTAGAGAGGTGTGCCAATTGAGCCATTAGGTGCTCTTGTTGCTCTTTTCTGCATCACATCTTAGTTAACCTTGGAGTTTGGAGTTTTGGTGCATTTGGTTAAATGAAATAGAATTAGGTTATTCCATCTTATTCTCCAAAAGCACCTCTTGGCGCCCAAGCTCTCCATCTCCATAGCCTTGCCGAGTTCTTCATCCTTGCCTCTCCTTGGGTTCGATCATCATCATTAGGGTAAGTCTTCGTCTTCTTCATCTTCTCATTTGGGTGTTTGTTGGCGAATGTAAGAAAAAGGGGGTTGTGTGTGTGTGTGTTGTGCGGCCCGGTAGAGAGGAGCGACCATCATCGCCAGCCCAGCTCGCCGCGCCCGATCGGTCGAACCCGGCCATCGCACGCCCGATCGGTCGAACCGGCCTGCTTGCGCGCCCGAACTGTCCAGCCAGCCTCGCCGTTCGCCCGCAGCGGATCGCCCGATCGTCGCTCGCACGCCGAGAGGTCCTCGCCAGCGCCGGCCGCGTCGGCCGTCGCTCGCACGCGCCCGCGCCGTGTCCGCTTGCGAGTTGCTCGCCGCGCGCCAGCGCCGCTCGAGCGTTCGCGCGCGCGCGCGTCGTCCTGCCGAGTTGCTCGCCGTGTCCGCATCGCCGCGCCCAGCGCCGCGCGCCGCCGCTCGAGCGCTCGCCCGCGCGCCTACGCCGAACGCCGGCGCCCGCGCGCCGCCGCCCGAGCTTCGCCAGCGCGCGTCGTGTGTCCACTGCGTGCCGTGCGGTAGCGCGGCCGGTGGCGTGTCCGTGCCGTGCGGTAGCGCAACCGGCAGCGTCCCTGCCGTGCCGGCGCGCGGCCAGCGCCTTGCCTTGCCGAGCGGCTTGCAGTGACCCCAAGCTCGTGTCGTCGCGCGCGCGTGAGTTCCGGAGCGAGCTTGCTTTGTTCTATTGTTGTTTAGATATTTTAGATCTTGATTATTGTTGGTTTGCTAGGTTCCCGCTCGCTAGCTCGGGATTGTTCATGACTTAGGATTTGTGTGTAAAGTCTTCCGACCAAGGTAAGGATTTCTTACAGGGGTTGTGTGGACCTACTGCGGTATATATTTGTGATTGTTGTTTTGTATGCTGTGTATGTTTACTAGCATGTTTAGCCTAGGTGCTCATTGCAATTCTGGTGGCATGAACTCTTGTATTGTTTCTCATGTTAGCCCATGCTAGGTTGTTCTATTCTAGCATGTTCGATATCTGTTCTTGCTTCGTAGTATCATGCTAGGTTCTTTGTATATCGATGAGCACGTATTGGGTGCATTGATTGAATCGTTATTATTGTTAAGGTTTAGAATTGAGGTAGATAGAATCATCGGGCCCGATGCATAAAGTATCTTGCATCTATGGCAAGGGCGTTCGAGGCAGTTCTCCGTCCTTGGACCCCGTGAGGATTAGCTATCCCAACCGGTAGGCCCCGCAATCTTGGGTGAGGGTGGCGGTGTTAAATGCCCCAGCGGTCGGGATGATGACTTGGCATTGCCTGCGTCCGGCGATCGACACGTCCTCGGCGTGTTCGGCCGTAGCCCTTGATTGCCACTGTTAGGGCAGGACCGCTTCACGGTGTAAGCCTACCACGGCCCGGTTCCTTAGCCTCGAGTGCGGTGGTGCGGTGACATAGTTCACGTGTCGAGTCTCACACCCCTATGTCGGTGACACCGATCCGAGAGATTTAGTTAGGCATGGTGGTGAACACAGGCGGCTTGCCACTAGACACGGCACCCCGAGTTTGCGGTAGCATGCGGTGCGGCGCTTACGCTCATTCTGGCGCCGGTGGAGAGCTCCTCGGGATCTTGAGCGAGTGCACCTTTCGTATCGGCGATGAAGCGGTGAGGCGGGACTTGTTCCGTATAGTGCGTTTAGTGTGTTGTGGTTTTTCGGACTAAGACCACGAGATGGCATCAGAGGTCCAAGTGTGGACTTAGCTATGTGCTCCGCTCTGTGTTTGTACTCATAGCTTGCATACATTCTTCTAGATGATCATGTATATCGTATTGTACCCGGTTGGGGATTCTTCTTTGGGTAATTCGTTACTCACCCTTATTACGTGGTTTTCCACGGGTAATCAAAGCGGGAGGCAGGATGGTGAAGGAGGAGCTATGATCATGGAACCTCTTTGTCATCTCACGATTGTTTTATTTTAATTATCATGACTCTTCACTTTTTATTATTTCCCTGAATGCATGTAGGCGGCACAGAGCCCCAGGATGTTTTCTTACGTTTTATGGATTCCAGCATATTGGTACTTGTGGATTGTTTTAATGGTTTAAATAAATCTACGATCAGTGTGCTTTTAGAAATGTATGTTTTGGTTGTTGAATGTTTCTGTTTTTACTTGGAATCAGAAATGTATTTTTCATAATGTCTTTTATTTTCACTACATGCATTGGGGTAAAGGCCCATTTAGAGCCCCTTTTAGGTCGGGTCTTTCTGATTGGTATCGAGCTCGAGTCATAGATTCGTAGGCCCGACCTTTTGTTGTAGGTCGTTTTCCATGATCATCGGCACTCAAGCGGTCATCAGTACGCCTAGATTTATTGTTTTAGAAAGGAAAAGGGTTAAGAATTTACAATACCTATCATCTAGTGTATGCCTTGTTTGGTGTTGTGGAATGGTGTGAGCGAGTTTTGATTCGTTGTTGGTTTGGATGTAGATCGCCGACATGCGATCACCGTCTGCAGGAGAGGAGGTTCGAGAGCGGTCGAGGTATCGGGATCGGATCGTCACTGCGAGGACATCGTCCCAGGCGACAACGATGGCATTCCACCAGCGGCTCCTCTGTTACGCCTAGGCGGGCGTTGAGGCGGCTGAGCGCCGTGAGAGCTCTCGGGAGCAGAGTTTCTTTGAGTCTATGAGGGCTTTTATGGTCAGCATGTTGAGTGACCCAGAGGCGAGACCGAGCCTTGTTGGCGCGTATGGCCGGGAAGAGTCGAGCCCGGATCGAGCGGTGACTCGATTGGTTTGTGAGCTCGGTAGCACCTCGGCTCCACAGGAGCAAGTAGCCCAGAGGCGGATATGGCGAGAGGTGCGAGGAATTGGGTAGGTGGGTGAAGGATTTTGTGAAGTGGAAGCACGAGAAGTTTGATGCCACCGGTGATGCGTTAGCGGCGGCCGGTGGATTGCCCATTTGGAGTACACCTTCCGATCATGGTGTGCCCCGATATTCGAGAGGCCGAGATGTGCGGCTCATGTGCTAGGAGGCACGGCCGAGATGGTGGTGGGAGTCCACCTTGAGCGAGAGACCGGTGGTCTCCACCCGCTACTTGGGAGTTCTTCAAGGGTGAGTTCAAGGTAAAGTTCATCGGTGATGAGGCTCAAGAGAAGATGGTGGAGCTCTTCCGGAACTGAAGCGGGGTTACGATTCCATTGAGGAATATGGCGCAAGTTCTCGGAGTATGGATATTTTGCTCCTCGATTGATTGCCACCCGGGTGAAGATTCGGAAGTTCATATCTGGATTGAGGCGGTGTTTCCCGAGATGTCGGGGCTCGAGCCCACGACACTTATGCTAGGGTACATGTCGATTAGCCACGATCTATAATGGGAAGTATCTGCTTTGGCGGGTTGTTGCCGCTCTGTTCAGCGTCTGTCCCGGCGGTGTGGGGCGAAGAGAAGTTTGACTTTCGGGCGGCGGCGGCGCCGTAAAGGCGATTCGAAGCAGAGATCGGCGGAGAGCTCGGTCCGTTTCGGCCCCGGCGGCGAGGAGGACCCGAGGCGATTTCCGCTTGTGCTACTTGTGGGAAAGTCCACGCCGGAGCTTGTCGGCTGGACCTGATTGTGCTTCCGTTGTGTAGAGAGGGGCACATGGCCCGTTTTTGTGATCGGCCCGGCTATGGCGGCTCGGCCCAGCGGCGGCGGTCGAGTGTTTGCTACGACCGTCGGGAGGCAGCGTCACGGATGCCGCGTATGTGGCGGTGCACGCTTCTTGTTTTAGATCAACTGCGCATTTGTCTTGTTTGATTACGGTTCCACGCATTCATTTGTATCTGTGTTGTTTCTTTGAGCATGCTAAGTTAAGACTAGAGCCTCTAGGTTTTGAGTTATCTGTTGCAACTCCTTCGGGAGTTAATATGTTGGCTAGAGATAAGATTAAGGATGGCGGATCGAGATATCAGGAGAGTTGCTTGTGGCTACGCTCATAGTTACGCCTATGGCGGTTTTGATGTGATTCTTGGTATGGAGTGGTTGGTTTTGCTAACCACGCGTTGATCAGCGCCACCGGAAAGAAGTAGTGTTGGGCCGCCAGTCGGCCTAGCTTTAAGTTTCGTGGAGTCAGGGTGGAGTTTGCCCGCCCGATGGTGTCATTTGTGAAAGCTCGTCGTTTGCTAGCTCATGGAGCTTGGGGCTATCTAGCCAAGTTATGCGGGAAGAGCCGCCCCTCATTGTCTGTTGATGAGTGCCGGTCGTGCGTGGGGAGTTTGCGGACGTGTTTCTGAGGAGTTACTGGGGTTGCCCCAAAAGAGAGGTTGACTTCATTATTGAGCTCGAGGCGAGGACCCTCCCTATCTCGAAGGCTCCGTATCGCATGGCGCGCCAGTGATTAAAGGGGCCCGAAGATTCGATTGCGGGAGATGTTAGACCGAGGGTTCATCCAGTCCAAGTGTGTCCCGTGGGAGAGCACGATTCATTTGTGAAAAAGAAGGATGGTTCTATGCGCTTATGTATTGATTACGCGAGCTTAATAAGGTGCGATGAAGAATAAGTATCCGTTGCCCGTATCGATGATTTGTTCGATCGGCAGGGAGCTTACGTGTTCTCAAGATAGATCGAGATCGGTTACCATCGATTTGCGGATCGGGGATGCCGACATTCCTAAGAGCGACTTTCGAGTCGAGATATGGTCACTATGAGTTTGTGGTTATGTCGTTTGGATTGACCAATGCCCGGGTAGCGTTCATGGACATGATGGATAGGGTGTTCAAATCATTTTTGGGCGGCCGTCATCGTGTTCATTGGCGATATTCGATTTATTCGAGGTCTAAAGAAGACCATGCGAGCATTTGAGGCGAGTATTGGCGGCTTTGAGGAAAACCGGCTTTATGCGAAGTTTTCCAAATGTGATTCTGGTTGGAGGCGGTGGCCTTCCTAGGCCACGTGGTTTCGAGAGATGGTATAGCCGTGGACCCCGCGAAGATTGAGGCCGTGAGTTCATGGGCCAAGCCGACCGATTTGCGAGATTCGCGACTTTACAGGTTTGGCGAGTTACTACCGTCGGTTCGTCAGGACTTTTACGCTTTAGCCTCGCCCCTCACTCGTCGGCGAGGAAGGGTGTCGAGTTTGTTTGGGGGGCGAGTGTGATGAGAGCTTTGCGAGGCTCAAGCGTAGTTTGACTTGGCACGGTGTTGGCGATCCGGAGGGGACAGTGGTTTCGTGGTCTCTGATGATGCTTCCAAGTTTGGTTTAGGTTGTGTGTTGATGCGGCACGGGAAGGTCATTGCCTATGCTTCCGTCATTTGGAAAGCCGTATAAGCGAGAACTACCCGACTCATGATATGGAGTTAGCGGTGATGGTGTTTGCTTTGAAGATTTGGAGGCATTACTGTATGGTGGCGGATTGAGATGTTTACCGATCACGAGCCTCAAGTATCTGTTTACTCGAAGGAGTTGAATATGAGCGAGAGGAGATGGTTAGAGTTGGTAAAGGATTATGGCTGCGAGATTTTGTACCATCGGGTAAAGCCAAGCGTAGTGGCGATGCTTTAAGCGAGAAAAGGCGTCGCACTCTGCGGCGTTGTTGAGTTTCAGCCAGTTTGCGAGAGAGAGTTCGAGCGGGCGGGCGAGGTTGCGATGTTGTTGGGAGAGGTTACCGCCGGTAGCTCGATTGGTTTATTCCGTCGATTCGATTCGGCGGATTATAGACGGCCGGTTAGGTGACCCGCACTTAAGAGATTGGTTGTGAGTTAGTCTTGCGGTGACTTTGACTTTGTGTATTCCCAGGTGTGGGTTGACTTATAGAGGCGGTTGTGTGTTCGGACATTGCGAGTTTGCGAGCCGAGTTGCTCTCGGAGGCCACTATTCCCCCTTTTGCTTGGCACCGGGAGTACCAAGATGTATCGAGACCTTAGCGGACTTTACGGTGGATGGGGATGAAGAGAGATGTGGCGAGTTTGTCGGTAGGTGTCTCACTTGTCGGCAAGTGAAGGCACCCAGTGAGAGGCCAGCGAGTTTGTTGCGACCACTTGAGTGTACCCAGTGGAAATGGGAAGAGATCTCTATGGACTTTATATACGGTTTGCCAAGGACTCAGGAAGTTCTCTCGATTTGGGTGATAGTCGACCGTTTGACCAGAGCGCACACTTCATTCCGGTAGAGACACTTATACTGAGTGGAATAGTGGGCGCGGTTGTTTTGGAAGCGAGATCATCCGTTATCATGGTGTGCGGTGAGGATTGTGTCGGATCGTGACTCGCGGTTCACTTCTCGTTTACGAGAGCGCTCAGAAGGGTTTGGGCACAGAGTGCGCCAAAGCCTGACTTTTCACCCTCAGACGGATGGTCGGGTGAGAGAGTGAATCGATTCTCGAGGATATGTTGAGGGCTTGTGTGTTGGATTTCCCGAGCGATTGGGACGATGTCATGTACTTGATGGAGTTTGCCTATAACAATAGTTACGATCGGCGATTGAGATGGCTCCATTCGAGGCATTGTATGGTAAGCGTTATCGGTCCCTGTGTTGCAGGAAGAGGTTGGTGATAGAGCGAGTTTTGGGTCGAATTCTGCGATTGACCAATGGTGCGGTCACGAGAAGATTAGAGCTCGTATGTTGTATTTCGGAGAGCGGCGAGAGAAGATTCTGCCGATGTTGGCGTCGAGATTTGGAGTTTGAGGTTGGTCGGCATGTGTTCCTTAAGGTTGCTCCGATGCGAGGTGTTTTGAGGTTTGGTAAGCGTGGGAAGTTGAGTCCCCGTTTTGTTGGTCCATTTGAGATCCTAGAGAGGATTGGCGAGTTGCTTACCGGTTAGCCCTACCTCCGTCACTACTCAGCGGTGCATAGTGTTTTCCATGTATCGATCTTTGAGGCGGTATGTGCCGGACCGTCACACATTGTGGACTTTGAGCCTTTGCGGTGAATGAGGATTTGAACCGAGGAGAAGCGGTGAGGATCCTTGCCTTTGAGACCAAGGCGTTGCGTAATCGCGAGATTCGTTTAGTAAAGGTTCGATGGAAGAATCGGGGTTACGAGGAAGCCACTTGGGAGCGGGAGGGCGAGATGAGGTTGCATTACCACTGAAAGTGTTTTACTGTCTTAAGGACTTTCGAGGGCGAAAGTCATAAAAAGGAGGAATATTGTAACGACCGAGTTTTTCTTCCGGTCTTCAGGTATGCCCTAGGGGTAATTTGGTAATTTAGTCGGGCCGTCATGAGTCGTTTGTGTCTTTTCGGCTACTAAAATTATTGGATGGTTTTGTAGGTTTTGGAGAGGTTTGTGGTTTGGTTTGAGCAAGGTTTGTTGCAAAAGTAAAAATAAAGGAAATTGTCTTTGCAGTAGGGTTTGAACCGGGTCTCTGGGAAGCTTGTAGAGAGGTGTGCCAATTGAGCCATTAGGTGCTCTTGTTGCTCTTTACGCATCACATCTTAGTTAACCTTGGAGTTTGGAGTTTTGGTGCATTTGGTTAAATGAAATAGAATTAGGTTATTCCATCTTATTCTCCAAAAGCACCTCTTGGCATCAAGCTCTCCATCTCCATAGCCTTGCTTAGGAGTTCTTCATCCTTGCCTCTCCTTGGGTTCGATCATCATCATTAGGGTAAGTCTTCGTCTTCTTCATCTTCTCATTTGGGTGTTTGTTGGCGAATGTAAGAAAAAGGGTTGTGTGTGTGTGTGTTGTGCGGCCCGGTAGAGAGGAGCGACCATCATCGCGACCAGCTCGCTACGCCCGGTCGGTCGAACCAGCCACTGTCGCACGCCCGGTCGGTCGAACCGGCCACTGCGCACGCCCGGACTGTCCCGGCGGCCTCGCCGTCGCCGCCCGGCCGAGATCGCCCGTCGCTCGCCACGCCGAGAGTCCTCGCCAGCGCCCGCCGCGTCGGCCGTCGCTCGCACGCCCTCGCCGTGTCCGCTTGCCGAGCTGCTCGCCGCGCGCGCCGCTCGAGCGTTCGCCGCGCGCGCGTCCTGCCGAGTTGCTCGCCGTGTATCGCATCGCCGCGCCCGGCGCCGCGCGCGCCCGCTCGAGCGCTCGCCGCGCGCCCGCCCGACGCGGCGCCCGCGCGCCTTCGAGCGCTTCGCGCGCGCGCGTCGTGTCCCACCCTGCCGTGCAGCGCGCAAGCGAAGCGGCGTGTCCGTGCCGTGCGGTAGCGCGCCGGTAGCGTGTCCCTGCCGTGCCGGTAGCGCGCGGCCAGCGCCCAGCCTTGCCGAGCGGCTTGCAGCTGACCCCAAGCTCGTGTCGTCGCGCGCGTGAGTTCCCGAGCCGAGCTTGCTTTGTTCTATTGTTGTTTAGATATTTTAGATCTTTGATTATTGTTGGTTTGCTAGGTTCCGCTCGCTAGCTCGGGATTGTTCATGACTTAGGATTTGTGTGTAAAGTCTTAGAGCCAAGGTAAGGATTTCTTCAGGGGTTGTGTGGACCTGCGGTATATTTGTGATTGTTGTTTTGTATGCTGTGTATGTTTACTAGCATGTTTAGCCTAGGTGCTCTGTGCAATTCATTGGCATGAACTCTTGTATTGTTTCTCATGTTAGCCCATGCTAGGTTGTTCTATTCTAGCATGTTCGATATCATTCTTGCTTCGTAGTATCATGCTAGGTTCTTTGTATCGATGAGCACGTATTGGGTGCATTGATTGAATCGTTATTATTGTTAAGGTTTAGAATTGAGGTAGATAGAATCATCAGGACCCGATGCATAAAGTATCTTGCATCTATGGCAAGGGCGTTCGAGACGATTCTCCATCCTTGGACCGTGAGGATTAGCTATCCCCAGCGGTAGGCCCTGCAATCTTGGGTGAGGGTGGCGGTATTAAATGCCCCAGCGGTCGGGATGATGACTTGGCATTGCCTGCGTCCGGCGATCGACACGTCCTCGGCGTGTTGGCCGTAGCCCTTGATTGCCACTGTTAGGGCAAGGACGCTTCTGGTGTAAGCCTACCACGGCCGGTTCCTTAGCCTCAGTGCGGTGAGTGCGGTGACATAGTTCACGTGTCGAGTCTCACACCCTATGTCGGTGACACCGATCCAGAGATTTAGTTAGGCATGGTGGTGAACACAGGCGGCTTGCCACTGACCGGCACCCCCGAGTTTGCGGTAGCATGCGGTGCGGCGCTTACGCTCATTCTGGCGCCAGTGGAGAGCTCCTCGGGATCTTGAGCGGTGCACCTTTCGTATCGGCGGTGAGGCGGTGGCGGGACTTGTTCCGTATAGTGCGTTTAGTGTGTTGTGGTTTTTCGGACTAAGACCACGAGATGGCATCAGAGGTCAAGTGTGGACTTAGCTATGTGCTCGCTCTGTGTTTGTACTCATAGCTTGCATACATTCTTCTAGATGATCATGTATATCGTATTGTACCCGGTTGGGGATTCTTCTTTGGGTAATTCGTTACTCACCCTTATTACGTGGTTTTCCACGGGTAATCAAGCGGGAGGCAGGATGGTGAAGGAGGAGCTATGATCATGGAACTCTCTTTGTCATCTCACGATTGTTTTATTTTAATTATCATGACTCTTCACTTTTTATTATTTCCCTGAATGCATGTAGGCGGACACAGAGCCCGAGGATGTTTTCTTACGTTTTATGGATTCCGGCATATTGGTACTTGTGGATTGTTTTAATGGTTTAAATAAATCTACGATCGAGTGTGCTTTTAGAAATGTATGTTTTGGTTGTTGAATGTTTCTGTTTTTACTTGGAATCCGAAATGTATTTTTCATAATGTCTTTTATTTTCACTACATGCATTGGGGTAAAGGCCCATTTAGAGCCCCTTTTGGGTCGGGTCTTTACAGAGAGAGAGAGAGAGAGAGAGAGAGAGAGAGAGAGAGAGAAAGTGATTTTGAAAAGAAAAGGGAAAAATGGGAAAAATAAAGGAAAAATCGGGATTTTAATCCTAATTTCCATCCCTATCCAAATCAAAACCTTAAAATCCCATTTCCCAGCTTCCTCCTTCGAGACCCGATCGAAGCAACCACTCCCAATAAATAAAACTCACTAAATCCAACTCCCAAAATCAACACCAAGGGCCCGGGCTCGTATCCCAAAGGAAGCACACAACCAACCATCACTTTGCCAAAATCCAAAATCACAACCGAACTTCCAAACGACTAGCCCAAACATCTCGAGACTCGCAGCAACCAACAAACAAGCCTCGACAAAGGCAGGAGCTGCCTCGAAGCCCTAAAAATCCACAAATCCTGCCCGGGGAGCAAAAGACCAAAATGCCTTTAAGGGACAAAACAGCTCTAACGGCCCAACCGAACCACTGAAACTGAACCGGAAGCACCTAGAGAACCGGAATAGAAAACTGGGCCGTTACACGTTGTAAAGACCCGACCCAAAAGGGGCTCTAAATGGGCCTTTACCCCAATGCATGTAGTGAAAATAAAAGACATCATGGAAAATACATTTCGGATCCCAAGTAAAAACAGAAACATTCAACAACCAAAACATACATTTCTAAAAGCATACTACGATCGAGATTTATTTAAACCATTAAAACAATCCACAAGTACAAATATCTTTGGAATCCATAAAGCGTAAGAAAACATCCACGGGGCTCTGTGCCCGTCTACATGCATTCAGGGGAAATAATAAAAGTGAAGAGTCATGATAATTAAAATAAGATAATCAAGAGATGACGCAGAGGTTCCATGATCATAGCTCCTCCTTGAGTCATCCGCCTCGCGCCATGGTACCTGAAAGATAAGTAAGGGTGAGTAACGAATTACTCAGTAAGAATCCAGCAAGGGTACAATACGGTATACATGATCATCTAGAAGATTGTATGCAAGCTATGAGAACAAACACGAGCAGAGCACATAGCTTAAGCCCACACTAGGACCTCGGATGCCATCTCGGGTCTTAGTCAGGAAAATACCACAACACACTAAACGCACTATACGGGAACAAGTCCCGGCCTCGGCTGTCTCATCGTCGATACGAAAGGTGCAGCGGCTCAAGATCCCGAGGAGCTCTCGATCGGCGCTGTAATGAGCGTAAGCGCGCACCGCATGCTACCGCAAACTACGGGGTGCGGGTCTAGTGGCAAGGCGCCCGAGTTCGATCCACCATGCCTAACTAAATCTACGGATCGGTGTCAGCGACATAGGGTGTGAGACACGGACGCGTGAACTATGTCGGCTGTACCACCGCTTTTTGAGGCTAAGGAACCGGTCGTGGTAGGCTTGCACCGAAGCGGTCCTTGCCTAACAGTGGCAATCAAGGGCTACGGCCGAACACGGCGAGGCGTGTCGACTGCGGGGGCGAGGCAATGCCAAGTCATCATCCCGACCGTTGGGGCATTTAACGATACCGCCACCCTCACCCAAGATTGCGGGGCCTACCGGTTGGGATAGCTAATCCCTCACGGGGTCCAAGGGCGGAGAAGCTGTCTCGAACGTCCTTGCCATAGATGCAAGATACTTTATGCATCGGGGCGGATGATTCTATCTACCTCAATTCTAAACCTTAACAATAATAACGATTCAATCAATGCGGTCCAATACGTGCTCATCGGATACAAAGAACCTAGCATGATACTACGAAGCAAGAACAGATATCGAACATGCTAGAATAGAACAACCTAGCATGGGCTAACATGAGAAACAATACAAGAGTTCATGCCGATCAGAATTGTAAGCGAGCACCTAGGCTAAACATGCTAGTAATCATACGAGCATACAAAACAACAATCACAAATATCGCGCGAGGTCCACACGACCTCGGTAAGAAATCCTTACATTGGTGGAAGACTTCTACACACAAATCCTAAGGCTGCGGAACAATCCCGAGCTAGCGGCGGGAACCTAGCAAACCAACAATAATCGGCATCTAAAATATCTAAACAACAATAGAGCGAGCAAGCTCGGCTCGGGAACTCACGCGCGCGACGACACGAGCTTGGGGTTTGGCAAGCCAAGCGGGCGCGGCAGACGCGCCAGCGAAGTGCGCTTGTGCCGCACGGCAAGGACGCTTGGCTGGCGCGCTACTGGCACGGCACAGCTGGACGTGCAAGGCCGCGGCTGCGCGCTACCGCACAAAGCAGGACGTCTGTGGCAGGCTGCTTGCTGGCACGCGCACGCAAGCACGCAAGGACGCGCTGCGCGCGAAGCAGCGTCTGGCGGGCGCGCTGGCGCGGCGTGCGATCGCGGACACTGGCGAGCGGCTTCAGCGAGGGCGCGGCGAGCGAACGTCTGGGCGAAGCGCGCGGCGCAGCTTCGGCAAGCGGACACTGGCGAAGCGTCGCGGCGTCGGCTGGGCGTCTTTGGCGCTGGCGAGACCTCTGGCGTCGGCGATCGGGCGATCATTGGCTTTGGCGAAGCAGCGAGCTATTGCTGCTGACGATGATCTGGGCGTCGCGGCGATCGGCCGATTGGACGAGCGAGCGAATGGCTGCTGGGCGAGATCTGGGCGTCATGCGGCAGCGAGTTTGCCGTTGACGGAGGTGGGCGATGCGACGAGCTCGGTCTTTGGACCTCCCTCGGTTGTGCACAACACACACACACAAACCCCTTTTTCTTACATTCGGCCAAGCCAAACACCCAAATGAGAAGATGAAGAAGGCGAAGACTTACCGGAATGATGATGATCGAACCCAAGGAGATGCAAGGATGAAGAATCAGCAAGGCTATGGAGATGGAGAGCTTGGGCGGCCAAGAGGTGTTTTGGAGAAGAAGATGGAATAACCTAATTCTATTTCATTTAACCAAATGCACCAAAACTCCAAAATCCAAGGTTAACTAAGATGTGATGCGAGAAAGAGCCACAAGAACTCTCAATAGCTCAATGGCCACACCACCCACGACTTCTCGGACCACACGGGTTGAAACCCACCAAACACACTTTTAACACACCATTTTCCTTTTGCATCTCCCCATGCCCAAACACATCCACAAAGCCTCAAAAACTTACATAAACCCATCCAATAATTTTAGCAACTGGAAAAAAGACATAAAGCGGTCTGACGGCCCGACCAAATTACTAAAATACCCCTAGGGCATACGGAAGACCGGGATGAAAACACAGGTCGTTACAATATTCCCTCCTTTTTATGACTTTCGTCCTCGAAAGTCCTTAGACTGAAACAACACAGATATCGCAATCTCATCCCGTTCTTCCGCTCACGAGCGGCCTCCTCCAAACTCGGACTCCTTCGCTAAACTTTTACCAACGGATCTCACTTCTACGCATAGCGTCTTTGACTCAAGACCGGGATACTCACAGGCTTCTCCTCGAAGCCCTAAACCCTCAATCAGTTGCAAGGGCTCAAAGTCCACAATGGGCAATGGGGTAGGCACATCTTTGCCCGACATCGATACATAAAAACAACGTGCACCTGGTGACAACAGACAAACTCAACCCTACAACAAATGGCCAAACAACTGAACCTTCCAGATTCCAAAACTAAACGGCCTACTCTTACTTCACAAGAGACCAACAAACCTCAAACCTTGACTCACTGACCTTAACGAGATACAAACGAACCACCAATCGTGGATCGATCCAAAAAGACAAACTTCTCCAACTAGAACACGTCCACAACACTTAAGCAACCATCTTATGGAGAAAATCGCCTGAGCAAGGAACATCCAACATTCCTCTCAAGGAAAACTCGGGAAGCAAGGACTAAACCATCACGCGACTATCTCTGCGACACAACACCTTGAGGAAAGCAGCTCAACGACTTACCAACCAATGCCACGGCACCTGCGTGCCAACTCACTCAAACGCGGCTCTACTAACGCCAAGCGGGAACTCACAACAATTAGGAACAAAGCCCGAGAAGGGCTTGCTCAGCAGAACTCAACCCAAACTTATAACGAGCAACGCCGCCTCAACTACTACTCAACTCTTAAAATCCAGCGGCTACTCAAAGGACTTCCCTTTAAGCCTAAGCCTAACTCATCTTCCAACCAGAAGCTCCGCTCCCAAACCTCACAAGGAAAGCGATAACGACAACCTCAAAGCTTACGGATCACGAGCCACACGAATTCGCAAGACTACCTCGCAAGCTATCACTCGAGGTGGCATCCAAGGAGCAACTCAACCACCACAGAGGCTAGAGGGAAAGGAAATCTTCAATCCCCAAAGAACCAACAACTTGCGAGAACAACTCAACTCTTCTTGGTGGCCTCGCCCTTGCGGGAACAAACAACTCTTGCTTGCTAACAACACAAAGCGGGAACCTCTCTCATTTGGGTGACATTGCGCTACTACGATCGACTACACAACTCGGGAGCTAAGGCGACTCGCCAAGCGGAAACGACTTCCCGGCAAGCAAATTCGGAAGGCGGCGAACTCCACACACGCTCGCTAACTGCTCAAACCCAAGGCAACAACAACCAACTCTCTTGGAAGCAACACCCAAGGAAAACTCAACCAATCGGACCACCAAGCCGAAACAAACAAAGCACTTGCTCAATCAGCTGAGGGAGGGTCAACTCCCAAAACTTCTGCGACTAGGGACAAGACCTCGAGGCAACGCCCTCGGCTAGAACCGAACTAGCTCGAAACAACAAACGAACCAAATCTTGGCCAAATACTCACAAGAGGCGAGAACAACCTTTACTCTGACCTCTAGAACACCATCCAAGAATCCGCTTAAGCTGGACAAACGACTACTTCCAAGCGGCCAACAAACTTTTCCTTCAAGCTAGCGCTTCCACCATTAACTCCAAGACCAAGGGAGTAAACGACAACTCTCCGAAGGAAACGGCTCATACAAGCGGACAACCAACGGACAGAGAACTCCACATACGCTCACTGTCTTGCTCCACCGTGAGCAACAACACCTAATCTCACGGGGCACAACAAGGGTCCATCTCGGTGAACCTCCAAATGCCAAAGCGGGGCAACTCCACATCCACGGAAGCAGGAAAAACAACCAACATGGCACAAACCACTCGCCCCCACGAGCAAAACTAGACTTTAGCAACTCCAATCCACACCTTGGTCAACACCAAGCACCAACTTGTCACCACACCGAAACCACTCGGACTTTACTCCAAACAAACACTAGCTTGCTAGTCTACCAAGATCGCTAGCAACTCCACCGAGGCTACAAACTACACGCCTCCAGCCTAGCCAAGCTGAAACTCACTAGCTGGGCGACTGAGCTCTGGAGAGGCTCTCCACAACCTAGGGTTCTTCGGCAACCCTCGACTCACACTGCTTGTCGGCATACGATCTAACAGGACAAGCTGCTGAACAAACAACTCCAATTTCCAAAGCATCCCAACCATGCTAGCTAACTCCAACTCCTTGGGAACCTAGAGGACCCAAAACGCTACGAGGATCGTCATCCTCCTACTCAAAACATCGGCCACAACACAACTCCTACCCAAGGAAGGAGCCGAACAACTCTCTTAGCCATGACGATCGAAACCACGCGGCTTAGCTAATATCAGCTCTTGTTCGGTTTCCAAATGAACTCCAACCAACGATCAACAAGAAGATCCGCCAACCAAGCTTAGGCCCAACTTAACAAATCTTGCCTAAGCAACAACTTGATACCACGAGCACGGTATCCTTACCACCTCAACCAAAGCCTTACAACAACCACTGAGTCCAACTTCTCAAGGAACCGAGCACGAGATCTCCAAAGGAAACCCTACATGGATCTCAAACTCTCGCCACAGGCAGAACCACACAAAACACACTTGTGTGCACAACTCCCAACCTTCCTTTAGAGATCCAAGACTAACAAGCGCTTTTCCACAAAGCAACGATAACTCTGGGCGATACAAACAATCCAAGGAACACCAAAAGTTCCATCTCCATACGATACTCAAATCGAGGCAACCTTGCTTTACCAAAGCATAATCATGCCAAACCAAACTTACTTTGTACCAAGCCTCTACCAAGGGTGCTTACCCCTAAGGCATCCAAAACCTCTCGCAAGGCATCGGCTCATCTCGCCTCAAAAGCATCCAACTCGCCTCATAGGCATCCGGCTCATCATCGATAAGCATCCAACTCATGGTCCTCATTTGGACCAAATTCGCATCTACAATGCTCAACTCTCCTCGATTTAGGCACTCGAAAGTAGTTGACCGCACTACCAACCACAAAGAAAATCTCTTGGCCTTAACACTAGCGCGAGACTCACGCGCGCACCAACATTTACCAACCCGGTAACTCTGCGACTTACCCAACCTCCGGAAACATCGGGAAGAGGCTCGGCTCCTCTCGAGCATCCTTTCGCTTGTAGTCCATTGACTACCACCGAACTAGCCCTCTGCGCACGACCTAAGCAGGTGCAAGCGCCGCCATAAGCAGATCCGAGGCTAAAGAGTGTATTTGAACTCCGAGCGGCATAGAACCATCCGCTATGCCCAAGCCAAACTCAAGCTCGAACCGGACTTAGTGCCAAAGTGGCACACCAACCAATGCACCTCAAGTGCTACTACTACCAAATCCACATCGAGGAAGCTGGATGTTAAACAACAGCGAGGCTCGCAAGGGGGCAAAGATGACCCTTCATGCGCCTCCGACCACTAACACGACAACTTGCCAAACAATCGGGCGGCGATGGTGGAGACTCGCTAGTCCACCTCTCACAAGGGACTTCCACCACCATCGATGAACCAAGCAAAGACAGAGGCGGCACACCTCGGCCTCGAGCAGCGGGGCATCCCACACACGGATGCTAAACTCAAACTGGCCAACTACTTTACTACTAGCAGTAGGACTTACTAAAACATCGAGCTCTACAGGCATCCATTTGCCAACCTCGGGCGTCTCCATCAACGCCAACAAAGCGATCTGAATAAACTGCTGATCATGCCCTCCCGGGAACCTCCGGGGCTACAAGAACTCTTGGGGAAAAATCTTTGAAACAAAACTCACACTGGGCTATCTGTGCGGGACTCCTCACTACGCGCTACAAATCGCGCTGGGTCTCCGCTCTCGATAGCTAAAGACACGCCATCAAATCTCTCATGGTGGAGCACACTCGCTCAAGGAGTCTCACTCGAGGTATTTGCTAGCCTCTACCCCTCCTCTAGGCAACTCAAGCTGCGGGGCCAAATCGGCATGCGGGCCTAACAACCCTGGGACGCGGCCTCAACATCAACACGATCGGTCCAACTCCTCGGTCGGACATGCCAAGCGCCCCGCTTCTGCGGGTGCGATCAACATACTAGCGATCTGCACAAAGCACCTCCACCCTCTCACTAGAGGAAAAAGCGACAATTGGGCGCAAATGGCCAATGGGAGACTAAGCTCTGCCTCCCTCGGGGACGATGTCCCAGGGCATCCGAATCTATCTGGATACCTCAACAAGCTGCTAAACAAACTGCTCGTACTGCGGGAAAGTTGGCATGATGGCTCACTAAGCCCAAACCAACAACGAGTCGAGAACACCGCTTCGTCTCGCTCCACAACACTACACAAGGCATACACAAGATGACAGTATTGTAAATTCTTAACCCTTTTTCAACAACAAATAGTAAACCTAGGCGCACTGATGACCGTCTTGAGTCTTGATGATCATGGAAAAACGACCTACAACAAAAGGTCGGTCTCACAGAATCTATGACTCGAGCTCGATACCAAATCATCAAAGACCCGACCCAAAAGGGGCTCTAAATGGGCCTTTACCCCAATGCATGTAGTGAAAATAAAAGACATCATGGAAAATACATTTCGGATCCCAAGTAAAAACAGAAACATTCAACAACCAAAACATACATTTCTAAAAGCATACTCTGATCAGAGATTTATTTAAACCATTAAAACAATCCACAAGTACAAATATGCTGGAATCCATAAAACGTAAGAAAACATCCTGGGGCTCTGTGCCCGTCTACATGCATTCAGGGGAAATAATAAAAGTGAAGAGTCATGATAATTAAAATAAGATAATCAGAGATGATGAGTGAGTTCCATGATCATAGCTCCTCCTTCAGTCATCCTGCCTCGCGCCATGGTTACCTGAAAGATAAGTAAGGGTGAGTAACGAATTACTCAGTAAGAATCCCCAACCGGGGTACAATACGGTATACATGATCATCTAGAAGATTGTATGCAAGCTATGAGAACAAACACAGAACAGAGCACATAGCTTAAGCCCACACTAGGACCTCGGATGCCATCTCGTGGTCTTAGTCGGAAAATACCACAACACACTAAACGCACTATACGGGAACAAGTCCGGCCTCGGCTGTCTCATCGATACGAAAGGTGCATGGCTCAAGATCCCGAGGAGCTCTCGATCGGCGCTGTAATGGCGTAAGCGCGCACCGCATGCTACCGCAAACTCGGGGTGCGGGTCTAGTGGCAAGTCGCCCGAGTTGATCACCATGCCTAACTAAATCTCCGGATCGGTGTCACCGACATAGGGGTGTGAGACACGGACACGTGAACTATGTCCGCACTGTACCCGCACCGAGGCTAAGGAACCGGTCGTGGTAGGCTTGCACCGAGAAGCGGTCCTTGCCCTAACAGTGGCAATCAAGGGCTACGGCCGAACACGGCGAGGACGTGTCGATCGCCGGGACGAGGCAATGCCAAGTCATCATCCCGACCGTTGGGGCATTTAACGATCCGCCACCCTCACCCAAGATTGCGGGGCCTACCGGTTGGGATAGCTAATCCCTCACGGGGTCCAAGGGCGAGAACTGTCTCGAACGTCCTTGCCATAGATGCAAGATACTTTATGCATCGGGCCGGATGATTCTATCTACCTCAATTCTAAACCTTAACAATAATAACGATTCAATCAATGCGGTCCAATACGTGCTCATCGGATACAAAGAACCTAGCATGATACTACGAAGCAAGAACAGATATCGAACATGCTAGAATAGAACAACCTAGCATGGGCTAACATGAGAAACAATACAAGAGTTCATGCGATCGAGAATTGAGCGAGCACCTAGGCTAAACATGCTAGTAATCATACACAGGCATACAAAACAACAATCACAAATATACCGCGAGGTCCACACGACCTCGGTAAGAAATCCTTACATTGGTCGGAAGACTTCTACACACAAATCCTAAGGCTGCGGAACAATCCCGAGCTAGCGGCGGGAACCTAGCAAACCAACAATAATCGGCATCTAAAATATCTAAACAACAATAGAACAGCAAGCTCGGCTCGGGAACTCACGCGCGCGCGACGACACGAGCTTGGGGTCGCTTGGCAAGCGGCACGGCAGGGGCACGCGGGTGGCTGTATTTGCCGCACGGCAAGGACGCTGTGCGCCGTTGCGCGCTAACGGGCACGCAAGGACGCCGCTACCAGGCGCTGCGCCGGCACAGCAAGGACTTATGGGCCGCTACCGTACGGCACGGCACGGCAGCGGCGCGCGCTGGCGCAGCGTCTGGCGAAGCGCGCGGGCTGGCGGCGCGCGCGCGTCGCGACACGGCGCAGCGGCTTCGCAGGAGGACGCGCGCGGGCGCGCTCGGGCGGCGGCGCGGCGCGCAGCGGCAGCGGCAAGCGAGCGAACCGCAGCGGCGCGAAGCGTCGGCTGGACGTCTTGGCGCTGGCGAGGACCTCTGGCGTCGGCGAGCGATCGGCGATCTCTTCTTTGGCGAACAGCGAAGCTGGCTGCTGGGCGAGATCTCGGGCGTGGCGAGCGACGCGTGGATGGACGAGCAGCGCGAGCTGCTTGGCTGAGGATGATTCTGGCGTCGCGACAGCGAGTGCTGCCGTGCTGACGGAGTAGGGGATCGATGCGAGCGAGTCGTTGGACCTCCCTCGGTGGGTGCACAACACACACACACACAAACCCCTTTTTCTTACATTCGGCCAAAGAAACACCCAAATGAGAAGATGAAGAAGACGAAGACTTACCCGGAATGATGATGATCGAACCCAAGGAGATGCAAGGATGAAGAATCGGCAAGGCTATGGAGATGGAGAGCTTGGGCGGCCAAGAGGTGTTTTTGGAGAAGAAGATGGAATAACCTAATTCTATTTCATTTAACCAAATGCACCAAAACTCCAAAATCCAAGGTTAACTAAGATGTGATGCGAGAAAGAGCCACAAGAACTCTCAATAGCTCAACGGCCACACCACCCACCGACTTCTCGGACACCACGGGTTGAAACCCACCAAACACACTTTTAACACACCATTTTCCTTTTGCATCTCCCCATGCCCAAACACATCCACAAAGCCTCAAAAACTTACATAAACCCATCCAATAATTTTAGCAACTGGAAAAAGACATAAACGGTCCTGACGGCCCGACCAAATTACTAAAATACCCCTAGGGCATACCTGGAAGACCGGGATGAAAACCTGGGTCGTTACACACGTAGCCCGGCTGGGGATTCTTACTAGGTATGTTTATACTCACCCTTATTTCTGTGCTTTTTCCACCAGGTAACTTGGGACAGCACCGGGACGGCTAGCGGAGGGAGCTGATTGATCATGGGAGCCGCCGGTACTCTGTCATTTATTGTTTGCATAATATTTTCAGCATGTAGACAGACAAGAGTCCTAGGGGGACGTTTTTAAAAGTTGTTTAAACTGTTTTGTATGTTTTTATAAACACCGGCCAGGCTTGTCTTACTTTGTTGGTTTTTCTTAAATGATTATTGTTGTTTATGTTTTAAAGTGTTCCCCGTTCTCAAATGTTTTGAAAGGTTTTAAATATGAGCACTAAACCGCTTGATGAAGTATTTAACTTGCATGTTGAGTGAGAACCTAGGTTTAAGACCGTATTTTGGGTCAGGTTCTTACAGTTGGTATCAGAGCACATAGTCATAGATTCTGTAGACTAACCTGCTTTGTAGGTTGTTGTTCCCATGATCATCAGCACTCCACGGCTGTCAGGTTTGTCTGAGTTCATTAAGCTAAGGGTTTTATTTTACGATACTGCATCTAGTATACATGTGTTACCCTTGATGAGCAGTGAGAGCCCCAGCGTGGGCTAGCTTTTATGCTTTGTGTAAATCGCCAGGATGTTGATTACACATGGAGGAGCAGGGACGTTTGGTATGTCCAACCGAGGAGTTGGACTGATCGTGTCGATGTTGAGACCGCGTCCAGGGTCGTCTAGACCCGTAGGCCAGCTTTGGCCCCGGCAGTTGAGTTGCCAAGTGGAGGGGGTAGAGGTTAGCACGCCTCAGAGTGTGACTCCTTGAGCAGAGGGTGCTCCAGCCATGAGAGAATTGATGGCAGGTCTTTCGGCTACCAGAAAGCGGAGAACCAGGCGCAGATTGTAGCGCGTAGTGTGGAGTCCCGGGCACAGATTGCCCAGCCGATGGAGTTTTATTTAGGGCCCCCCCTCTAGTAGCTCTTGTAGCCCCGGAGGTTCTCGGAAGGGCAGGATCAGCAGATTTATGCCGATGAGATTGTTGGCGTTGATGGAGCCACCGAGTTTGGCAAGTGGAAGCCTGTAGAGCTTGCTGTTTTAGAAAGGCCTACTGCTAGCAGCGAAGTGGTTGGCCAGGATCGAGTTTTTCAGAGGCCGAGGTGTGCCGTTCCTGTGCTGTTTGATACAGCAGTTGGGTGGTGGAAGTCCCTTGTGAGAGGTGGACCAGCAGAGTCTCCACCAGTCGCCCGATCGTTTGGCAAGTTGCCGTGTTAGTGGCTTGAGGAAGATGTAGAGACATCTTTGACCCCTTGCAAGCCTGCTGTCGTTTAGCAGCCAGTTCTTTTATTACCCCGTAGCCAGGGAGTAGTGTGGAGTTTTCTTGTCAGGGCTTAATCCGTCCGTGGATTTCAGTTGGCTAGTAGGGTGGAGCACTCTTTTGTTAGCATGTTCCAATTGTGGAGCTAGTTGTTGCCACCCAAGGGGTTGGCCTGAGCTGTTGTTGAGCATCGAGTGGGATGCAGGAGTAGGCTGTGGCATGTCTGTTAGACGAGATGCCAGAGATTAGACTGCTCGAGTGTTGGACTTCTTGCTTTGAGTGCCATTGCCCTATCACTTGGAGTGTGACCTCCCCTACCCTTAGAAGGGCATAAAGCTCGTATAGGGTTGATTTGTGTTGTAAAGGATGTAGTGCCTGTGGGCACCAAGCTTTGAGATGAGGCCTAGATTCAAGCCAGTTGGCACTTTTGTGCAGGTGGTTCCATGACCCGCCCGATGTATAGCATCCCCATTTGTCTTGTACCCGTTTCCTGAGGTTGCACGTGTTGGGTTGCATAAGAGATCTAGCTCGGTGGTAGTCGGATGACTACAAGTGTGAGGCCGTTCGAGGGAAAGCAGAAGTTTCAGGGTCACCGAGAGTTGGGTACAAAGGAGGTTGCAGGTTGTTAAGAGCTAGCGCGTTAGAGTTCTCGCGCTTGTGTTGTGAGCTTGTGAGCCAGTTTGATGGTAGCATGATTCGACTACCCTTTGAGTTACCCTAGTATGGGTAGTGTTGGCATCGATGGATGCGTGGTTGATCCAGTGTTAGAGCCATAAGTTGGATGGTTGAGCAGAGCTCATTTAGTGGGCACATTGGTTTGAGGTATGTCAGCTAGGTGTGGTTATGCTCTTGCAAGTGAGAGTTGACCAGTGTGGCTTTCCTTGGTGAGTTGACCCCGGGTGGGTTTGAACTCTTATTGCTCCCTTGCTAGTTGTGGCTCTATTGGGAGGCAAAAGCTGCCTTGTGTGAGAGTTCTTGTTGGCATTGGATCTTAAGGAATCAAGTTGGAGCTGTACACGCCGGTGTACTTTTGTGTAGCTTGTTCCGTGGTGTATGTTTTGGGATCCACGAGAGGTTTGTGTTGAGCAATCAGTGCTCAGTCCTTGAGGTGTCAAGGCTTTAGTTCTTGGCAAGTGCCCTGACTTCGGGTGTTAAGATACCGTGCTCGTAGCCTGTTTGTTGTTAAACTAGTTTCCCTAGTTGGACCTTGACCTGGTCAGAGGAACTTCTTTTGGTCGATGGTTGGGTTCAGTTGGAACTGAACAAGGGCGGTGGTAGCAAAGCCGCGTAGTTTCTGACCGTCATTGCTAAGAGTGTTGTTCGGATCTCTACCCTGGGTAGAAGCTGCGATGTGGTCGATGCTTGAGTTGGAGGCTGACACATTCTGTAGTATTTCTGGTCTTCTTGGTTTTTTGAGGAGTTGGAGCGGGCCAGCATAGTTGAGATGTTGGAGAGAGAGTTGTGCCCGTGTAGCCAGTTGTCTGTTAGACCGTTTGACGACAGTGTGTGTCGGAGGGTGATCGGAGGAACCCTAGGTTGTGGAGAGCCTCACCAGAGCTCAGCCAGACCCAGGCAGTGTACCTTGGGTGAGTTACTGGCAGATTTGGTAGACTAGCAAGCTAGTGTTTGTTTGGAGTAGAGACCGGATTGGTTCAGGTGTGGTTTTGAGTTGCTAGCAGTTAGTTTGCTCGTGGGCCGAGTGGTTCGTTACTTGTCGGTTGACAAGCTAGTGTTGTTTTAAGTACCTACGCGTTGGTTTTTGGGATTCTTAGCAAGGTGGTGCTTGGTGTTGACCAAGTATGGTTCCCATGTTGTTCGAGAGCTGGCTCGGTTCGAGCAAGCTGGCGTTGCCCTGAGGACTTATTCCTAGTCAGGTTGTTTTGGGAGTTGACCCATCCCTCGGTAGTTGAGTAAGTACTGTTAGTTCTGGGTTGGTGGTCCAATCGGTTTAGAATCCCTTGGGTGTTGCTTCCGAGAGAGTTGGTTGTTGTTGCCCTTGGGTTTGATCTAGTCAGCGAGTGTGTGTGAAGTTCGCTGCCCTTCAGAAGTTCGCTTGCTGGGGAATCGTTCCCGTTTAGAAGAAATCAGCTTAGCTCCTGAGTTGTGTAGTTGATCATAGTAGGGCAGCGGTCAGCCCAGCGAGAGGGTCCCTGCATTGTGTTGTTAGCAAGCGAAAAGTTGTTTTATTCCCATAAGGGGTGGTGGCCAGCCAGTTGAAGAGCTTGAGTTGTTGCTGGAAAGTTGTTGGTTCTTTGGGGTTTGAAGAACCCTTAGTTTCTATGGAGGTTGAGTTGCACCGTGGATGCCAGCTTCGAGTACTAACTTTTGAGGTAGCCTTGTCAGTTCGTGTTTCTTGCGATTCGCCAGCATCATGGTTGTCGTTATTTGTATTCCTTGCGATGTTCCAGGTGTGGAGTTTCTGGTTGGAAGATGAGTTAGGTCCAAGCTAAAAGGAGGAAGTCCTTTGAGTAGCCAGTTGGACTTAAGAGTTGAGTGGTAGCTTGGAGGCGAGCTTTGCTCATTATAAGCTTAGGTTGAGTTTCTGCAGAGCAAGCCCTTCTCGGGCTTTGTTTTTAGTTGTTGTGCGTTCGCAGTTGGCCTTATAGCTGAGCCACAGTTGAGTGAGTTGGCTCAGAGGTGCCGTGGCATTGGTTGGTAAAACCTTTGAGTTGTTATCTTCAAGGTGTTGTGTTGCTAGTAGCTGCGTGATGGTTTTTTCCTTGCTACCCAAGTTTTCCATGAGAGGAATGTTGGTTGTTTCCTTGTCTGGCAATGTTCTCTCAGGCCAGTTACTGGTAGGTTGCATTGAAAATTTTGCGTTCGGCCGATGAGGGGCTCCAGTTTGTTGGTTGGGCCGAGTGGAGCCTGTGCCTGGACCTTGTCGTGCAGAGGTGGCCGTAGCTTAAGTTTCGGCTGGTGTGAGTGGTGTTAGCTATCTGGTGTACCAGGATTGTACCTCTTGTCTTTGGTACGATGATTTCTCTTTAAGATGGTTGCTTAAGTGTTGCGGGCGCGTTCTAGTTGAAGAAGTTTGCCTTTAAGATCAGTCGCCAGTTGGTGGTTCGATTGTATCTCATTAAGGCTTTAGGCAAGCTTTGTGGTTCGCTGGTCTCTTGTGAAGTAAGAGTAGGCCGTTTAGTTTATGTAACCTGGGAGGTTCAGTTGTTTGGACAGCATGGTGTAGGGTTGAGGTTGTTTGTTAACAACTGTGAGCATTCAGAGGAGTTATGCCAGTGCGTGGCGTAGAGTTTTGGAGCTTGTGACCAGTCCTCGAGTTTGCTGAGAGTGGAGCCGTAGAGAGGCATTCCGAGTTGGGTTAGCAGGGTTAAGTGAGCCCTAAAATTTTAAGACCGTTTGAGAGTTGTGCGAGTTGAGGATGGGGTTTTTTGTTTAGCTCTATCGCAACTACTTCTTCGGAGTTCAGTGTATGCCCAGTCTTGGTTGAGATAGTTTGTGGCAGACTGGATGGCATTGTGGCTTTGAGCCTTCGGGAACCCAAAAGGGTTTAGTTTTCGAAGGAGGGCTAGTGTTGTCTTAATCTAGAAGTTCAGTTGGTTTGGAATCAGTGGAGTTTTCCTGGAGTTGTTTCGTCTTAGGACTTTCGAGGGGGAAAGTCTTAAAAGGAGGGAGTATTGTAACGGCCCAGTTTTCTTTTCCGGTTTTTCAGGTACTTTCGGTTCAGTATTGGGGCAGTCGGTTGGGCCGTTAGAGCTTTTTAACCCTTAGGGGTATTTTGGTCTTTTCGCTCCCCGGTCGGAATCTATGGATTTTCAGGACTTTAGAGTCATTCCTGCCTTCGTCGAGGTTTGATTGTTGTTGGTTGCAAGATCCAAGGAGTTTGGGCTAGTGGTTTAGAAGTTTGGAGGCTTTTTGGTTAATGGCAAGATTAATTATTATTTAAGTATTTCCTTTGGGATTTGAACCCTTGCCCTTGATGGTGAAGTGAAAGCTTGGATTAAATGAGTTTCGACCAATCCATACCAAGGATAATGCCAAAGCCACTCATAGGCTGGACTATGAGGGTAGCCACTAAAAGCTCTCCGGATATTTGTATCCGGCCACTTTTAACCTTACTACTAGCTAGCATACTTACTCCCGAAGGAGTTGCAACACACAGCTCAAACCCTAAAGGTTCAAGCTCCAAGCAAGCTTGTCTAACAAATACATCAGAAACAAACGAGTGGGCTGAGCTGAATCAAATAACAAAAATGCATAGTGATTTAAGACAAGCAGAGTACCTGCAACTGCAGTACAGTACGCTCCGCCTTCTAGCGAGTCGTGGAAAACACTCGGCCCTACTACTGGGTAGTCTGGCTGCTGCTTCAGCCTGGGTACAAGCTCTAGCTAATTATCCCTCCTTGCCACATCTATAGAAAGCACGGGGTGATGCTCCACAAAGGCCAAAGTGTGCCCTGCCACAATTGTGGCACTGAGGCGGCTGTCTAACAAAGCCCTACTGGCGGTCCTACTGTTTACTCTATGATTGGCGCTGATCTCGACCTCTAAATTGGCCCTGACGGTGAGTCTGCTATCCTCCTAAACGGTACCCACTGGAAGACTCAAACTTCCTCTTCTGCCCTGAATACTGCTGGACAGACTGAATTGGTGCAACAGGAACCTGCACCGGCAGGTACTTGGAATTATAAATGGTGGCCAATTCCACAGCTTATCATATGTCTCAGGAGCGAGTGCTCGTACATCCTGACCAACCTCCTTTCTCAGCCCACTAATGAACTTCTTGGTCTTCAGCTCCTCAGTGGCTATGAGCTTAGGGGAAAAATAACTATACTCTGAGAACTTCTCATACGCAGCTATACTATCTGTACCTTGCTTCAGAGTCGAGAAGGCCTCTGCCATCTCCTGTTGAGCCTCATCACTGACATACTTGGCTCGAAACTTAGTTCTAAATAAATCTTAGGTGGCTAGTGAAGATCCTATTGGTCTAGCCCTGTCAGTGGACTCCCACCACCACACTACTGTGTCTGTCAAAACATGGGCCGCGCATCTCGGCCTCTAAACATCAGGGCATCCCATCCCCCTGAAGATATACTCCATCCTTGCCAACCACTTTACCACCACTAGCGGATTTTCTGAAGCATCAAACTCTAAAGGTGTAAAGACGCGACCCAAAAGGGGTTCTAAATTAGGCATTTACCTCAATGCATGCATTCAGAAGTTAAAGACAATATGCAAGAATGGTTTTCAGATTCTAGGAGAAAACTAAAACACACAAACAACCATTTTAAAAGTCAATATAAAATTCCTGAAACCTGTTCCTGTTTCCAAGCACCTGTTCCAAGACAAATACATTTCCAAAACTCACTCTAATCAGAGATTTATTTAAAACATTCAAAACTTTCCAATAGTTACAATGATTGCTAGAATCCGTAAAAGCAAAATGAAAACAACCTAGAGCTCCGTGCCCAGCTACATGCATTCAGACGGAAATAAAACACAAAGAATCATAGACATAAACTCAGAGTTCGAACAACGGGTTTCCATGATCACAGCTTGTAACGGCCCAGTTTTCTATTTCGGTTTCCCAGGAGTTTTCGGGACATTATGCGGATGTTCGGATGGGCCGTTAGAGCTTTTTAACCTTTAAGGGTATTTTGGTATTTTGCTCCCCGGTCAGAGGTTGAGGATTTTCGGGGCTTGTGGTCATTTCGGCCTTCGTTGAGACTTGATTAATGTTGGTTGCAAGACCCAAGGAGTTTGGGTTGGTTGATTAGAAGTTCGGAGACATTCCGGTTGATAGCAAAATTAATTGGAATCTAATTGGTCCCATTGAGATTTGAACCCTTGCCCTAATGGTGAAATTGGAGTTTTTAGAAAAAGAAGATTTAGTTAAAAAGAAAAGAATTTCTTTAGCCGGGACCCGCAAGAGAAAGCCTTGGGAAGGGATTTTAGACCCATTTAAATTAGGAAAAGGAAAAGAAAATCCTATTCCCTTGTTTTGGAAAAATCTCTCTCTCTCTCTCTCTCTCTCTCTCTCCTTGCCGAGCCCTCACCAAGAAACCAAACCCTAGCCGCTCGGCCCATCCCACACCGGATCGCGCACCCCCACCACCACGCCCGCCCGGATCGCGCCCGGCTCTGCTGCGCCACGCCGCACTGTGACCGCAGAAGATGACCCCATGCCCAGGCGCGCCCAGACGCTCTGCATCACCCATGCCAGGCGCGCCCAGTCGCACTGCCTCGCCCAGCCCAGACGCGTCGCGCCATTCCGCACCAGGCCGCCCAGACGCGTCGCGCCGCTCCGCTTGATGCCGCCCCGACGCGTCGCCCAGCGCCGCTCGCCGCCAGACGCGCGCGCGCGCCCGACGCGTCGCCACGCTACTGCTCTCGCGCACCCGACGACGTCTCGCCTTGCCACGCGCCCGAGCAGCGCCAGCGCCGGCCTCGCCAGCGGCCAGCGCGGCCCAGCCGCACCCGGCGGCGCCCGCCCTTGCCCCCTAGCTGCACGCGAGACCTCGTGCCTTCTCGGTTGGTAATTCCCGAACCTATCCCTTGTAGATTTTTAAGTCATTGATCTTTGTATATTTATTTAGGATGCTTTTAAAATGCTTAGGTTGCTCGGTTTCGCTTTAAAGCTCGAGGGTCATTATTTGATTGTGAAGGTTATTTCTGCTCGTTTCCAGGTAAGGATTCCTTACCGTGGTTGTGTGGACCCTGCGATGCTTTCTTGATTGTGCCTTATATGCATGTTTACTTTTATGGACATGATTAGTGGATAGGACATGACTTGTGATTGCATTCCTACTAGCATGTTTGCTTGTTTGTACATGTTAGTGCCATGCTAGGATTGTTCTTCCAAAGATGCTTGAGATTCCCGCTTTAAGTTCGTAGTATCATGCTAGGTTATGTATGATTGATGATAATTATGTATGTTTAGCCAGAATCGTTTACTCTATACTCTAGCTAGTGTGTTAGGTGTTGTCATCATCTAGAGGCCGAGAGCGGACATAACGCACCTTGTCCCCACCGGTCGGGAGTAGAGCGAAGCATAACGTACATTGCTTCCCCGGCGGCCGATGTGGATTTAGCTACCACATCGGCATAAGCCTAGTTTGTAGCTCGCTAGAGCGGAACCCTACCAACGGTGCAAGCTCGCCTTGGCCGGTTCTTAGCTTCAGTCGGTGGTACAGCCGCACAGATGAGTGTCGAGGGCCTCGCGACCATCGTGTTCGATGACACCGCCTCCGAGTCTTTAGGCATGCGTGCTCGGCCCGCTGTAGTTTGTACTTAGACCCCACATTTACGCCGGTTGCAAAGATGTAAAGACCCGACCCAAAAGGGGCTCTAAATGGGCCTTTACCCCAATGCATGTAGTGAAAATAAAAGACATTATGAAAAATACATTTTGGATCCCAAGTAAAAACAGAAACATTCAACAACCAAAACATACATTTCTAAAAGCATACTCGATCGGAGATTTATTTAAACCATTAAAAAAATCCACCAAGTACAAATATCTTTGGAATCCATAAAACGTAAGAAAACATCCCGGGCTCTGTGTCCGTCTACATGCATTCAGGGAAATAACAAAAGTCAAGAGTCATGATAAAATAAAATGGTCGAGATGACAAAGCAGGATTCCATGATCACGCCTCCTCCTTCACCATCCTGTCTCCCGCTTGATTACCCGTGGAAAACCACGAGAATAAGGGTGAGTAACGAATTACCCAAAGAAGAATCCCCAACCGGGTACAATACGATATACATGATCATCTAGAAGAATGTATGCAAGCTATGAGTACAAACATAGAGCGGAGCACATAGCTAAGTCCACACTTGGACCTCGGATGCCAACTCGGGTCTTAGTCCGGAAAATACCACAACACACTAAACGCGCTATACGGGAACAAGTCCCGGCCTCGGCGACTCATCGTCGTCACGAAAGGTGCACTAGCTCAAGATCCCGAGGAGCTCTCCGGCCGGCTTTGTAATGAGCGTAAGGATGCACCGCGTGCTTCTACAGACTATGGGGGTGCGGGTCCAGTGGCAAGCCGCCCATATCCGGTTACCACGCCTAACTAAATCTCTCGGATCGTGTCACCGACATAGGGGTGTGAGACGGACACGTGAACTATGTCACCTGTACCACCGCACTCCGAGGCTAAGGAACGGGTCATGGTAGGCTTACACCAGAAGCCGCCCTTACCTTAACAGTGGCAATCAAGGCTCACCGCCGAACACGCCGAGGACGTGTTTACTGCCGGGACTAGGCATTGCCAAGTCATCATCCCGACCGTTGGGGCATCGCTTAGACTACCACCCTCACCCAAGATTGCGGGGCCTACCGGTTGGGATAGCTAATCCCTCACGGGGTCCAAGGGCGGAGAACTGTCTCGAACGCCCTTGCCATAGATGCAAGATACTTTATGCATCGCCCGGATGATGCTATCTACACGAATTCTAAACCTTAACAATAATAACAATTCAATCAATGCGGTCCAATACGTGCTCAACAGATACAAGGAACCTAGCATGATACTACGAAGCAAGAACAGATATCGAACATGCTAGAATAGAACAACCTAGCATGGGCTAACATGAGAAACAATACAAGAGTTCATGCCATCAGAATTGAAACAGAGCACCTAGGGCTAAACATGCTAGTAATCATACACGGGCATACAAAACAACAATCACAAATATACCTTGAGGTCCACACAACCCCGGTAAGAAATCCTTACCTTGGTGGAAGACTTCTACACACAAATCCTAAGTGTGGAACAATCCCGAGCTAGCGAGCGGGAACCTAGCAAACCAACAATAATCAGATCTAAAATGTCTAAACAACAATAGAACAAACAAGCTCGGCTCGGGGAACTCACGCGCACGCACGACGACACGAGCTTGGAGCTGCAGCAAGCCGCACACAAGACGGCAGGACGCCGCTACCGCACAAAGACGGCAGGACGCTGGCGCTGGCCGCGCTACCGCACGGCACGCACGCACGGATGCACGGGCAGGACGGCGCGCGCGGCGAAGGCTGGCGGGCGAAGGCGCGCTGGCTCGCGGCGATGCGGACACGCGAGCGGGCTCAGGACGACGGCGCGCTTGGCGAAGCGTCGGGCGAAGGCGCGGGCGCTGGCGGCGAGCGAGTGCGACGCAGACGCGGGCTGGAGCCCGGCGGCAAGGCTTGGGCGGCGGCGCGCGGCGCGCGGCGTCTCGGCGCTCGCTGGCTGGCGCGATTCGCACGATCGCGCGAGCGATGGTGTGCGGGTGGTCGCTTCAACATTCTGGGCGATTCGTGCGACGGCAGGGCCGCTCAACGGATCTGGGCAACCCGAGAGCGATGGCGTGCGCGGGAGGTCTGCGACGGTGGATCTCGCGGCCGCCGTCCCGCTGGCGTGGCGGCAGGGGCCGCTTCAACAGATCCGGGGCGAAGTGGACGGCGATGATGGTTGCTCCTCTCGGTGGCCGCAACCAACACAAACACACACACACACTACATCTTACCTTTGGCCAAGCATAAAAACCAAATGAGGAGATGAAGAGGATGAAGACTTACCGGAATGATGATGATCGAACCCAAGGAGATGCAAGGGAAGAAGAATCGGCAAGGGCTATGGAGAGGGAGAGCTTGTGCGGCCAAGAGGAGTTTTGGAGAAGAAGATGGAATAAACCTAATTCTATTTCATTTAACCAAATGCACCAAAACTCCAAAATCCAAGGTTAACTAAGATATGATGCAGAAAAGAACAACAAGAGCACCTAATGGCTCAATTGGCACACATCTCAACAAGCTTCCCCAGAGACCAGGGTTCAAACCCCTACTGCAAAGACAAATCCCTTTATTTTTACTTTTCCATCAAACCTTGCTCAAACCAAACCTCAAACCTCCAAAAACCTACATAAAACCATCCAATAATTTTAGTAATCGAAAAGGCACAAACGACCACTGACGGCCCGACCAAATTACCAAATTACCCCTAGGGCATACTGGAAGACCGGGAAGAAAAACACTGGTCGTTACAATATTCCCTCCTTTTTATGACTTTCGTCCTCGAAAGTCCTTAAGATAGAAACATTTCAGGGTAATGCAACCTCATCTCGTCTTCCCGCTCCCAAGTGGCTTCCTCAGAACCCCGATTCTTCCATCGAACCTTTACTAAACGAATCTCGCGACACGCAACGTCTTGGTCTCAAAGGCAAGGATCTCACCGGCTTCTCCTCGAAGTTCAAATCCTCATTCACCGCAAAGGCTCAAAGTCCACAATGTGCGACGGGTCCGGCACATCTTGCCTCAACATCGATACATGAAAAACACTATGCACCACTGATAGTGACGGAGGTAGGGCTAACCGGTAAGCAACTCGCCAATCCTCTTGTAACGACCTGTGTTTTTCTTCCCGGTCTTCGTGTATGCCCTAGGGGTAATTTGGTAATTTGGTCGGGCCGTCATGGTCGTTTATGTCTTTTCCAACTACTAAAATTATTGGATGGTTTTATGTAGGTTTTGGAGGAGTTTGAGGTTTGGTTTGAGCAAGGTTTGATGCAAAAGTAAAAATAAAGGAAATTGTGCCGCAGTGGGGTTTGAACCTGGTCTCTGGGAAGCTTGTAGAGATGTGTGCCAATTGAGCCATTAGGTGCTCTTGTTGCTCTTCTGCATCACATCTTAGTTAACCTTGGATTTTGGAGTTTTGGTGCATTTGGTTAAATGAAATAGAATTAGGTTATTCCATCTTCTTCTCCAAAACACCTCTTGGCCGCCCAAGCTCTCCATCTCCATAGCCTTGCTGATTTTTCATCCTTGCATCTCCTTGGGTTCGATCATCATCATTCCGGTAAGTCTTCGTCTTCTTCATCTTCTCATTTGGGTGTTTCTTTGGCCGAATGTAAGAAAAAGGGGTTTGTGTGTGTGTGTGTTGTGCGGCCCAATGAGGGAGGTCCAGCAGCAGCAGCTCGCCGTTGCTCGTCCACCGATCGCTTCGCACGCCCAGATCGTCTCAGCAGCTGGGCAGCTCGCTGCTTCGTCAATCCGATCGCTCGCGACGCCCAGATCTGCCCAGCCAGCGCAGCTCGCCGTTCGCAAAGCAGCAGATCGCCCGATCGCTCAGACGCCAGAGAGTCCTCGCCAGCGCCAAAGACGCGTCAGCCGATCGCCGACGCCCTCGCCGTGTCCGCTTGCCGAAGCCGCCGCCCAAGGCGCCTTCGCCAGACGTTCGCTCGCGCAAGCGTCCTCGCCGAAGCCGCCGCTGTGTCATCGCATCGCACGCCAGCGCCGCGCGCGCGCCGCCAGACGCGCTCGCAAGCGCCGGGCGCGCGCGCGCGCGCCGCGCGCGCGCAGAGCGCTCGCCGCGCAAGACGCCTTGCTGCCGCGTGCCGTGCAGCCGCGCTCTTGCCGTGCCGGCAGCGCAGCCGGCGCAGCGTCCTTGCCGTGCCGGCTTGCCAAGCTGACCCCAAGCTCGTGTCGTCGCGCGCGTGAGTTCCCCGAGCCGAGCTTGTTGTTCTATTGTTGTTTAGATATTTTAGATGTTGATTATTGTTGGTTTGCTAGGTTCCCGCCGCTAGCTCGGGATTGTTCCGCGACTTTAGATTTGTGTGTAGAAGTCTTCCGACCAAGGTAAGGATTTCTTACAGGGGTTGTGTGGACCTGCGGTATATTTGTGATTGTTGTTTTGTATGCATGTGTATGTTTACTAGCATGTTTAGCCTAGTGCTCTGTGTTCAATTCTCGATGGCATGAACTCTTGTATTGTTTCTCATGTTAGCCCATGCTAGGTTGTTCTATTCTAGCATGTTCGATATCTGTTCTTGCTTCGTAGTATCATGCTAGGCTCCTTGTATCTGTTGAGCACGTATTGGACTGCATTGATTGAATTGTTATTATTATTATTGTTAAGGTTTAGAATTGAGGTAGATAGAATCATCCGGGCCCGATGCATAAAGTATCTTGCATCTATGGCAAGGACGTTCGAGACAGTTCTCCGTCCTTGGACCCCGTGAGGGATTAGCTATCCCAACCGGTAGGCCCTGCAATCTTGGGTGAGGGTGGCAGACTGTTAAATGCCCCAACGGTCGGGATGATGACTTGGCATTGCCTCGTCCCCGGCAGTCGACACGTCCTCAGCGTGTTCGGCCGTAGCCCTTGATTGCCACCTGTTAGGGCAAGGACCGCTTCCTGGTGTAAGCCTGTGACCCTGAGATGGCATCCGAGGTCCAAGTGTGTTCCCGTATAGTGCGTTTAGTGTGTTGTGGTTTTTCCGGACTAAGACCCTGAGATGGCATCCGAGGTCCAAGTGTGGACTTAGCTATGTGCTCCGCTCTGTGTTTGTACTCATAGCTTGCATACATTCTTCTAGATGATCATGTATATCGTATTGTACCCCGGTTGGGGATTCTTACTGGGTAATTCGTTACTCACCCTTATTCTGTGGTTTTCCACAGGTAATCAAGGCGGGAGACAGGATGGCTGAAGGGAAAGCTGTGATCATGGAACTCTTTGTCAACTCGATTGTTTTATTTTAATTATCATGACTCTTCACTTTTTATTATCCCGAATGCATGTAGACGCACACAGAGCCCGTGGATGTTTTCTTACGTTTTATGGATTCCAAAGATATTGGTACTTGTGGATTGTTTTAATGGTTTAAATAAATCTCGATCGTGAGTGTGCTTTTAGAAATGTATGTTTTGGTTGTTGAATGTTTTACATTTTTACTTGGAATCAAATGTATTTTTCATAATGTCTTTTATTTTCACTACATGCATTGGGGTAAAGGCCCATTTAGAGCCCCTTTTGGGTCTGGTCTTCTGATTGGTATCGAGCTCGAGTCAGATTCTCAGAGATCGACCTTTTGTTGTAGGTCGTTTTCCATGATCATCAAGACTGGCAATCATCAGTACGCCTAGATTTATTGTTTTAGAAAGGAAAAGGGTTAAGAATTTACAATACCTATCATCTAGTGTATGCCTTGTTTGGTGTTGTGGAATGGTGATGAGCGAGTTTTGATTCGTTGTTGGTTTGGATGTAGATCGCCAAAGATGCTATCCACCCGTCTGCGGGAGAGGAGGTTCGAGAGCAGTCGAGGTATCGGGATCGGATCGATCATCTGCAGGACATCGTCCCAAGCCGACATCGATGGCATTCCACAAAGCAGCTCCTCTGTTACGCCTAGAGCGGGCGTTGAGGCGATCGAAGCGCCGTGAGATCGCTCCCGGAGCAGAGTTTTCGAGTCTATGAGGGCTTTTATGGTCAGCATGTTGAGTGACCAGAGGGCGAGACCCAGCCTTGTTGGCGTATGGCAAGAATGGAAGAGTCCCGAGCCCAGATCGAGCGGTGACTCGATTGGTTCAAAGAGAGCTCGAGAGCACCTCCGGCTCCACAGAGCAAGTAGCCCCGAGGCGATATGGCAGAGGGTGCCGAGGAATTGGGTAGGTGGTGAAGGATTTTGTGAAGTGGAAGCCCGAGAAGTTTGATGCCACCGGTGATGCGTTAGCGGCGGCCAGTGGATTGCCCATTTGGAGTACACCTTCCCGATCATGGTGTGCCCCGATATTCAGAGGCCGAGATGTGCGGCTCATGTCTTTGGGAGGCACAATGAGATGGTGGTGGGAGTCCACCTTGAGCGAGAGACCACTGGTCTCCACCCGCTACTTGGGAGTTCTTCAAGGGTGAGTTCAAGGTAAAGTTCATCGGTGATGAGGCTCAGGAGAAGATGGTGGAGCTCTTCCAGAACCTCAGCAGTGGTTACGATTCCATTGAGGAATATGAGCGCAAGTTCTCTGAGTATGGATATTTTGCTCCTCGATTGATTGCCACCGAGTCAAGATTCGGAAGTTCATATCCGGATTGAGGCGGTGGTGTTTCCCAGATGTCGTGGCTCGTGCCCCGACACTTATGCTAGGGTCATCCAGATTAGCCACGATCTATAATGGGAAGTATCCCGCCGAGCGGGTTGTTGCCGCCCTGCTCGGCGTCCCGTCCCAGCGGTGTGGGGCGTAAGAGGAAGTTTGACTTTCGGGAGGCGGCGGCGCCGCCAAGGGCGATTTGCGAAGCAGATCGGCGGAGAGCTCCGGTCCGTTTCACCGCACAGCAGGGGAGGACCGAGCGATTTCCGCTTGTGCTACTTGTGGGAAAGTCCACGCCGAGCTTGTCACCTGGACCTAGATTGTGCTTCCGTTGTGGTAGAGAGGGGCACATGGCCCATTTTTGTGATCGGCCACTATGGCGGCTCGGCAATAGCGCAGCAGCGGCGGTCGAGTGTTTGCTACGACCGTCAGAGGCCGAGCGCACGGATGATGCTATGGCGGGTGCACGCTTCTTGTTTTAGATCACCGCGCATTTGTCTTGTTTGATTCTCGGTTCCACGCATTCATTTGTATCTCGTGTTGTTTCTTTGAGCATGCTAAGTTAAGACTAGAGCCTCTAGGTTTCGAGTTATCTGTTGCAACTCCTTGGAAGTTAATATGTTGGCTAGAGATAAGATTAAGGATGGCCGGATCGAGATATCAGGAGAGTTGTTGTGGCTACGCTCATAGTTCCGCCTATGAGCGGTTTTGATGTGATTCTTGGTATGGAGTGGTTAGTCGCTAACCACGCGTTGATTGACCGCCACAGGAAAGAAGTAGTGTTCAGCCGCCTGTGTCGCCTGACTTTAAGTTTCGTGGAGTCCAAGGTGGAGTTTGCCCGCCGATGGTGTCACCGTGAAAGCTCGTCGTTTGCTAGCTCATGGAGCTTGGGGCTATCTAGCCAAGTTGTGCGGGAAGAGCCGCCCCTCGCATCTGTTGATCGTGCACCGGCCGTGCGGGAGTTTGCAGGCGTGTTTCCGAGGAGTTACCTGGGGTTGCCCCCAAAGAGAGAGGTTGACTTCATTATTGAGCTCGAGCCAGGACCCTCCCTATCTCGAAGGCTCCGTATCGCATGGCGCCAGTGAGTTAAAGGAATCGAAGATTCGATTCTGCAGGAGATGTTAGACCGAGGGTTCATCCGTCCGAGTGTGTCCCCGTGGGGAGCACCCGATTCTGTTTGTGAAAAAGAAGGATGGTTCTATGCGCTTGTGTATTGATTACGCGAGCTTAATAAGGTGTGATGAAGAATAAGTATCCGTTGCCCCGTGCATCGATGATTTGTTCGATCGCCTTCAGTGGAGCTACGTGTTCTCCAAGATAGATCCGAGATCCGGTTACCATCGATTGCGGATCGGGGATGCCGACATTCCTAAGACGGCTTTCGTGTCTAGATATGGTCACTATGAGTTTGTGGTCATGTCGTTTGGATTGACCAATGCCCCACCCGCGTTCATGGACATGATGGATAGGGTGTTCAAATCATTTTTGGGCAGCTTCGTCATCGTGTTCATTGACGATATTCGATTTATTCGAGATCTAAAGAAGACCATGCAGAGCATTTGAGGCGAGTAGTATTGGCGGCTTTGAGGGAAAACCGACTTTATGCGAAGTTTTCCAAATGTGATTTGGTTGGAGCGGTGGCCTTCCTAGGCCACGTGGTTTTCGAGAGATGGTATAGCCGTGGACCCCGCGAAGATTGAGGCCGTGAGTTCATGGGCCAAGCCGACTTCGCCGATTGCCGAGATTCGCTTTGCAGGGTTTGGCGTGTTACTACCGCGTCGGTTCGTCAAGGACTTTTTCGCTTTAGCTCGCCTCACTCGTCCGACGAGGAAGGGTGTCGAGTTTGTTTGGGACAAGCAGTGTGATGAGAGCTTTGCTGTGCTCAAGCGCAGATTTGACTTCAAGCACCGATGTTGGCGATCCCGAGAGGGACAGTGGTTTCGTGGTCTACTGATGATGCTTCCAAGTTTGGATTAGGTTGTGTGTTGATGCAAAGACGGAAGGTCATTGCCTATGCTTCCCGTCGGTGGCCGTATGAGCAGAACTACCCGAATCATGATATGGAGTTGGCGCAGATGGTGTTTGCAATGAAGATTTGGAGGCATTACCGTATGGTGAGCGGATTCGGATGTTTACCGATCACCGAGCCTCAAGTATATCATTTACTCAAAAGGAGTTGAATATGAGGCGAGAGGAGATGGTTAGAGTTGGTAAAGGATTATGATCTGCGAGATTTTGTACCATCCGGGTAAAGCCAACGTAGTGGCCGATGCTTTGAGGTAAAGACGTCGCACTCTGCGGCGTTGTTGAGTTCTCAGCCAGTTTGCGAGAGAGAGTTCGAGCGGGCCGAGGTTGCGAGTGTTGTTGGGAGAGGTTACGCGTGGTAGCTCTGGGCACATTCGCTCGTCGATTCGCTGCGGCAAATGGATTATAGACAGCCGGTTGGGTGACCCCGCACTTAAGAGATTGGTTGATAGAGTTAGTGCTTGACGGTGACTTTGACTTTGTGTATTCAAAGCAGACGGTGGTTTGACTTATAGAGGCGGTTGTGTGTTCCGGACATTGCAGTTTTGCGAGCCGAGTTGCTCTGAGGCCCACAGCCCCCTTTTGCTTGGCACCCCTGGGTACCAAGATGTATCGAGACCTTAAGCTGAGACCTTCGGTGGATGGGGATGAAGAGAGATGTGGCAGAGTTTGTCGGTAGGTGTCTCACTTGTCGGCAAGTGAAGGCACCCAGCAGAGGCCACCTGGTTTGTTGCGACCCATCGAGTGTACCCAGTGGAAATGGGAAGAGATCTCTATGGACTTTATATCCTGGTTTGCCAAGGACTCGAGGAAGTTCTCTCGATTTGGGTGATAGTCGACCGTTTGACCAAGAGCGCACACTTCATTCCGGTAGAGACACTTATACCGTGGAACAAATGGCGCATTTGTTTTTGGAGCGAGATCATCCGCTACCATGGTGTGCCGGTGAGGATTGTGTCCGATCGTGACTCGCGGTTCACTTCTCGTTTTCGAGAGCGCTCAGAAGGGTTTGGGCACAGAGTGCGCCAAAGATGACTTTTCACCCTCAGACGGATGGTCGATCGAGAGAGTGAATCGATTCTCGAGGACATGTTGAGGGCTTGTGTGTTGGATTTCCCAGCGATTGGGACCAAGATTCTCATTTCTTGATGGAGTTTGCCTACAACAACGATTACGGATCGGCGATTGAGATGGCTCCATTCGAGGCATTGTATGGTAAGCGTTGTCGTCCCCGTGTTCGGGAAGAGGTTGGTGATAGACGAGTTTTGGGTCCCGAGTTATCGCAGATTGACCAATGGTGCGATGGCACGAAGATTAGAGCTCGTATGTTGACTCAGAGCGAGAGCAGAAGAAGAGTTACGCCGATGTTCGGCGTCGAGATTTGGAGTTTGAGGTTGGTCAAACATGTGTTCCTTAAGGTTGCTCCGATGCGAGGTGTTTTGAGGTTTGGTAAGCGTGGGAAGTTGAGTCCCCGTTTTGTTGGTCCATTCGAGATCCTAGAGAGGATTGGCAGAGTTGCTTACCGGTTAGCCCTTCCTCCGTCACTATCGGTGCATAGTGTTTTTCATGTATCGATGTTGAGGCAAGATGTGCTTGGGACCCGTCGCACATTGTGGACTTTGAGCCTTTGCAATTGAATGAGGATTTGAACTTCGAGGAGAAGCCGGTGAGGATCCTTGCCTTTGAGACCAAGACGTTGCGTAATCGCGAGATTCGTTTGGTAAAGGTTCGAGTGGAAGAATCGGGGTTCGAGGAAGCCACTTGGGAGCGGGAAGACGAGATGAGGTTGCACTACCCTCGAGTTAAGCTGTCTTAAGGACTTTCGAGGACGAAAGTCATAAAAAGGAGGGAATATTGTAACGACCCAGGTTTTTCTTCCCGATCTTCCAGGTATGCCCTAGGGGTAATTTGGTAATTTGGTCGGGCCGTCATGGTCGTTTATGTCTTTTCCAGCTACTAAAATTATTGGATGGTTTTATGTAGGTTTTTGGAGGAGTTTGAGGTTTGGTTTGAGCAAGGTTTGATGCAAAAGTAAAAATAAAGGAAATTGTCTTTGCAGTAGGGGTTTGAACCGGGTCTCTGAGGAAGCTTGTAGAGATGTGTGCCAATTGAGCCATTAGGTGCTCTTGTTGCTCTTTTCTGCATCACATTTAGTTTAACCTTGGATTTTGGAGTTTTGGTGCATTTGGTTAAATGAAATAGAATTAGGTTATTCCATCTTCTTCTCCAAAACACCTCTTGGCCGCCCAAGCTCTCCATCTCCATAGCCTTGCTGATTTTTCATCCTTGCATCTCCTTGGGTTCGATCATCATCATTCCGGGTAAGTCTTCGTCTTCTTCATCTTCTCATTTGGGTGTTTGTTTTGGCGAATGTAAGAAAAAGGGGTTTGTGTGTGTGTGTGTTGTGCAGCCACTGCCGAGGAGGTCCAGCAGCAGCTCGCCGCTCGTCGGCCGATCGCTCGTGACGCCCAGATTCATCCCAGCGCAGCTCGCTGCTCGTCGGCCGATCGCTCGCGACGCCCAGATCTGTCCAGCAGCCGCAGCTCGCTGTCGTTCGCCAGCAGAGATCGCCCGATCGCTCAGACGCCAGGAGAGGTCTCGCCAGCGCCAGCCGCGTCAGCCGATCGACGCCGTGACGCCCGCGCCGGTCCGCTTGCCGAAGCCGCTCGCCCGCGCGCTTCGCCCAGACGTTCGCCGCGCGCGCTCCTGCGCGAAGCCGCTCGCCGTGTCCGCATCGCGACGCCAGCGCGCCGCGCGCTTCGCGCCAGCGCCGCGCGCGCGCGCGCCGCCCGACGCCTTGCGCGCGCCGCAAGCGCGTCGCTCCTGCCGTGCCGTGCGGTGCGCCGCGTGCCTGCTTGCCGTGCCAGTAGCGGCCAGCCGTGCGCGCGTCCTGCCGTGCCGGCTTGCCGCTGACCCCAAGCTCGTGGTCGTCGCGCCGCGTGAGTTTCCCGAGCCGAGCTTGCTGTTCTATTGTTGTTTAGATATTTTAGATGCCGATTATTGTTGGTTTGCTAGGTTCCCGCCGCTAGCTCGGGATTGTTCCGCAGACTTAGGATTTGTGTGTAGAAGTCTTCCGACCAAGGTAAGGATTTCTTCACAGGGGTTGTGTGGACCTGCGGTATATTTGTGATTGTTGTTTTGTATGCATGTGTATGTTTACTAGCATGTTTAGCCTAGGTGCTCTGCTCAATTCTCGATGGCATGAACTCTTGTATTGTTTCTCATGTTAGCCCATGCTAGGTTGTTCTATTCTAGCATGTTCGATATCTGTTCTTGCTTCGTAGTATCATGCTAGGCTCCTTGTATCTCATGGAGCACGTATTGACCGCATTGATTGAATTGTTATTATTATTATTGTTAAGGTTTAGAATTGAGGTAGATAGAATCATCCGGCCCGATGCATAAAGTATCTTGCATCTATGGCAAGGACGTTCGAGACGATTCTCGTCCTTGGACCCCGTGAGGGATTAGCTATCCCAACCGGTAGGCCCCGCAATCTTGGGTGAGGGTGGCGGATCGTTAAATGCCCCAACGGTCGGGATGATGACTTGGCATTGCCTGCGTCCCCCGGCGATCGACACGTCCTCGGCGTGTTCGGCCGTAGCCCTTGATTGCCACCGTTAGGGCAAGGACCGCTTCTGGTGTAAGCCTCGTGACCACGAGATGGCATCCGAGGTCCAAGTGTGTTCCCGTGATAGTGCGTTTAGTGTGTTGTGGTTTTTCCGGACTAAGACCCCGAGATGGCATCCGAGGTCCAAGTGTGGACTTAGCTATGTGCTCCGCTCTCGTGTTTGTACTCATAGCTTGCATACATTCTTCTAGATGATCATGTATATCGTATTGTACCCGGTTGGGGATTCTTACTGGGTAATTCGTTACTCACCCTTATTCTCGTGGTTTTCCACGTGTAATCAAGCGGGAGACAGGATGGTTGAAGGGGAAGCTGTGATCATGGAACTCTTTGTCAACTCGATTGTTTTATTTTAATTATCATGACTCTTCACTTTTTATTATTTCCCCTGAATGCATGTAGACGGGCACAGAGCCCCAGGATGTTTTCTTCACGCTTTATGGATTCCGGCATATTGGTACTTGTGGATTGTTTTAATGGTTTAAATAAATCTCGATCGAGTGTGCTT
The DNA here is from genome assembly GCA_036507275.1 of Sicyos edulis. Taxonomy (NCBI): domain Eukaryota; kingdom Viridiplantae; phylum Streptophyta; class Magnoliopsida; order Cucurbitales; family Cucurbitaceae; genus Sicyos; species Sicyos edulis. Next base: position 22,210,124 of record CM071851.1, on the reverse strand, counting down.
TTAGAAATGTATGTTTTGGTTGTTGAATGTTTCATTTTTACTTGGAATCCAAATGTATTTTTCATAATGTCTTTTATTTTCACTACATGCATTGGGGTAAAGGCCCATTTAGAGCCCCTTTTGGGTCGGGTCTTTACACCTCTCTAGGATCTCAAATGGACCAACAAAACGGGGACTCAACTTCCCACGCTTACCAAACCTCAGAACACCTCGTGATCGGAGCAACCTTAAGGAACACATGTGACCAACCTCAAACTCCAAATCTCGACGCCGAACATCGGCGTAACTCTTCTCCGCTCGCTCTGCCTTTGTCAACATACGAGCTCTAATCTTCTCGTGATTGCACCATTGGTCAATCATTGTAACTCGGGACCCAAAACTCGTCTATCACCAACCTCTTCCCGAACACGGGGGACCGATAACGCTTACCATACAATGCCTCGAATGGAGCCATCCAGATCGCCGATCGTAATCGTTGTTATAGGCAAACTCCATCAAGTACAGATATTGGTCCCAATCGCTCGGGAAATCCAACACACAAGCCCTCAACATATCCTCGAGAATCGATTCACTCTCTCGGTCGACCATCCGTCTCGAGGGTGAAAAGTTTGGCTTTAAATCGCACTCTGTGCCCAAACCCTCTCCGGCGCTCTCCAGAAACGAGAAGTGAATCGCGAGTCACGATCGGACACAATCCTCACCGGCACACCATGATAACGGATGATCTCGCTCCAAAAACAATCTGCGCCCTTTGTTCCACGGTATAAGTGTCTCTACCGGGAATGAAGTGTGCGCTCTTGGTCAAACGGTCGACTATCACCCAAATCGAGAGAACTTCCTGAGTCCTTGGCAAACCAGAGATAAAGTCCATGGAGATCTCTTCCCATTTCCACTGGGCACACTCGGTGGTGTTTGCAACAAACCACTGGCCTCTGCTGGGTGCCTTCACTTGGCGACAAGTGAGACACCGGTGACAAACTCTGCCACATCTCTCTTCATTCCCATCCACCGGAAGGTCTCGCTTAAGGTCTCGATACATCTTGGTACCCCGGGGTGCCAAGCAAAAAGGGGCTGTGGGCCTCGAGAGCAACTCTGCTCGCAACCCCGCAATATCCGAAACACACAACCGGCCTCTATAAGTCAACCCTTTGTCTCGTGAATATACAAAGTCAAAGTCACCGTCGGCACTAACTCTACCAACCAATCTCTTAAGTGCGGGGTCACCCAACCTGGTTGTCTATAATCCACGCTAATCGACGGTGAGCAGATCAATCGAGCTACCCTGGCGGTAACCTCTCCCAACAACACTCGCAACCTCGGCCGCTAGAACTCTCTCGCAAACTGGTGGGAACTCAACAACGCCGCAGAGTGCGACGTCTTTCTACTCAAAGCATCGGCCACTACGTTGGCTTTACCGGATGGTACAAAATCTCGCAATCATAATCCTTTACCAACTCTAACCATCTCTCTCGCCTCATATTCAACTCCTTCGAGTAAACAGATACTTGAGGCTCGGTGATCGGTAAACATCCGAATCCGCTCACCATACGGTAATGCCTCCAAATCTTCGGTGCAAACACCACTGCCGCCAACTCCATATCATGAGTCGGGTAGTTTCGCTCATACGGGCCCGGTGACGGGAAGCGTAGGCAATGACCTTCCCGTCTTTGCATCAACACACAACCTAATCCAAACTTGGAAGCATCATCATGAGACCACGAAACCACTGTCCCCTCCGGATCGCCAACATCGTCTTTGAAGTCAAATCTGCGCTTGAGCACGCAAAGCTCTCATCACACTTTGTCCCAAACAAACTCGACACCCTTCCTCGTCGAGACGAGTGAGGGGCGAGGCTAAAGCGAAAAGTCTTGACGAACCGACGGTAGTAACTCGCCAAACCAGAGCGCTGCGAATCTCAAGAAGCCCGAAGTCGGCTTGGCCCATGAACTCACGGCCTCAATCTTCGCGTGGTCCACGGCTATACCATCTCTCGAAACCACGTGGCCTAGGAAGGCCACCGCTCCAACCGAGAATCACATTTGGAAAACTTCGCATAAAGTGGTTTTCCTCAAAGCCGCCAATACTCGCCTCGGATGCTCTGCATGGTCTTCTTTAGACCTCGAATAAATCAGAATATCGTCAATGAACACGATGACGGTTGCCCAAAAATGATTTGAACACCCTATCCATCATGTCCATGAACTTGGTGGGGCATTGGTCAATCCAAACGACATAACCACAAACTCATAGTGACCATATCCGACACGAAAAGTCGTCTTAGGAATGTCGGCATCCATGATCCGCGGTGATGGTAACCGGATCTCAGATCTATCTTGGAGAACACGAAGCTCCCCAAGCCGATCGAACAAATCATCGATACGGGCAAGCGGATACTTATTCTTCATCGTCACCTTATTGAGCTCGCGGTAATCAATACATAAGCGCATAGAACCATCCTTCTTTTCACAAACAGGCGGTGCTCCCCACGGGGACACACTCGGACGGATGAACCCTCGGTCTAACATCTCCCGCAGAATCGAATCTTGGTTCCTTTAACTCACTGGCGCCATGCGAGCACGGAGCCTTCGAGATAGGGAGGGTCCGGCTCGAGCTTAATAATGAAGTCAACTCTCTCTTTGGGGGCAACCCCGGTAACTCCTCAGAAACACATCCGCGAACTCTCGCACGGCCGGCACTGATCGGACAGACGGCGAGGGGCGGCTCTTCCCGCACAACTTGGCTAGATAGCCCCAAGCTCCATGAGCTAGCAAACGACGAGCTTTCACGGTGACACCATCGGCGGGCAAACTCCACCTGGACTCCACGAAACTTAAAATGGTTGGACGACTGGCGATCGAACACTACTTCTTTCCGGTGGCGGTCAATCAACGCGTGGTTAGCGACTAACCACTCCATACCAAGAATCACATCAAAACCGCTCATAGGCGGAACTATGAGCGTAGCCACAAGCAACTCTCCGGATATCTCGATCGGCCATCCCTAATCTTATCTCTAGCCAACATACTAACTCCCGAAGGAGTTGCAACAGATAACTCAAAACCTAGAGGCTCTAGTCTCAACTTAGCATGCTCAACCAAACAACACAGATACAAATGAATGCGTAGAGAACGAGAATCAAACAAGACAAATGCGCAGTTGATCTAAAACAAGAAGCGCACCGCCACGGCGGCATCCGTCACGCTCGGCCTCTGACGACGGTCGTAGCAAACACCCGACCGCTGCTGCTACTGGTTTGAGGATGTAAACGGATCATATGTCCCTCTTTACCACAACGAAAACACACTCGGGCCCCTGTCGCAAGCTCCGGTGTGGGTCCTCCTCAAGAAGCACAAGCAGAACGCGCGGGACCGCTCGCCGCGCGAGGCTGAAACGGATCGGGGCCCTATGCCGATCCCGGTTTTGGAATCGCCCTTGGCGACGCCGCCGCCACCCCTAAACTCAAACTTCCTCTTTCGCCCCATTGCAGTGGAACAGACGCCGAACAGAGCAGGAGGCGGCGATAATCCGCTCAACAGGATACTTCCCATTATAAATGGTGGCTAATCGCACCGCTCTAGCATAAGTGTCGGGGGCCCGAGCCCCGACATCCGGAAACACACCGCCTCAATCCGGATATGAACTTCCGAATCTTCACTCGGGGTGGCAATCAACCGAGGAGCAAAATATCCATACTCACGAGAACTTGCGCTCATATTCCTCAATGGTATCGTAACCCCGCTTCAGGTTCGGGAAGAGCTCCACCATCTTCTCTTGAGCCTCATCACCGATGAACTTTACCTTGAACTCGGCCTTGAAGAACTCCCGGTAGCGGGTGGAGACCCAGTGTGGTCTCTCGCTCAAAGTGGACTCCCACCACCATCTCGGCTGTGCCTCCCAAAGACATGAGCCGCACACCTCGGCCCTCGAATATCGGGGGCACACCATGATCGGGAAGGTGTACTCCAAATGGGCAATCCACTGGCCGCCGCTAACGCATCACCGGTGGCATCAAACTTCTCAAAGCTTCCACTTCACAAAATCCTTCACCACCTACCCAATTCTTGGCACCCTCCGCCATATCTCGCCTCTGGGGCTACTTGCTCTCGAGGAGCTGGAGGTGCTATCGAGCTCTCTTTGAACCAATCGAGTCACCGCTCGATCCGGGCTCGGGACTCTTCCCCATTGCGGCGCCAACAAGGCTCGGTCTCTCGCCTCTGGTCACTCAACATGCGACCATAAAAGCCCTCATAGACTCGGCAAACTCTCGCTCCAGAGCGATCTCACAGCGCTCGATCGCCTCAACGCCCGCTCTAGGCGTAACAGAGGAGCTCGCTGGTGGAATGCCATCGATGTCGGCTTGGGACGATGTCCCTGCGATGTCGAGATCCGATCCCGATACCTCGACCGCTCTCGAACCTCCTCTCCGATGACGGGTGGTATCGCATCTTTGGCGATCTACATCCAAACCAACAACGAATCAAAACTCGTCTGTCACCATTCCACAACACCAAACAAGGCATACACTAGATGATAGGTATTGTAAATTCTTAACCCTTTTCCTTTCTAAAACAATAAATCTAGGCGTACTGATGATCGCCGGAGTCTTTGGTGATCATGGAAGGATGACCTACAACAAAGGTCGCCTACAGAATCTATGACTCGAGCTCGATACCAAATCAGTAAAGACCAGGCCCAAAGGGGCTCTAAATGGGCCTTTAAGCCAATGCATGTAGTGAAAATAAAAGACATTATGAAAAATACATTTCGGATCCCAAGTAAAAGCAGAAACATTCAACAACCAAAACATACATTTCTAAAAGCATACTCACGATCGAGATTTATTTAAACCATTAAAACAATCCACAAGTACAAATATGCTGGAATCCATAAAACGTAAGAAAACATCCGGGGCTCTGTGTCCGTCTACATGCATTCAGGGAAATAACAAAAGTCAAGAGTCATGATAAAATAAAATGGTCAGAGATGACAGCAGGATTCCATGATCACGGCTCCTCCTTCACCATCCTGTCTCCCGCCTTGATTACTGTGGAAAACCACAGAATAAGGGTGAGTAACGAATTACCCAAAGAAGAATCCCCAACCGGGGTACAATACGATATACATGATCATCTAGAAGAATGTATGCTAGCTATGAGTACAAACATAGAGCGGAGCACATAGCTAAGTCCACACTTGGACCTCGGATGCCAACTCGTGGTCTTAGTCAGGAAAATACCACAACACACTAAACGCGCTATACGGGAACAAGTCCCGGCCTCAGCCTGACTACTGTCGATACGAAAGGTGCACTAGCTCAAGATCCCGAGGAGCTCTCCGGTCGGCGCTGTAATGAGCGTAAGGATGCACCGCGTGCTTCTACTGAGACTATGGGGTGTAGGGTCCAGTGGCAAGTCGCCCATATCCGGTTACCACGCCTAACTAAATCTCGGATCGGTGTCACCGACATAGGGGTGTGAGACTCGGACACGTGAACTATGTCACCTGCACCACCACACTTTGAGGCTAAGGAACGGGTCATGGTAGGCTTACACCAGAAGCCGTCCTTACCTTAACAGTGGCAATCAAGGGCTCTTGCCGAACACGCCGAGGACGCGCGTGCGCCGCCGACTAGGCATTGCCAAGTCATCATCCCGACCGTTGGGGCATCGCTTAGACTACCACCCTCACCCAAGATTGCAGGGCCTACCGGTTGGGATAGCTAATCCCTCACGGGGTCCAAGGACGGAGAACTGTCTCGAACGTCCTTGCCATAGATGCAAGATACTTTATGCATCGGCCCGGATGATGCTATCTCTACGAATTCTAAACCTTAACAATAATAACAATTCAATCAATGCAGTCCAATACGTGCTCAACAGATACAAGGGACCTAGCATGATACTACGAAGCAAGAACAGATATCGAACATGCTAGAATAGAACAACCTAGCATGGGTTAACATGAGAAACAATACAAGAGTTCATGCGATCCAGAATTGTAACAGAGCACCTAGGGCTAAACATGCTAGTAATCATACACGGGCATACAAAACAACAATCACAAATATCTGCGCAGGTCCTTTGTAACGACCAGTGTTTTCTTCCCGGTCTTCGGTGTATGCCCTAGGGGTAATTTGGTAATTTGGTCGGGCCGTCATGGTCGTTTATGTCTTTTCCGGCTACTAAAATTATTGGATGGTTTTATGTAGGTTTTTGGAGGAGTTTGAGGTTTGGTTTGAGCAAGGTTTGATGCAAAAGTAAAAATAAAGGAAATTGTCTTTGCAGTAGGGGTTTGAACCCGGTCTCCAGGAAGCTTGTAGAGAGGTGTGCCAATTGAGCCATTAGGTGCTCTTGTGGCTCTTTTCGCATCACATCTTAGTTAACCTTGGAGTTTGGAGTTTTGGTGCATTTGGTTAAATGAAATAGAATTAGGTTATTCCATCTTATTCTCCAAAAGCACCTCTTGGCCGCCCAAGCTCTCCATCTCCATAGCCTTGCCGAGTTCTTCATCCTTGCCTCTCCTTGGGTTCGATCATCATCATTCCGGTAAGTCTTCGTCTTCTTCATCTTCTCATTTGGGTGTTTGTTGGCCGAATGTAAGAAAAAGGGGTTGTGTGTGTGTGTGTTGTGCAAATGAGAGGAGCGACCATCATCGCCACGACCTCGCGCACGCCCAGATCGGTCGAACCAGCCCCGCCGCACGCCCAGATCTGTCCAGCGAGCCTCGCGTTCGCCCAAAGCGAGATCGCCGATCGCTCGCACGACGACAGAGGTCCTCGCCAGCGCAAAGACGTCCGGCCGTCGCGCTCGCAGACGCCCTCGCCGTGTCCGCTTGCCGAGCCGCTCGCGCCGCGCCGGCGCTCGACGTTCGCCCGCGCGCGTCTCGCCGAAGTTGCTCGCCGTGTCGCAGATCGCGACGCTGGGCGCCGCGCGCCGCCGCTCAGACGCGCTTCGCCGCGCGCCGCGACGCCAGACGCGCGGCGCCGCGCGCGCGCCGAGCCGACGCGCGCGCGCGCGTGTCCCTCGCTAGCCGTGCGGTAGCGCAGCTGGCCAGCGTGTCCGTCCGTGCGTGCGGTAGCAGCGCAGCCGGCCACAAGCGTCCTTGCCGTGCGGTAGCGCGCCCGGTAGCGCGCGTCCTTGCCGTGCCGGCTTGCCAGCGCAGCCCCAAGCTCGTGGTCGTCGCGCCGCGTGAGTTCCCCGAGCCGAGCTTGTTGCTGTTCTATTGTTGTTTAGATATTTTAGATGCCGATTATTGTTGGTTTGCTAGGTTCCCGCCGCTAGCTCGGGATTGTTCCATGACTTAGGATTTGTGTGTAAAAGTCTTCCGACCAAGGTAAGGATTTCTTCACAGGGGTTGTGTGGACCTGCGGTATATTTGTGATTGTTGTTTTGTATGCCTGTGTATGTTTACTAGCATGTTTAGCCTAGGTGCTCTGTTCAATTCTGATGGCATGAACTCTTGTATTGTTTCTCATGTTAGCCCATGCTAGGTTGTTCTATTCTAGCATGTTCGATATCTGTTCTTGCCTCGTAGTATCATGCTAGGTTCTTTGTATCCGATGAGCACGTATTGGACCGCATTGATTGAATCGTTATTATTGTTAAGGTTTAGAATTGAGGTAGATAGAATCATCCGGGCCCGATGCATAAAGTATCTTGCATCTATGGCAAGGACGTTCGAGACAAGTTCTCCGTCCTTGACCCCGTGAGGGATTAGCTATCCCAACCGGTAGGCCCCGCAATCTTGGGTGAGGGTGGCAGATCGTTAAATGCCCCAGCGGTCGGGATGATGACTTGGCATTGCCTCGCCCCCGGCGATCGACACGTCCTCGGCGTGTTCGGCCGTAGCCCTTGATTGCCACTGTTAGGGCAAGGACCGCTTCACGGTGTAAGCCTACCACGACGGGTTCCTTAGCCTCAGTGCGGTGGTACAGGTGACATAGTTCACGTGTCCAGTCTCACACCCCTATGTCGGTGACACCGATCCGAGATTTAGTTAGGCATGGTGATCGAACTTGGGCGGCTTGCCACTAGACCCGGCACCCCGAGTTTGCAGAGCATGCGGTGCGCGCTTACGCTCATTACTGGCGCCGATCGAGAGCTCCTCGGGATCTTGAGCGAGTGCACCTTTCGTATCGACGATAGATAGGTGAGGCCGGGACTTGTTCCCGTATAGTGCGTTTAGTGTGTTGTGGTTTTTCGGACTAAGACCACGAGATGGCATCCGAGGTCCAAGTGTGGACTTAGCTATGTGCTCCGCTCTGTGTTTGTACTCATAGCTTGCATACATTCTTCTAGATGATCATGTATATCGTATTGTACCCCGGTTGGGGATTCTTACTGGGTAATTCGTTACTCACCCTTATTTTGTGGTTTTCCACAGGTAATCAAGGCGGGAGACAGGATGGTGAAGGAGGAGCTATGATCATGGAACCTCTTTGTCATCTCTCGATTGTTTTATTTTAATTATCATGACTCTTCACTTTTTATTATTTCCCCTGAATGCATGTAGACGGGCACAGAGCCCCGGGATGTTTTCTTACGTTTTATGGATTCCAGCATATTGGTACTTGTGGATTGTTTTAATGGTTTAAATAAATCTACGATCGAGTGTGCTTTTAGAAATGTATGTTTTGGTTGTTGAATGTTTCTTTTTTTTACTTGGAATCGAAATGTATTTTTCATAATGTCTTTTATTTTCACTACATGCATTGGGGTAAAGGCCCATTTAGAGCCCTTTTGGGTCGGGTCTTTCTGAGTCTCGACTTTTTATTTCTATGACTCTTGTCTTTCATTTTCCCCCTGAATGCATGTGGCAGACACGAGCCCCTAGGATGTTTTCTCGAATGATTTTGTGGATTCGCTTTATTGAATTTGAGGATGTTTCAAATGTTTTAATAAATCTCTCGATCGAGTGTACGTTTTGGAAATGTATTTGCCTTGAAACAGTTTCAAACAAACTATATTGATTCTGATTGAACCTTGATTGTTTTGTTTTAATTGGGAATCTAAAAACTTATTTGCATATTATCCTTTCCTTTGAATGTATGCATTGGGGTAAAGGCCTATTTAGAGCCCCTTTTGGGTCGGGTCTTTACAAGAGGTGTGCCAATTGAGCCATTAGGTGCTCTTGTGGCTCTTTCTGCATCACATCTTAGTTAACCTTGGAGTTTGGAGTTTTGGTGCATTTGGTTAAATGAAATAGAATTAGGTTATTCCATCTTATTCTCCAAAAGCACCTCTTGGCCGCCCAAGCTCTCCATCTCCATAGCCTTGCCGAGTTCTTCATCCTTGCCTCTCCTTGGGTTCGATCATCATCATTCCGGGTAAGTCTTCGTCTTCTTCATCTTCTCATTTGGGTGTTTGTTGGCCGAATGTAAGAAAAAGGGTTGTGTGTGTGTGTGTTGTGCAGCCACCGAGAGGAGCGACCATCATCGCCACCACGTGCCGCGACGCCCAGATCGGACGAACCAGCCGCCGCCACGCGCGAGATCTGTCCCAAAGGCCTCGCCGTTCGCCAAAGAAGAGATCGCCCGATCGCTCGCACGACAGAGGTCTCGCCAGCGCCAGACGACGTCCGGCCGTCGCTCAGACGCCCTCGCCGTGTCCGCTTGCCGAAGCTGCTCGCCGCCGCGCGCTTCGCTCGGGCGTTCGCCGCGCGCGCGCGTCCTCGCTGAAGTTGCTCGCCGTGTCCGCATCGCGACGCCGCGCCGCGCCGCGCGCTTCGCTCGAGCGCGCTCGCGCGCTGCGCGCGCTGCGCCGCCAGACGCGCGCCGGCGCGCGCGCGCGCGCGCGCCGAGACGCTTCGCCGCGCGCGCGCTGTCCCTCGCTGCTGCGTGCCGTGCAGCGCGGCACAGTAGCGTGTCCGTGCCGTGCGGTGCGTGCGCGCAGCCAGCAGCGTCCTTGCCTGCCTGCGCGCGCGGCGGTAGCGCAAGGCCGCTGCCGTGCTGTGCTTGCTAAGCTGACCCCAAGCTCGTGTCGTCGCGCGCGCGTGAGTTCCCCGAGCCGAGCTTGGCTGTTTCTATTGTTGTTTAGATATTTTAGATGCCGATTATTGTTGGTTTGCTAGGTTCCCGCTCGTTAGCTCGGGATTGTTCGCAGACTTAGGATTTGTGTGTAAAAGTCTTCCGACCAAGGTAAGGATTTTTCTACAGGGGTTGTGTGGACCTCGCGGTATATTTGTGATTGTTGTTTTGTATGCTGTGTATGTTTACTAGCATGTTTAGCCTAGGTGCTCATTCAATTCTCGATTGGCATGAACTCTTGTATTGTTTCTCATGTTAGCCCATGCTAGGTTGTTCTATTCTAGCATGTTCGATATCTGTTCTTGCTTCGTAGTATCATGCTAGGTTCTTTGTATCCGATGAGCACGTATTGGACCGCATTGATTGAATCGTTATTATTGTTAAGGTTTAGAATTGAGGTAGATAGAATCATCCGGCCCGATGCATAAAGTATCTTGCATCTATGGCAAGGACGTTCGAGACAGTTCTCCGTCCTTGGACCCCGTGAGGGATTAGCTATCCCAACCGGTAGGCCACGCAATCTTGGGTGAGGGTGGCGATCGTTAAATGCCCCAACGGTCGGGATGATGACTTGGCATTGCCTCGCCCCCGGCGATCGACACGTCCTCGGCGTTTGGCCGTAGCCCTTGATTGCCACTGTTAGGGCAAGGACCGCTTCTCGGTGTAAGCCTACCACGGCCGGTTCCTTAGCCTCAAAGTGCGGTGGTACAGCCGACATAGTTCACGTGTCCGAGTCTCACACCCCTATGTCGGTGACACCGATCCGAGAGATTTAGTTAGGCATGGTGATCGAACACGGGCGGCTTGCCACTAGACCCGGCACCCCGAGTTTGCGGTAGCATGCGGCGCGCTTACGCTCATTTGGCGCCGACTGGAGAGCTCCTCGGGATCTTGAGCGAGTGCACCTTTCGTGACGGCGATGAGACAGGTGAGGCGGGACTTGTTCCCGTATAGTGCGTTTAGTGTGTTGTGGTATTTTCCGGACTAAGACCACGAGATGGCATCCGAGGTCCAAGTGTGGACTTAGCTATGTGCTCCGCTCTGTGTTTGTACTCATAGCTTGCATACATTCTTCTAGATGATCATGTATATCGTATTGTACCCCGGTTGGGGATTCTTACTGGGTAATTCGTTACTCACCCTTATTCTCGTGGTTTTCCACGGGTAATCAAGGCGGGAGACAGGATGGTGAAGGGAAGTCGTGATCATGGAATCCTCTTTGTCACCTCACGATTATTTTACTTTAATTATCATGACTCTCCACTTTTTATTATTTCCCGAATGCATGTAGACGGGCACAGAGCCCCAGGATGTTTTCTTACGTTTTATGGATTCCAAGATATTGGTACTTGTGGATTGTTTTAATGGTTTAAATAAATCTCTCGATCAGAGTGTGCTTTTAGAAATGTATGTTTTGGTTGTTGAATGTTTCATTTTTACTTGGAATCCGAAATGTATTTTTCATAATGTCTTTTATTTTCACTACATGCATTGGGGTAAAGGCCCATTTAGAGCCCCCTTTGGGTCGGGTCTTTACATCCACACAACCCCGGTAAGAAATCCTTACCTTGGTCGGAAGACTTCTACACACAAATCCTAAGCTGCGGAACAATCCCGAGCTAGCGAGCGGGAACCTAGCAAACCAACAATAATCAGCATCTAAAATGTCTAAACAACAATAGAACGACAAGCTCGGCTCGGGAACTCACGCGCGCACGCACGACGACACGAGCTTGGGGCTGGCAAGCAAGCACGGCACGGCACGGACGGAGGACGCCGCTGCGCGCGCGGCGCGGCACGGTGGACGCAGCGGACGCGCAGCTGCTGCCCGCACGCCGCATTGCACGCGCGGATGCGCGCGCAGGACGCGCAGCGCGGGCGAGCGCGCGTCGGGCGGCGCGCTGGCGCGCGCTGGCGTGCGATCGCGGACACGGCGAGCAGCTCGCGAGGACGCGCGCTTGTGGCGAAGCGTCGGGCAGCGCGCGGCGCTGGCGCGGCGACGAGCGACGCAGACGCTTGGCTGGCGCGCGGGCGAGCGGCGGCGGGCGCGGCGCGCGGCGCTGGCGTCTGGCGTCTCTCGGCTGGCGCGATTCGCACGATCCGCGAGCGATGGTGTGCGGGTGGGCTGCTTCAACAGATCTGGGCGATCTGGTGCGACGGCAGGGGCTGCTCAACGGATCTGGGCAACCTGGAGAGCGATGGCGTGCGGGAGGTCTGCGACGGTGGATCTGGCGAAGCTGCTGTCCGGCCTGGCGTGCGGCAGGGGCTACTTCAACAGATCTGGGCGAGCTGGACGGCGATGATGGCTGCTCCTCTCGGCTGGCTGCAACCAACACAAACACACACACACACTACATCTTACCTTGGCCAAACATCAAAAACCAAATGAGGAGATGAAGAGGATGAAGACTTACCGGAATGATGATGATCGAACCCAAGGAGATGCAAGGGAAGAAGAATCGGCAAGGGCTATGGAGAGGGAGAGCTTGTGCGGCCAAGAGAAGTTTTGGAGAAGAAGATGGAATAAACCTAATTCTATTTCATTTAACCAAATGCACCAAAACTCCAAAATCCAAGGTTAACTAAGATATGATGCGAGAAAAAAGAACAACAAGAGCACCTAATGGCTCAATTGGCACACATCTCTACAAGCTTCCGGGAGACCGGGTTCAAACCCCTTTGCAAAGACAAATCCCTTTATTTTTACTTTTCCATCAAACCTTGCTCAAACCAAACCTCAAACCCCTCCAAAAACCTACATAAAACCATCCAATAATTTTAGTAACTGGAAAAGGCACAAACGACCCTGACGGCCCGACCAAATTACCAAATTACCCCTAGGGCATACCTGGAAGACCGGGAAGAAAAACCTGGGTCGTTACACAGCAGCATGCGGTGTGCGCGCACACGCGTTAGTCGCCGGTTCGGAGAGCTCCCCCGGGCTAATGTTCGTGAGTACACCAGTTCCTTCCTGTTTAGAGCCAGACTTCGGGTACTCTCCCGATAGTCCAGTTATAAGCGAGGTAAGAGGCCCTTGAGGACACCCATTGGGATTGGCTTTTGAGCTGATCATATGGTCGAGGGTGAAAGACCCTCGAGGGTGTCGGACATCTTTGGGATCGGTTTTTGAGCTGATCAATTGCCGAGGGAGAAAGACCCTCGGAGATGTCCCGGGATTGGTTATGAGAGCCAATCATTAGGCCGGAAGAAGGAGACTTCCGAGGATTCCAGATTCTGCCTTGTAAGCTCGTTGAGTTATGATCTGTGTTGGTAACTGTTTGCATGTATACTAGGGTGCTAGATGATTGATGTATCGTATTGTACCCCGGTTGGGGATTCTTACTGAGTATGTTTATACTCACCCTTATTTCGTGGTTTTCCACGTGTAACTTGGGACAAAGACCTGACGGCTAAGCGGAGGGAGTTGAATGATCATGGGAGCTGCCGACACTCTGTCTTTATTGTTTGCATATTTGTTGGCATGTAGATGGGGACAGAGTCCTAGGGGAAACATTATAAAAAGTTGTTTGAACTATTTTGAATGTTTTATATATAATGCCAGCTTGTTTTACTTCGTTGGTCTTTCTTAAACAAAATTGTTGATTATGTTTTAAGCATTCCCCGTTTCTAAATGTTTTGAAAGGTTTTAAATATGAGCACTAAACCGCTTGATGAAGTATTTTAACTTGCATCTTTGAGTGAGAACCTAGGTTTAGGACCGTATTTTGGGTCGGGTTCTTACAGGTTGGTATCGTGAGCACGAGTCATAGATTCTCAGTAGACTAACTCGCTGCTTTGCGAGGTTGTTGCCCCATGATCATCAACACTCCATGGCCGTCAGTTTATGCGAGTTCATTAAGCTAAGGGTTTTATTTTACAATATCGCATCTAGTATACATGTGTTACCCTTGTTTGGCGGTGAGAGCCCAGCGTGGGCTAACTTTTATGCTTGTGTGGATCGCTAGTAGGTTGATTGCACTTAGAGGAGCAGGACGTTTGGTATTTCCAACCGAGGAGTTGGACTATTCATGTTGATCATGAGACCACGTCTAGGGTCGTCTAGACCCGTAGGCCACCTTTGGCCTGGCGGATGAGTTGCCCGAGTAGGGGTTGAGGCTAGCACGCCTCGAGTGAGACTCCTTGAGCAGAGTGTGCTCCACCATGAGGAGTTGATGAAAGGTCTTTTAGCTAACTAAGAGAGCGGAGACCCAGCGCAGTTTTGTAGCGCGAAGTGAGGAGTCTTGGGCATAGATAGCCCGGTGGTAGAGTTTATTTAGGAGACACCCCCCTCCTTGTAGTTCCAGTAGCCGGAGGTTCCAGGAGGGCTTGATCGTGAGTTTATGCCGATAAGATAGTTGGCGTTGATCGAGTCGCCGAGTTTGGCAAGTGGAAGCTCAGAGAATTTGGATGTTTTGAGACCTCATCGCTAGTAGCAAGGTGGTTGGCCAGGATCGAGTTTATCATCCAAGTGTTGGGATGACTCGTGTTTGAGGCCGATGACCGATGTTACGAGGTTGTGGCGTGCCGTTCTTGTGTTGTTTGATGCAGAGTGTGGTGGTGGAAGTCCCTGTGAGAGGCGGACCAGCAGAGTCTCCACCGACCACTCGGTCGATTGGCAAGTTGCCAAGTTAGTAGTTTTTAGGAAGATGTAGAGACATCTTGTCCTCCCGCAAGCCTCGCAGTCATTTTGCAACCAGATTCTTTTAGTACCCTCGTAGCAAAGCGGTAGTGTGGAGTTTGCTTGTCGGACTTAATCCGTCCGTGGTTTTCGGTGGCTATTAGAGAGAAGCACCTTCTGTTAGCATGTTCCGGGTGTGGAGCTAGGTGCTTTGCCACCCGAGGGTTGGCTTGAGTATTCATTGAGCATCGAGTGGGATGTAGGGTAGGCCGTGGCATGTCTGTTAGGCGAGATGCCGAGTTTAGGCCGCTCGAGTGTTTGGACTCTTGTGTTGAGTGCCTTTGCCGTCACTTGGAGTGTGACCTTCCCTATCCTTAGAGGGGCATAAAACTTGTTTTGGGTGACTTGTGTTGTAAAGAATGTTGTGCTGTTGGCACCAAGCTTTGAGAGGAGGCCTAGATTCGGGCGATTGGCACTTCAGTGCAGATGGTTCCATGCCCGCTCGAGTATAGCACCCCACCCGGCTGGTACCCGTTTTTACGAAGTTGCATCTGTTGGATTGCTTAAGAAATCTAGCTCGGTGGTAGTCAGAGAACTACAAGTGTGAGGTCGTTTCGAGGGAAAAGTAGGAGCTTTTCAGGTCACCGAGAGATGGGTGCAAAGGATGTTGTAGGTTGGTGAGGGCTAGCGCGTCCGAGTTCTCGCGCTTGTGTGTGGGCTTGTGAGCCAGCTTGATGGTAGTGTGTTTCGACTACCCTTGGAGTTACCCTAATATGAGTAGGGTTGGCATCGATGATGCGTGGTTGATCCAGTGTTAGAGCCATGAGTTGGATGGTTGAGTGGAGCATTTAGTCGGCACATTGGTATGAGGTATGTCGACTTGGTGTAGTTATGCTCTGGTAAGAGTGAGTTGACCAATGTAGCTTTTCGTGGTGAGTTGACCTCGAGTGGTTTGAACTCTTGTTGCTCCGGTGCTAGTTGTGGCTCTATTGGGAGGCAAAAGTTGCCTTGTGTGAGTGTACTTGTTGGTTTGGATCTTAAGGAACCAAGTTGGAGTTGTACACGCCGGTGTACGTTTGTGTAGCTCGTTAGTGGTGTATTTTTCAAGAACCACGAGGGGTTTTTGGGTTGTGAAACCAAAGTGCTCGATTACGAGGAGTTAGGACTTTAGTTCTTGGCAAGTGCCCTAACTTGGGTCGAGAGGTTACCGTGTTGCAGAGCTGGTTATTTGCGTAGGCAAGTTATGCTAGTTGGCCCTTGACCTAGGTAGAGGCATTTCTTGTTGATCGATGGGTGGAGTTCAGTTGGAACTGATCCAGGGCAATGGTAGTAAAAATCGCGGAGTTTCTGGCCGCCATGGCAAAGAGTGTTGTTCAGATCCTTACCATGGGTAGAAGCTACGATGTGGCTGATGCTTTGAGCAAGAGGAAGGTTGGGTCTTCGGTGGTTCCCACTGGTGGATAGCAGGACTCGCCGATAGGGCTAGTCTAGGAGTGGGATCGGCCACGACCGCAGTTAGAGCTCGAGATCGTCGCAGGCGGGGCCAAAGTGCCGACTCATTGCATCAAGTGTGGTAAGGCGCTTTTCGGATTGTGTGGAGCATCGCCCGTGCTTGCTACAGATGTGGCAAGGAAGAGCTTTTGGCTAGCATAGTTGAGATGCTGAAGGGAGTTGTGCTAGTGTAGCCAGATGTCTGTTAGACCGTTTGTCGACAGTATGTGTTGAAGGGTGATCAGAGGAACCCTAAGTTGTGGAGAGCCTCACCAGAGCTCGGTCAGACCCAGGCAGTGTTCCTCGGTTGAATTGCTGGATGCTTGTAGACGGTTGACAAGCTAGAGTTGTTCTTAGTAACCTCCGCGTTGGTTTCTTTTAGAATTCTTAGCAAGGAGGTGCTTGGCGTTGGCCAAGGTTTGGTTCCCTTGCTGTTTTCTAGAGCTAGCTTGGTTCGACCAAGCTGGCGTTGCCCTGAGGACTTGTTCCTAGTCAGGTAGTTTTGGGAGTTGGCCTCCCCCTCAGCGGTTGAGTAGTACCGCTAGTGCTTAGTTGGTGGTTCAAGCGATTGAGGAATCCTTGGATGTTTCTTCTGAGAGAGTTGGTGGTTGTTACCGTTGAGTTTGAGCAAGACAGAGAGCGTGTGTGAAATTCGCTGTCCTTCGGAAGTCCGCTTGCTAGGAAATCGTTCCTGTAGAGGAGGAGTCAGTTTAGCTCCTGAGTTGTGTAGTTGATCAGAGTAGCGCAGCGGTCAGCCCAGGGAGAGTGTCCCTGCGTCTGTTTGTTAGCAAGCGAAAAGTTGTTTGTTCCCGCGAGGGCGAAGGCCAGCCAGTTCAAAGGCTTGAGTTGTTGGCGGATGGTTGTTGGATCTTTGGAGCGTGTAGACCCCCTTAGTTCTTTGGTGGTTGAGCTGCATCATGGATGCCGGTCTCGAGTTTTAACTTTTGAGGTAGTCTTGCTGACTCGTTTTGTTCTTGATCCACCAGCTTGAGGTCGACGCTATCCTTATCCCTCGCGCGGTTTCGTGTGTGAAGTTCCTAGTTGGAAGATGAGATGGGTCTAAGCTATAAGGAGGAAGTCCTTGGAGCAGCCAGATGGGCTTAAGAGTTGTGTGGCAGCTTGGAGGCGAGCCTTGCTCGTTATAAGCAGGTTGAGTTTTCGCAGAGCAAGCCTTCTCGGGCTTTGTTCCTAGTTGATGTGCGTTCGCAGATTGGCGTTATAAATTGAGCCACGATTGAGTGGGTTGGCACAGAGATGCTGTGGCATTGGTTGGAAACCTTTGAGTTGTATCCTCCAGCTATTGTGTTGCTAGTAGCCGCGTAATGTTTTATTCCTTGTTGCCCGAGATTTCCGTAAGAGGAATGTTGTTTGTTTTTCTGTCTGGCGATGTTCTCCTAGGCCAGTGGCTGATCGGATTGCATTGGAAAGTTTGTTGTCGGCCGTTGAGGGGCTCCAGTTTGTTAGTTTGGCCGAGTAGAGAGCACGTGGCTGGACCTTGTCTTCTAAAGGTGGGAAAAGGTGAAGTATCGCCTAGTGTGAATGGTGGTAGCCGTTTGGTGAACGAGAAAAGTGCCCTTGGCTTTGGTGCTTGATTTCTCGTAAGATGGTTGCTTTAGTGTTGTGGACGCATGCTAGTTGGAGAAGGTTGCCTTGGGATCAGTCACCAGTTGGTGGTTCGAATTGGATTTCGTTAAGGATTGTAGGCAACCAGTGGGGTTCGCAGATCGCTTGCGAAGTAAGAGTAGGCCGTTTAGTTTCTGAAACCTGGGAGGTTCAGTTGTTTGGTCGACATGGTGAAGGGTCGAGGTTGTTTGATAACGACTATGAGCATTCAGAGAATTTACGCCGGAGCGTGGCGTTGAGTTTTAGAGCTTGTGACCCGTCCATGAGTTTGCTGAGAGTAGCACCGTAGAGAGGCGTTCCGAGTTGGGTTAGCAGGGATAAGTGAGCCCTAGAGTCGTAAGACCGTTTGAGAGTTGGTGCGAATCAGAGGATGTGGCTCACCGACTAGTTATCGCATGTTTTCTTCGAAGCTCAGTGTTAGTTCAGTTTTGGTTGAGATAGTTCGTGGCAGACTCGGTGTCTTTTGGGCTTGGAGCCTCTCGGGAAACCAAGAGGGTTCGGTTTCGAAGAAGGTTTTGTGTGGCCTTAATCAGGAGCTTGGTTGGTTAAGAATCAGTGGAGTTTCATAGAGTTGTTTTCGTCTTAGGACTTTCGAGGACGAAAGTCTTAAAAGGAGGGAGTATTGTAACGGCCCAGTTTTCTATTTCGGTTTCCCAGGAGTTTTCGGGACATTATGCGGATGTTCGGATGGGCCGTTAGAGCTTTTTAACCTTTAAGGGTATTTTGGTAATTTGCTCCCCGGTCAGAGGTTGAGGATTTTCGTGGCTTGTGGTCATTTCGGCCTTCGTTGAGACTTGATTAATGTTGGTTGCAAGACCCAAGGAGTTTGGGTTGGTTGATTAGAAGTTCGGAGACATTCCGGTTGATAGCAAAATTAATTGGAATCTAATTGGTCCCATTGAGATTTGAACCCTTGCCCTAATGGTGAAATTGGAGTTTTTAGAAAAAGAAGATTTAGTTAAAAAGAAAAGAATTTCTTTAGCCGGGACCCGCAAGAGAAAGCCTTGGGAAGGGATTTTAGACCCATTTAAATTAGGAAAAGGAAAAGAAAATCCTATTCCCCTTGTTTTGGAAAAATCTCTCGGTTTCGCTTTAAAGCTCGAGGGTCATTATTTGATTGTGAAGGTTATTTCTGCTCGTTTCCAGGTAAGGATTCCTTACCGTGGTTGTGTGGACCCTGCGATGCTTTCCTTATTGTGCCTTATATGCATGTTTACTTTTATGGACATGATTAGTGGATAGGACAGCTTGTGATTGCATTCCTGCTAGCATGTTTGCTTGTTTGTACATGTTAGTGCCATGCTAGGATTGTTCTTCCAGCATGCTTGAGATTCCTGCTTTAAGTTCGTAGTATCATGCTAGGTTATGTATGATTGATGATGATTATGTATGTTTAGCCAGGAATCGTTTACTCTATACTCTAGCTAGTGTGTTAGGGCTGTCATCATCTAGAGGGTGAGAGCGGACATAACGCACCTTGTCCCCAATCTGGTCGGGAGTAGAGCGAAGAATAATGTACATTGCTTCCCCTGCGATGATGTGGATTTAGCTACCACATCGGTATAAGCCTAGTTTGTAGCCCGCTAGAGCGGAACCACGCCAGCGGTGCAAGCCGCCTTGGCCGGTTCTTAGCTTCGTGTCGGTGGTACAGCCGCACAGATGAGTGCCGAGGGCCTCGCACTACTATGTTCGGTGACACCGCTTCCGAGTCTTTAGGCATGCGCACTGCCCGCGCGTAGTTTGTACTTAGACCCCACATTTACGCCGGTTGCGGCGGCGACATGCGGTGTGCGCAAGACACGCGTTAGTCGCCGGTTCGAGAGCTCCCGGGCTAATGTTCGTGAGTACACAGTTCCTTCTGTTTAGAGCCGGACTTGGGTACTCACCGATAGTCCAGATTTATAGCGAGGGTAAGAGGCCCTTGAGAACACCCATTGGGATTGGCTTTTGAGTCGATCATATGGTCGAGGGAGAAAGACCCTCGAGGGTGTCGGACATCTTTGGGATCGGTTTTTGAGTGATCAATTGCCGAGGAGAAAGACCCTCGGAGATGTCCCGGATTGGTTATGAGAGCCAATCATTAGGCCTAAGAAGGAGACTTCCGAGGATTCATTCTCGCCTTGTAAGCTCGTTGAGTTATGATCCGTGTTGGTAAATCGCTGTTTGCATGTATACTAGGGTGCTAGATGATTGATGTATCGTATTGTACCCCGGTTGGGGATTCTTACTGAATATGTTTATACTCACTCTTATTTCTGTGGTTTTCCACCAGGTAACTTGGGACAGCACCGGGACGGCTAGCAGAGGGAGTTAAATGATCATGGGAGCTGCCGGCACTCTGTCTTTATTGTTTGCATATTTGTTCAGCATGTAGATGGACAGAGTCCTAGGGGAAACATTATAAAAGTTGTTTGAACTATTTTGAATGTTTTTATATCTTGCTTGAGCTTGTTTTACTTCGTTGGTCTTTCTTAAACAAAATTGTTGATTATGTTTTGAGCATTCCCCGTTTCTAAATGTTTTGAAAGGTTTTAAATATGAGCACTAAACCGCTTGATGAAGTATTTTAACTTGCATGCTGAGTGAGAACCTAGGTTTAGGACCGTATTTTGGGTCGGGTTCTTACACAGCTCCTCCTCCAGCCATCCTGTCTCGCACCATGGTTACCTGTGGAAAACCACAAAATAAGGGTGAGTAACGAATTACTCAGTAAGAATCCCCAACCGGGGTACAATACGATATACATGGTCATCTAGCAGAAAGGTATGCAGGCTATGAGTATAAACACAGAAGAGAGCACATAGCTTAAATCCACACATAAACCTCGGATGCCATCTCAGGGTCTTACTCCGGAAAAATCCACCACACGATACGATCCTATACGAGAAACAAGTCTCGGCCTCAGCCTGTCTGTAAGGACCCGACCCAAGAAACGGTCTCTAACCTAAGGTCCATACTTAGCATGCATGAATAAGAATATAAACATCATTCAGAGTCCGAAGTTTAAGACTTTGCAATAAACACTTTTAAAACAAAACCATGATTTCAATTAAATAAAGCGGTAAATGGTGATCAAGTCGATACTTTCTTAAAACAATTCAAAGGAAAGCAGATGCGAGAACATAAAATAGTTTGAGTATTTTTTTCCTAGGGACCCAAGTCCCACTACATGCTAAATCATTAAGGAAAACATTTAAAGAAACGTGCGACCAGTCGACTATCCATGATCATCGAGCCGCTCCTCCTAGCCATCCACCTCTGTCCCAAGTTTACGGTGGAAAGCCACAGAAAATAAGGGTGAGCAACAAGTTACTCAAGAAGAATCCCCAATCGGGTACAATACGAAATCATCTCATTTAGCACATGGACACGCAACCATACAAAGACTTAGAGCGTAAAGCGGTTGGTTAGGCTATGGGCTATTTCTAGGGCGAGCCTATTCAAGGGCTCCCATCATCTTGATCACTCCTAGGTCCTACGCTTGGATGCCCTTGGCCTTACACAATCTAGGACTCGGTGATGCCCAGTGGGGCCTTACACACTTAGGACACGGTGATGCCCAAAGTGGGGCCTTACACACTTAGGATGCCCATCGGGCCTTACACCTTCAGTATCAGTGATGCCCGGTGGGCCTTACACACCTAGGATGCCCATCGGGCCTTACACCTTCAGTATCAGTGATGCCCAGTGGGCCTTACACACCTAGGATGCCCATAGGGCCTTACACCTCCAGAATCAGTGATGCCCAGTGGGCCTTACACACCTAGGATGCCCATAGGGCCTTACACCTCCAGATGTCCATCGGGTCTTGCCCGAGCGGGACCCCAAACTAGTTACCTCTACGGCCCTCTAAACTATACATCACACATCTAACCGTAACTTGGATCTAGCAAAGATACAATAGGCAAAAGCATGGTTCTATCAAGATAGGAATGCCTAGCATAGAACTAACGGGATGTAAACATGTCACGAACATGAATCAAAAGAAAACATGAAACCTATCACTAGAAATTCATATAATTCTGATGAATCAGCGTGCTATCAACTATTCGCGAGGTCCACACAACCCGGGTAAGAATCCTTACCTGGAAATAAGTGGAGGTTGATTATCCCGAATCGAATAACGACCCTCGAGCTTTTAAGTGAACTCGAGCAACCTAAACAAGTAATAAAACATCCTAATTAATAAACAGCATCTAAAAGCAGAAAGTCCAAAGGGTGGAGGCTCGGGAATTTACCCACCGAGAAGGCACTCGTCTCGCAATAGCAGCAAGAAGGACAGTAGCGCCTTTGGCGCCGGCGCGCGCAGGGACAATGGCCAGTCTTCGCGCGCGGCAGGGGCGAGCGCAGCGCAGGCTGGGCGGCGGATGTGGACGAGCGGCACGGCACGCAGACGCGGGCGGTGCGGTGTAGAGGCGTCTTGTAGCGCGCGCGCGGGGCGGGGGTGGTGTCGTGCGGGCGCGAGGCGCTACTAAGCCGGTCTGTTGGGGCGACTGGTGCGGAGTGGAGGCTGGTCATTTGCTGGCGGTGGCGAGCTGGCGCTCGACGCGATCCGGCCGGGCGGTGGCTTTCGGTGCGGTCTTTGCATTGGTCGCCAGGCGTGCGATGTCGTGGGGCGGCAGCAGGCGTTGGGCGCGGCGCGGGCGAGACACTGGCGGGGTGTGGGGCGGCTTGGGCAAGACACGCGGCGGTGTGGGGCGGCTTGGGCGAGGGTGAAGGAGAAGTCTAGGGTTTTGGGGTTCTTTCTTTTTTTTCCTTATTTTCTCTTTTCTTTTTCTTTAAATATAATTCCCTTCCTTAACTTAAATAGACTTGGGAATCTCATATGACCTCCCAAGACTCCCCTTCGAGCCCGGTGCGCGCGTTTATTTTCCTTATTTAAACCCAAGCTTCCCAACCCCTTTTTAGGCCAAGGGTTCGAGTCCTTCCAACAGCTCCTCCCAAACTTAAAAATATAAAAGGAAACCTTATTTTACATTTAGCTGAAAACCGGGCTGTTACACTGTCTACTGTTGATACGAAAGGTGCACTAAACTCAAGATCCCGAGGAGCTCTCCGGTCGGCGCTGTAATGAGCCTGTGCGCGCACCGCATACTACTGCAAACCATGAGGGGTGCAAAGTCTAGTGGCAAGCTGCCCAGGTCCAGTCACCATGCCTAACTAAATCTCTGGATTGGTGTCACTGACATAGGGGTGTGAGACCTGAACACGTGAACTATGTCAGCCTGAACCACCGCACCTGAGGCGAAGGAACCGGTCGTGGTAGGCTTACACTAGGAAGTCGTCCTTACCCTAACAGGTGGCAATCAAGGGCTACGGCCGAACACGCTGAGGACGTGCATTTAACAGTCTGCCACCCTCACCCAAGATTGCAGGGCCTACCGTTAGGGTTAGCTAAACCCTAACGGTGGATCAGGGACAGAGTACCGCCTCATACGTCCCTACCGTGGATGCAAGTTACGTTATGCATCCTGGCCCGGATGATGCTACCTACCATATCTCAAACCTATAAACAGATACATCAAACAATCCAATACGTGCTCAACAGATACAACGAACCTAGCATGATACTACGAAGCAAGAACAGATAACGAGCATGCCAGAACGGAACAACCTATACTGGACTAACATGAGAAACAACATCAGAAATTGTAACGACCCAGGTTTTTCTTCCCGGTCTTCCAGGTATGCCCTAGGGGTAATTTGGTAATTTGGTCGGGCCGTCAGGGTCGTTTGTGTCTTTTCCAGTTACTAAAATTATTGGATGGTTTTATGTAAGTTTTTGGAGAGGTTTGAGGTTTGGTTTGAGCATGGTTTGATGAAAAAGTAAAAATAAAGGAAATTGTGCTGCAGCCGGGGTTTGAACCCGGGTCTCCTGGGAAGCTTGTAGAGATGTGTGCCAATTGAGCCATTAGGTGCTCTTGTTGTTCTTTCTGCATCACATCTTAGTTAACCTTGGATTTTGGAGTTTTGGTGCATTTGGTTAAATGAAATAGAATTAGGTTTATTCCATCTTCTTCTCCAAAACTCCTCTTGGCCGCACAAGCTCTCCCTCTTCATAGCCCTTGCCGATTCTTCTTCCCTTGCATCTCCTTGGGTTCGATCATCATCATTCCGGGTAGGTCTTCATCCTCTTCATCTCCTCATTTGGTTTTTGATGCTGGCCGAAGGTAAGATGTAGGGTGTGTGTGTGTTTGTGTTGGTTGCAACCACCGAGAGGAGCAAGCGACCATCATCGCGCGTCCGGCTCGCCCAGATCTGTCGAAGCGACCTGCGCCGCGACGCGGATCCGCCTAGCAACCTTGCCGTTCATCCTCTCGCCGATCGCTGCGACGCGAATCGCGCGCCAGCAACCAGATCGTCGTTCGTCCTCGCCCGTCGCTCGACGCCAGAGGCCCTCGCCCAGCGCCGCGCGTCAGCCCGCGTCCGCCGCTCGCCGCCGACGCTAAGACGTTCGCGCGTCGCGCGCGTCTCTGCCGGCGGCGCTCGCCGTGTATCGCATCGCACGCCGGCGCCGTGCGCCGCCGCGACGCTTCGCCGCGCGCGCGCGCGTCCTGCCGTGCATCCGTGCCGTGCCGTGCAGCGGCTGCGCGGCAAGCTGGCCGCGTCCTGCCCGTCGCGTCCTGCCGTCTGCGTGCGGTATGCGGCCAGCGCCGCCCCTGCCGTGCGGCTTGCGTGCCCCAAGCTCGTGTCGCCGTGTGCGCGTGAGTTCCCAGTGAGCGAGCTTGTTGTTCTATTGTTGTTTAGACATTTTAGATCTTGATTATTGTTGGTTTGCTAGGTTCCCGCTCGCTAGCTCGGGATTGTTCCGCATCTTAGGATTTGTGTGTAGAAGTCTTCCACCAAGGTAAGGATTTCTTACCAGGGGTTGTGTGGACCCTGCGGTATATTTGTGATTGTTGTTTTGTATGCTGTGTATGATTACTAGCATGTTTAGCCCTAGGTGCTCTGCTCAATTCTGTGGCATGAACTCTAGTATTGTTTCTCATGTTAGCCCATGCTTGGTTGTTCTATTCTAGCATGTTCGATATCCATTCTTGCTTCGTAGTATCATGCTAGGTTCTTTGTATCGATGAGCACGTATTGGGTCGCATTGATTGAATCGTTATTATTGTTAAGGTTTAGAATTCGGTAGATAGCATCATCCGGGCCCGATGCATAAAGTATCTTGCATCTATGGCAAGGACGTTCGAGACAGTTCTCCGTCCTTGGACCCCGTGAGGATTAGCTATCCCAACCCGGTAGGCCCCGCAATCTTGGGTGAGGGTGGTAGTCTAAGCGATGCCCCAACGGTCGGGATGATGACTTGGCAATGCCTAGTCCGGCGGTAAGCACGTCCTCGGCGTGTTCGGCAAAGAGCCCTTGATTGCCACTGTTAAGGTGGGCGGCTTCCGGTGTAAGCCTACCATGACCCGTTCCTTAGCCTCAAAAAGTGCGGTGGTACAGCCGACATAGTTCACGTGTCCAGTCTCACACCCCTATGTCGGTGACACCGATCCGAGAGATTTAGTTAGGCGTGGTATCCGGAGATGGGCGACTTGCCACTGACCGGCACCCCATAGTCTGTAGAAGCACGCGGTGCATCCTTACGCTCATTACTGGCGCCACGGAGAGCTCCTCGGGATCTTGAGCTAGTGCACCTTTCGTATCGTCGATGACAGCCGAGGCCGGGACTTGTTCCGTATATAGCGCGTTTAGTGTGTTGTGGTATTTTCCGGACTAAGACCACGAGTTGGCATCCGAGGTCCAAGTGTGGACTTAAGCTATGTGCTCCGCTCTATGTTTGTTCTCATAGCTTGCATACATTCTTCTAGATGATCATGTATATCGTATTGTACCCGGTTGGGGATTCTTCTTTGGGTAATTCGTTACTCACCCTTATTACGTGGTTTTTAGGACAGTAATCAAGGCGGGAGACAGGATGGTGAAGGAGAAGCTGTGATCATGGAATCCTATTTGTCATCTCTCGACTATTTTATTTTATCATGACTCTTGACTTTTGTTATTTCCCCGAATGCATGTAGACGGGCACAGATCCCCAGGATGTTTTCTTACGTTTTATGGATTCCAGCATATTTGTACTTGTGGATTGTTTTAATGGTTTAAATAAATCTACGATCAGAGTATGTTTTTAGAAATGTATGTTTTGGTTGTCGAATGTTTCATTTTTACTTGGAATCCGAAATGTGTTTTTCATAATGTCTTCTATTCCCAATACATGCATTGGGGTAAAGGCCATTTAGAACCCCTTTTGGGTGGTCTTCTGATTGGTATCGAGCTCGAGTCATAGATTCTGTAGACTCCGACCTTTTGTTGTAGGTCGTTTTTCCATGATCATCGGCACTCGAAGCGATCATCAGTACGCCTAGATTTATTGTTTTAGAAAGGAAAGCGGTTAAGAATTTACAATACCTATCATCTAGTGTATGCCTTGTTTGGTGTTGTGGAATGGTGACAGAGCGAGTTTTGATTCGTTGTTGGTTTGGATGTAGATCGCCAAACATGCGATCACCCGCATCGGGAGAGGAGGTTCGAGAGCGGTCGAGGTATCGAGGATCGGATCGATCACTGCAGGACATCGTCCCAAGCCGACATCTTGATGGCATTCCACGGCAGATCTCCTCCTGTTACGCCTAGAGCGGGCGTTGAGGCGATCGAAGGCCGTGAGATCGCGCTCCTGGAGCAGAGAGTTTGCCGAGTCTATGAGGGCTTTTACGGTCAGCATGTTGAGTGACCGAGGGCGAGACCTGTGCCTTGTTGGCGTGCAGCGGGAAGAGTCCGAGCCCAGATCGAGCGGTGACTCGATTGGTTCAAAGTGAGCTCGATAGCACCTCCAACTCCTCAGAGCAAGTAGCCCAGAGGCAGATATGGTGAGGTGCCGAGGAATTGGGTAGGTGGTGAAGGATTTTGTGAAGTGGAAGCTTCGAGAAGTTTGATGCCACCGGTGATGCGTTAGCGGCAACCGGGAAGATTGCCCATTTGGAGTACACCTTCCGATCATGGTGTGCCCCGATATTCAGAGGCCGAGATGTGCGGCTCATGTCTTTGGGAGGCCTGGCGAGATGGTGGTGGGAGTCCACTTTGAGCGAGAGACCATTGGGTCTCCACCCGCCACCGGGAGTTCTTCAAGGTGAGTTCAAGGTAAAGTTCATCGGTGATGAGGCTCAAGAGAAGATGGTGGAGCTCTTCGAGAACTGAAGCGGGGTTTCGATTCCATTGAGGAATATGAGCGCAAGTTCTCGTGAGTATGGATATTTTGCTCCTCGGTTGATTGCCACCCGGGTGAAGATTCGGAAGTTCATATCCTGGATTGAGGCGGGGTGTTTCCCGAGATGTCGGGGCTCGGGCCCCTAACACTTATGCTAGAGCGGTGCGATTAGCCACCATTTATAATGGGAAGTATCTGTTGAGCGGATTGTCGCCGCTCTGTTGGCGTCTGCTTCCAGTGCGATGGGGCGTAAGAGGAAGTTTGAGTTTAGGGGTGGCGGCCGCGTCGCCAAGGGCGATTCCAAAACCGGGATCGATAGGGCCCCGATCCGTTTTCAGCCTCGCCAGCAGGGCGGTCCCAGGCAGGTTCCTGCTTGTGCTTCTTGCGGGAGGATCCACACTGGAGCTTGCCAGGCAGGGCCCAGAGTGTGTTTTCGTTTAGGTAAAGAGGGACATATGATCCGTTTACGTCCTCGGCCAATAAGTAGGCAGAGGTCGGGTGTTTGCTACGACCCGTCAGAGAGAAGCCAGCGTCACGGATGCGCTGTGGCGAGTACGCTTCTTGTTTTAGATCACTGCGCATTTGTCTTGTTTGATTCTGGTTCTACGCATTCATTTGTATCTGTGTTGTTTTGTAAAGACCCGACCCAAAAGGGGTTCTAAATGGCCTTTACCCCAATGCATGTATTGAAAATAGAAGACATTATGAAAAACACATTTCGGATTCCAAGTAAAAACAGAAACATTCGACAACCAAAACATACATTTCTAAAAACATACTACGATCAGAGATTTATTTAAACCATTAAAACAATCCACAAGTACAAATATCTTTGGAATCCATAAAGCGTAAGAAAACATCCGGGGCTCGTGCGCGTCTACATGCATTCAGGGAAATAACAAAAGTCAAGAGTCATGATAAAATAAAATAGTCGAGATGACAGCGAGATTCCATGATCACGCCTCCTCCTCCTTGACCATCCTGTCTCTCCGCTTGATTACTGTGGAAAACCACAGAATAAGGGTGAGTAACGAATTACCCAGTATGAATCCCCAACCGGGGTACAATACGATATACATGATCATCTAGAAGAATGTATGCAAGCTATGAGAACAAACATAGAGCGGAGCACATAGCTTAAGTCCACACTTGGACCTCGGATGCCAACTCGTGGTCTTAGTCAGGAAAATACCACAACACACTAAACGCGTTATACGGGAACAAGTCCCGGCCTCACTGTCTCATCGACGATACGAAAGGTGCACTAGCTCAAGATCCCGAGGAGCTCTCGGCCGGGCGCTGTAATGAGCGTAAGGATGCACCGCGTGCTTCTACAGACTATGGGGGTGCGGGTCCAGTGGCAAGCGCCCATATCCGGATACCACGCCTAACTAAATCTCCGGATCGGTGTCAGCGACATAGGGGTGTGAGAGACTGGACACGTGAACTATGTCGTCACTGTACCACCGCACCGAGGCTAAGGAACGGGTCATGGTAGGCTTACACCAGAAGCCGCCCTTACCTTAACAGTGGCAATCAGGGCTACTGCCGAACACGCCGAGGCGTGCGTTTGCCGCCGGACTAGGCATTGCCAAGTCATCATCCCGACCGTTGGGGCATCGTTTGAGACTACCACCCTCACCCAAGATTGCGAGGCCTACGGTTGGGATAGCTAATCCCTCACGGGGTCCAAGGGCGGAGAACTGTCTCGAACGTCCTTGCCATAGATGCAAGATACTTTATGCATCGGGCCGGATGATGCTATCTACTTGAATTCTAAACCTTAACAATAATAACGATTCAATCAATGCGGTCCAATACGTGCTCATCGGATACAAAGAACCTAGCATGATACTACGAAGCAAGAACAGATATCGAACATGCTAGAATAGAACAACCAAGCATGGGCTAACATGAGAAACAATACAAGAGTTCATGCGGTCAGAATTGTAACGAGCACCTAGGGCTAAACATGCTAGTAATCATACGGAGCATACAAAACAACAATCACAAATATACCGCAGGTCCACACAACCCGGTAAGAAATCCTTACCTTGGTCGGAAGACTTCTACACACAAATCCTAAAGCTGCGGAACAATCCCGAGCTAGCGAGCGGGAACCTAGCAAACCAACAATAATCGGCATCTAAAATGTCTAAACAACAATAGAAATGACAAGCTCGGCTCGGGGAACTCACGCGCACGACGACACGAGCTTGGGGGCTGGCAAGCCGCAGCGGCAGCGGTGGGTGGCCCGCGCTGCTGGCGCGGCGCAGCGGCAGGACGGACGCACGGCAGGGACGCGCGCTGCACGGCACGACGCTGCCGCGGATGCAGCGAGGGGGCTTGCGCGCGGCTCGGGCGAAGCGAAGCGCGGCGGCGCGGCGCGATCACGAACGGCGAGCCGCTCGGCGAGGACGCGCGCACGCAGCGAACGTCTTGGCGTCGCGAAGCGGCGAGCGGACGGCTGACGCGCGCGGGCAGCGAGGGCCTCTGGCGTGCGAGCGATCGGGCGAGGACGAACGACCATCGGGCTGCTTGGCGCGATCGGGCGCGGCGGCGAGCGATCGAGGCGAGGACGAACGACGATCTGATCTGGCTGCTTGGCGCGATCGCAGCGTCGCGAGCGATCGGGGCGAGGACGAACGGCAAGGTCGCTAGGCGGATCTCGGCGGCGGCATGTGGTGCGCCGGACAGATCTGGGCGAGCTGACTGGCGATGATGGTTTGCTCCTCTCTACCTGGCCGCAACCAACACAAACACACACACACCCTACATCTTACCTTCGGCCAGCATCAAAAACCAAATGAGGAGGTGAAGAGGATGAAGACTTACCCGGAATGATGATGATCGAACCCAAGGAGATGCAAGGGAAGAAGAATCGGCAAGGGCTATGGAGAGGGAGAGCTTGTGCGGCCAAGAGGAGTTTTGGAGAAGAAGATGGAATAAACCTAATTCTATTTCATTTAACCAAATGCACCAAAACTCCAAAATCCAAGGTTAACTAAGATGTGATGCAGAAAGAACAACAAGAGCACCTAATGGCTCAATTGGCACACATCTCTACAAGCTTCCTAGGAGACCCGGGTTCAAACCCCGGCTGCAGCACAATTTCCTTTATTTTTACTTTTGCATCAAACCTTGCTCAAACCTTGCTCAAACCCCTCCAAAAACCTGCATAAAACCATCCAATAATTTTAGTAACTGGAAAAGACACAAAGCGACCACGGCGGCGGCGACCAAATTACCAAATTACCCTAGGGCATACGGAAGACCGGGAAGAAAAACACAGGTCGTTACAATATTCCCTCCTTTTATGACTTTCGTCCTCGAAAGTCCTTAAGACAGAAATAGCTCGGGGTAATGCAATCTCATCTCGTCTTCCCGCTCCCAAGTGGCTTCCTCGAAACCCGATTCTTCCTTCGAACCTTTACTAAACGAATCTCGCGATTACCCAACGTCTTGGTCTCAAAGGCAAGGATCCTCACCGGCTTCTCCTCGAAGTTCAAATCCTCATTCGGTGCAAAGGCTCAAAGTCCACAATGTGCGCGGTCCGGCACATCTTGCCTCAACATCGATACATGAAAAACACTATGCACCGCCGATAGTGACGGAGGTAGGGCTAACAGGTAAGCAACTCGCCAATCCTCTCTAGGATCTCAAATGGACCAACAAAGCGGGACTCAACTTCCCACGCTTACCAAACCTCGGAACACCTCGCATCGGAGCAACCTTAAGGAACACATGTTGACCAACCTCAAACTCCAAATCTCGACGCCAAACATCGGCGTAACTCTTCTGCTGCTCTAAGTTGTCAACATACGAGCCCTAATCTTACGCCTTTGCACCATTGGTCAAGCCGCTGAAGAACTCGGGACCCAAAACACGTCTATCACCAACCTCTTTCCCGAACACGGGGACCGATAACGCTTACCATACAATGCCTCGAATGGAGCCATCACAGATCGCCGATCGTAAGCTGTTGTTATAGGCAAACTCCATCAAATACTGATCATGGTCCCAACTGCACGGGAAATCCAACACACAAGCCCTCAACATATCCTCGAGAATCGATTCACTCTCTCATCGACCATCCCGTGCGAGGGTGAAAAGTTTGTCTTGAAATCGCACTCGTGCCCAAACCCTTACGAGGCCTTTGTCCCCGAAGCGAGAAGTGAACCGCGAGTCACGATCGGACACAATCCTCACCGGCACTCCATGATAACGGATGATCTCGCTCCAAAAAGCACCGCCTTTGTTCCACGGTATAAGTGTCTCTACCGGGAATGAAGTGTGCGCTCTTGAATCAAACGGTCGACTATCACCCAAATCGAGAGAACTTCCTCGGAGTCCTTGGCAAACCAGAGATAAAGTCCATGGAGATCTCTTCCCATTTCCCACTGGGGCACACTCGGTGGTTGCAACAAACCAGTGGCTCTGCTGCTGGGTGCCTTCACTTGGCGACAAGTGAGACCGGTGACAAACTCTGCCACATCTCTCTTCATTCCCATCCACCAGCAGTGCTCGCTTAAGGTCTGATACATCTTGGTACCCGGGGTGCCAAGCAAAAGAAGGAATGGGCCTCGAGAGCAACTCTGCTGCGCAACCCCGCAATATCCGGAACACACAACCGGCCTCTATAAGTCAACCCACAGCTTTATCGGTGAATATACAAAGTCAAAGTCACCGTCAAGCACTAACTCTGTCAACCAATCTCTTAAGTGCGGGGTCACCTAACCGATCGTATCTATAATCCGCTACCTAATCGACAATTTGAGCAGTCCAATCGAGCTACCTCGGCGGTAACCTCACCCAACAACATCGCAACCTCGGCCCGTTCGAACTCTCTCCGCAACCGGGCAGGAACTCAACAACGCCGCAGAGTGCGACGTTTTTCTACTCAAAGCATCGGCCACTACATTGGCTTTACCGGATGGTACAAAATCTCGTGATCATAATCCTTTACCAACTCTAACCATCTCCTCTCGCCTCATATTCAACTCCTTCGAGTAAGCAGATACTTGAGGCTCTGGTGATCGGTAAACATCCGAATCCGCTCATTATACAGGTAATGCCTCCAAATCTTGATTGCAAACACCACTGCGCCGCCAACTCCATATCATGAGTCGGGTAGTTCTGCTCATACGGCTTGGTGACGGGAAGCATAGGCAATGACCTTCCCGTCTTTGCATCAACACACAACCTAATCCAAACTTGGAAGCATCACTCAGAGACCACGAAACCACTGTCCCCTCCGGATGCCAACAGTCTTTGAAGTCAAAAGCGCGCTTGAGCACGGCAAAGCTCTCATCACACTGCTGTCCCAAACAAACTCGACACCCTTCCTCGCGGACGAGTGAGGGGCGAGGCTCTGTGAAAAATCCTTGACGAACCGACGGTAGTAACTCGCCAAACCCGCAAAGCTGCGAATCTCGGCAGAATCGAAGTCGGCTTGGCCCATGAACTCACGGCCTCAATCTTCGCGGGGTCCACGACTATACCATCTCTCGAAACCACGTGGCCTAGGAAGGCCACTGCTCCAACCAGAAATCACATTTGGAAAACTTCGCATAAAAGTGGTTTTCCCTCAAAGCCGCCAATACTCGCCTCAAATGCTCTGCATGGTCTTCTTTAGACCTCGAATAAATCGGGAATATCGTCAATGAACACGATGACGGTTGTCCAAAAATGATTTGAACACCCTATCCATCATGTCCATGAACGCGGTGGGGCATTGGTCAATCCAAACGACATGACCACAAACTCATAGTGACCATATCTAGACTGAAGTTTGTCTTAGGAATGTCGGCATCCCCGATCCGCAGAATCGATGGTAACCGGATCTCAGATCTATCTTGGAGAACACAGAAGCTCCACAGAAGCCGATCGAACAAATCGTCGATCGATACGGGGCAAGCGGATACTTATTCTTCACTTTGTCACCTTATTAAGCTCGCGGTAATCAATACATAAGCGCATAGAACCATCCTTCTTTTTCACAAGCAGGCTGGTGCTCCCCACGGGGACACACTCGGACGGATGAACCCTCGGTCTAACATCTCTGCTGAATGAATCTTGATTCCTTTAACTCACTGGCGCCATGCGACGGAGCCTTCGAGATAGGGAGGGTCCACGGCTCGAGCTCAATAATGAAGTCAACTCTCTCTTTGGGGGCAACCCGGTAACTCCTCAGAAACACATCCGCGAACTCTGCACGCACGGCACGTATCATCAGCGATCAGCATGAGGGCGGCTCTTCCCGCACAACTTGGCTAGGTAGCCCCAAGCTCCATGAGCTAGCAAACGGCGAGCATTCACGGTGACACCATCGGCGGGCAAACTCCCACCTGGACTCCACGAAACTTAAATTGGGACGACTGGCGATCTCGAACACTACTTCTTTCGGTGGCGGTCAATCAACGCGTGGTTTTGCGGCTAACCACTCCATACCAAGAATCACATCAAAACCGCTCATAGGCGAACTATGAGCGTAGCCACAAGCAACTCTCCGGATATCTCGATCCGGCCATCCCTAATCTTATCTCTAGCCAACATACTAACTCCCGAAGGAGTTGCAGCAGATAACTCAAAACCTAGAGGCTCTAGTCTCAACTTAGCATGCTCAACCAAACAACACAGATACAAATGAATGAGTAGAACCGAGAATCAAACAAGACAAATGCGCAGGTGATCTAAAACAAGAAGCGTACTGCCATACGGCGGCATCCGTCACGCTCGGCCTCTGACGGTCGTAGCAAACACCCGACCTGCTGCTGCTGCTTATTTGGCCGAGGACGAAACGGATCATATGTCCTCTTTACCACAACGAAAACACACTGGCCCCGCTCGCAAGCTCCAGTGTGGATCCTCCCGCAAGAAGCACAAGCGAGGAACTCGCTCGGGGCCCCGCTGGCGAGGTGAAAGCGGATCGGGGCCTATGCGCCGATCCGGTTTTGGAATCGCCCTTGGCGCGCTGGCCGCCAACCCTAAACTCAAACTTCCTCTTACGCTTTACTGCAGCTGGTGGAGCGGACGCCGAGCAGGAGCGGCGACAATCCGCTCAACAGGATACTTCCCATTATAAATGGTGGGCTAATCGCACCGCTCTAGCATAAGTGTCGGGGCACGAGCCACGACATCACGGGAAACACCACCGCCAATCCGAGATATGAACTTCCGAATCTTGACTCCGGGTGGCAATCAAGCGAGGAGCAAAATATCCATACTCACGAGAACTTGCGCTCATATTCCTCAATGGAATCGAGAACCACCGCCGAGGTTCCGGAAGAGCTCCACCATCTTCTCTTGAGCCTCATCACCGATGAACTTTACCTTGAACTCGGCCTTGAAGAACTCCCCGGTAGCGGGTGGAGACCCAGTGGTCTCTCGCTCAAAGTGGACTCCCACCACCATCTCATTTGTGCCTCCCGGCACATGAGCCGCACATCTCGGCCTCTGAATATCGGGGCACACCATGATCGGGAAGGTGTACTCCAAATGGGCAATCCACGGTTGCCGCTAACGCATCACCGGTGGCATCAAACTTCTCGAGCTTCCACTTCACAAAATCCTTGACCACCTACCCAATTCCTCGGCACCCTCGGCCATATCGCCTCGGGCTACTTGCTCTGAGGAGTTGGAGGTGCTCTCGAGCTCTCTTTGAACCAATCGAGTCATTTGCTCGATCTGGGCTCGGACTCTTCCCGCTGCAGCGCCAACAAGGCACAGGTCTCGCCCTCTGGTCACTCAACATGCGCGACCATAAAAGCCCTCATAGACTCGGCAAACTCTTCTCCGAGAGCGATCTCACGGCGCTCGATCGCCTCAACGCCCGCTCTAGGCGTAACAGGGAGGAGCTCTTTGGTGGAATGCCATTAGTGTCGGCTTGGGACGATGT
The DNA here is from genome assembly GCA_036507275.1 of Sicyos edulis. Classification (NCBI taxonomy): domain Eukaryota; kingdom Viridiplantae; phylum Streptophyta; class Magnoliopsida; order Cucurbitales; family Cucurbitaceae; genus Sicyos; species Sicyos edulis. The sequence continues at coordinate 22,175,263 of CM071851.1, read as the reverse complement.
CCCTGCGATGTCGATCCGATCCCGATACCTCGACACGCTCTCGAACCTCCTCTCCGATGCAGGTGTGGTATCGCATTTGGCGATCTACATCCAAACCAACAACGAATCAAAACACACTCTGTCACCATTCCACAACACCAAACAAGGCATACACTAGATGATAGGTATTGTAAATTCTTAACCCTTTTCCTTTCTAAAACAATAAATCTAGGCGCACTGATGGTATGAGAGTCGCGATGATCATGGAAAAATGACCTACAACAAAAGGCGGTCCTACAGAATCTATGACTCGAGCTCACGATACCAACTATAAAGACCCGACCAAAAGGGGTTCTAAATGGCCTTTACCCCAATGCATGTATTGAAAATAGAAGACATTATGAAAAACACATTTCGGATTCCAAGTAAAAGCATAAAACATTCGACAACCAAAACATACATTTCTAAAAACATACTACGATCAGAGATTTATTTAAACCATTAAAACAATTCACAAGTACAAATATCTTTGGAATCCATAAAACGTAAGAAAACATCCCGGGGCTCTGTGCCCGTCTACATGCATTCGGAGGAAATAACAAAAGTCAAGAGTCATGATAAAATAAAATAGTCGAGATGACAGCAGGATTCCATGATCACAGCTCCTCCTTGACCATCCCTGTCTCCGCCTTGATTACCGTGGAAAACCACAGAATAAGGGTGAGTAACGAATTACCCAAGAAGAATCCCCAACCGGGGTACAATACGATATACATGATCATCTAGAAGAATGTATGCAAGCTATGAGAACAAACATAGAGCGGAGCACATAGCTTAAGTCCACACTTAGACCTCGGATGCCAACTCGTGGTCTTAGTCCAGGAAAATACCACAACACACTAAACGCGCTATACGGGAACAAGTCCGGCCTCACTGCTTCATCGACGCGATCGAAAGGTGCACTAGCTCAAGATCCCGAGGAGCTCTCCGGCCGGCGCCAGAATGAGCGTAAGGATGCACCGCGTGCTTCTACAGACTATGGGGGTGCGGGTCTAGTGGCAAGCCGCCCATATCCGGATACCACGCCTAACTAAATCTCCGGATCGGTGTCACCGACATAGGGGTGTGAGACACGGACACGTGAACTATGTCGGCTGTACCACCGCACTTTGAGGCTAAGGAGGCGGGTCATGGTAGGCTTACACCGAGGAAGCCGTCCTTACCTTAACAGTGGCAATCAAGGGCTACGCCGAAAAACGCCGAGGACGTGCGGGCTGCCGGGGACTAGGCATTGCCAAGTCATCATCCCGACCGTTGGGGCATCGCTTAGACTACCACCCTCACCCAAGATTGCGGGGCCTACCGGTTGGGATAGCTAATCCCTCACGGTCCAAGGACGAGAACTGTCTCGAACGTCCTTGCCATAGATGCAAGATACTTTATGCATCGGGCCGGATGATGCTATCTACCCGAATTCTAAACCTTAACAATAATAACGATTCAATCAATGCGATCCAATACGTGCTCATCGGATACAAAGAACCTAGCATGATACTACGAAGCAAGAAACAGATATCGAACATGCTAGAATAGAACAACCAAGCATGGGCTAACATGAGAAACAATACAAGAGTTCATGCCGATCCAGAATTGAGCAGAGCACCTAGGGCTAAACATGCTAGTAATCATACGAGCATACAAAACAACAATCACAAATATATCTGCGAGGTCCACACAACCCCGGTGAAGAAATCCTTACCTTGGTCGGAAGACTTCTACACACAAATCCTAAGCTGCGGAACAATCCCGAGCTAGCGGCGGGAACCTAGCAAACCAACAATAATCAGCATCTAAAATGTCTAAACAACAATAGAACGACAAGCTCACTTCGGGAACTCACGCGGCACGACGACACGAGCTTGGGGTCGCTGCAAGCCAGGCACGGCAGCGGTGGCGCGCTGGCTGTACTGCACGCACGCGCACGGCAGGACGCGCACGGCGAGGGCGCGCTGGCGGGCTGCGCTGGCGCACGCACGGCTGCGGCACGGATGCCGGGCGAGGGCGCGCGCCTGGCGAAAGCGTCGGCGGGCAGGCGCGCGGCGGGCGCGCGTGCGATGCGGACACACGGGCGAGCCGCTCGGCATGGGCGCGCGCACGCGGCGAACGTCTTGGCGTGCGGCGAAGCGAGCGCAGCTGGGCCGCGCGGGCGGCGCTGCGAGAGGCCTCTGGCGTCGCAGCGATCGGGCGAGGACGAACGACCATCTGCTCTTCTTGGCGCGATCTGGCGTGGCGGCGAGCGACGGCGAGAGACGACAACGACGATCCGCTGCTTCTTTGGCGCGATCAGCGTCGCGGCGATCGGGCGAGGGAACGACGGCAAGGCTGCTAGGCGGATCTGGCGTGCGGCAGGGCTACTTCGACAGATCTGGGCGAGCTGGACGGCGATGATGGCTGCTCCTCTCGGCTGGCTGCAACCAACACAAACACACACACACCCTACATCTTACCTTCGGCCAGCATCAAAAACCAAATGAGGAGAAGAAGAGGATGAAGAATTACCGGAATGATGATGATCGAACCCAAGGAGATGCAAGGGAAGAAGAATCGGCAAGGGCTATGGAGAGGGAGAGCTTGTGCGGCCAAGAGGAGTTTTGGAGAAGAAGATGGAATAAACCTAATTCTATTTCATTTAACCAAATGCACCAAAACTCCAAAATCCAAGGTTAACTAAGATGTGATGCAGAAAGAACAACAAGAGCACCTAATGGCTCAATTGGCACACATCTCTACAAGCTTCCAGAGACCGGGTTCAAACCCCATTGCAAAGACAATTTCCTTTATTTTTACTTTTGCATCAAACCTTGCTCAAACCAAACCTCAAACCCCTCCAAAACCTACATAAAACCATCCAATAATTTTAGTAATCTGGAAAAGACACAAACGACCTGACGGCCCGACCAAATTACCAAATTACCCCTAGGGCATACCGGAAGACCGGGAAGAAAAACACAGGTCGTTACATGTTTCTTTGAGCATGCTAAGTTGAGACTAGATCCTCTAGGTTTTGAGTTATCTGTTGCAACTCCTTCGGGAGTTAGTATGTTGGCTAGAGATAAGATTAGGGATGGCCGGATCGAGATATCAGGAGAGTTGCTTTAGGCTACGCTCATAGTTACGCCTATGAGCGGTTTTGATGTGATTCTTGGTATGGAGTGGTTAGTTGCTAACCACGCGTTGATTGACCGCCACCGGAAAGTAGTAGTGTTCGATCGCCGCGGTCGACCCAGCTTTAAGTTTCGTGGAGTCCAGGTGGAGTTTGCCCGCCGATGGTGTCGGTGAAAGCTCGTCGTTTGCTAGCTCATGGAGCTTGGGGCTACCTAGCCGAGGACCCTCCCTATCTCGAAGGCTCCGTATCGCATGGCGCCCAGTGAGTTAAAGGCGAAGATTCGATTGCAGGAGATGTTAGACCGAGGGTTCATCCGTCCGAGTGTGTGTCCGTGGGAGCACCGATTCATTTGTGAAAAGAAGGATGGTTCTATGCGCTTATGTATTGATTACCGCGAGCTTAATAAGGTGTGATGAAGAATAAGTATTCGTTGCCCGTATCGATGATTTGTTCGATCGGCTTCAGGAGCTTCGTGTTCTCCAAGATAGATCTCGAGATCCGGTTACCATCGATTTGCGGATCGGGGATGCCGACATTCCTAAGACGACTTCGAGTCTAGATATGGTCACTATGAGTTTGTGGTCATGTCGTTTGGATTGACCAATGCCCCAGTGCGTTCATGGACATGATGGATAGGGTGTTCAAATCATTTTTGGACGGCTTCGTCATCGTGTTCATTGGCGATATTCTCGATTTATTCGAGGTCTAAAGAAGACCATGCAGAGCATTTGAGGCGAGTATTGGCGGCTTTGAGGAAAACCGGCTTTATGCGAAGTTTTCCAAATGTGATTCTGGTTGGAGCGGTGGCCTTCCTAGGCCCGTGGTTTCGAGAGATGGTATAGCCGTGGACCCCGCGAAGATTGAGGCCGTGAGTTCATGGGCCAAGCCGACTTCGATTGCCGAGATTCGCGACTTTGCAGGTTTGGCGAGTTACTACCGTCGGTTCGTCAAGGACTTTTACGCTTTAGCCTCGCCTCCTCACTCGTCGACGAGGAAGGGTGTCGAGTTTGTTTGGGACAAAGAGTGTGATGAGAGCTTTGCGTGCTCAAAGCGCGATTTGACTTGGCACCGATGTTGGCGATCCGGAGGGACAGTGGTTTCGTGGTCTCTGATGATGCTTCCAAGTTTGGATTAGGTTGTGTGTTGATGCAAGACGGGAAGGTCATTGCCTATGCTTCCCGTCGGTGGCCGTATGAGCAGAACTACCCGACTCATGATATGGAGTTGGCGCGAGTGGTGTTTGCAATCGAAGATTTGGAGGCATTACCTGTATGGTGAGCGGATTGAGATGTTTACCGATCACGAGCCTCAAGTATCTGTTTACTCGAAGGAGTTGAATATGAGGCGAGGAGATGGTTAGAGTTGGTAAAGGATTATGATCTGCGAGATTTTGTACCATCGGGTAAAGCCAATGTAGTGGCCGATGCTTTGAGTAGAAAAACGTCGCACTCTGCGGCGTTGTTGAGTTCCAGCCCAGTTTGCGGAGAGAGTTCGAACGGGCCGAGGTTGCGATGTTGTTGGGTGAGGTTTCCGCCGAGGTAGCTCGATTGACTGCTCACCGTCGATTAGGCGTGGATTATAGACGATCGGTTGGGTGACCCCGCACTTAAGAGATTGGTTGTGAGTTAGTCTTGACGGTGACTTTGACTTTGTATATTCACGAGACGAGTGGGTTGACTTATAGAGGCCGGTGTGTGTTTCGGATATTGCGGGGTTGCGAAGCGAGTTGCTCGGAGGCCCACAGTTCCCCTTTTGCTTGGCACCCCGGGGGTACCAAGATGTATCAGACCTTAAGCGGACTTTGGTGGATGGGAATGAAGAGAGATGTGGCGAGTTTGTCGGTAGGTGTCTCACTTGTCGTCCAAGTGAAGGCACCGTGCAAAGGCCGGTGGTTTGTTGCAAACCACCGAGTGTGCCCCCAGTGGAAATGGGAAGAGATCTCCATGGACTTTATCTCTGGTTTGCCAAGGACTCAGGAAGTTCTCTCGATTTGGGTGATAGTCGACCGTTTGACCAAGAGCGCACACTTCATTCCGGTAGAGACACTTATACCGTAGTAGAACAAAGTGGGCGCATTGTTTTGGAGCAGATCATCGATTATCATGGAGTGCCGGTGAGGATTGTGTCCGATCGTGACTCATGGTTCACTTCTCGTTTCGGAGAGCGCTCAGAAGGGTTTGAGCACAGAGTGCGATTCAAAGATGACTTTTCACCCTCGAGACGGATGGTCGTGCTGAGAGTGAATCGATTCTCGAGGATATGTTGAGGGCTTGTGTGTTGGATTTCCCAGCGATTGGGACCGATATCTGTACTTGATGGAGTTTGCCTATAACAACGATTACGGTCGGCGATCTGGATGGCTCCATTCGAGGCATTGTATGGTAAGCGTTTGTCGGTCCCCCGTGTTCGGGAAGAGGTTGGTGATAGATGCGAGTTTTGGGTCCCGAAATTCTGCGATTGACCAATGGTGCGGTCTGCGTAAGATTAGGGCTCGTATGTTGACACTCGAGCGAGGCGAGAAGAGTTACGCCGATGTTCGGCGTCGAGATTTGGAGTTTGAGGTTGGTCGCATGTGTTCCTTAAGGTTGCTCCGATGCGAGGTGTTACGAGGTTTGGTAAGCGTGGGAAGTTGAGTCCCCGTTTTGTTGGTCCATTTGAGATCCTAGAGAGGATTGGCAGAGTTGCTTACCGGTTAGCCCTACCTCCGTCACTATCGCGGTGCATAGTGTTTTTCATGTATCGATGTTGAGGCAAGATATGTGCCGGACCCGTCGCACATTGTGGACTTTGAGCCTTTGCGTTGAATGAGGATTTGAACTTCGAGGAGAAGCGGTGAGGATCCTTGCCTTTGAGACCAAGACGTTGCGTAATCGCGAGATTCGTTTAGTAAAGGTTCGATGGAAGAATCGGGGTTACGAGGAAGCCACTTGGGAGCGGGAAGACGAGATGAGATTGCATTACCCGAGCTATTTCTGTCTTAAGGACTTTCGAGGACGAAAGTCATAAAAAGGAGGGAATATTGTAACGACCGAGTTTTCTTCCCGGTCTTCCAGGTATGCCCTAGGGGTAATTTGGTAATTTGGTCGGGCCGTCGTGGTCGTTTGTGTCTTTTCGATTACTAAAATTATTGGATGGTTTTATGTAAGTTTTGGAGGGGTTTGAGGTTTGGTTTGAGCAAGGTTTGATGCAAAAGTAAAAATAAAGGAAATTGTCTTTGCAGTAGGGGTTTGAACCGGGTCTCTGGGAAGCTTGTAGAGATGTGTGCCAATTGAGCCATTAGGTGCTCTTGTTGTTCTTTCTGCATCACATCTTAGTTAACCTTGGATTTTGGAGTTTTGGTGCATTTGGTTAAATGAAATAGAATTAGGTTTATTCCATCTTCTTCTCCTAAACTCCTCTTGGCCGCACAAGCTCTCCCTCTCCATAGCCCTTGCCGATTCTTCTTCCCTTGCATCTCCTTGGGTTCGATCATCATCATTCCGGTAAGTCTTCATCCTCTTCATCTCCTCATTTGGTTTTGATCTTTGCCAGAAGGTAAGATGTAGGGTGTGTGTGTGATTGTGTTGGTTGCGGCACCGAGAGGAGCAGCCATCATCGCCGTCCGGCTCGCCAGATCTCGCCGAGCGGCCTGCCCAGACGCGAGATCCGCCTAGCGACCTTGCCGTTCGTCTCGCCCGATCGCGCGACGCCGCGATCGCGCAGCAGCAGCAGCCCGGATCGTCGTTTCGTCCTCGCCCGTCGCTCGCCGCGACGCGAGAGGCCCTCGCCAGCGCCGCGCGCGTCAGGCCGCGCGTCGCTTCGCCCGCACGCCAAGACGTTCGCCGCTGCGCGCGTCCTCGCCGAGCGGCTCGCCGTGTCCGCGCACGCCGCGCCGCGCGCGCCGCGCGCCCGCCGCCGAGCGCTTCGCCGCGCGCGCGCGTCGCTGTCGTGCATCCGTCCGCCGTCTGCCGTGCGTATGCAGCGGCCGGCCAGCGCGTCCTGCCGTCGCGTCCTGCCGTCGTGCCGTGCGGCCATGCGCAGCCAGCGCCAGCCTGCCGTGCGGCTTGCCTGTTGACCCCAAGCTCGTGTCGTCGTGCCGCGTGAGTTCCCGAGCCGAGCTTGCTTTGTTCTATTGTTGTTTAGACATTTTAGATGCCGATTATTGTTGGTTTGCTAGGTTCCCGCCGCTAGCTCGGGATTGTTCATGACTTAGGATTTGTGTGTAGAAGTCTTCCGACCAAGGTAAGGATTTCTTACAGGGGTTGTGTGGACTCTTGGTATATTTGTGATTGTTGTTTTGTATGCTGTGTATGATTACTAGCATGTTTAGCCCTAGGTGCTCATTCAATTCTCGGTGGCATGAACTCTTGTATTGTTTCTCATGTTAGCCCATGCTTGGTTGTTCTATTCTAGCATGTTCGATATCTCTGTTCTTGCTTCGTAGTATCATGCTAGGTTCTTTGTATCGATGAGCACGTATTGGATTTGCATTGATTGAATCGTTATTATTGTTAAGGTTTAGAATTCGGGTAGATAGCATCATCGGGCCCGATGCATAAAGTATCTTGCATCTATGGCAAGGACGTTCGAGACAGTTCTCCGTCCTTGGACCCCGTGAGGGATTAGCTATCCCAACCGGTAGGCCCCGCAATCTTGGGTGAGGGTGGTAGTCTAAGCGATGCCCCAAGCGGTCGGGATGATGACTTGGCAATGCCTAGTCCCGGCGATCGGCACGTCCTCGGCGTGTTCGGCAGTAGCCCTTGATTGCCACTGTTAAGGTAAGGGCGGCTTCACGGTGTAAGCCTACCATGACCCGTTCCTTAGCCCAAAGTGCGGTGGTACAGTGACATAGTTCACGTGTCCGAGTCTCACACCCTATGTCGGTGACACCGATCCGAGAGATTTAGTTAGGCGTGGTATCCGGATATGGGCGGCTTGCCACTAGACCCGGCACCCCCATAGTCTGTAGAAGCACGCGGTGCATCCTTACGCTCATTACTGGCGCCGACAGGAGAGCTCCTCGGGATCTTGAGCTAGTGCACCTTTCGTATCGTCGAGATGAAGCCGTGGCCGGGACTTGTTCCCGTATAGCGCGTTTAGTGTGTTGTGGTATTTTAGGACTAAGACCACGAGTTGGCATCCGAGGTCCAAGTGTGGACTTAAGCTATGTGCTCCGCTCTATGTTTGTTCTCATAGCTTGCATACATTCTTCTAGATGATCATGTATATCGTATTGTACCCGGTTGGGGATTCTTACTGGGTAATTCGTTACTCACCCTTGATTACGTGGTTTTCCACGGGTAATCAAGCGGGAGACAGGATGGTCAAGGAGGAGCTGTGATCATGGAATCCTGTCATCATCTCGACTATTTTATTTTATCATGACTCTTGACTTTTGTTATTTCCCCGAATGCATGTAGGCAGACACAGAGTCCCAGGATGTTTTCTTACGTTTTATGGATTCCAGCATATTTGTACTTGTGGATTGTTTTAATGGTTTAAATAAATCTCTGATCAGAGTATGTTTTTAGAAATGTATGTTTTGGTTGTCGAATGTTTCTGTTTTTACTTGGAATCCGAAATGTGTTTTTCATAATGTCTTCTATTCCCAATACATGCATTGGGGTAAAGGCCATTTAGAACCCCTTTTGGGTCGGGTCTTTACAGAAATCATGCTAGTCGGGAATTTAGAGCAGAGCACCTATCACTAAACATGCTGATAAACATAAACAAGCATATAAACAACAATCACATAATATATAGCACGGCCCACACAACTCCGGTAAGAAATCCTTACCTGGTCGGAAGGCAACTACACACAAGAATCCTAAGCTACGATCGATCCCGAGCTAGCTAATGATGTAAGAGCCCGACCCAAAACACGGTCCTAAACCTGGGTTTTCACTCAGCATGCTAGTTAAATATGTCAACAAGCGGTTTAGTGCTCATATTTTAAAACTTTACAAAACATTTGAAAACGGGGAACACTTAAAAGCATAACCAACAATTTTCATTAAGCAAATCCAACAGAGTAAAAACAAGCCTGGCCAGTATTTATAAAAGAACACACAAACAGTTAAAACAACTTTTAAACAACATCCCCCTAGGACTCATGTCCATCTACATGCTGAACAAATAATGCAAATAATAAATGACAGAGTGCCGGCAGCTCCCATGATCAATCAACTCCCTCCGCTAGCCGTCCCGGTGCTGTCCCAAGTTACCTGGTGGAAAACCACAAAAATAAGGGTGAGTATAAACATACTCAGTAAGAATCCCCAACCGGGGTACGATACGATACATCAGTCATCTAGCACCCTAGTATTCATACAAACAGTTACCAACACAGATCATAGCTCAACGAGCTTACAAGGCAAGATCCGGAATCCTCGGAAGTCTCCTACTTCCGGCCTAATGATTGGTTCTCATAACCAATCCCGGGATATCTCCGAGGGTCTTTCTCCCTCGGCCAATTGATCAGCTCAAGAACCGATCCCAAAGATGTCCGACACCCTCGAGGGTCTTTCTCCCTCGACCACAATGATTAGTTCAAAAACCAATCCCAACGGGTGTCCTCGAGGGCCTCTTACCCTCGCTAATAAATCTGGACTATCGGGAGAGTACCCGAACTCTGGCTCTAAACTGGAAGAAACTGGTGTACTCACGAACATTAGCCCAGGGGAGCTCTCTGAACCGGCGCCTAATGCGTGTGCGCTTACACCGCATGCTGCTGCAACCGGCGTAAATGTGGGGCCAAGGTACAAACTACGCGGGCCAGGTAAACATGCCTAAAACTCGGAAGCGGTGTCACTGAACACAGTAGTGCGAGGCCCTCGGCAGTCATCTGTGCAGCCTGTACCACAGACCTGAAGCTAAGAACCGGCCAAGGCAGGCTTGCACCGGTTGCAGGGTTCCGCTCTAGCAGGCTACAAACTAGGCTTATGCGGATGTGGTAGCTACATCCACATCGACGGTCGGGGGGAAGCAATGGACGTTATGCTTCGCTCTCACACCCGACCCGTGGGGACAAAGTACGTTATGTCCGCTCTCAACCTCTGGATGATGACAAACCCTACTACACTAGCTAAGATTATGAAATCACTGATTCCTGGCTATACATACATATCAACATCAATCACACTTAACCTAGCATGATACTACGAACTTAAAACAGGAATCATAAGCATGCTGGAAAAACAAACCTAGCATGGCACTAACATGTACAATCAGACAAACATGCTAGCAAGAGATCAATCATAGCTGCCCTATCACTATCATGCTCATAACAACAAACATACATACAAGGCACATCATGATAATATCGCAGGGTCCACACAACCACGGTAAGGAATCCTTACCTGGAAACAAGCAGAAATAGCTATCATAAATCAACCAAGCAACCCTCGAGCTTCTAAGAGAACCCGAGCAACCTAAGCATTTTATAAAAATATCCTAATTAAATAAACAGCAGCCAACAGCTTAGGACCCAAGGGAGAAAAGACTCGGGAAATACCATCCGAGAAGCCACAAGGCTCGGGCCACACCAACACAGCAGGGCAGGCTGTCGGCAGCAAGGAGGCTGGCGCTGGGCGCAGGCGCGATAAGGACACGGGCGCGCTGGCGTGAGCACTGGCGAGCAGACACGCTGGAGCGGGCGCGCGGCGAGGCAGACTGGGCTGCGGAGACGACAAGCGAGCGACAGCGTACGGGCTGGCGCGAAATGAGCGCGCGCGCAGCGACAGCAGCCGAGCGGCAGCGAGCGGCGTCGAGTAATCTGAGCGTCGCGACCACCGGGCGAGGCAGGGTGAGCAACTGGTGCGGCGCTGGGGCGAGCGACGCGGCGATGCATCTGGCGGGCGTGGCCAGTGTGAAGCGGCAGCTCTAGGGGAGCAGACGGCGACAGAGACATGGGCTTGGCTTCTGGGCTGCGACGGGGTCGAGGCGCGGTGCAGGCGTGCGTGGGTCATCTGGGCGCAGAGCAGGGGTTGACTATAAGGACCCGACCCGAGAAACGGTCTCTAACCTAGATCCTTACTTAGCATGCATGATTAAGAATGTAAAACATCATTCAGAGTTCCGAATTTAAATCTTTGCCATCAATACATTTAAACGAAAATCGTAATTCCAATAAATAAAACAAACAAGTAAGTGACTGATCAGTACTTTCTTAAAAAAAATCAAAGGGAATGGTTCGAGAAACATAAAATAGTTTTTGAGTGCTTTCCTAGGGTCTTAAGTCCCACTACATGCTAATTCATAAAAATAATAAAAGAACGTGCAACTCATAGTCAGCCATCCATGATCACCCAGCAGCCTCCTCCTAGCCATCCAGCCTCTGTCCCAAGTTACCTGGTGGAAAACCACAGAAAAATAAGGGTGAGCAACAAGTTACTCAGTAAGAATCCCCAACCAGGGTACAATACGAAAACATCTCATTTAGCACAAGAACATGCAACCATACAATGTTTTAGAGCATACAGTTGGGTTAAACCTTACGCCCCTTCTGGAGCTTGCCTATTCGAAGGCTTACAGCTACAAACTACCCTAGGTTTTACACCTGGGTGCCCTTCAGGCCTTGCACAACCTAGGACTCAGTGATGCCCATCGGGGACTTACACACCTAGGATGCCCATCAGGGTCTTATACCTCCAACTCAATGATGCCCATCGGGGACTTATACACCTAGGATGCCCATCGGGGTCTTACACCTCCAACTCAGTGATGCCCATCGGGGACTTATACACCTAGGATGCCCATCGGGGTCTTACACCTCCGGATGTCCATCGGGGTCATACCCGAGCGGGACCTAAACTAGTTACCCCTACAATCTTCTGCACCTTACATCACCTGTCTAACCCTAGCATGGATCTAACAGCATACAACGGGGAACATGGATATGCCAGGATGGAAGAACCTAGCATGGAATTATTAGAATACAACATAAAGCATGGATATGTCAAGATAGGAGAACCCTAGCATGGAACTAACGGAACGCAAACATAACACGAACACGAAATCAAAAGCAAGCATGAATCCTATCCACTAGAAACTCATACAGTTACAAAAATCAATATGCTAACAAGTCTTCGCAGGGTCCACACAACCCCGGGTAAGAAATCCTTACTTGGAAATAAGTGGGGAATAACTTTCGCAAATCAATTAACGACCCTCGAGCTTAAAGCGAACCCGAGCAACCTAAGCAAGTAATAAAATTATTCTAATTAACCAAAGAGCAGCTAAAATCATGAAGTCCAAAGGGTGGAGGCTCGGAAATTTACCAACCGAGAAGGCACCAGGCTCGACAAGGAAGGCGAGCAGGCAGGGCGTGCGGAGCGACAAGCTGTTGCGCGTGTAGTCGAGCGCTGGCGCGGCGCTGGGGCTGCGCTGCTGGGCAGCTGGTGTAGAATGGGCGCTGATTCTCGCAAGAAGGCGGCGCGCGGTCCACGGCAAAGACGACAGCGACGCGCGGCTAGGCGAGCGACGAGCGCGAAGCGGTTGGTGTCTTTGCCGCTTGCGGACGCGGATGGTGCTGGGTGCTGAGCGGGGGGCATCGCGTGCGGACGCGAGCTGGCGAGCGAGCTCGCTGGAACAGGCGCGTGGGCGACACTGAGGCGCGGACGAACGGCGACGCGGCCGGTGAGTTGGGGCGCTGTCGTGCGGATCTGATAAGATGGGAGCGCCGCGCGCGTCTTGGCTGGGCGCGTGCAGTCGCGGCAGCAGTACCGAATGGCTCGTAGGTGGGCTGGTTTGCAAGGGTGCTCGGTGAGGCCTGGGCTGGCGGCCATGCGCGGCGAGGCAGGGCCATGGACGGCAACGGCGAGGGTGTGGGGAGAGAATGGGGGTTTGCGTGAGAGTGGAGCTCTTCTTTTCTTTTTTTTTTCTTTTTCCTTCCTTCCCTAAGTTAAATAGGCTTTGGGAATCTCAAATTCCCTTCCCAAGGCTTCCCCCCCTTCGAGCCCTGGCCAACGCATTTATTTTTCCTTAATTAATTCCAAACTCCCTTCCCTCCTTGAAGCTAAGGGTTCGAGCCGTCCAATTCATTTTTTTTAAACTAATTTTCATTTACCTAAAATCCGGGCTGTTACAATACTCCCTCCTTGGAGGACTTCCGTCCCCGGAAGTCGCTGCACTAAAACAACTCCAGGTAGTTTCTCCTCATCTCCCCTTCCAACTCCCAAGTAGCTTCCTCAACTCCCTGATTCCGCCACTGCACTTTCACTAAATCAATAGCTCGGTTCCTCAAGACTTACTTCTCAAATGCTAAGATCTTTATGGGTTTTTCCTCAAAGCTCAGGTCACGGTTCAGCTGCAAAGGCTCAAAATCTATGACATGCAAAGTGCACGCCACATCTGGGCGAGCATCGAAACATGGAACACACTATGCACTGCAGCCAAGGATGGCGGCAATGCTAATCGGTAAGTTACGGCCCCAATCCTCTCGAGGATCTCAAATGGTCCAACAAACCTGGGGCTCAGCTTCCCCTTCTTACCAAACCTCAGAACTCCACGCATCGGAGCTACCTTAAGGAACACATGCTGGCCAACCTCAAACTCCAACTCTCTACGCCTTACATCTGCGTAACTCTTTCGCTGCTGCGCTGCAGGCGGACAACATACTGAGCTCGATTTTACGGACATGACCTCATTGGTCAAGCTGGAGCAACTCCGGACCCAATACACTGTCTCAACCTCTTCCTGCATCACAGGGATGCTGCGGCGCTTACCATACAACGCTTCAAACGGTGCCATCTGAATGGTCGACTGGAAACTATTGTTGTAGGAAAACTCCATCAAATATAAGTACTGGTCCCAACTACCCGGGAAATCTAGCACACAGGCTCGCAACATATCTTCTAAGATCTGATTTACCCGCTCTGTCTGGCCATCGGTCTGTGGGTGGAAAGATGTACTGTAGCTGCACTCTATGCCCAAACCTGCCTGAAGGGATTTCCAAAACCGTGATGTAAAGCGGGAATCTCGGTCGCAGATAATTTTAACTGGCACTCCGTGGTACCTAACTATCTGTTCAAGGAATACCGGTACATCTTGGTACATCTTGTTACCCCGTGGGTGCCAGGCAAAAGGCGAGGTGTGAGCCTCGGTCAACAACTCAATGCGAATACCGGCGTCGGCTGGGACACATAGCCGACCCTTATATCTCAAGCCACCATCTGCAAATATCACAAAATCGAAGTCACCATCAGCCTAAACCCTCTCATACAAACTCTTTAACTTAGGATCATTCAACTGGCCGTCGATAATCCTTTGCCTTATCGAAGGCTGGATGGTCAACTGAGCCACCCTAGCGGTGACATCCCCTAACAACACTGCTATTCCTGCTCTCTCGAGGTCTTTCCTTATGATACTGTTGGGGTTTGCCGACGTTGCTAGATGCGAGGTCTTTCTACTTAGTGCATCTTCCACAACGTTTGCCTTTCCAGGGTGATACAGGATCTCACAGTCGTAATCTTTTACAAGCTCCAACCACCTCCTCTGTCTCATGTTCAGGTCCTTCTGAGTGAAGAAATACTTGAGGCTTTGGTGGTCCGAGAAAATTTGAATCTTCTCCCCATACAAGTAGTGCCTCCAGATCTTAAGTGCAAAGACGACCGCTACCAACTCCATATCATGAGTCAGATAGTTCTGCTCGTGTGATTTCAACTGCCTCGAGGCGTATGCTATCACTTTACCGTGTTGCATCAAAACGCAACCCAAACCAAACTTGCTGGCATCACTGTACACCACGAACCCCCCTGTTCCTTCAGGAACTGCCAACACTGGCGCGGACGTCAAACTGCTCTTCAGCTTAGCAAAACTCTCATCGCACTTCTCATCCCAAACGAAATCGACGCCCTTCCTCGTCAACCGAGTAAGCGGTGCTGCTATAGCAGAAAATTCTGAACGAAGCGACGGTAATATCCGGCCAGACCCAGAAAGCTACGAATCACTGACACAGTCGTCGGTATGGCCCACGAACGAACGACCTCTATCTTTGAAGGGTCCACAGCCACTCCCTCCTTAGACACAACGTGCCCTAGAAAAGCTACCTCTTCAAGCCAAAAGTCACACTTCGAAAACTTTGCATAGAGCTGGTTCTCACGCAAGGCTGACAAAATCTGCCTTAGGTGCGAAGCATGGTCCTCTTTGACTTAGAGTACACAAGAATGTCATCTATGAATACGATGACAAAGCGGTCCAAGAATGCCTTGAACACTCTGTCCATCATGTCCACGAATGCTGCTGGGGCGTTTGTTAGTCCGAAGGACATGACTACGAACTCATAGTGACCATACCTCGACCTGAAAGCTGTTTTAAGGATATCTGCATCCCGGATCCTTAACTGGTGGTAGCCTGATCTCAAGTCAATCTTCGAAAACACACAAGCTCCCTGGAGCTGGTCAAACAGGTCATCAATACGTGGCAGTGGATACTTGTTCTTGATAGTCACCTTGTTCAGTTCCCTGTAATCTATGCATAGACGCATCGAGCCATCCTTTTTCTTAACAAATAGCACGGGTGCTCCCCACGAGGACACACTCGGCCTAATAAATCCTCTGTCAAGCAACTCCTGCAACTGCTCCTTTAGCTCTTTCAGTTCAGCTGGCGCCATACGATAAGGAGCTTTCGAAATATGACGAGTCCCTGTCTCAAGCTCTATTGAGAAATCCACCTCCCTCTTTGGCGGAAGACCAGGCAACTCTTAAGGAAAAACTTCTGCAAACTCTTGCACAATGGGCACTTGCTCAACAGATAACTGATCACGGTTCTCTCCGGTCAACTTAGCTAAGAAACCCCATGCTCCTCGAGCTAGCAAACGGTGACCTTTAACTACCGAAATCACTGGCGGACACACCCCACTCTGGGTGCCCCAAAATTTAAAGCTAGGCCTACCCGGCGGCCCGAACACTACCTCCTTCCGGCGGCAGTCAATCATAGCGTGGTTATCAGCCAACCAATCCATACCGAGGATCACATCAAAACCACTCATAGCTAACACTATGACCGTAACCTGCAGAGACTCGTCGGATACCTGTATCCGACCATCCCTTACCTTCTGGCTAGCCAACATACTAACTCTTGAGGGAGTAGCAACATATAACTCAAATCCTAGGGGCTCTAAAATCATGCAAGCATGCTCAGCAAACACAGTAGAAATAAAAGAATGTGTGTGTAACAGCCCGGTTTCCAGCTAAATGTAAAATAAGGTTTTTACATTATATATTTTAATTTTTGAAAGGTGTTGTTGGGAGGACTCGAACCCTTGGCCTAAAAAGGGGTTTGGAAGCTTGGATTTAAATAAAGAAAATAAATGCGTCAGCTAGGGCTCGAAGGGGGGAAGCCTTGGGAAGGGAATTTGAGAGTTACAAGGCCTATTTAATTTAGGGAAGGAAAGAAAAGAAAAAAAAAGAACTCCATTCTCTCGCAACCCTCACCCTAGCCGCACCACACCATCGCCGCCGTCGCACCCAGCCACACCTTCGTCGCCGTCTCACCAGGTCGCCCAACCCAGGTCGCCCGCACCTGGTCGCACGCCCTGCATCACCCACTACCGCCCACCGCCGCACCGCACCGAGCCACTACCCAGCCCAGACGCTCAGCCATCGCACTCCCACGGCCGGACCGTCGCCTGCAGCGCGACACCCCCAGCAGACCGGACGCTAGCCCGCACGCCGTCCCAGCAAGTCCGCCGCTCGCTGCCGTCTCCACGACCACGGTTGCTCGCAGCGCGCCCAGCGCTTACGCTGCGTCTTTGCGCGCGCCCGATCCAAAGACTGGCGCCAGCGTGTAACGACCCGACCCGAAAGGGGTTCTAAAATAGGTCCTTACCTCAATGCATGCATTCAAATCTACACAAAATTTGCAATATGGTGTTCGGATTCTAAGTAAAAACTAAAACATAAAACATCCATTTAAAAAGTCAACATAACTTCCTCAAACATGTCCCTGTTTCCAAGCACCTGTTTCAAGGCAAATACATTTCCAAAACTTACTCTGATCAGAGATTTATTTAAAACGTACAAGCTTTACAATAGTTACAACAATGCTAGAATCCGGAAATACATTCAGAAAACACCCTATGGCTCCGTGCCCAACTACATGCATTCAGAGGACATTTAAAACATCAAACATAAATAAGACTCAGAGTTGAACAACGGGTTTCCATTATCACAACTCCTCCTCCAGCCATCCTGTCTCGCACCATGGTTACCTGTGGAAAAACCACAAAAATAAGGGTGAGTAACGAATTATTCAGTAAGAATCCCCAACCGGGGTACAATACGATATAATCAATCATCTAGTACCCAAGCATGCAAGCAAACAGCTACCAACACAGATCATAGCTCAACGAGCTTACAAGGAAAGATCTAGAATCATCGGAAGTCTCCTACTTCCAGCCTAATGATTGGTTATCCTAACCAATCCCGGGACATCACCGAGGTCTCTTTCACTCGGGGCATTGATCAGCTCAAAAACTGATCCCAAGGATGTCCTCAAGGGCCTCTTGCCCTTGCTGCAATCTGGACTTACGGGAGAGTACCCGAAGTCTGGCTCTAAACTGGAAGGAATGGTGTACTCACGAACATTAGCCCGGAGGAGCTCTCCGAACCGGCAACTAACGCGTGTGCGCGCACACAACATGCCGCTGCAACTGGCGTAAATGTGGGGGCCTAAGGACAAACTACGCGGGCCAGGTACGGATGCCTAAGACTCGGAAGCGGTGTCACTGATAACAGTAGCGCGAGGCCCTCAGCGCTCATCTGTGCAGCCTGAACCATCAACCTGAAGCTAAGAACCGGCCAAGGTAGGCTTACACCGTTGGCAGGGTTCCGCTCTAGCAGGCTACAAACTAGGCTTATGCCGATGTGGGTAGCTAAATCCACATCGGCGGTCGGGGGGGAAGCAATATACGTTACGTTGTGCACACTTTACTCCCGATTAGTGGGGACAAAGTACGTTATGTTCGCTCTCAGCCTCTGGAAGATGACAAACCCTACAACTCTATCTAAGAGTACAGAGCAAATAAATGATTCCTGGCTAGCAAACAATAACTAACATCAAACATGCTTACCTAGCATGATACTACGAACTTAAGCAGGAATCATAAGCATGCTGGAAGAACAAACCTAGCATGGCACTAACATGTACAATCACGCAAACATGCTAGCAAGAAATCAATCAAAGCTGCTCTATCACTATCATGTTCATAACAGTCAGCAAACATACAAGGCACATCATGAAAATATCGCAGGGCCCACACAACTCCAGTAAGAAATCCTTACCTGGTCGGAAGACAACAACACACAATAAAACTAAGCTGCGATCGAACCCGAGAAACCTAAAGAGAACCAAACAAACACATTAATAATCACAAATAGGCTTAAATATAATAAATAAACAGGGCTCGGCTCAAGGGCAACTCACGAGGCGCGACTGACATGCGAACGAGCCGGCTGAACGGGCGAGGCAGCTGCTGCGCGCTGAGGGGCGCAGATGGGTGCAGGGCTGGGCGCTGGGCTGCGCGCGGACGAGCGCTGGGGTGACACAAGGGCGCGCGGGCGCAGGCGCGAGCTCGGCTGGGTGATGGCGCGCAGCTCGACTCGGCACAGGGAACGGTGCGCGGGCGCGAGCTCGGCGAGCTACTGGGACGCGCACGCAGGGCGACGCGACGCGACGCGATGGCTACCGGGAGCGCGATTTGGCACGAGGTAGCTCGGACCTGGGATACACGCGAGCATTTAGACGGGCGACGCGAGGGCTGGTGGCTCGCATCGCGGCGCGGCTAGGGCTGAGCGACGCGACACTGTGCGGCAAGGGCTCGGACGATGCAACACTGGGGAAGCAAGGGGCTCGGGCGACGGGAGCTGGGCGGCTAGGGCTGGGAGACGCGACTTGGGCTGAGCAGGGCTCAGGCTGGCGACCTGGCTAGGCGAGCTGGGGGCTGGGGCTCAGGCTGGGGGGCTCGGGTTGGGGCTAGCTCGGGCTTGGGGGAGAGAGAGAGAGAGAAAAGAAAAGAGAGAAAATAAAAGAAAAATGGGAAAAAAAAGAATAAATGGGATTTTATCTCTTTTTCCATCCTTATCCATTTCTTAAAACCTTAAAATCCTTAAAATCCCATTTCCCGGCTTCCTCCTTCGAGACCCGACCAAAGCAATCTTTTCCAATAAATAAAACTCACTTAAATCCAACTCCCAAATCAACACTAAGGGCCCGGGCTCGAATCCCAAAGGAAGCACACAACCAACCATCACTTTGCCAAAAACCCAAACCACAGCCGAACTTCCAAACGACTAGCCCAAACATCTCGGGACTCGCAACCAACAACAAACAAGCCTCGACAAAGGCAGTAGCTACCTCGAAGCCCTAAAAAACCACAAATCCTGTTTGGGGAGCCAAAAGACTAAAATACCCCCAAGGGTCAAAACGGCTCTAACGACCCAACTGAACAACTGTCGAAAACTGGAATAGAAAACTGGGCCATTACACAGCGCCTGCTTCGCCAGCGCCCAGCGCCAGCGCCCATCCCAACTCCTTGTTGCCGAGACCGCGTGTCTCCTCGGTTGGTATTTCCCGAGCCTTTCCCCTTTTAGGCTTAAAGCTGCTGGCTGCTGTTTATTTATTTAGGATGTTTTTATTGTATGCCTAGGTTGCTCGAGTTCGCTTTAAAGCTCGAGGGTCGTTATTTGATTCATGATAGTTATTCTCCGCTTGTTTCCAGGTAAGGATTCCATACCCGGGGTTGTGTGGACCCTGCGAATACTTGTTAGCATGCCATGTCTTGTGATTGTATGAATTTCCTAGTGGATAGGTTGCATTCTCTTTCTTGCTTCCAGATGGTGTTGTACTTGTATTCATGATTTATTCTATTAGTTCCATGCTAGGGGTTGATTATCTTGGCATACCTTGCCCTATTTTATCCTGTTAGTTCCATGCTAGGGGTAGGCGGGTGAAGTATAGTGTAGAAGACTGTAGGGGTAACTAGTTTAGGTCCCGCTCGGGTAAGACCCCGATGGACATCTGGAGGTGTAAGGCCCCGATGGGCATCCTAGGTGTGTTAGGCCCCACTGGGCATCACTGATTCTGGAGGTGTAAGGCCTCGATGGGCATCTAGGTGTGTAAGGCCCCACTGGGCATCACTGATTTTGGAGGTGTAAGGCCCCGATGGGCATCCTAGGTGTGTAAGGCCCCACTGGGCATCACTGATTCTGGAGGTGTAAGGCCCTGATGGGCATCCTAGGTGTGTAAGGCCCCACTGGGCATCACTGATTCTGGAGGTTTAAGGCCCCGATGGGCATCCTAGGTGTGTAAGGCCCCACTGGGCATCACTGTTTCTGGAGGTGTAAGGCCCCGATGGGCATCCTAGGTGTGTAAGGCCCCACAGGGCATCACTGAGTCCTAGGTTGTGTAAGGCCCGAAGGGCATCCAAGTGTAGAACCTAGGATAGGTTGTAAATGGAAGCCCTTGAGTAGGCTCGCCCTAGAAGTAGCTCCTAGCCTAAACCAACCGTTTCTGCTCTAGGTCATTATATGGTTGCATGTCCGTGTGCTAAATGAGATGTTTTCGTATTGTACCCCGGTTGGGGAGTCTTACTGAGTGACTCGTTGTTCACCCTTATTTTTTGTGGTTTTCCACCAGGTAACTTGGGACAGAGGCTGGATGGCTAGGAGGAGGCTGCTGGATGATCATGGATAGCTGACTCTGAGTTGCACGTTTCTTTCATTGTTTTTATGATTTAACATGTAGTGGGACTTGAGTCCCTAGGAAAGTACTCAAACTATTTATGTTTCCCGAAACGTACCTTTATTTTGTTTTAAGAAAGTACTGATCAGTCATTTACTTGTTGATTTTATTTACTGGGATTTATGGTTTTGCTTAAAACGTGTTGATTGCAAAGATTTAAATTTAGTACCCGGATTGATGTTTTCCATCATTAATCATGTATGCTAAGTAAGGAGCTAGGTTAGAGACCTTTTCTCGGGTCGGATCCTTACAGTTGGTATTAGAGCTCAGAGTTATAGGTTCTGTAGACTGACCTGCAGTTGTAGGTTGTTTTCCATGATCATCAGCGCTCCGCCAGCCATCAGGAATGTCCGTAAGTTTAAGGTTAAGGGTTAAGAATTACAATACCGTTTGCACCTTGCATGTACATGACTTGTGGTTGTAGAGCAGGGAAAACAGGTTCTGACTCATTGTTGGTTTGGGTGTAGATTGCCAGTATGCTAGTCACTCGTAGAGGGCAGGGAGGCTCGAGGCCGACCACCCAGGGCATTCGTATTGATTCTGACATGGGAGGGACGTCGTCCCAAGCTGATGCTTATGTCAGGCCACTGACAGGCCCTTCTGCTGTGTTGCTCGGAGAGGGCGGGGAGGCAAATGAGCCTCGAAGGCTGCACCGGGAGTTGCTTTCGTGGAGTCCATGAGGGCTCTTATGGTTGGGTTGATGGCTGACCAGAGAGCCGAGCAGAGAGCTGAACGCGCGAGCTTTTATTAGCCGCATGGATGGAGGAGTCCGCGTTCGAGATAGAGCACTGGTATGCGACCTGTGTTTTTCTTCCGGTCTTCCGGTATGCCCTAGGGGTAATTTGGTAATTTGGTCGGGCCGTCAGTGGTCGTTTGTGTCTTTTCCGATTACTAAAATTATTGGATGGTTTTTGTAGGTTTTGGAGGGGTTTGTGGTTTGGTTTGAGCAAGGTTTGATGCAAAAGCAAAAATAAAGGAAATTGTCTTTGCACTGGGTTTGAACCGGGTCTCTGGGAAGCTTGTAGAGATGTGTGCCAATTGAGCCATTAGGTGCTCTTGTTGTTCTTTCTGCAACACATCTTAGTTAACCTTGGATTTTGGAGTTTTGGTGCATTTGGTTAAATGAAATAGAATTAGGTTTATTCCATCTTCTTCTCCAAATCTCCTCTTGGCCGCAAGCTCTCCTCTCCATAGCCCTTGCCGATTCTTCATCCTTGCTGACTCACTTGGATCGTTCATCATCATTAGGGTAGGTATCGATCTTCCTCTTCTTCTTCTCATCCGTTTGGTGTGCTTTTGGCCAAGTGAAAAGAGGTGTGTTGTGTGTGTTTGTGTTGATTGCACCCACCGAGAGAAGCCCGGCCAATGACCCATCGTCGCGACGCCCGGTACCGGCCGGATCGCGACGCCGGATCGCCCCTCGCGTCGCACCAGATCGCCCAGATCCGTAGAGCAGCCTGCCGTGCGCACCGATCGCCTAGATCCGTTGAGCGAGCCCTGCCGCGCGCCATCGCTCACCGAGTCGCCCGATCTGGTTGAAGCGCCTCCCGCGACGCCATCGCCGCGGATCGTGCGATCGCGCGCCAGCAGACGCGAGACGCTTATCGCTGCGGCGCCGCCGAGCCGCCGCTCGCCGCGCGCCCGGCCGCGTCGTCGCGCGCTCTGTCGTGACGCGCGCGCCGCGGCGCGCCTTCGAAGCGGCTCGCCGCGCTCCCGAGACGCTCGCCGCGCGCGTCTGCCTGCCGCTGCCGTGCGGCGCCAGCCAGCCTGCCGTCACCGTGCGTGCAGTGAGCGGCCAGCGCCAGCCTGCCACTGCCGTGCGTGCAGCACAGCGGCGCCAGGCCTACTGCCGTGCGGCAAGCGGCTGCGCGCCACCACTGCCGTGCGGCTTGCAGCGGCTCCAAGGTAATATGATCATGTATATCGTATTGTACCCCGGTTGGGGATTCTTCTTACTGGGTAATTCGTTACTCACCCTTATTCTCGTGGTTTTCCACAGTAATCAAGGCGGGAGACAGGATGGTGAAGGGGAAGTCGTGATCATGGAATCCTGCTTTGTCATCTCTCGACTATTTTATTTTATCATGACTCTTGACTTTTGTTATTTCCCCGAATGCATGTAGAGCGGGCACAAAGCCCCGAGGATGTTTTCTTACGTTTTGTGGATTCCAAGATATTTGTACTTGTGGATTGTTTTAATGGTTTAAATAAATCTACGATCGAGTATGCTTTTAGAAATGTATGTTTTGGTTGTTGAATGTTTTGCATTTTTACTTGGAATCGAAATGTATTTTTCATAATGTCTTCTATTTTCAATACATGCATTGGGGTAAAGGCCATTTAGAGCCCCTTTTGGGTCGGGTCTTTACAAAGAAATGACCGAGTTGGTTCAAAGAGAGGATCGCAGCTGATGCCACCAGCATCGCTTGACTCTACAGGAGCCAATTGTGAATGAGGCCGTTATGGCGGAAGGTTCTGAGGATCTAGGCAAGTGGCTGAAGGATTTTGTGAAATGGCAGCCCGAGAAGTTTAGTGCCCCTGGAGAACCGTTGGTTGCTGCCAGGTGGATTGCTGAGTTAGAATATACATTTATGGTGATGGCTTGTCCTGAGGTGCAGCGAGTTCGATGTGCAGCTCATGTGTTAGTGGCATACTGACTAAGTGGTGGTGGGATTCCACTTTGAGTGAGAGACCGGCTGGGTCTCCACCTGCCACCTGGGAATTCTTCAAGGTTGAGTTCAAGGCAAATTTTATCAGTGAAGAAGCCCAAGAAAAGATGATTGAGTTGTATTCAAACCTTAAGCAGAGGTCTGACTCGGTCGAGGTGTTTGAGAAAAAGTTTTCAGAGTACGGGTACTTCGCTAGCGCATAGATTGATTGCTACCCCGAGTTGAAGATCGGGAAGTTTATTATGCGTTTGAGAGTGGAGTGTCTCAGATGTTAGGCACGAGCCCTCGAGACTTTTGCCAAAGCGATCTGATTGGCAACTATTTATGATGGGAAGTATCCTCCGGAGCAGGTTGCTAGTGCTGTTGTGCAGAGGGCCCCAGTGTACTCGGGCCAGAAGCGTAAGTTTGACTCAGGGAGTAATGGCCGTGGGGGCGGTCAGCGCCCTCAGGGTTCTGATCATGGCGAGACCAAAGATCGAGACCAGAATCGTGATCAGCCTCGCCAACAGGGCGTAGGGAGGCCACCACCGTATTGTAAACTTTGTGGGAAGCAACATTGGGGACCTTGTGGTGGTAAACCTAGAGCTTGCTTCAACTGTGGAAAGGAAGGGCATCGGGCCTGGCATTGCAATCAGAAAGGAGTGGTGGCGCAGCCAGCTCAGCAGTAAGGGAGAGTGTATGCTACGACCCGCCAGGAGGCTGAGAAAGCCGGGGCCGCGGTGGCAGGTACCCTCCTAGTTCTTGACCACCTTGCCTTTATTTTGTTTGATTCGGGCTCCACACATTCTTTTATTTCTGCTGTGTATGCTAAGCATGCTTGCATGATTTTAGAGCCTCTAGGATTTGAGTTATCTGTTGCTACTCCCTCGGGAGTTAGTATGTTGGCTAGCCAGAAGGTAAGGGATGGTCGGATACAGGTATCCGACGAGTCTCTGTAGGTTACGCTTATAGTGTTAGCTATGAGTGGTTTTGATGTGATCCTCGGTATGGATTGGTTAGCTGATAACCACGCTATGATTGACTGCCGCAGGAAGGAGGTAGTGTTCAGGCCGCCGAGTAGGCCTAGCTTTAAATTTCGGGGCACCCAGAGTGGGGTGTGTTCGCCAGTGATTTCGGCAGTTAAAGCTCACGTTTGCTAGCTCGAGGAGCTTGGGGTTTTTTAGCTAAGTTGACTGGAGAGAGCCATGATCAGTTAACTTTTGAGCAAGTGCCCATTGTGCAAGAGTTTGCGGATGTTTTTCCAGAAGAGTTGCCTGGTCTACCGCCAAAGAGGGAGGTGGATTTCTCAATAGAGCTTGAGCTAGGGACTCGTCCTATTTCGAAAGCTCCTTATCGTATGGCGCCAGCTGAACTGAAAGAGTTAAAGGATCAGTTGCAGGAGTTGCTTGACAGAGGATTTATTAGGCCGAGTGTGTCCTCGTGGGGAGCACCCGTGCTGTTTGTTAATAAAAAGGATGGCTCGATGCGTCTATGCATTGATTACATGGAACTGAACAAGGTAACCATTAAGAACAAGTATCCGCTGCCTCGTATCGATGACCTGTTTGACCAGCTTCAGGGAGCTTGTGTGTTTTCGAAAATTGACTTGAGGTTGGGTTACCACCAGTAGAGGATTCGGGATGCAGACATCCCCAAGACAGCGTTCAGGTCGAGGTATGGTCACTTCGAGTTCGTAGTCATGTCTTTCGGACTAACGAACGCCCCAGCTGCATTTATGGACATGATGGACAAAGTGTTCAAGGCGTTCTTGGACCGCTTTGTCATTGTGTTCATAGATGACATTCTTGTGTACTCTAATTCTAAGGAGGATCATGCTTCGCACCTAAGAAAGATTTTGACAGCCTTGCGCGAGAACCAGCTCTATGCGAAGTTTTCTAAGTGTGACTTTTGGCTTGAGGAGGTAGCTTTTCTGGGACACGTTGTGTCTAAAGAGGGAGTGGCTATGGACCCTTCTAAGATAGAGGCCGTTAGTTCGTGGGCCAGACCGACGACCGTGTCGGAGTTTGGTAGCTTTCTGGGTCTGGCCGGATATTACAGCCGCTTCGTTCAGAACGTTTCTGCTATAGCCACCCCGCTCACTCGATTGATGAGGAAGGGTGTCGATTTCGTTTGGGATAAGAAGTGCGATGAGAGTTTTGCTAAGCTGAAGAGCAGTTTGACGTCTGCGCCAGTGTTGGCAGTTCCAGGGGAACAGGGGGTTTCGTGGTGTACAGTGATGCCAGCAAGTTTGGTTTGGGTTGCGTTCTGATGCAACACGGTAGGGTAATAGCGTACGCTTCGAGGCAGTTGAAACTGCACAAGCAGAATTATCCGACTCATGATATGGGTTGGCAGCGGTCGTCTTTGCACTTAAGATCTGGAGGCACTACTTGTATGGGGAAAAGATTCAGATTTTCTCGGACCACCAAAGCCTCAAGTATTTCTTCACTCAGAAGGACTTGAACATGAGACAGAGAAGGTGGTTGGAGCTCGTGAAGGATTACGACTGTGAGATCCTGTATCACCCTGGCAAAGCAAATGTTGTGGCAGATGCACTAAGTAGGAAGACCTCGCATCTAGCAACGTTGGCGAATCCCAAAAGTATCATAAGGAAAGACCTCGAGAGAGCAGGAATAGCAGTGTTGTTAGGGGATGTCACCGCTGTGGTGGCTCGATTGACCATCCCGCGCCGATAAGGCAAAGGATTATCGACGGCCATCGAATGATCCTAAGTTAAAAAGTCCGTATGAGAGGGTTCAGGTGATGGTGACTTCGATTTTGTGATATTCGCAGATGGTGGCTTGAGATATAAGGGTCGGCTATGTGTCCCCACCCGATGCCAGATGATTCGCACAGAGTTGTTGACCGAGGCTCACACCTCGCCTTTTGCATGGCACCGTGGGGTAACAAGATGTACCAAGATCTTAAGCGAGACTTTTTTGGTGGATGGGGATGAAGAGAGAGATTGCCGGTTAAATCGATCGGTGTCTCACTTGTCGGCAAGTGAAGGCGCCTAGGTAAAAATCAACAAGTTTGTTGCGCCGCTCGGGTGCCACGAAAGGAAGTGGAGTAAGATTACGGGGACTTTATTTTGGGTTTGCCGAACTCCTAGAGGTTATGCATGATTTGGGTAATCGTTGTGAGTTGACCAAGTGTGCACACTTCATTCCCGGTAGGATAAACTATACCGTGGAGCAGTGGGCACAATTGTTCCTTGAGCAGATAGTTAGGTACCACGGAGTGCCAGTTAAAATTATCTCCGACCGAGATTCTCGTTTTATGTCACGGTTTTGGAAAGCCCTTCAGGCAGGTTTGGGCACAGAGTGCAGCTACAGTACAGCTTTCCATCCACAGACGGATGGTCAAACGGAGGGGGTAAACCAGATCTTAGAAGATATGTTGCGAGCCTGTGTGTTAGATTTCCTGGGTAGTTGGGACCAGTACTTATATTTGATGGAGTTTGCCTACAACAATATTTTTCAGTCGACTATTCATATGGCATCGTTTGAGGCGTTGTATGGTAAGCGCTGCAGATCCCTAGCATTCTGGGAAGAGGTCGGAGACAGGCAGGTGTTAGGTTCGGAGTTGCTTCAGTTGACCAATGAGGCTGTCCAGAAAATCAGAGCTCGTATGTTGACTGCCCAGAGCAGGCAGAAGAGCTACGCCGATGTCAGGCGCAGAGAGTTGGAGTTTGAGGTTGGCCAGCATGTGTTCCTTAAGGTAGCTCTGATGCGTGGAGTTCTGAGGTTTGGTAAGAAGGGGAAACTGAGCCCCAGGTTTGTTGGATCTTTCGAGGTCCTTGAGAGGATTGGGGCTGTGGCTTATCGGTTAGCATTGCCGCCGTCCTTGGCTGCAGTGCATAGTGTGTTCCACGTTTCGATGCTCTGCCAGTATGTGGCAGACCCTTCGCACGTCATAGATTTTGAGCCTTTGTAGTTGAACCGTGACCTGAGCTTTGGGGAAAAACCCATAAAGATCTTGGCATTTGAGAAAAAGGTTTTGAGGAATCGAGCCATTGATTTAGTGAAAGTGCAGTGGCGGAATCAGGGATGAGTAAGCTACTTGGGAGTTGGAAGGGGAGATGAGAAGGAATTACCCGGAGTTGTTTTAGGTACAGCGACTTCCGGGGACGGAAGTCTTCTAAGAAGGGAGTATTGTAACAGCCCGGTTTCCAGCTAAATGTAAAATAAGGTTTTGACATTATATATTTTAATTTTTGAAAGGTGTTGTTGGGAGGACTCGAACCCTTGGCCTAAAAAGGGGTTTGGAAGCTTGGATTTTGTAACAGCCCGGATTTCAGTTAAATGGAAATTAGTTTAAATAAAAAAGGGAATAGGAGGGCTCGAACCCTTAGCCTCAAAGAGGGAAGGGAGTTTGGAATTAATTAAGGAAAAATAAATGCGTTGGCCAGGGCTCGAAGGGGGGAAGCCTTGCGAAGGGCATTTGAGATTCCCAAAGCCTGTTTAACTTAGGGAAGGAAGGAAGAAAAAAAAAAGAAAAAAAGCCCCACTCTCGCAAACCCTCACCCTCTCCCCGCACCCTCGCCGTCGCTCGTTGCCGCCCATCGCCGCCGCCACGCCACGCGCGACCACCAGCCGCCGCTGCGGCGCGATCTTGCAGCCAGCCCAGCCTTCGCGCCGCACAAGGTCGCCCAACCCAGGCCGCCGCACCAGACTGCCGCACTAGGTCGCACAACCTACACCGCCCATCGCCGCCGTCGCGCGCGCGACGACTCGCACCGCCCTGCCGCCGTCGCGCCGCGCGCCGCACGATAACGCCGATGCCGTCAAGTCTACATCGCGCCCCGCCAAGACCGGCTGAAGTCGTTTCGTCGCGTCGCTCGCTTCGCCCGCCATGTGCCCTGGGGCCGAGACAAAGACGTCGCGTGCCATCCACGCAGCCCACTTCGCCCGCTCCGCGCCCGCGCCGTCCGTTGCCTTGCGCGCGCGCGCGGCAGCGTAGCGTCGTCGCGTCTTGCCGCCAAGCGTTGAGCCAGCGTCAGCAATACACCAGCGCCCTGCCACACCAGCAGCGCCCACTCCTGCCCTTGTGTAAGGAACCGACCTGAAATACGGTCCTAAACCTAGGTCCTCACTCAGCATGCAAGTTAAATATTTCAACAAGCGGTTTAGTGCTCATATTTAAAACTTTTTCAAAACATTTGGAAATGGGGAACACTTAAAACATAACGAGCAATTTTCATAAAGCAAATCCAACAAGGTAAAGTAAGCCTGGCCAGTATTTATAAAAGAACATTCAAAACAGTTTAAACAACTTTAACATCATTCCCCTAGGGCTCCTGTCCATCTACATTTGAATAAATAAATGCAAACAATAAACAACAGAGTCTAAGTGACCCCCATGATCAAACGGCTCCCTCCGCTAGCCATCCCGGTGTCTTTGTCCCAAGTTACCGTGGGAAAACCACAGAAATAAGGGTTAGTATAAACATACTCAGTAAGAATCCCCAACCGGGGTACAATACGATACATCAGTCATCTAGCACCCTAGCATACATGCAAACAAAAACGAGCTCAGAAACCTCAGGTTGGCTCAGACTAACTGACAGACTAGAAATTGCCTATTCAAGGCTTACATCTACAGCCTATCCTAGGTTCTACACCTGGATGCCCTTCGGGGTCTTACACAACCTAGGACTCAGTGATGCCCATCGGGGACTTACACACCTAGGATGCCCATCAAGGTCTTACACCTCCAGACTCAGTGATGCCCATCGGGGACTTACACACCTAGGATGCCCATCGGGGTCTTACACCTCCAACTCAGTGATGCCCATCGGGGTCTTACACCTCCAACTCAATGATGCCCATCGGGGACTTACACACCTAGGATGCCCTGTAAGAACCCGACCCAAAACATGGTCCTAAACCTGGGATCTTACTCAGCATGCAAGTTAAATATGATAACAAGCGGTTTAAAGCTTATATTTAAAAACCTTTCAAAACATATGAGAAGGGGGAGCCCTTAAAACATAACCAACAATTTTCATTTTAAACAATCCAACAAAGTAAAACAACCTGGCCAGTGTTTAATAAAATGTACAATACAATTTAAGCGACGTTTTAAACAATGTTCCCCTAGGACTCCTGTCCATCTACATTTGAATAAACAATGCAATAATAAAAAGGCAGAGTGCATGGCGGTTCCCCATGATCAATCAACTCCCTCCGCTAGCCCTCCCGGTGTTGTCCCAAGTTACACGAAAGATAAATAAGGGTGAGTATAAACATACTCAGTAAGAATCTAGCAACCGGGGTACAATACGATACATCAGTCATCTAGCACCTCAACATGCAAGCAAACAACTATCAACACAGATCATAACTCAACGAGCTCATAAAACAAGATCGGAAACATCGGAGTCTCTTACTTCCGAAATCATCGGAAGTCTTCTACTTAGGCCTAATGATTGGTTCTCATAACCAATCCGGGGCATCTCTCGAGGTCTTTCTCCTCGGCCAATTGATCACTCAAAACCGATCCCAAAGATGCCCGACACCCTCGAGGGTCTTTCTCCTCGACCATATGATCGACTAAAAGCCAATCCCAAAGGGTGTCCTCAAGGGCCTCTTACCCTCGCTAACAATTTGGACTATCGGAGAGTACCCCCGCACCGCTCTAAAGCGGAAGGCGGTGTACTCACGAACATTAGCCCGGGGAGCTCTCCGAACCGGCGACGGCGCGCGTGTGCGCGCAAGACACCGCATGCTCATCTCGCAACCGGCGTAAATGCGGGGCCTAAGGGCAAACTACGCGGTCGTGCACGCATGCCTAAAGACTCGGAGCGGTGTCACCGAACACGAGTGAGTGCGAGGCCCTCGGCACTCATCATGCGGCACTGTACCACCGACTGAAGCTAAGAACCGCCAAGGCAGCTTGCACCGTTGCAGTTGTGGTTCCGCCTAACAGCTACAAACTAGGCTTATGCCGATGTGGTAGCTACATCCACATCATTTCGCCGGGGAAGCAATGTACATTATGCTTCGCTCTACTCTCGACCGGTGGGGACAAAGTACGTTATGTCCGCTCTCAGCCTCTGGATGATGACAAACCCTACTACGCTATCTAAGAATACCGAGTAAATCAATGATTCCTGGCTAGCAAGCAATGACCGACATCAATCACGTTTACCTAGCATGATATTACCACTTAAACAGGAATCACAAGCATGCTGGAAGAACAAACCTAGCATGGCACTAACATGTAAAATCAACAAACATGCTAGCAAGAGATCAAACAAAGCTGCCTATCACTATCATGCTCATAACAATCAGCAAACATACAAGGCACAATCGAGATATATCGCAGGGTCCACACAACCACGGTAAGAAATCCTTACCTGGGACAAGCAGAAAATAATCACAAATCAACCAAGCAATCCTCGAGCCTCTAATCGAACCCAAACAACCTAAACATAAAATAAATGTAACAGCCCGGATTTTAGTTAAATATAAAATAAGGATTAAAAGATGATTTTGGAGGACTCGAACCCTCGGCCTCAAAGAGAGATGGGAGTTTGGAATTAATTAAGGAAAATAAATGCGTCAACTTGGGTTTGAAGGAAGAAAGCCTTGGGAAGGGAATTTTAGATTTCCAAGCTTATTTAATTTGAGGAAGAAAGAAAAAAAAAAAAAAAAGAAAGAAGAAAAGCACTCCTCTCGCAAACCCTCTCCCCACACCCCGCCGCGCCGCCATCGCCGTCGCCGCACTCGCCTGCCCCTTGACCGCCGCGCCGATCAGCCCACCAGAAGAGTCGATGTCGTCGCTCGCCGTCGCCGCACTGCGGCGCACTGCCACGCCTCGCCGCCGCCACCGCGGCGCGTCGCCCAGCGTCGCCATCGCCGCCGTGTGCCCAGCGCCGCCGCCGCCCGCCTGCGGCGCTCCGCCAGACCGCTCGCATCGCTCTGTTCGGCCGCATCCGCACGACCGCGCGCACCCGGCCGCCGCGTCGTTCGTCCGTCCGCGCGCATCGCTCTGTCAGCCGCATCCGCACGACCGCGCGCCGGCCGCGTCGTTCGTCCGTCCGCCCGCGTCGCCCCTTCGGCGCGCGCGCGTCGTCCCAACGTGTCGCTCGTTCCGCGCGCGCCGCGGCCAGTCGCCGCGACATCGCCGCTGCTGCCGAGCGCCTTGACCGCGCGCGCGCCGAGCGATGCAGCGCCAGCGCCAGTCTGGCGCGCGCGCGCGCGCCAGCGCCAGCGCCCTGGCCGCGCCAGCCGGCGTCGTTCTTGCTCCCTGCTGCCGAGGCGTGTGTCTTCGGTTGGTTGTCGGAGTTCGCTTAGAAGCTCGAGAGTCATCCGCCGATCGTTGGTTCTATTCACTTCCGGTAAGGATTTCTTACCGGGGTTGTGTGGACCTGCGAATACTTGATAGCATGCTATGTGTTGTGTTTGTATGAAATCGCTAGTGGATAGGTTGCTTGTTCTTTCTTGTTTTCGAGATGGTTTTGCGCTTGTGATTCCCGATATATCTGTTAGTTTCATGCTAGGGGTTAAATTGTCTCGGCATAACCGTGACCACGTTATCTGTTAGTGCCATGCTAGGAATTGGTGGGTGATGTATAGTGTAAGAGATTGTAGGGGTAACTAGTGCGCCCCGCTCGGGTAAGACCCGATGGACATCTGGAGGTGTAAGACCCCGATGGGCATCCTAGGTGTATAAGACCCCGATGGGCATCACTGAGTTGGAGGTGTAAGACCCCGATGGGCATCCTAGGTGTATAAGTGTAACGGCCCAGTTTTCTATTTCGGTTTCCCAGGAGTTTTCGGGACATTATGCGGATGTTCGGATGGGCCGTTAGAGCTTTTTAACCTTTAAGGGTATTTTGGTATTTTGCTCCCGGTCGAGGTTGAGAATTTTCGAGGGCTTGTGGTCATTTCGGCCTTCGTTGAGACTTGATTAATGTTGGTTGCAAGACCCAAGGAGTTTGGGTTAGTTGATTAGAAGTTCGGAGACATTCCGGTTGATAGCAAAATTAATTGGAATTTAATTGGTCCCATTGCGATTTGAACCCTTTCCCTATTGGTGAAATTGGAGTTTTTAGAAAAAGAAGATTTAGTTAAAAAGAAAAGAATTTCTTTAGCCGGGACCCGCAAGAGAAAGCCTTGGGAAGGGATTTTAGACCCATTTAAATTAGGAAAAGGAAAAGAAATCGTATTCCCCTTGTTTTGGAAAAATCTCTCTCTCTCTCTCTCTCTCTCTCTCCTAGCCGACCTCACCAAGAAACCCTAGCCGCCCGAGCCGCACCCCCGCTCAGCCCTACTCGTGAGCACTGCGCACGGCAAAGAAATTGCCCATGCCCAGCGCGCCCGATCGCAGACTTGCCTCGCCTAGCCCAGACGCGTCGCGCCGATCCGCACGAGCCGCTTCAGACGCGCGCGCGCGCGCCGCTGCTTTGCGCGCCGAGACAGCGTCGCCGCTATTATCCTCGCGAACCCGACGTCCCGCTTTACCCGCGCGCGCCGAGCAGCGCAGCGCCGGCCTCGCCAGCGCGCCCTGCGCCCGCGGCAAGGCGCCGTCCCTTTGCTGCTGCCGAGACGTGTGCCTTCTCGGTTAGTAAATTCCCGAGCCTCCACCCTTTGGACTTCCTGATTTTAGATGTTGTTTATTAATTAGGATATTTTATTACTTGCTTAGGTTGCTCGGGTTCGCTTAAAAGCTCGAGGGTCGTTATTTGATTCGGGATAGTTAACCTCCACTTATTTCCAGGTAAGGATTCTTACCCGGGGTTGTGTGGACCCTGCGAATAGTTGATAGCACGCTGATCACTGTAATTATATGAGTTTCTAGTGATAGGTTACATGTTTTCTTTTGATTCATGTTCGTGACATGTTTACATCCGTTAGTTCCATGTTAGGCTTTCCTATCTTGATAGAACCATGCCGCCATTTGTATCTTGCTAGATCCAAGTTACAGTTAGATGTGCGATGTATAGTATAGAGGACCGTAGAGGCAACTAGTTTGGGGTCCCGCTCAAGGGCAAGACCCGATGGACATCCGGAGGTGTAAGGCCCTATGGGCATCCTAGGTGTGTAAGGCCCTTTGGGCATCACCGATTCTCGAGGTGTAAGGCCCTATGGGCATCCTAGGTGTGTAAGGCCCACCGGGCATCACCGAATACGGAGGTGTAAGGCCCTATGGGCATCCTAGGTGTGTAAGGCCCTTTGGGCATCACCGAACCGGAGGTGTAAGGCCCTATGGGCATCCTAGGTGTGTAAGGCCCACTGGGCATCACTGATACTGAAGGTGTAAGGCCCGATGGGCATCCTAAGTGTGTAAGGCCCCACTGGGCATCACTGTGTCCTAAGTGTGTAAGGCCCCACTGGGCATCACTGTGTCCTAGGTTGTGTAAGGCCCGAAGGGCATCCAAATGTAGGACCTAGGAGAGGCTATAGACGGAAGCCCTTGAGTAGGCTCGCCTTTGAAGTAGCTCATAGCCTACACCAACCGTGCCCGCTCTAAGTCATTGTATGGTTGCATGTCCGTGTGCTAAATGAGATGTTTTCGTATTGTACCCCGGTTGGGGATTCTTACTGAGTAACCTGTTGCTCACCCTTATTTTCTGTGGCTTTCCACCAGGTAGCTTGGGACAGAGACTGGATGGCTAGGAGGAGGCTGCTGGATGATCATGGATAGTTGACTCTGGGTCGCACGTTTCTTTAAATGTTTTCCTTAATGATTTAGCATGTAGTGGGACTTGGGTCCCTAGGAAAAAGCACTCAAACTATTTTATGTTCTCGTACCGTTTTCCTTTGAATTGTTTTAAGAAAGTACTGATCAGTCATTTACCTGTTTTATTTAATTGAAATCATGGTTTTGTTTTAAAAGTGTTTACTGCAAAGGTTTTAAATTTCAAGCTCTGAATGGCGTTTTACATTCTTAATCATGCATGCTTAGTAAGGACCTTAGGTTAAAGACCGTTTCTTGGTCTGGTCTTTACTGATTTGGTATCGAGCTCGAGTTATAGGTTACGTAGGACCGACCGCAGATTGTAGGTTGTTTTCCATGATCATCAGCGCTCAAGCGACCATCGGTATGTCCATAAGTTTAAGGTTAATGGTTAAGAATTACACATCGCATCTAGTATACATGTGTTACCCTTGTTGGGCGGTGAGAGCCCAGCGTGGGCTAGTTTTTATGCCTTGTGTAGACCGCTTGATTGTTGATTACACATTGAGGAGCAGGGACGTTTGGTATGTCCAATCGAGGAGTTGGGTGATCGTGTTGTTGTTGAGACCACGCCCGTGGTTGTCTAGACCGTGAGGCCATTTTTGGCCCCGGCGATTGGCGGCCAAGAGGAGGGGTAGAGGCTAGTCTACCTCAGAGCGAGACTCCTTGAGCAAAGTGTGCTCCCGCCATGAGAGAGTTGATGGCAGGTCTTTTAGCTATCAGAGGGCGGAGACCCAGGCGCAGATTGTAGCGCGTAGTGAGGAGTCCCGGGTGCAGATAGCCTAGTTGACAGAGTTTATTTAGGAGACACCCCCTAGTAGCTCCAGTAACCCCGGAGGTTTCCGGAAGGGCTTAATCAGCAGGTTCATGCTGATGAGTTAGTTGGAATTATTCGAGCCGCCGAGTTTGGCAAGTGGAAGCCTGAGGAGCTTGATGCTTTAGAGAACTTGCTGGTAGCGACAAGGTGGTTGACCAGGTTCGAGTTTATCATCCAAGTGTTGGGATGACCTGGTGTTCAGAGACCGATGACCTGATGTTCAGAGGTCGAGGCGTGCCGTTCTGGTGCTGTTTGATGCAGCAGTGTGGTGGTGGAAGTCCCCTGTGAGAGGCGGACCAGCAGAGTCTCCACCAGTCGCCCGGTCTATTGGCAAGTTGCCGTGTTAGTAGCTTTTGAGAAGGATGTAGAGACATCCTGTCCCCTTGCAAGCTTCTTTGTCGTTTCTGACCGATTCTTTTAGTACCCTCGTAGCCGTGGGGTAGTATGGAGTTTGCTTGTCGGGGGCTTAATCCGTTTGTGGATTTAGTGGGCTAGTAGAGTGGAGCACTCTTTTGTTTGGATGTTCCAAGTGTGGAACAAGTTGTTGCCACCCGAGGAGTTGGCCTGAGCTTTTGTTGAGCATCGAGTGGGATGCAGAAGTTGGCCTGAGCTATTATTGAGCATCGAGTGGGATGCAGGAGTAGGCCGTGGCATGTCTGTTAGGCGAGATGCCAGAGATTAGACTGCTCGAATATTTGGACTCTTGTGCCGAGTGCCATTGCCCCGTCAATTGGAGTGTGACCTTCCTTTTCTTCAAAGGGGTATAAAGCTCGTTTAGGGCTGATTTGTGTTGTAAAGAATGTAGTGCCTGTTGGCACCAAGCTTTGAGAGGAGGCCTAGATTCAGGCCAGTTGGCACTTTTGTGCAGGAGGTTCCATGGTCGCCGAGAGTATAGCATCCCCGCTAGTCTTGTACCCATTTCCTGAGGTTGCACCTGTTTGGGTTGCATAAGAGATCTAGCTAGGTGGTAGTCAGAGGACTACAAGTATGAGGTTTTCGAGGGAAAATAGGAGCATTTCAGAGTCACCAAGAGTTGGGTACCAAAGGATGTTTGAGGGGTTAAGAGCTAGCGCGTCGAGTTCTCGCTCCCTGTTTGTGAGCTTGTGAGCCGCTTTGTTGGTAGCATGATTCGGCTACCCTTTGAGTTACCCTAGTATGGGTAGTGTTGGCATCAAGGATGCATGATTAATCCGATGTTAGAGCCATGAGTTGGATGGCTGATCGAAGCACGTTTAGTGGGCACATTGGCTTGAGATATGTTAGCTTGGTATGGATGTGCTCTTGTAAGAGTGAGTTGGCCAATGTGGCTTTTCGTGGTGAGTTGGCCCGAGAGGGTTTGAACTCTTGTTGCTCCCACGGTTAGTAGTGGCTCTGTTGGAGGCAAAAGTTGCCTTGTGTGAAAATCCTTGTTGGCTTTGGATCTTAAGGAATCCGGTTGGAGCATACACGCGCGGTGTACTTTTGTGTAACTTGTTCCGTGGTTTATGTTTGTGAAACCACGAGAGGTTCGTGTTGAGGAACCAAAGTGCTCGATCTTTGAGGTGTCAAGACTTTAGTTCTTGGCAAGTGCCCTAGCTTTGGTTGTAAGGATGTCGTGCTCGTGAGCGGGTTGTTGTTTAAGCAAGTTTTGCTAGTTGGACCTTAGCTTTGGTTAGAGTTCGATTTGGAACCGAACAAGAGCGGTGGTAGCAAAGCCGCGTAGTTTCGATCGTCATGGCTAAGAGAGTTGTTCGGATCCTTACCTTGGGCGAAGGTTTGTTGTGGCTAATGTTGGAGTAGGAGGATGGCGATTCTGCGTAGCGTTCCGGTCCTTTTGGTTTTCAAGCAGTTGGAGTTGCCCAGCGTAGTTGAGATGTTGGAGAGGGTTGTGCCCGTGTAGCCGGTTGTCTGTTAGATCGTTTGACGACCGTGTGTGTCGGAGGATGATCGGAGGATCCCTAGGTTGTGGAGAGCCTCTCCAGAGCTCAGTCACCCAAGCAGTGTTCCTCGGGTGAGTTGCTTGCAGATTTGGTAGACTAGTAAGCTAGTGTTTGTTTGGAGTAGAGTTCGGATCGGTTCCGGTGAGGTGGCTAGTTGGTGTTTGGTGTTGACCAAGTTTTGGTTCTCTTGTTGTTTCAAGAGCTAGCTCGGTTCGAGCAAGAGGGCGTTGCCACGAGGACTGTTCTCTCGGTCGAAGTTTTGGGAGTTGACCCCTCCTTGGGTGGTTGAGTAAGTTCTGCTTGTTCTGGATTGGTGGTCCAATCGGTTGAGGTTTCCTCTTGGGTGTTGCTTCCAAGAGAGTTGGTTGTTGTTGCCCTTGGGTTTGAGCTAGTCGGTGAGCATGTGTGATGTTCGCCGCCCTTGAGGTTCGCTTCGGGAAATCGTTTCCGTTGAGGAGTAGTCGGTGTAGCTCTTGAGTTGTGTAGTTGATCAGAGTAAGCGCAGATGGTTAGCCCAATGAGAGGGTCCCCGCCTTGTGTTGTTAGCAAGCAAAAAGTTGTTTGTCCTCGCAAGGGCGGAGGCCACCAGTTTAAGAGTTGAGTTTTTGCCGAAAGTTGTTGGTTCTTTGGGGTTTGAAGAAAACCCTAGTTCCTTTGGTGGTTGAGTTGCACCATGGATGCCACCTCGAGTATTATCTTTGGAGATAGCCTCGTCGGTCCGTTTCCCTTGCGATGTTCCGAGTATGGAGTTTCTAGTCGCAAGATGAGTTAGGCCTAGGCTAAAAGGAGAAAGTCCTTTGAGTAGTCAGAAGACCCGACCCAAAAGGGGCTCTAAATGGCCTTTACCCCAATGCATGTATTGAAAATAGAAGACATTATGAAAAACACATTTTGGATTCCAAGTAAAAGCAGAAACATTCAACAACCAAAACATACATTTCTAAAAGCATACTCGATCGAGAGATTTATTTAAACCATTAAAACAATCCACAAGTACAAATATCTTTGGAATCCATAAAACGTAAGAAAAACATCACGGGGCTCTGTGCCCGTCTACATGCATTCAGGGAAATAACAAAAGTCAAGAGTCATGATAAAATAAAATAGTCGAGATGACAGCAGGATTCCATGATCACAGCTCCTCCTCCTTCACCATCCTGTCTTCCGCCTTGATTACCTGTGGAAAACCACACAGAATAAGGGTGAGTAACGAATTACCCAAAGAAGAATCCCCAACCGGGTACAATACGATATACATGATCATCTAGAAGAATGTATGCAAGCTATGAGTACAAACACAGAGCGGAGCACATAGCTAAGTCCACACTTGGACCTCGGATGCCAACTCGTGGTCTTAGTCCGGAAAATACCACAACACACTATACGCGCTATACGGGAACAAGTCCGGCCTCGGCCGTCTCACGGTCGTCACGAAAGGTGCAGCTCGCTCAAGATCCCGAGGAGCTCTCCGATCGGCGCCAGTAATGAGCGTAAGCGCGCACCGCATGCTACCGCAAACTCGGGGTGCCGGGTCTAGTGGCAAGCCGCTGCGCGAGTTCGATCACCATGCGTAACTAAATCTCTCCGGATCGGTGTCACCGACATAGGGGTGTGAGACACGGACACGTGAACTATGTCACTGTACCACCGCTTTGAGGCTAAGGAACCGTCGTGGTAGGCTTACACCGAAGCGGTCCTTGCCCTAACAGTGGCAATCAAGGGCTACGGCCGAACACGCCGAGGACGCGTGCCGATCGCCGAGGGACGAGGCAATGCCAAGTCATCATCCCGACCGTTGGGGCATTTAACAGTCTGCCACCCTCACCCAAGATTGCAGGGCCAGCCGTTAGGGTTAGCTAAACCCTAACGGGATCAGGGACGGAGTACCATCTCGTACGTCCCTGTCGGGGATGCAAGTTACGTTATGCATCCGGCCGGATGATGCTACCTACGAACTCTAAACCATAGCAATAATAACAATTCAATCAATGCGATCAAAGATGCGTGCTCAACGAGATACAAGGAACCTAGCATGATACTACGAAGCAAGAACAGATATCGAACATGCCGAATGGAACAACCTAGCATGGGCTAACATGAGAAACAATACAAGAGTTCATGCGATCAGAATTGAACAGAGCACCTAGGGCTAAACATGCTAGTAATCATACACGTGCATACAAAACAACAATCACAAATATACCGCAGAGGCCCACACAACTCCGGTAAGAAATCCTTACCTTGGTGGGGAGGCTTCTACACACAAATCCTAAGCTGCGGAACAATCCCGAGCTAGCGGCGGGAACCTAGCAAACCAATAATAATCGCGATCCAAAACGTCTAAACAACAAAAGAACAAGCAAGCTCGGCTCAAAGGGAACTCACGCGGCACGCGGCGACACGAGCTTGGAGCTGCCGGCAAGCCGGGCACGGAAGGGCTGGCGCTGGCGCTGCCTGCGCGGCATGGCAGTGACGCGCTACTGGCCGCACGCCGCACGGCACGGCGGCAGGAGGGCGCAGCGCTGGCGAGCGTCCTGCGGCGAAGGTGCGCGCGGCGCTGGCGTCGCGGCGCGGCGGCGACGGACGCGTGGCCGGGCGCTTGCGGTGAGTAATTCGGGCGAAGGCGCGCTGGCGCTGGCGCGCGAGCAGCGACGCGAACGCTGGGTGGCGCGCAGCAGCGGCTTCGAAGCGCGCTGGCGCTAGCGTCTGGCGTCTTCTGGCTGGCGCGCTCGCACGCGATCTGGCGTCTTCTGGCTGGCGCGACCGCACGATCCGGCGGCGATGGCGCGCGGGAGGGCCGCTTCAGCAGACCGGGCGATCCGTGCGACGGCAGGGCCGCTCAACGGATCTGGGCGTCTGGTGCGCGATGGCGGCGTGGACGGTCGCCAAGCCGCTGTCCGCCTGGCGATCGTGTGCGACAGCAGGGCGATCTATGCCGCCGCTTCTCTACTGGCCGCAAACAACACAACACACACAACACTCTACTTCTTACCTTCGGCCGACATCAATAACCAAATGAGGAGATGAAGAGGATGAAGACTTACCGGAATGATGATGATCGAACCCAAGGAGATGCAAGGGAAAGAAGAATCGGCAAAGGCTATGGAGAGGAGAGCTTGTGCGGCCAAGAGGAGATTTGGAGAAGAAGATGGAATAAACCTAATTCTATTTCATTTAACCAAATGCACCAAAACTCCAAAATCCAAGGTTAACTAAGATGTGATGCAGAAAGAGCAACAAGAGCACCTAATGGCTCAATTGGCACACATCTCTACAAGCTTCTCAGAGACCCGGGTTCAAACCCAGCAAAGACAAATTCCTTTATTTTTACTTTTGCATCAAACCTTGCTCAAACCAAACCTCAAACCCCTCCAAAACCTACATAAAACCATCCAATAATTTTAGTAACTAGAAAAGACACAAACGACTCGACTGGCCCGACCAATTTACCAAATTACCCCTAGGGCATACCGAAGACCGGGAAGAAAAACACGGTCGTTACAATATTCCCTCCTTTTTATGACTTTCGTCCTCGAAAGTCCTTAAGACGTAAATAGCTCGGGGTAATGCAATCTCATCTCGTCTTCCCGCTCCCAAGTGGCTTCCTCGTAACCCCGATTCTTCCATCGAACCTTTACCAAACGAATCTCGCGATTACGCAACGTCTTGGTCTCAAAGGCAAGGATCCTCACCGGCTTCTCCTCGAAGTTCAAATCCTCATTCACCGCAAAGGCTCAAAGTCCACAATGTGCGACGGGTCCGGCACATCGCCTCAACATCGATACATGAAAAACACTATGCACCGCGTGATAGTGACGGAGGTAGGGCTAACCTAGGTAAGCAACTCTCGCCAATCCTCTCTAGGATCTCAAATGGACCAACAAAGCGGGACTCAACTTCCCACGCTTGCAAACCTCGGAACACCTCGCGATCGGAGCAACCTTAAGGAACACATGCCGACCAACCTCAAACTCCAAATCTCGACGCCGAACATCGGCGTAACTCTTCTCCGCTGCTCTCTCTGCGCTTGTCAACATACGAGCTCTAATCTTCGCCTTTGCACCATTGGTCAAGCTGCGCAGAACTCGGGACCCAAAACACGTCTATCACCAACCTCTTCCCGAGAACACGGGGACCGATAACGCTTACCATACAATGCCTCGAATGGAGCCATCCGAATCGCCGATCGTAATCGTTGTTATAGGCAAACTCCATCAAGTACAGATCATGGTCCCAATGCGCAGGAAATCCAACACACAAGCCCTCAACATATCCTCGAGAATCGATTCACTCTCTCGATCGACCATCCGTCTCGAGGGTGAAAAGTCAGGTCTTTGGCGCACTCTGTGCCCAAACCTGCTTGGAGCGCTCTCGAAGCGAGAAGTGAATCTGCGAGTCACGATCGGACACAATCCTCACCAAGCACACCATGATAACGGATGATCTGCTCCAAAAACAACTACGCCCCTTTGTTCCACGGTATAAGTGTCTCTACAGGGAATGAAGTGTGCGCTCTTGGTCAAACGGTCGACTATCACCCAAATCGAGAGAACTTCCTCTGAGTCCTTGGCAAACCGAGATAAAGTCCATGGAGATCTCTTCCCATTTCCACAGGGTACACTCGATGCTTCGCAACAAACCGGTGGCCTCTCTGCAGGTGCCTTCACTTGCGACAAGTGAGACACCTGGTGACAAACTCTCGCCACATCTCTCTTCATTCCCATCCACCGGAAGGTGCGCTTAAGGTCTCGATACATCTTGGTACCCGGGGTGCCAAGCAAAAGGGGGTGGGCCTCCGAGAGCAACTCGCTCGCAAACCCGCAATGTCCGGAACACACAACCGCCTCTATAAGTCAACCCATCATGCTCGTGAATATACAAAGTCAAAGTCACCGTCAAGACTAACTCTATCAACCAATCTCTTAAGTGCGGGTCACCCAACTGGTCGTCTATAATCCACGCCTAATCGACGGCCGAATGATCCAATCGAGCTACCACGAGGTAACCTCTCCCAACAACAACGCGCAACCTCGGCCCGCTCGAACTCTCTCCGCAAACCGGGTGGGAACTCAACAACGCCGCAGAGTGCGACGTCTTTCTACTCAAAGCATCGGCCACTACATTGGCTTTACCGGATGGTACAAAATCTCGCATGATCATAATCCTTTACCAACTCTAACCATCTCCTCTGCCTCATATTCAACTCCTTCGAGTAAAGCAGATACTTGAGGCTCGGTGATCGGTAAACATCCGAATCCGCTCACCATACTGGTAATGCCTCCAAATCTTTAGTGCAAACACCATCACGCCAACTCCATATCATGAGTCGGGTAGTTCTCGCTCATACGGCTTGGTGACGGAAGCATAGGCAATGACCTTCCCGTCTTTGCATCAACACACAACCTAATCCAAACTTGGAAGCATCATCAGAGACCACGAAACCACTGTCCCCTCCGGATCGCCAACATCAGTCTTTGAAGTCAAAGCGCGCTTGAGCTCGGCAAAGCTCATCACACTGTTGTCCCAAACAAACTCGACACCCTTCCTCGCCGACGAGTGAGGCGAGGCTAAAGCGAAAAGTCCTTGACGAACCGACGGTAGTAACCGCCAAACCTGTAAAGTCTGCGAATCTCTAAGAATCGAAGTCGGCTTGGCCCATGAACTCACGGCCTCAATCTTCGCGGGGTCCACGGCTATACCATCTCTCGAAACCACGTGGCCTAGGAAGGCCACTGCTCCAACCAGAATCACATTTGGAAAACTTCGCATAAAGTGGTTTTCCCTCAAAGCCGCCAATACTCGCCTCAAATGCTCTGCATGGTCTTCTTTAGACCTCGAATAAATCGGGAATATCGTCAATGAACACGATGACGGTTGTCCAAAAATGATTTGAACACCCTATCCATCATGTCCATGAACGCGGTGGGGCATTGGTCAATCCAAACGACATGACCACAAACTCATAGTGACCATATCTAGACACGAAAAGTCGTCTTAGGAATGTCGGCATCCCCGATCCGCAGAATCGATGGTAACCGGATCTCGAGATCTATCTTGGAGAACATGAAGCTCCACGAAGCCGATCGAACAAATCGTCGATACGGGGCAACGGATACTTATTCTTCTTTGTCACCTTATTAAGCTCGCGGTAATCAATACATAAGCGCATAGAACCATCCTTCTTTTTCACAACAGAATCGGTGCTCCCCACGGGGACACACTCGGACGGATGAACCCTCGATCTAACATCTCCCGCAACTGAATCTTGATTCCTTTAACTCTCACTGGCGCCATACGATCACGAGCCTTCGAGATAGGGAGGGTCCTCGGCTCGAGCTCAATTGTGAAGTCAACTCTCTCTTCTTGGGGCAACCCCGTAACTCCTCAGGAAACACGTTCGCAAACTCTGCGCACGGCCGGCACGATCAACAGACAGCGAGGGGCGGCTCTTCCCGCACAACTTGGCTAGATAGCCCCATGCTCCATGAGCTAGCAAACAGCGAGCTTTCACGGTGACACCATCGGCGGGCAAACTCCACCCTGGACTCCACGAAACTAAAAGGCTGGGCCGACTGGCGGCTGAACACTACTTCTTTCCGGTGGCGGTCAATCAACGCGTGGTTAGCGACTAACCACTCCATACCAAGAATCACATCAAAACCGCTCATAGGCGTAACTATGAGCGTAGCCCAAGCAACTCTCCGGATATCTCGATCCGGCCATCCCTAATCTTATCTCTAGCCAACATATTAACTCCGAAGGAGTTGCAACAGATAACTCGAAACCTAGAGGCTCTAGTCTTAACTTAGCATGCTCAACAAACAACACAGATACAAATGAATGCGTGGAACGAGAATCAAACAAGACAAATGCGCAGTGATCTAAAACAAGAAGCGCACTCGCCACGGCGGCATCCGTGACGCTCGGCCTCTGACGGGTCGTAGCAAACACTCGACCTCTATTGCTTTATTTGTTGTTGAGTTGCCATAGTTTGGTGATCACAAAAACGGGCCATGTGTCCCTCTCTACCACAACGGTAGCACAATCTAGGTCAGGTGACAAGCTCGGCGTGGACTTTCCCACAAGTAGCACAAGCGGGAATGCGCCAGGTCCTCCCGCTGTCGGAGTGAAGCGGTGGAGCTCTCCACGATCTCTCTGTTGCAG
This sequence comes from Sicyos edulis, assembly GCA_036507275.1. NCBI lineage: Eukaryota > Viridiplantae > Streptophyta > Magnoliopsida > Cucurbitales > Cucurbitaceae > Sicyos > Sicyos edulis. Next base: position 22,131,166 of record CM071851.1, on the reverse strand, counting down.
AAAGTGCCCTTGGCGGCTGCCGCCGCCCCGAAAATCAAACTTCCTCTTACGCCCACAATTTCTTTGGGACAGGCCTGGCTGAGCAGAGGCGGCAACAACCCGCTCAGCGGGATACTTCCCATTATAGATCGTGGCTAATCGGGGACCCCTAGCATAAGTGTCGTGGGCACGAGCCACGACATCACGGGAAACACCCTACCTCAATCCGGATATGAACTTCCGAATCTTCTCCCGGTGGCAATCAAGCGAGGAGCAAAATATCCATACTCACGAGAACTTGCGCTCATATTCCTCAATGGAATCGTAACCCACGCTTGAGTTTGGAAGAGCTCCACCATCTTCTCTTGAGCCTCATCACCGATGAACTTTACCTTGAACTCGGCCTTGAAGAACTCCCAAGTAGCGGGTGGAGACCCGGTAGGTCTCTCGCTCAAGGTGGACTCCCACCACCATCTCATTGTGCCTCCTAGCACATGAGCCGCACATCTCGGCCTCTCGAATATCGGGGCACACCATGATCGGGAAGGTGTACTCCAAATGGGCAATCCACAGGCTGCCGCTAGTGCATCACCGGTGGCATCAAACTTCTCGGGCTTCCACTTCACAAAATCCTTGACCACCTACCCAACTCCTCGGCACCCTCTCGCCATATCCGCCTCTAGGGCTACTTGCTCTGAGGAGCTGGAGGTGCTACCGAGCTCTCTTGAACCAATCGAGTCATTTTGCTCGTCTGGGCTCGAGACTCTTCCCATCTTGGCGCCAACAAGGCACAGGTCTCTCGCCCTGCGGTCACTCAACATGCTGACCATAAAAGCCCTCATAGACACAACAAACTCTGCTCCGGGGAGCGATCTCACGGCGCTTCGATCGCCTCAACGCCCGCTCTAGGCGTAATGGGAGGAGGCTCTTTGGTGGAATGTCATCGATGTCGGCTTGGGACGATGTCCTGCGATGTCGATCCGATCCACGATACCTCGACACCGCTCTCGAACCTCCTCTCCGATGCGGGTGGTAGCATCTTTGGCGATCTACATCCAAACCAACAACGAATCAAAACACACTGTCACCATTCCACAACACCAAACAAGGCATACACTAGATGATAGGTATTGTAAATTCTTAACCCTTTTCCTTTCTAAAACAATAAATCTAGGCGTACACGATGATGGCGCCAGAGTCTCGATGATCATGGAAAAATGACCTACAACAAAAGGTCGGTCTCTGAGAATCTATGACTCGAGAGCTCGATACCAATCAGAAGACCCGACCCAAAAGGGGCTCTAAATGGCCTTTACCCCAATGCATGTATTGAAAATAGAAGACATTATGAAAAACACATTTCGGATTCCAAGTAAAAGCAGAAACATTCAACAACCAAAACATACATTTCTAAAAGCATACTCGATCGGAGATTTATTTAAACCATTAAAACAATCCACGAGTACAAATATCTTTGGAATCCATAAAACGTAAGAAAAACATCCCGGGCTCTGTGCCCGTCTACATGCATTCAGGGGAAATAACAAAAGTCAAGAGTCATGATAAAATAAAATAGTCGAGAGATGACAGCAGGATTCCATGATCACGGCTCCTCCTTCACCATCCTGTCTTCCGCCTTGATTACGTGGAAAACCACGAGAATAAGGGTGAGTAATGAATTACCCAAGAAGAATCCCCAACAGGGGTACAATACGATATACATGATCATCTAGAAGAATGTATGCAAGCTATGAGTACAAACACAGAGCGGAGCACATAGCTAAGTCCACACTTGGACCTCGGATGCCAACTCGTGGTCTTAGTCCGAGAAAATACCACAACACACTATACGCGCTATACGGGAACAAGTCCGGCCTCGGCTGTCTACGGTCGATCGAAAGGTGCATGGCTCAAGATCCCGAGGAGCTCTCGATCGGCACGTAATGAGCGTAAGCGCGCACCGCATGCTCACGCAAACTCGGGGGTGCCGGGTCTAGTGGCAAAATTGCCGAGTTCGATCACCATGCCTAACTAAATCTCGGATCGGTGTCAGCGACATAGGGGTGTGAGACACGGACACGTGAACTATGTCGGCTGTACCAACGCACCGAGGCTAAGGAACCGGTCGTGGTAGGCTTACACCAGAAGCGGTCCTTGCCCTAACAGTGGCAATCAAGGGCTACGGCCGAACACGGCGAGGAGGCGTGCCGATCGCCGGGACGAGGCAATGCCAAGTCATCATCCCGACCGTTGGGGCATTTAACGACCGCCACCCTCACCCAAGATTGCGAGGCCACCGTTAGGGTTAGCTAAACCCTAACGGGATCGAGGACGGAGTACCATCTCGCACGTCCTCGTCGGGGATGCAAGTTACGTTATGCATCCGGCCGGATGATGCTACCTACCCGAACTCTAAACCATAACAATAATAACAATTCAATCAATGTAGTCGAAGACGTGCTCAGCAGATACAAGGAACCTAGCATGATACTACGAAGCAAGAACAGATATCGAACATGCGAGAATGGAACAACCTAGCATGGGCTAACATGAGAAACAATACAAGAGTTCATGCCGATCGAGAATTGAGCAGAGCACCTAGGGCTAAAGATGCTAGTAATCATACACAGGCATACAAAACAACAATCACAAATATACCATGAGGCCCACACAACTCCGGTAAGAAATCCTTACGCAGTGGGAGGCTTCTACACACAAATCCTAAGCTGCGGAACAATCCCGAGCTAGCGGCGGGAACCTAGCAAACCAATAATTATCGGCATCTAAAACGTCTAAACAACAAAAGAACGACAAGCTCGGCTCAAAGGGAACTCACGCGGCACGGCGACACGAGCTTGGAGCTGGCGGCAAGCCGGGCACGCAGTAAGGCTGGGCTGGCTTGTGGCCGCGCGCACACAGCGAGGGCAGCTACCGGCTGCAGGCACTGCGCTGGCACAGCAGAGGGCAGCACGCGCGCGCGCGAAGCGTCGGGCTCGGGCGAAGGCGGCGCTGGCGCGCGGCGGCAGCGACGCGACCTTGGCGCTGGCTTGCGGGCGGCGAGCGGCGAAGCGGCAGCGCGCTGGCGCAGCGTCTGCAGGCACGCGGATGCGGCTGGCGCTGGGCGGCAGCAGCCGGGCGAAGGCGCTGGCGGCAGCGTCTGGCGTCGCTGCTGGGCGCGATCGCGATCTCGCGAGCGGCGATATGGCGCGGGGGGGCTGCTTCAACAGATCTGGGCGTCTGGTGCGCGGCGAGGGCCGCTCAAGCGGATCTGGGCGATCACAGTGCGCGATGGCGTCGCGACGGTCTGGCGCGAAATTCTTTGTCCGCCTGGGCGATCTGGTGCGACGGCGAGGCGATCTATCGGCCGCTTTGCTCTCTCTCGGGTGGCCGCAAACAACACAACACACACAACACTCTACTTCTTACCTTCGCCAAAGCATCAATAACCAAATGAGGAGATGAAGAGGATGAAGACTTACCGGAATGATGATGATCGAACCCAAGGAGATGCAAGGGAAAGAAGAATCGGGAAAGGCTATGGAGAGGAGAGCTTGTGCGGCCAAGAGGAGATTTGGAGAAGAAGATGGAATAAACCTAATTCTATTTCATTTAACCAAATGCACCAAAACTCCAAAATCCAAGGATAACTAAGATGTGATGCAGAAAGAGCAACAAGAGCACCTAATGGCTCAATTGGCACACATCTCTACAAGCTTCCCAGAGACCGGGTTCAAACCCCAGGCTGCAAAGACAAATTCCTTTATTTTTACTTTTGCATCAAACCTTGCTCAAACCAAACCTCAAACCCCTCCAAAAACCTACATAAAACCATCCAATAATTTTAGTAAGCTGGAAAGACACAAACGACCACGGCGGCCCGACCAATTTACCAAATTACCCCTAGGGCATACCTAGAAGACCGGGAAGAAAAACCTGGGTCGTTACAGTAGCCAGTTGGACTTAAGAGTTGAGTGGCAGCTTTGAGGCGAGCCTTGCTCGTTATAAGCTTGGGTTGAGTTTCTGCAGAGCAAGCCCTTCTTGGGCTTTGTTCCTAGTTGATGTGCGTTCGCGATTGGCGTTATAATTTGAGCCACGATTGAGTGGGTTGGCACAGAGATGTCGTGGCATTGGTTGGAAACCTTTGAGTTGTTATCCTCCGGCTATTGTGTTGCTAGTAGTCGCGTGATGTTTTATTCTTTCTTTGCTCGAGGTTTCCGTGAGAGGAATGTTGGTTGTTTTCTGTCTGGCGATGTTCACCTAGGCGATGGTGAACGGATTGCATTAGAAAGTTTGTTGTCGGTAGATGAGGGGCTCCGGTCTTTTTAGTTTGGTGAGTGGAGCACTGTTCTGGACCTTGTCGTTCAGGGTGGCCAAGTGCCAGAGTTTCAGCTAGTGTGAGTGGTGGTAGCCGCTTGGTGAACAGAAAAGTGCTCCTTGGCTTTGGTGCTTGATTTCTCGTAAGATGGTTGCTTTAGTGTTGTGGGCGCATGCTAGTTGGAGAAGGTTGCCTAGGGATCGATCACGATTCTTTGGTTCGAATTGGATTTCGTTAAGGATTGTAGGCAACCGGTGGGGTTCGCGAGTCTCTTGCGAAGTAAGAGTAGACCGTTTTGTTTCGAAACACAGGAGGTTCGGTTGTTTGGTCGACATGGTGAAGGGTCGAGGTGTGTGTGATAATGACTATGAGCATTGAGAGAAGTTACGCTGAGCGTGGCGTAGAGAGTTTTAGAGCTTGTGACCCGTCCATGAGTTTCTTTGTGAGTAGCGCCAGAGAGGCGTTAGAGTTGGGTTAGCGGGGCTAAGTGAGCCCTAAGATTTTAAGACCGTTTGAGAGTTCGTGCGAGTCGGAGGGTGTGACTCACCGACTAGCTATCGCATGATTTCTTCAAGCTCGATGTTAGTTCGATTTTGGTTGAGATAGTTTGTGGCGGACTCGGTGTCTTTTGGGCTTGGAGCCTTTGGGAACCCAAAAGGGTTCGGTTTCAAAGAAAGATTTGTGTTATCTTAATCGGGAGCTTGGTTGGTTAAGAATCGGTGGAGTTTCATAGAGTTGTTTCGTCTTAGGACTTTCGAGGACGAAAGTCTTAAAAGGAGGGAGTATTATAACTTGCCCGATTTTCTATTTCGATTTCCCAGGAGTTTTCGGGACATTATGCGGATGTTCGGATGGGCCGTTAGAGCTTTTTAACCTTTAAGGGTATTTTGGTATTTTGCTCCCGGTCGAGAGGTTGAGAATTTTCGGGGCTTGTGGTCATTTCGGCCTTCGTTGAGACTTGATTAATGTTGGTTGCAAGACCCAAGGAGTTTGGGTTAGTTGATTAGAAGTTGGAGACATTCGGTTGATAGCAAAATTAATTGGAATTTAATTGGTCCCATTGAGATTTGAACCCTTGCCCTAATGGTGAAATTGGAGTTTTTAGAAAAAGAAGATTTAGTTAAAAGAAAAGAATTTCTTTAGCCGGACCCGCAAGAGAAAGCCTTGGGAAGGGATTTTAGACCCATTTAAATTAGGAAAAGGAAAAGAAATCCTATTCCCTTGTTTTGGAAAATCTCTCTCTCTCTCTCTCTCTCTCTCTCTCTCTCTCTAGCCGACCTCACCAAGAAACCCTAGCCGCCCTAGCCGCACACCCGCTCAGCCCTACTCGGCCCGAGCGCACAGGCAGCCAGTTTTGCTCGGCCCAGCGCACGAGCAGCCCATTTTGCTCGGCCCAGCGCACAGCAGCAGCCCAGCAGCCCATGCCCAGGTGCGCCCAGTCGCACTGCCTCTCCCAGCTTAGACGCGTCGCGCCGATCCGCACCAAGCCGCCCAGGCGCGCGCGCGCGCGCGCTCCGCTTCTTTGCCGCCCGCCCAGCGTCGCGCGCCGCCTTTGTCCTCGCGAACCGACGTCCCGCCTTGCCGCAAGACAGCGAGCAGCGCCAGCGCCGGCCTCGCCAGCCCAGCGCCCAGCGCCCTGCGCCAGCCGGCGCCGTCCTGCGCTAGCTGCTGCCGAGACGTGTGCCTTCTCGGTTGGTAAATTCCCGAGCCTCCACTCTTTGGACTTCCTGATTTTAGATGCTGTTTATTAATTAGGATATTTTATTACTTGCTTAGGTTGCTCGGGTTCACTTAAAAGCTCGAATGTCGTTATTCGATTCGGGATAGTTAACCTCCACTTATTTCCAGGTAAGGATTCTTACCGGGGTTGTGTGGACCCTGCGAATAGTTGATAGCACGCTGACATTTGTAATTATATGAGTTTCTAGTGATAGGTTACATGTTTTCTTTTGATTCATGTTCGTGACATGTTTACATCCCGTTAGTTCCATGTTAGGCTTTCCTATCTTGATAGAACCATCTTTGCCATTTGTATCTTTGCTAGATCCAAGTTACAGTTAGATGTGCGATGTATAGTATAGAGGACCGTAGAGGCAACTAGTTTGGGGTCCCGCTCGGGCAAGACCCGATGGACATCCGGAGGTGTAAGGCCCTATGGGCATCCTAGGTGTGTGTAAGGCCCTTTGGGCATCACCGATTCTCGGAGGTGTAAGGCCCTATGGGCATCCTAGGTGTGTAAGGCCTTTGGGCATCACTGAATACGAGGTGTAAGGCCCTATGGGCATCCTAGGTGTGTAAGGCCCTTTGGGCATCACCGAATACGGAGGTGTAAGGCCCTATGGGCATCCTAGGTGTGTAAGGCCCCTTTGGGCATCACCGTCTTTTGAAGGTGTAGGGCCCGATGGGCATCCTAAGTGTGTAAGGCCCCTTTGGGCACTTTGTGTCCTAAGTGTGTAAGGCCCCACTAGGCATCCTTTGTGTCCTAGGTTGTGTAAGGCCCGAAGGGCATCCAAATGTAGGACCTAGGAGAGGCTATAGACGGAAGCCCTTGAGTAGGCTTGCCTTTGAAGTAGCTCATAGCCTACACCAACCGTGCCCGCTCTAAGTCATTGTATGGTTGCATGTCCAGTGTGCTAAATGAGATGTTTTCGTATTGTACCCCGGTTGGGGATTCTTCTTGAGTAAACTGTTGCTCACCCTTATTTCTGTGGCTTTCCACGGGTAGCTTGGGGACAGACTGGATGGCTAGGAGGAGGCTCTTTGGATGATCATGGATAGCCGACTACGGTCGCACGTTTCTTTAAATGTTTTCCTTAATGATTTAGCATGTAGTGGGACTTGGGTCCCTAGGAAAAAGCACTCAAACTATTTTATGTTCTCGTCACCGTTTTCCTTTGAATTGTTTTAAGAAAATCTTGATCAGTCATTTTACTGTTTTATTTAATTGAAATCATGGTTTTGTTTTAAAAGTGTTTCTTTGCAAAGGTTTTAAATTTCAAGCTCTGAATGGCGTTTTACATTCTTAATCATGCATGCTTAGTAAGGACCTTAGGTTAAAGACCGTTTCTTGGGTCGGGTCTTTACAATAAGACCCCGATGGGCATCACTGAGTTGGAGGTGTAAGACCCCGATGGGCATCCTAGGTGTATAAGACCCGATGGGCATCACCGAGTTGGAGGTGTAAGACCCGATGGGCATCCTAGGTGTATAAGACCCCGATGGGCATCACCGAGTTGGAAGTGTAAGACCCGATGGGCATCCTAGGTGTATAAGACCCGATGGGCATCACCGAGTTGGAGGTGTAAGACCCGATGGGCATCCTAGGTGTATAAGACCCGATGGGCATCACCGAGTTGGAGGTGTAAGACCCCGATGGGCATCCTAGGTGTATAAGTCCCGATGGGCATCACCGAGTTGGAGGTGTAAGACCACGATGGGCATCCTAGGTGTATAAGTCCCCGATGGGCAACACTGAGTCCTAGGTGATCTGCTCAATTCTGATGGCATGAACTCTTGTATTGTTTCTCATGTTAGCCCATGCTAGGTTGTTCCATTCGGCATGTTCGATATCTCACATTCTTGCTTCGTAGTATCATGCTAGGTTCCTTGTATCATTGAAAACGTATTGGACCGCATTGAATGAATTGTTATTATTGCTATGGTTTAGAGTTCAAGTAGGTAGCATCATCCGGCCGGATGCATAACGTAACTTGCATCCCCGAAGCGAGGACGCGTGCGAGATGGTACTCCGTCCACGATCCCGTTAGGGTTTAGCTAACCCTAACGGTGGCCCTACAATCTTGGGTGAGGGTGGCGGTATTAAATGCCCCAACGGTCGGGATGATGACTTGGCATTGCCTGCGTCCCCGGCGATCGGCGGCACGTCCTCGGCGTGTTCGGCCGTAGCCCTTGATTGCCACTGTTAGGGCAAGGACCGCTTCTCGGTGTAAGCCTACCACGGCCGGTTCCTTAGCCTCGGTGCGGTGGTACAGGTGACATAGTTCACGTGTCCAGTCTCACACCCTATGTCGGTGACACCGATCCGGAGAGATTTAGTTAGGCATGGTGATCGAACACGGGCGGCTTGCCACTAGACCGGCACCCCGAGTTTGCAGAGCATGCGGTGCGCGCGCTTACGCTCATTCGGCGCACGATCGGAGAGCTCCTCGGGATCTTGAGCGATGCACCTTTTCGTATCGGCGAGATAAAGCAGTGGCCGGGACTTGTTCCCGTATAGAGCGTATAGTGTGTTGTGGTATTTCCGGACTAAGACCCGAGTTGGCATCCGAGGTCCAAGTGTGGACTTAGCTATGTGCTCCGCTTTGTGTTTGTACTCATAGCTTGCATACTTTCTTCTAGATGATCATGTATATCGTATTGTACCCCGGTTGGGGATTCTTACTGGGTAATTCGTTACTCACCCTTATTACGTGGTTTTCCACAGTAACCAAGCGGAGAGCAGGATGGGTGAAGGAGGAGCTGTGATCATGGAATCTGCTTTGTCATCTCGACCATTTTATTATATCATGACTCTTGACTTTTGTTATTTCCCCTGAATGCATGTAGACGGGCACGGAGCCCTAGGATGTTTTCTTACGTTTTATGGATTCCAGCATATTTGTACTTGTGGAATGTTTAAATGGTTTAAATAAATCTCTGATCAGAGTATGCTTTTAGAAATGTATGTTTTGGTTGTTGAATGTTTCTGTTTTTACTTGGGATCCGAAATTTCTTCTTCATAATGTCTTTTATTTTGAATACATGCATTGGGGTAAAGGCCCATCTAGAGCCCCTTTTGGGTCGGGTCTTTCTGTATGACGATGGGACGCATTTCTTTGGGCGAGATCTGGCCGGTAGCGTCGATGGGGCGGCTGCGGCTGCGACAGGGGCTGTATGGGCGTGCTGCTGGGTGGCCTAGGCTGCGACAGGGGCTGTCTGAGCGTGCTGGGCAGCCTGCTACAAAACACACACACACACCACCTCTTCCTTTACACTCGGCCAGCAAGGACACCAAAACGAGAAGATGAAGAGGATGAAGACTTACCCGGAATGACGATCGAATCATGGGGCTGCAAAGGAGAAGAAATTCGGCTTGGGGCTTGGGAGAGCTTGGCTTGGGCTGCAAAGAGAGGTGTGTTGGAGAGGACAAAAACCTAATTTCTTTTTCATTTAACCAAATGCACCAAAACTCCAAGATCCAAGGCTAACCATAATAGGACGCAGAAAGAGCAACAAGAGCTTTCCATAGCTCAACTGGCACGCATCCCCACAGGCTTTCCCGGAGACCCGGGTTCGAATCGTAGTTGCAACACAAATTCCTTTATTTTTACTTTTGCATCTACCCATGCTCAAACCAAACCACAAAGCCTAAAAAACCTTCATAAATCCATCCAATAATTTTAGCAACTGGAAAAAGACATAAACGGCCCTGACGACCCGACCAAATTACCAAAATACCCCTAGGGCATACGGAAAGCGGGATGAAAACACAGGCCGTTACAATATTCCCTCCTTTTTATGACTTTCGTCCTCAAAAGTCCTTAAGGCCCAAAAAAGCCACGGAGATACGCAATCTCATCACGAGCGGCCTCCTCTGAACTCTGACTCCTCCACTGAACTTTTATCAAACGGATCTCACGATTACGTGACGTCTTCGTCTCAAAGACTAGAATACTCACAGGCTTCCCCTCGAAGCTCAAATCCTCAATCAGCTGCAAAGGCTCAAAGTCCACAGTGAGCGATGGGTCCGACTTATACTGCCTCCCACCGATACATGAGAACACTGCACACGGCTGACAATGACAGAAAAAGCTAACCAATATGCAACTCTGCCAATCCTCTCGAGAATCTCAAATGGTCCAACAACAGGAGACTCCACTTCTCCCGCTTACCAAACCTCAACACAACTCACAACGGCACAACCTTAAAACTACGCACTGTCAAACCTCAAACTCTAAAACTCGACGCCGAACATCGGCGTAACTTTTTCTGCTGCTGCTCGGGTGACAACACTAGCTCTAAACTCCTGCACATCACCTCTGGTCAAATGCAGCAACTCAGGACCCAAAACAAAATTGATGGCCACCAACCTTTTCCCAGAACACTGGAATCCTGCAATACTTACAACACAACGCCTCAACGGAACTATATGAATTAACAGCTGGGAACTGCTACCCAAGGTAAACTCATAAAACCAACACTGGTCTCCCGCTGCCTAATCACGGAAACACCAACACGCAACAAGTTCTGAAGGATCTGGCTCACTCCTCCCAAAAGACCATCGGTCAGAGGGTGAAAACACTACATGACTGCACTCGGGTAATAAGCCTCTTAACAACGCTCTCTAGAACCACAGCTCATCAACGCACTGCCTAGAATAACCTTTGTTGCCACACCCTGGTGCCAACAACTCTAGCCTGAAACTGCCATGCCACTACTCCACAGTAATGACATCTCCCACAGGCGAGGTGCGAGCTCTAGCTACTGAAACTAATCCACCAAAAATCCGAACTCACACAACAACCTCAACCAGCTGCCAGCTTCCACACGGACTCCTTCAAACCAACAACTTGAATGCTACAAACTCGGTAGCCTAACTATCCACACACTGCATAACCACACCAATCTACTCAACTCCAACCCGACCTAGATCACTGACTAGAAAAGTCAACTTGCTATCAACAGGGCCCCAGAGGGCTCCCTCCACCAAACTTACCTCCATGCAAGCAATGGAACGAAGGTTGCCTCAAATATGAAACACATCTCACAAGTTCAAACGATAACACATACAAGCTTAATCCTCTAGCTTAGGCTTATTACACCTTCCCGCCGAAACTTCATAAATGGAACTCCACTACTCGGTTAACACCAACTACCAAGAACCAGATTACCAAAAATGGCTGGCAGAGCACAAGCCACACTAACCAGCAAGGATCCCTCAAAAGATCAAGACCCTAATCCAACCACAATGGTGCAACCTCAACCCACAACTGATACAAAGGAGTTCTTCAACTACAAAGGTGAAACAGCTTCCATGCCAACACACAAAAACCTTAACCAACTAGGCCAAACACTTATAGGAGGCAGAACAACCCTTACTGCAACCTCCAGAACACCACTCAAGAGTCCGCTTAACTTGGACAAACAATTGCTTCCAAGCAGCCAACAAACTTTTCCTCCTACTAGCACCACTACCACCAATTCCATGACCAAGGAATAACCTGACAACTCCCAAGGAGAAACAGATCCTTACAAGCGGACAACCGAAGGACAGAGAGCTTCACAACCGCTCGTTGTCTTGCTCAGCTAAGCACAACATCCAACTCTCCCAGAGGCAACAACAAGGGGTCCACCACAGACAGGACCGCCAACCACGGGCAAAAGAAGACTCACCCCCAAATACCAAATAAGGGCAACTCTCAAACTCTGGAAACAGGAAAGACATCCGCCAGGGCAAAACCATTTGCCCCACGAGCAAGGCTAACTTCTAGCAACTCAAAAACCACACCTTGGTCAACACCAAGCACCAACTTGCCACCACACCGGAACCAATCCGGACTCTACTCCAAACAAACACTAGCTTGCCAGTCTTCCAAGACTGCCAACAACTCACCCAGGCTACAACCTACATGACTCCGGCTTGCCAACTGAAACTCACTACCTGGGCCTGACTGAGCTCTGGCGAGGCTCTCCACAACTAGGGTTCTTCGGCAACCCTCGACACACACTGTCGTCTAACGGTCTAATAGCCAACTGCCTGACCAAACAACTCCTTTTTTTTTCAGCATCACAACCATGCTGGCCTGCTCCGAACCTAGAAACCAAAAAGGCCAGAAACGCTTCAGAATGTGTCATCCTCCTACTCAAAGCATCAGCCACATCGTAGCTTCCACCCAGGGTAAGGATTCCGAGCAACACCCTTAGCAACTACGGTCAGGAACTACGCGGCTTCTGTAACGGCCCAGTTTTCTATTTCGATTTCCCAGGTGTTTCTGGTTCATTATTCGGATGCTCGGATGGGTCGTTAGTGCTATTTTAACCCTTAGAGGCATTTTGGTCTTTTAGCCCCCGGTCAGGGTTTTGTGGATTTTGAGGACTCCAGGGTCACTCCTGCCTTTCTCGAGACTTGATTGTTGTTGGTTGTAGGACCCAAGAAGTTCGGGCTAGTTGTTTGGAAGTTTGGAGGTGTTTTGGTAATTAGCAAAATTATTGTTAATTAGAGTGCTTCATTTGGGAATTGAACCCTTGACCTAACGGTTATTAGGAGGCTTGATTTAAATGGGTTTTATTAAATGGAAAATAATGCGTCAGCTAGGACTCGAAGGAGGCAAGCCTTGGGAAGGGATTTTGGACCACCCAAAGCCTATTTAATTTAGGAAAAGGAAAAGAAAAGAGAAAAACCTTTATTCTTTCCCCTTCTCTCTCTCTCTCTCTCTCTCTCTCTCTCTCTCTCTCTCTCTCTCCTTGAAACCTCACCGAGCCGCACTAAGCGCACCAAGCCACAAGCAGAAGCAGCAGCTACGCTGTCGCACTGCCGCCGAAAGAGCGGCCCAGACGCCCAGCCCCCCCGCCTGTCGCACAGCCAGCCAAGCAGCCCAGATGCCCCAGCACAGCCCCTGCATCGCGCCAAGACGCCCCGCCAGCCTGCTCGCATCGCGCCCGCGCGCCCAGTCCATGTCGCCGTGCCGTCCGCGCGCGCCCAACTTCTGATGCGCCAGCGCGCCCGTCCGCGCGCGCCTGTCCCCTTGACCTAACGGTGAACCAGGTGTGTAAGTCCCCAATGGGCATCACTGAGTTGGAGGTGTAAGACCCTGATGGGCATCCTAGGTGTGTAAGTCCCAAATGAGCATCACTGAGTTGGAGGTGTAAGACCTTGATGGGCATCCTAGGTGTGTAAGTCCCCAATGGGCATCACTGAGTTGGAGGTGTAAGACCCTGATGGGCATCCTAGGTGTGTAAGTCCCCAATGGGCATCACTGAGTTGAAGGTGTAAGACCCTGATGGGAATCCTAGGTGTGTAAGTCCCCGATGGGCATCACTGAGTCTGAAGGTGTAAGACCCTGATGGGCATCCTAGGTGTGTAAGGCCCCACTCGGCATCGCTGAGTCTGGAGGTGTAAGACCCTGATGGGCATCCTAGGTGTGTAAGGCCCCACTGGGCATCACTGATTCTGGAGGTGTAAGGCCCCGATGGGCATCCTAGGTGTTTAAGGCCCCACTGGGCATCACTGATTCTGGAGGTGTAAGGCCCCGATGGGCATCCTAGGTGTGTAAGGCCCCACTGGGCATCACTGATTCTGGAGGTGTAAGGCCCCGATGGGCATCCTAGGTGTGTAAGGCCCCACTGGGCATCACTGAGTCCTAGGTGTGTAAGGCCCCACTGGGCATCACTGAGTCCTAGGTTGTGTAAGGCCCAAAGGGCATCCAAGTGTAGAACCTAGGATATGCTGTAGATGAAAGCCCATGAATAGGCTCGCTCTAGAAGTTGCTCATAGCCTAATTCAACCGTTTTGCTCTAAGTCATTGTTTTATTTGCATGTATACTAGGGTGCTAGATGACTGATGTATCGTATTGTTCCCCGGTTGAGGATTTTTACTGAGTATGTTTATACTCACCCTTATTTCTGTGGTTTTTCCACCAGGTAACTTGGGACAGCACCAGGACGGCTAGCGGAGGGAGCTGTTTGATCATGAAATTTGCCAGACACTCTGTCGTTTATTGTTTGCATTTATTTATTCAGCATGTAGATGGACATGAGTTCTAGGGGAATGATGTTAAAGTTGTTTAAACTGTTTTGAATGTTCTTTTATAAATACTGGCCAGGCTTATTTTACCTTGATTGGATTTGCTTTATGAAAATTGTTGGATATGTTTTAAGTGTTCCTCGTTTCCAAATGTTTTGAAAACGTTTTAAGTATGAGCACTAAACTGCTTGTTGAAATATTTAACTTGCATGCTGAGTGAGGACCTAGGTTTAGGACCGTATTCCAGGTCGGGTCCTTACAGTTGGTATCAGAGCTCAAAATCATAGATTCTGTAGACTAACCTGCTTTGTAGGTTGTTGTCCCCATGATCATCAGCACTCCGCGGCCGTCAGGTTTGTCTGAGTTCATTAAGCTAAGGGTTTCATTTTACAATACCGCATCTAGTATACATATGTTCCCCTTGTGGGGTAGTGAGAGTCCCGATGTGGACTAGCTTTGTGTTTAGTGTAGATCGCTTATGCTGATTACACATAGAGGAGCAGGGACGTTGGGTATTTCCAGCCAAGGAGTTGTACTGCGCATGTTGATGATGAGACCACGTCCAGGGTTGTCTAGACCCGTAGGCCACCTTTGGCCCTGGCAGTTGAGTTGCCAAGAGAAGAGGGTAGAGTCTAGGATGCCTCAGAGTGAGACTCCTTGAGTAGAGTGTGCTCTAGCCATGAGAGAATTGATGGCAGGTCTTTTAGCTATCAGAGAGCGGAGACCCAGGCGCAGTTGTAGCGCGTAGTGAGGAGTTTCGGGCACAGATAGCCCGGTGATGAGTTTATTTAGAAGACACCCCCAGTAGCTCCAGTAGTCCCGGAGGTTCTCGGGAGGGCTTGATCAGCAGGTTTATGCTGATGAGTTAGTTGGCGTGATGGAGCCGCTGAGTTTGGCAAGCAGAAGCTAGGTGGTTGGCCAGGATCGAGTTGATCATCCGAGTGTGGGGATGACCTGATGTTCAGAGGCCAAGTCGTGTCGTTCTGGTGCTGTTTGATACAGCAGTTTGGTGGTGGAAGTCCCTTGAGAGAGGTGGACTAGCAGAGTCTCCACGAGTTACCCGGTCGATTGGCAAGTGCCGTGTTAGTAGCTTTTGAGGAAGATGTAGAGACATCTTGACCCCTTGCAAGCCTGCTGTCATTTTGCAGCCAGCTCTTTTAGTATCCTCGTGGCCAGGGTGAAGTGTGAAGTTTGCTTGTCAGGACTTAATCTGTCCTTGTTTTTTAGTTGGCTAGTAGGAGTGGAGCACCCTTTTTGGTACGAGTAGAGTTGGCGTCGATGATGCGTGGTTGGTCCAGCGTGGGAGCCATGTGTTGGATGGATTGTGCGGAGCACATTTGGTGGACACATTGGTATGGGGTTGTTAGCTTGGTGTTGTTATGCTCTTGTAGAGTGAGTTGGCCAATGTGGCATTTCGTGGTGAGTTGACCCCGAGTGGGTTTGAGTTCTTTTTGGCTCTTGCTAGTTGTGGCTCTTTTTGGAGGCAAAGGTTGCCTTGTGTTAGAGTTCGTGTTGGATCTTAAGGAATCAAGTTGGAGCTGTGCACGCGAGTGTACTTTTGTGTAGCTCGTTCCGTGGGGTATGTTTTGGGAACCACGAAAGGTTCGTGTTGAGAAACCAGTGCTCAGTCCTTGAGGAGTTAGGGCTTTAGTTCTTTTCAAGTGCCCTAATTTTGATCGTAAGGATACTGTGCTTGTAGCCGGGTTGTTGCTTAGGCAGGTTATGCTAGTTGGCCTTTGACCTGGGTAGAGGAATTGCTTGTTGATCGATGGTTGGAGTTCGGTTGGAACTGAACAAGGGCGGTGGTAGCAAAGCCGCGTAGTTTTTTTTTCGTCTTTGCTAAGAGTGTTGATTGGATCCCTACCCTGGGTAGAAGCTACGATGTGGTCGATGCTTGAGTTGGAGGCTGACACATTCTGTAATATTTCTGGTCTTCTTGGTTTTTCGAGGAGTTGGAGCGCTCAAGCATAGTTGAGATGCTGGAGAGAGAGTTGTGCCCGTGTAGCCAGTTGTCTGTTAGACCGTTTGACGGCTGTGTGTGTCGGAGGGTGATCAGAGGAACCCTAGGTTGTGGGGAGTCTCACCAGAGCTCAGCCAGACCCAGGCAGTGTTCCTCGGTTGAGTTGCTGGAAGCTTGTAGTCGGTTGACAAGCTAGTGTTGTTTTAGTACCTCCGCGGTTGCTTCGAAACTGTTATCTGTTGGTGCTTGTAGTTGGCCAAGGTTTGATTCCCGTGTTGTTGTAAGAGCTAGCTTGGTTGGAGCAAGCGGGCGTGGCCCTGAGGACTTGTTCTTGTTTGGAAGGTTCGGGAGTTGGCACCTCCTTTGGTGTTTGGATAGATACTACTAGTTCTAAGTTGGTGGTTCAATCGATTGTGGAGTTTCTGGTTGGAAGATGAGTTAGGCCTAAGCTAAAAGGAGGAAGTCATTTGATTAGCCAGTTGGACTTGAGAGTTGCATGTCCTTGGAGGCGAGTTTCGCCCGTTGTAAGCTTGGGTTGAGTTTTTGCAGAGCAAGCCCTTCTCGGGCTCTGTTCCTAGTTGGTGTGCGTTCGCAGTTGGCGTTATAGCTGAGCCGTAGTTGAGTGGGTTGGCACAGAGGTGCCGTGGCAATGGTTGGTAAAACCTTTGAGTTGTTATCCTCGAGGTGTTGTGTTGCAAGTAGCCACGTGTTGTTTTATTCCTTGCTGCTCGAGATTTCCGAGAGAGGTATGTTGTTTGTTTTCCTGTCTGGCGATATTCTCTTAGGCCAGTGGCTGATCGGATTGCATTGGAAAGTTGTTGTCGGCCGATGAGGGACTCCAGTTTATTAGTTTGGCTGAGTGGAGCCTGTTCCTGGACCTTGTCGTTCAGGCATGGCCGTAGCTGAAGTTTCAGCTAGTGTGAGTGGCGTTAGCCGTCTGGTGAACCAGGTATGTGCCCCTGGTGAACCATCTGGTGAAACATGGTTGCTTAAGTGTTGTGGACGCGTTCTAGTTGGACAAGTTTGCCTTTGGGATCGGCGGCCAGATGGTGGTTCGATTGGATTTCGTTAAGGCTTATAGGCAACCATTGGAGTTCGTTGGTCTCTTGTGAAGTAAGAGTAGGCTGTCTGGTTTCTGGAACCCGAGAGGTTCAGTTGGTTGGCCAGCAAGGTGTAGGGTTGAGATTGTTCGTTAACAACTGTGAGTATTAAGAGGAGTTACACCGGTGCGTGGCGTAGAGTTTTAGAGCCTGTAGCCCGTCCACAAGTTTGCTGAGAGTAGAGTCGTGGAGAGGCGTTCTGAGTTGGGTCAGGAGGGATAAGTGAGCCCTAGGGTTGTGAGACCATTTGAGAGTTGATGCGAGTTTGAGGATGTGGCTTACCGACTAGCACTATCACATCTTTTTCTTCGAAGCTCTGTGTATGTTCAGTTTTGGTTGAGATAGTTTGTGGCAGACTCGATGTCTTTATGGCTTGAGCCTTTGGAAACCCAAGAGGGTTGGGATTTCGAATAAGGACTAGTGTTGGCCTGACAAGGAGTTTGGTTGGTTAAGGATCAGTGGAGTTTTCCTAGAGTTGTTTCGTCTTAGGACTTTCGAGGACGAAAGTCTTAAAAGGAGGGAGTATTGTAACGGCCCAGTTTTCTATTTCGGTTTCCCAGGTGTTTCCGGTTCATTATTCGGATGCTCGGATGGGTCGTTAGTGCTATTTTAACCCTTAGGGGCATTTTGGTCTTTTAGCCCCCGGTCAGGGTTTTGTGGATTTTGAGGACTCCAGGGTCACTCCTGCCTTTCTCGAGGCTTGATTGTTGTTGGTTGTAGGACCCAAGAAGTTCGGGCTAGTTGTTTGGAAGTTTGGAGGTGTTTTGGTAATTAGCAAAATTATTGTTAATTAGAGTGCTTCCTTTGGGAATTGAACCCTTGACCTAACGGTTATTAGGAGGCTTGATTTAAATGGGTTTTATTAAATGGAAAAGAATGCGTCAGCTAGGACTCGAAGGAGGAAAGCCTTGGGAAGGGATTTTGGACCACCCAAAGCCTATTTAATTTAGGAAAAAGGAAAAGAAAAGAGAAAAACCCTTATTATTTCCCCTTCTCTCTCTCTCTCTCTTTCTCTCTCTCTCCTTGCCGACCTCACCAAGTGTAAGGACCCGACCCAAAAGAAGCGGTCTCTAACCTAGATCCTTACTTAGCATGCATGTCTAGGAATGTAAAACGTCATTCAGAGTTTGAAATTTAAATCCTTGAAGTAAGTACATTAAAAACAAGGAAAATGTAATTCCATTTAAAATAAACAGGTAGATGACTGATCAGTACTTTCTTAAAAACAAATCAAGGGAAACGGTACGAGAAACATAAAATAGGTTTTTGAGTACTTTTCCTAGGGACTCAAGTCCCACTACATGCTAAATCATAAGAAAACAATAAAAGAACATGCATCCCAGTCAGCTATCCATGATCATCCAAGTGAGCCTCCTCCTAGCCATCCTGCCGATGTCCCAAGTTACCGGTGGAAAACCACGAGAAAATAAGGGTGAGCAACGAGTTACTCAGTAAGAATCCCCAACCGGGGTACAATACGAAAACATATCATTTAGCACACGGACATGCAACCATGCAATGACTCAGAGCAAACAGATGGGTCAACAGAACGTCACTCTTGGGCTTGCCTATTCGAGGCTTACATCTACCAACCACCCTAGGTTCCACACCTGGGTGTCCTTCGAGCGTTACACAACCTAGGACTCAGTGTTGCCCATCGGGGACTTATACACCTAGGATGCCCATCGGGGTCTTACACCTCCAACTCGGTGATGCCCATCGGGTCTTATACACCTAGGATGCCCATCGGTCTTACACCTCCAACTCGGTGATGCCCATCGGGGTCTTATACACCTAGGATGCCCATCGGGTCTTACACCTCCAACTCGGTGATGCCCATCGGGTCTTATACACCTAGGATGCCCATCGGGTCTTACACCTCCAACTCAGTGATGCCCATCGGGGTCTTATACACCTAGGATGCCCATCGGGTCTTACACCTCCAACTCGGTGATGCCCATCGGTCTTATACACCTAGGATGCCCATCGGGGTCTTACACCTCCAACTCAGTGATGCCCATCGGGGTCTTATACACCTAGGATGCCCATCGGGGTCTTACACCTCCGGATGTCCATCGGGGTCTTACCCGAGCGGGACGCACTAGTTACCCCTACAATCTCTTACACTATACATCACCCACCAATTCCTAGCATGGCACTAACAGGATAACGTGGTCACGGTTATGCCGAGACAATTTAACCCCTAGCATGAAACTAACAGGATATATCAGGAATCACAAGCGCAAAACCATCTGAAAACAAGAAAGAACAAGCAAGCTATCCACTAGCGATTTCATACAAACGCAACACATAGCATGCTATCAAGTATTCGCAGGTCCACACAACCCGGTAAGAAATCCTTACCGGAAGTGAATAGAACCAACGATCGCGAGATGACTCTCGAGCTTCTAAGCGAACCCGACAACCAACCGAGAAGACACACGCCTCGCAAAGAAGCGAGCAAGAACGACGCGGGCGCGCGGGCGCGGCAGGGCGCTGGCGTTGGCGCTGGCGCTGGCGCTGCAACGCTCTCGGGCGCACGGTCAAGCGTCTGGACAACGACAATGTGCGCAGCGGGCGACTGGCCTGGGTGGCGAGGCGCGGAACGAGCGACACGTTGGGACGACGGGCGGCGAAGCGGGCGACGCTGGCGGACGGACGAACGACGCGGCTGGTGCGCGGTCGCGTGATGCGATCTGGACAGACAGAGCGATGCGGGCGGACGGACGAACGACGCGCGCTGGTGCGTGATCGTCGCGGATGCGGCCGGACAGAAGCGATGCGAAGCGGCGGTGGCGCTGAGCGCATGGTGCGGCGACGGCGGCGCTGGCGCGACGGCGGCGACGGCGGCGCCGGGCGCGGCGGCGGCGACGGCGACTGGCTGGTGCGCATGGTGCGGATACGGCGAGCGAGCGACGACTCTGGCGGCTAGCTGATCGGGTGGGGTGAAGGTTGGGCAAAGCGACGGCGACGATGAGCTGGCGCGGCGAGGGTGTGGGGAGAGGGTTTGCGAGAGGAGTGTTTTTTCTTTCTTTTTTTTTTCTTTTTTCTTTCTTCCTCAAATTAAATAAGCTTGGAAATCTAAAATTCCCTTCCCAAGGCTTTCCTCCTTCAAACCCAAGTTGACGCATTTATTTTCCTTAATTAATTCCAAACTCCCATCTCTCTTTGAGGCCGAGGGTTCGAGTCCTCCAAAAACATCTTTTAAACCTTATTTTATATTTAACTAAAATCCGGGCTGTTACACCAAGAAACCCAACCGAGCCGCACCGAGCCACCAAAGACAAAGACAGCAGCTGCTCGCCTGTCGTGGCAATGGGCCGAGCAGCCCAGACGCCAAAGATACCCCGCGCTGCCGTCGCACAACCAGCCAAGCAACCCAGATGCCCCAGCACAGCCCCTGCATCGCGCCCAAACGCCCCGCCAGCCTGCTCGCGTCGCGCCCGCGCTCCTAGTTTGTGTCGCCGTGCGGTCCGCGCGCGCCCGTCGCTTCGTCTTCCGATGCGCCCGTCCCTGCCCGCGCCGCGCGCCAGCGCCCGTGTCGCCGTGCAGCGCCGTCCCTCCGCCTCGCCGCTCGCCCGCGCCAAAGAGCGCCCGATTGCTCACCTCTGCCGCCCAACCTGCCTGCCCCTTGCTGCCGAGAGCCTGATTTTTGCCAAGAAAGTTGGGCCGAGACCTTGTGCCTTCTCGGTTGGTTGCTCGGGTTCTCTTAGAAGCTCGAGGGTCGCTTGTTGGTTGTGGTCATTATTTTCTACTTACCCCCAGGTAAGGATTTCTTACAGTGGTTGTGTGGACTCTGCGATGCTATCATGACTGTGCCTTGTATGCTTGGTTGCTGTTATGAGTATGTTAGCTATTGAACAACTTGTGTTTGAAATCTTGCTAGCATGTTGCTTGTTGTTCATGTCATTGCCATGCTAGGTTTGTTCTTCCAGCATGCCATGTCTTGTGATTGTATGAAATTTCCAGTGGGTAGGTTACATGTTTTCTCTTGCTTCCAGATCGTGTTGCCCTTGTGTCCCTGATATATTCTGTTAGTTCCATGCAAGGGGTTTAATTATCTTGGCATACCTTGTTCTATTTTATCCTGTTAAGTTCCATGCTAGGCATAGGCGGGTGATGTAGAGTGTAGAAGACTATAGGGGTAACTAGTTTAGGTCCCGCTCGGGTAAGACCCCGATGGACATCTGGAGGTGTAAGACCCTGATGGGCATCCTAGGTGTGTAAGTCCCCGATGGGCATCACTGAGTTGGAGGTGTAAGACCCTGATGGGCATCCTAGGTGTGTAAGTCCCCAATGGGCATCACTGAGTTGGAGGTGTAAGACCCTGATGGGCATCCTAGGTGTGTAAGTCCCCAATGGGCATCACTGAGTTGGAGGTGTAAGACTTTGATGGGCATCCTAGGTGTGTAAGTCCCCAATGGGCATCACTGAGTTGGAGGTGTAAGACCCTGATGGGCATCCTAGGTGTGTAAGTCCCCAATGGGCATCACTGAGTTGGAGGTGTAAGACCCTGATGGGCATCCTAGGTGTGTAAGTCCCCGATGGGCATCACTGAGTCTGGAGGTGTAAGACCCTGATGGGCATCCTAGGTGTGTACGACTGGGCATCACTGATTCTTGAGGTGTAAGGCCCCGATGGGCATCCTAGGTGTGTAAGGCCCCACTGGGCATCACTGAGTCCTAGGTGTGTAAGGCCCCACTGTGCATCACTGAGTCCTAGGTTGTGTAAGGCCCGAAGGGCATCCAAGTGTAGAACCTAGGATATGCTGTAGATGAAAGCACATGAATAGGCTCGC
Organism: Sicyos edulis; assembly: GCA_036507275.1. Classification (NCBI taxonomy): domain Eukaryota; kingdom Viridiplantae; phylum Streptophyta; class Magnoliopsida; order Cucurbitales; family Cucurbitaceae; genus Sicyos; species Sicyos edulis. Next base: position 22,109,271 of record CM071851.1, on the reverse strand, counting down.
TCTAGAAGTTGCTCATAGCCTAATTCAACCGTTTTGCTCTAAGTCATTGTTTTATTTGCATGTATACTAGGGTTCTAGATGACTGATGTATCGTATTGTACCCCGGTTGGGGATTCTTACTGAGTATGTTTATACTCACCCTTATTTCTGAGGTTTTTCCACCAGGTAACTTGGGACAGCACCAGGACGGCTAGCGGAGGGAGCTGTTTGATCATGGGGGCTGCCGGCACTCTGTCGTTTATTGTTTACATTTATTTATTCAGCATGTAGATGGACAGGAGTTCTAGGGGAATGATGTTAAAGTTGTTTAAACTGTTTTGAATGTTCTTTTATAAATACTGGCCAGACTTATTTTACCTTGATTGGATTTGCTTTATGAAAATTGTTGGATATGTTTTAAGTGTTCCCCGTTTCCAAATGTTTTGAAAAAGTTTTAAGTATGAGCACTAAACTGCTTGTTGATATATTTAACTTGCATGCTGAGTGAGGACCTAGGTTTAGGACCGTATTCCAGGTCGGGTCCTTACAGCTTCACTACAACCACCATTTGTTCAGTACCATCTGAACTCCAACCAAGAACACAAGAGGTTCCACCAACCAAGCTTAGGTTCAACTTAACAAACTTGCCTAAGCAACAACCCGACTACAAGCACGGTATCCTTACAACCTTAACTAATGCCTTACAACATCCACCTGGAGTCCAACTTCTCCAAGAACTGAGCACCAGTTCTCCAATGCAACCCCTACATGGTTCCGAAACTCTCGCCACCAGAATGAACTACACAAAACACACTTGTGTGCACAACTCTCAACTTTCATTCAGAGATCCAAGACTAACAGGTGCTTTCCAAAAAGGCAACACTAACTTCTGGCAGAGATACAATCAACCAAAGGAACACCAAAAGTTCCATCTCCACACGATACTCGAAGCTGCGGCAACCTTGCTCTACTAAAGCATAACAATGCCAAACCGAACTTACTTTATACCACGTCTCTACCAAGTGTGCTTACACATAAGGCGTCCAACTCCTCTCATAAGGCATCCTACTCATCTCATAGGCATCCAACTCGCCTCATAGGCATCCAGCTCATCTCATACGCATCCAACTCATCTCATGAGCATCCCACTCACGGCCCCTCAGTTTGGCCAACTCGCATCTACGATGCTCAACACTCCTCAGATTTAGGCACTCCAAGGTAGTTGACCGCACTACCAACCATAAAGATCTCTTGGCCTCAACCCTAGCGTGAGACTTGCACGCACTATGTAAAGACCCGACCCAAAAGGGGCTCTAAATGGCCTTTACCCCAATGCATGTATTGAAAATAGAAGACATTATGAAAAACACATTTCGGATTCCAAGTAAAAACAGAAACATTCAACAACCAAAACATACATTTCTAAAAGCATACTACGATCGAGAGATTTATTTAAACCATTAAAACAATCCACAAGTACAAATATCTTTGGAATCCATAAAACGTAAGAAAACATCCCGGGGCTCTGTGCCCGTCTACATGCATTCGGGGAAATAACAAAAGTCAAGAGTCATGATAAAACAAAATAGTCGAGAGATGACAGCGAGATTCCATGATCACAGCTTCCCCTTCACCATCATCCTGTCTCCCGCCTTGATTACACTGTGGAAAACCACGGAATAAGGGTGAGTAACGAATTACCAGAAGAATCCCCTGGGGTACAATACGATATACATGATCATCTAGAAGAATGTATGCAAGCTATGAGTACAAACACAGAGCGGAGCACATAGCTAAGTCCACACTTGGACCTCGGATGCCAACTCGGTGGTCTTAGTCCGGAAATACCACAACACACTAAACGCGCTATACGGGAACAAGTCCGGCCTCGGCGCCTCTCGCCGATCACGAAAGGTGCACTCGCTCAAGATCCCGAGGAGCTCTCCGATCGGCGCTGTAATGAGCGTAGCGCGCACCGCATGCCACCGCAAACTCGGGGTGCCGGGTCTAGTGGCAAGCTGCCCGAGTTCGACCACCATGCCTAACTAAATCTACGGATCGGTGTCACCGACATAGGGTGTGAGACACTGGACACGTGAACTATGTCACTGTACCACCGCTTTGAGGCTAAGGAACCGGTCGTGGTAGGCTTACACCAGAAGCGGTCCTTGCCCTAACAGTGGCAATCAAGGGCTACGGCCGAACACGCCGAGGACGTGCCGATCGCTGCCGGAACGAGGCAATGCCAAGTCATCATTCCGACCGTTGGGGCAATTAACGATTTGCCACCCTCACCCAAGATTGCGGGGCCACCGTTAGGGTTAGCTAAACCCTAACGGGATCGTGGAGCGAGTACCATCTCGCACGCCCCATCGGGGATGCAAGTTACGTTATGCATCGGCCGGATGATGCTACCTACTTGAACTCTAAACCATAACAATAATAACAATTCAATCAATGCAGTCCAATACGTGCTCAACGCGATACAAGGAACCTAGCATGATACTACGAAGCAAGAACAGATATCGAACATGCCGAATGGAACAACCTAGCATGGGCTAACATGAGAAACAATACAAGAGTTCATGCGATCAGAATTGAGAATAGAGCACCTAAGGCTAAACATGCTAATAATCATACACAGCATACAAAACAACAATCACACATATACGTGCAGGCCCACACAACTCCGGTAAGAAATCCTTACCTTGGTCGGGAGGCTTCTACACACAAATCCTAAGGCTGCGGAACAATCCCGAGCTAGCGAGCGGGAACCTAGCAAACCAATAATAATCGGCATCTAAAACGTCTAAACAACAAAAGAAAAGCAAGCTCGGCTCGGGAACTCACGCGGCACGCGGCGACACGAGCTTGGAGGCTGGCAAGCAGGCACGGCAGGCAGTGGGCGCAGCGCGCGCGCTGCACGCACGGCAGGTGGCGCGCACGCTGCACGCGCGGGTGGGCGGGCGCTGGCTGCTACTGCACGGCAGACGGCAGGGGACAGCCTGCGCTGGCTGCTGCACGCTGCACGGCACGGCGAGGGACGCGCGCGCGGCGCAGCGTCGGGCGTGCGGGCGAGCCGCCGGGCGAAGCGCGCTGGCGCTGCGTCGCGACAGCGACTTCGGACCTTGGCTGGGTATGCGCGGCGGCAGCGAAGGGCGTAAGGCGCGCGCGCTAGCGTCTGGCGTCTCGCTCGCTGGCGCGACCCGCACGATCCGCGCGGCGATGGCGTGCGGGAGGGCTGCTTCAACAGATCTGGGAGACTGGTGAGCGATGCGCGCGCGAGGGCCGCTCAACGGATCGGGCGATCCGTGCGACGGCAGGGGCCGCTTAACGGATTCGGGCGATCTCGTGCGATGCAGAGGGCGATCCGGCGTCGCGATCCGCCGATTGGACGCGTGCGATGATGTTTGGGCCGGGCTTCTCTCGGTGGTTGCAATCAACACAAACACACACAACACACCTCTTTTCACTTGGCCAAAAGCACACCAAACGGATGAGAAGAAGAAGAGGAAGATCGATACCTACCCGGAATGATGATGAACGATCCAAGTGAGCTGCAAGGATGAAGAATCGGCAAGGGCTATGGAGAGGGAGAGCTTGTGCGGCCAAGAGGAGATTTGGAGAAGAAGATGGAATAAACCTAATTCTATTTCATTTAACCAAATGCACCAAAACTCCAAAATCCAAGGTTAACTAAGATGTGATGCAGAAAGAACAACAAGAGCACCTAATGGCTCAATTGGCACACATCTCTACAAGCTTCCCAGAGACCAGATTCAAACCCCACTGCAAAGACAAATTCCTTTATTTTTACTTTTGCATCAAACCTTGCACAAACCAAACCACAAACCCCTCCAAAACCTACATAAAACCATCCAATAATTTTAGTAATGGAAAAGACACAAACGACACGGACGGCCCGACCAAATTACCAAATTACCCCTAGGGCATACCTGGAAGACCGGGAAGAAAAACCTGGGTCGTTACAATATTCCCTCCTTTTTATGACTTTCGTCCTCGAAAGTCCTTAAGACAGAAATAGCTCGGGGTAATGCAATCTCATCTCGTCTTCCCGCTCCCAAGTGGCTTCCTCAGAACCCCGATTCTTCCACTGAACCTTTACTAAACGAATCTCGCGATTACGCAACGTCTTGGTCTCAAAGGCAAGGATCCTCACTGGCTTCTCCTCGAAGTTCAAATCCTCATTCAGCTGCAAAGGCTCAAAGTCCACAATGTGCGTGGTCCAGGCACATACCGCCTCAACATCGATACATGAAAAACACTATGCACCGCTGATAGTGACGGAGGTAGGGCTAACCGGTAAGCAACTCTCGCCAATCCTCTCTAGGATCTCAAATGGACCAACAAAACGGGGACTCAACTTCCCACGCTTACAAACCTCGGAACACCTCGCGATCGGAGCAACCTTAAGGAACACATGCTCGACCAACCTCAAACTCCAAATCTCGACGCCGAACATCAGCGTAACTCTTTCTCGCTCGCTGCTCGAGTGTCAACATACGAGCTCTAATCTTACGACCTTGCACCATCCGTCGAGAGGGTGAAAAAGTCGTCTTTGAAATCGCACTCTGTGCCCAAACCCCCTACGGGCGCTCTCGAAACGAAGTGAACCGCGAGTCACGATCGGACACAATCCTCACCGGCACACCATGATAACGGATGATCTGCTCCAAAAACAATCTGCGCCATTGTTCCACGGTATAAGTGTCTCTCCGGGAATGAAGTGTGTGCTCTTGGTCAAACGGTCGACTATCACCCAAATCGAGAGAACTTCCTCGGAGTCCTTGGCAAACCAGAGATAAAGTCCATGGAGATCTCTTCCCATTTCCACTGGGGTACACTCGAGTGGTCGCAACAAACCAGTGGCCTCTGCTGGGTGCCTTCACTTGGCGACAAGTGAGACAGGTGACAAACTCTGCCACATCTCTCTTCATTCCCATCCACCGGTAAGGTGCGCTTAAGGTCTGATACATCTTGGTACCCAGGGTGCCAAGCAAAAAGGGGGAATGTGGGCCTCCGAGAGCAACCACGCCGCAAACTCCGCAATGTCCGGAACACACAACCGGCCTCTATAAGTCAACCCACCATGCGGTGAATATACAAAGTCAAAGTCACCACAAGACTAACTCTATCAACCAATCTCTTAAGTGCGGGGTCACCCAACCATTGTCTATAATCCGCCGCCTAATCGACGGTGAATAGTCAATCTGAGCTACCACAGCGGTAACCTCACCCAACAACATCGCAACCTCGGCCCGCTCGAACTCTCTCCGCAAACTGGCTGGGAACTCAACAACGCCGCAGAGTGCGACGTCTTCCTACTCAAAGCATCGGCCACTACATTGGCTTTACCGGATGGTACAAAATCTCGCAGATCATAATCCTTTACCAACTCTAACCATCTCCTCGCCTCATATTCAACTCCTTCGAGTAAGCAGATACTTGAGGCTCGGTGATCGGTAAACATCTCGAATCCGCTCACCATACGGTAATGCCTCCAAATCTTGGTGCAAACACCACCTGCCGCCAACTCCATATCATGAGTCGGGTAGTTACGCTCATACGGCTTCGGTGACGGGAAGCATAGGCAATGACCTTCCCGTCTTTGCATCAACACACAACCTAATCCAAACTTGGAAGCATCACTTTGTAGACCACGAAACCACTGTCCCCTCCGGATCGCCAACATCGTTTGAAGTCAAAGCTGCGCTTGAGCACAGCAAAGCTCTCATCACACTCTTTGTCCCAAACAAACTCGACACCCTTCCTCGTCGGGACGAGTGAGGGGCGAGGCTATAGCGAGAAAAGTCCTTGACGAACCGACGGTAGTAACTCGCCAAACCCGAGAAAGCTGCGAATCTCGGCAATCTGAAGTCGGCTTGGCCCATGAACTCACGGCCTCAATCTTCGCGGGGTCCACGGCTATACCATCTCTCGAAACCACGTGGCCTAGGAAGGCCACCTGCTCCAACCAGAAATCACATTTGGAAAACTTCGCATAAAGTGGTTTTCCCTCAAAGCCGCCAATACTCGCCTCAAATGCTCGCATGGTCTTCTTTAGACCTCGAATAAATCGAGAATATCGTCAATGAACACGATGACGAAATTTTGTCCAAAAATGATTTGAACACCCTATCCATCATGTCCATGAACGCCACTGGGGCATTGGTCAATCCAAACGACATGACCACAAACTCATAGTGACCATATCTAGACTCGAAAGTCGTCTTAGGAATGTCGGCATCCCCGATCCGCAATCGATGGTAACAGGATCTCGAGATCTATCTTGGAGAACACGGAAGCTCCTGAAGCCGATCGAACAAATCATCGATACGGGGCAGCGGATACTTATTCTTCATCGTCACCTTATTAAGCTCGCGGTAATCAATACATAAGCGCATAGAACCATCCTTCTTTTTCACAAACAGAATCGGGTGCTCCCCACGGGGACACACTCGGACGGATGAACCCTCGATCTAACATCTCCGCAGCTGAATCTTCGATTCCTTTAACTCATTGGCGCCATACCATAAGGAGCCTTCGAGATAGGGAGGGTCCACGGCCGCACAAGCTCTCCTCTCCATAGCCCTTGCCGATTCTTCATCCTTGCGGCTCACTTGGATCGCATCATCATCATTCGGGTAGGTATCGATCTTCCTCTTCTTCTTCTCATCCGTTTGGTGTGCTTTTGGCCAAGTGAAAAGAGGTGTGTTGTGTGTGTTTGTGTTGATTGCGGCCACCGAGAGAAGCCCGGCCCAAAGACCATCGTCGCACGCCCACCGGCCCGATCGACGCGCCGGATCGCCCTGCTGTCGCACCAGATCGCCCAGATCCGTTGAGCAGACCCCGCCGTCGCACAGATCGCCCAGATCCGTTGAGCGCCCCTGCCGCGCGCCATCGCTCACGAGTCGCCCAGATCTGTTGAAGCAGCCCTCCCGCGACGCCATCGCCTCGCGATCGTGCGGATCGCGCCAAAGAAGAGCGCGCAGACGCCAGCGCCGCGCGCCTTCACCCGAAGCCGCCGCGCGCAGCGCCCGGCCAAGGCGTCGAAGTCGCTGTCGCCGACGCAAAGACACCGCGCGCGCTTCGCCCGAGCGGCTCGCCCGCATGCCCGACGCTTCGCGCGCCGCGGCTCCTCCTGCTGCCGTGTCGTGCGGTAGCGCGGCCAGTAGCAGCGTCCTGCCGTGTTGCGTGTGTATGCGCGGCCGGCGCCCGCCCTGCCGTGCCGTGCGGTAGTAGCGGCGGCGCCCGCCTTGCCGTGCGGTGCGCGACTGCGCCCGGCCTTGCCGTGTGCCGCTGCAGCGGCTCCAAGCTCGTGTCGCGCGTGCGCGTGAGTTCCCCGAGCCGAGCTTAACGTTCTTTTGTTGTTTAGACGTTTTAGATCGATTATTATTGGTTTGCTAGGTTCCCGCTCGCTAGCTCGGGATTGTTTCGCAGACTTAGGATTTGTGTGTAGAAGCCTCCCGACCAAGGTAAGAATTTCTTACAGGAGTTGTGTGGGCCCTGCGGTATATGTGTGATTGTTGTTTTGTATGCTGTGTATGATTATTAGCATGTTTAGCCCTAGGTGCTCTGCATTCAATTCTCGTGGCATGAACTCTTGTATTGTTTCTCATGTTAGCCCATGCTAGGTTGTTCCATTCGGCATGTTCGATATCTGTTCTTGCTTCGTAGTATCATGCTAGGTTCCTTGTATACGTTGAGCACGTATTGGATCGCATTGATTGAATTGTTATTATTGTTATGGTTTAGAGTTCAAGTAGGTAGCATCATCCGGCCGGATGCATAACGTAACTTGCATCCCCAAGCGAGGGGCGTCACGAGATGGTACTCGTCCTCGATCCCGTTAGGGTTTAGCTAACCCTAACGGTACCGCCCTACAATCTTGGGTGAGGGTGGCAAAGCGTTAATTGCCCCAACGGTCGGGATGATGACTTGGCATTGCCTCGTCCCGACGATCGGCACGTCCTCGGCGTGTTCTGGCCGTAGCCCTTGATTGCCACTGTTAGGGCAAGGACCGCTTCTGGTGTAAGCCTACCACGGCCGGTTCCTTAGCCTCGGTGCGGTGGTACAGTGACATAGTTCACGTGTCGTGTCTCACACCCCTATGTCGGTGACACCGATCCGGAGATTTAGTTAGGCATGGTGATGAACACAGGCGGCTTGCCACTAGACCCGGCACCCCGAGTTTGCAGTAGCATGCGGTGCGCGCTTACGCTCATTCTGGCGCCGATCGAGAGCTCCTCGGGATCTTGAGCAGTGCACCTTTCGTATCGGCGAGAGAAGCCGAGGCGGGACTTGTTCCCGTATATAGCGCGTTTAGTATTTTGTGGTATTTCAGGACTAAGACCACGAGTTGGCATCCGAGGTCCAAGTGTGGACTTAGCTATGTGCTCCGCTCTGTGTTTGTACTCATAGCTTGCATACATTCTTCTAGATGATCATGTATATCGTATTGTACCCGGTTGGGGATTCTTACTGGTAATTCGTTACTCACCCTTATTCCGTGGTTTTCCACAGGTAATCAAGGCGGGAGAGCAGGATGGTGAAGGGGAAGCTGTGATCATGGAATCTCTTTGTCATCTCGACTATTTTATTTTATCATGACTCTTGACTTTTGTTATTTCCCCGAATGCATGTAGGCAGCACAGAGCCCAGGATGTTTTCTTACGTTTTATGGATTCCAGCATATTTGTACTTGTGGATTGTTTTAATGGTTTAAATAAATCTACGATCGAGTATGCTTTTAGAAATGTATGTTTTGGTTGTTGAATGTTTCTGTTTTTACTTGGAATCCGAAATGTGTTTTTCATAATGTCTTCTATTTTCAATACATGCATTGGGGTAAAGGCCATTTAGAGCCCCTTTTGGGTCGGGTCTTTACAGAGTCCCGTGGTGTTTGGGCTAGTCGGTTGGATGCTCGGTTGTGGTTTGGGCTTTGGCAAAGTGTTGGTTGGTTGTGTGTTCCTTTGGGATTCGAGCCCGAGCCTTTAGTGTTGCTTTGGGAGTTGGATTTAAGTGAGTTTGATTGATTGGAAAAGATTGCTTCGGTCGGGTCTCGGAGGAGGAAGCCGGGAAATGGGATTTTGAGGTTTTAAGTGGATAAGGATGGAAAATGGAATTAAAATCCTATTTTTCCCTTTTATTTCCCATTTTCCTTTTTATTTCCTTTTTTTCTTTTATTTTTTTCCCAAAATCAATTTTCTCTCTCTCTCTCTCTCTCTCTCCCCGAGCCCCCACCTAGCCCAGCCCCTTGGCTCGCTCAGCCCCTAGCCCGAGCCAGCCTCGCCCAGCCCGAGCCAGCCATCGCCCAGCTCGAGCCCCTACTCGCTCGAGATAGCCCAGCCTCGCGCGCGCTCGCCCTCGCCCAGCCCCGGTCGATTCAGCCAGAGCGTCGAGCGCCATCGCCAGCCCGAGCCCAGTCTCTGCTTCGCCCAGCTCGTGTCGCCCGAGCTCGCCCGCACAGTGCCGTCGCCCTGCTCTACCCAGGTCCGTGTCGCCCAGGCCGTCGCGTGTCATCAGCGCTCGAGTCGCGCGTCCCAGCGCCAGATCGGGCGCCCTCGCGTCGTGTTGCTCGCGCTCGCGCGCCGTCTCCTGTGCCGAGCCGCGCCGCACGCCATCGCCCAGCCAAGCTAGCGCCCGCGCCCGCGCGCCCTGTGTCGCTCGCGTGCCGTCCGTGCGCAGCCCAGCGCCCCTCCGCGCGCAGCTCGCGCCCAGCCAGCGCCAGCGCTTGACCTTGCGCCCAGCAGCGCTGTCTGCGCCATCATCACCGCCTAGCCCGTCTGGCCGGCCCGTTCGAGTATCATCCGTGCCTCGTGAGTTGCTCTCGAGCTGAGCCCTGTTTATTTTAGAGTATTTAGGGCTATTTTATGATTATTGATGTGTTTGCTTGGCTCGTTATAGGTTGCTCGGGTTCGATCGCAGTTAATTTTATTGTGTGTTGTTGCCTTGAGCCGGTAAGGATTTCTTACTGGAGTTGTGTGGGCCCGCGATATTGTCATGATTTGCCTTGCTTGTTTCTTGATCGTTATGAGCATGATAATAATAGAGCGACTTTGATTGATTTCTGCTAGCATGTTTGCTTGATATTACATGTTAGTGCCATGCTAGGTTTGTTCTGCCAGCATGCTTGTGATTATTGCTTAAGCTCGTAGTATCATGCTAGGTAGTGTGATTGATGTCGGTCTTTGTTTGCTAGCCAGGAATCATTGCTTTTTGCTCTGTACTCTTAGATAGAGTTGTAGGGTTTGTCATCATCCAGGTGAGCGGACATAACGTACTTTGTCCCCACCGATCGGGAGTAGTGTGCGAAGCATAACGTATCTTGCTTCCCCGGTCACTAAGGTGGATTTAGCTCAGTCGGGAATAAAGTGTGCGCGAAGATAACGTAGCTTGCTACCCCGACCAGCCTGGGTTGTGGAATTAGCTACCCACTTCGGCATAGCCTAGTTTGTAGCTCGCTAGAGCGGAACCCCGCCATCGGTGTAAGCCCGCACGGCCGGTTCTTAGCTTCAGTCGGTGGACCATGCCGCCGCATGAGATGGCGCCGAGGGCCCGCGCTCGCGTGATCGGTGACACCGCTTCGAGTCTTAGGCATGCGCACTGCCCGCGTAGTTTGCCCTTAGGCCCCGCATTTACGCCGGTTGCGAGAAGAGCATGCGGTGTGTGCGCGCACACGCGTTAGTTGCCGGTTCGGAGAGCTCCCGGGCTAATGTTCGTGAGTACACCATTCCTTCCGGTTTAGAGCCGGACTTGGGTACTCTCCGATAGTCCGGATCTATTAGCAAGTGTAAGAGGCCCTTGAGGACATCCTTGGGATCGGTTTTTGAGCTGATCAACTGGCTGAGGGAGAAAGACCCTCAGAGATGTCCCAGGGGAATGACGAGGCATTGCCTTGTCCCCGACATTAGACACGACCTCAACGTGTCGGCAGTAGCTCTTGATTGCCACCTTATAGGGCAAGGACCGGTTCCTGGTGTAAGGCTACCTCGGCCAGTTTCTTAGCCTCAAGTGCGGTGGTACAGGTTGACATAGTCATAGTGTCCTGGTCTCACACCACTATGTTCAGTGACACCGATCCATAGATTCTTTTAGGCATGTGTACTGAACCAGGGCAGCATGCCCTAGACCCAGCACCTCCCTGGTTTACAGCAGCATGCGGTGCACGCACACGCTCATTACAGCGCCGACTAGAGAGCTCCTCGAGATCCTGAGTTCAGTGCACCTTTCGTATCGACAGTAGTAGAAAAGCTGAGGCCGAGATTAGTTTCTCGTAGACTATCGAGATGCGTCGTAGTTTTTTGGAGTAAGACTATAAGATGGCATCCGTGGTGTTTATGTATGGATTAAAGTGATGTGCTCTCTTCTGTGTTCATATTCATAGCTTGCATACTTTCTGGTAGATGACCAGTTATATCGTATTGTACCCCGGTTGGGGATTCTCACTGAGTAATTCGTTACTCACCCTTATTTTGTGGTTTTCCACAAGTAATTAGGGCGCGAGACAAGATGGATGAAGGAGGAGCTACTGATCATGGAAACCAGCTGTTTTAAAACTCTGAGTTTATGTTTATGTTTTTGTTGTCCTCTGAATGCATGTAGATGGGCACGGAGCCCTTAGGTTATTTTCTTATTGTTTTCTGGATTCTGACACTGTTGTAAACTGTTTGGGATTTTCGAATGATTTGAATAAATCTCTGATTAGTATGTTTTAAACTGCTTTTAGCTTGGAACAGGTGCTTGGAAACAGGGACAGGTTTCAGGACATTTTATATTTGATTTATGAGTGGATGTTTACAAGTTTTTAGTTTCCATTCAGAATCTGGAAAACGATCTTGCATATTGTTGTTAAGTTTTTAAAGCATGCATTGAGCTAAAGGCCTAGTTTAGGACCTCTCTTCAGGTCGGGTCTTTACAACGAAGTGCGCGGCACGCGAGCGCGACGCGATGTCTTTGGTTGTGAGCGGCGACTCTGCGCGCAATTTCATTCTTCTGCGAGAGGACGAGCGCACAGGCGCAAAGGATGAGCATCGCTGGGCGAACAAGGGGGTGCTCTCGGGTGAGGACGCGCGAGGGCAAGGCGGCGGGCGATCTTTTGTGGGCGTGAGGGGCTCACTGGTGGGTTCTGCTCGCGGGTGGGGTCTGGCGATGGTGTGTTGTTTGGGCGAGCCGACGGTCAGGTCTTCTTGGCAAAGAACGGGCTTGGTTGAGTTCTCTACGGCGGCACGGTTGTTGCTGTGGAGAACGCCTTGGCAGAAACTCAAGCACAACACACACGATTCTTGGCTCGGCTTGGGGATAGGCACACACACATAACCACCGATTAGGGCTTGGCTGAACCAACAAAGGGAAGGATTCGGCTAGAGAAAAAGAAGAAGTAAAGAAGAAGGAAGGGATCTACCTCTCGGTTCTTGGCTCGGGTTCTTGGAAAAACGGCAAGAAGAAGAAGATGAGAAGGCCTAGGAATCACGGGAAAGAGAGTAGGTTAAAAACAAATACGATTTCTCATTTTTCTTTCTTAAATAGGTTAAGCGATTCCTTCCCTGGGCTTTCCCTCTTCGAGTCCCAGCTGAAGCAATCTTTACTCTTTATTAAAACATTGAAATCCATGTCTCCAAATCCTTTTAGGTCAAGGGTTCAAGTCCCAATGGAAGCACTTTAATTCCTTTTAATTTTCCAATTAACCGAAACTCCTGCAAACCCTATCAAACAACCCGTCTCTTGGGGAAAAGCCACCAACAAATTCACTGATCTCAGCAAAAACAGAAACAACCCTGGAACCCTAAAAATCCACAAACCCTGACCGAGGAGCAAAATGACCAAAATGCCTCTAAGGGTTAAAATAGCTCTAACGGCCCAACCGAATAACGAACTGAAAGCACCTGAAGAACCGGAACAGAAAAACTCGGCCGTTACACCCTCGAGGACACCTATTTTGGGATCAGTTTTTTAGCTGATCATTTGGCCGAGGGAGAAAGACCCTCGAGGGTGTCTGACATCTAATTGGGATCAACTTTTGAGTTGGTCATTTGGCCGAGGGAGAAAGACCCTCGAGGATGTCTTGGGATTGGTTAGGAGAGCCAATCATTAGGCTGGAAGTAGGAGACTTCCGAGGATTCTAGATTTGCCCGTTAGCTTGTTGAGCAAAGATCTTTGTTGGTAACCATTTGCATATATACTAGGATGCTAGATGACTGATGTATTGTATTGTACCCCGGTTGGGGATTCTTACTGAGTATGTTTGTACTCACCCTTATTTCTGTGGTTTTTCCACCAGGTAACTTAGGACAGCATCAGGACGGCTAGCGGAGGGAGCTGACTGATCATAGGAGCTGCCGGCACTCTGATTTATCTTTCTGCATTTATTATTTAGCATGTAGTGGGACCTAGAGTCGATAGGGGAACTATGTCAGTGGATGTTTAAAACTGCTTTGAATGTTTTATGAATACTGGCCAGGACATGTTTTGCTTTTATTGCTTTTGTTTAATGAAAATTGTTGGAAGTCTTTTAATTGTTCCCCACTCTTAGTTGTTTCAAAAGTTTTAATTTGATCACTGAAACGTTTTAAATATGTTTTACTTGCATGCTGAGTGAGAACCTAGGTTTAGGACCATATTTTGAGTCGGGTTCTTACACCAGGACTCAAAGGGGGAACCTCCAAGGACACTTGGAACTTGGAGGATTTTTTTAGCATTTTAAAATAAGAAATTAAAAGAAAATCCTTTTTGTCTCCCCTAGAAGCCCTAGCCGATTTATCCTTTGTCCCTTCACCTTCTTCTTATTCGTATTCGCCCCTCCATCTCCAAGCTCCTTGCCAAACCCATCACCTTCATTGTTGCCTTGCCATCGCCAAGTATCTGCAAGCAAGCAGCCGGACACGCTGCCCATCGCCGTCGCAGCCTCGCTCATGCGAACACCAGTTCGCTGACCCCTACTGCTCTCAAATGCCCAACCACATGCATTGCTTGCGTGCCCGAAGTTTCGCCCAGCCGCACGCGTCGTTCAGCCTCACCCCATCCACTCGCTAGTGCAGCCCGTCCCTAGCGCAACCACACGTCCATCGCTGTTCGATGGCATGCCTAACTGCAAGGAACCTTCGCCCTCACCTTCGCCCGACTTTGCATCACACACACCCAGCTACTTGACCGAGCCAGCCCGCACACACACCCTTGCCGAGGCTATCCAGCTGCCTTGCTTATGTGCTCTCAGTTTTGAGGTAAAATCTAATTCCCGAGCTTTGTTCGCTGTTTTTTGAACCCACTGCCTAGGGTCTTGTTATATGACATTTTATTTATTTGCTAGGTTGCCTGTATTAATTCCATAGCTCGAGGATCTTGTTAGTGTTGACTATCTGATTCCACTTTGCAGGTAAGGGTTCCTTGTCGGGGTTGTGTGGGCCCTGTGCATTGCAATGATAGTTCATGGTTGTTTGTTTATATGCTGTATTGTTAGTGGATAGATTCCTTGCAGGTTCCCTGGATGCTGATTTGTTTATGGTTATATTTACTTCCTGTCAGTCTGTAATCTGATCTTGTCTGTTGTATGCCCTGTTTCTCGAATATCATGTTTATGCTTGTGCTGTCTGCTAGGGCTTGGCAATTAGTTTATAGTACTATGTTGTTGTACTCTTCTATTTATTAACTATTTCGTGTGTCCACAATTACTCTATTGTTTATAAGTTAGTTGGATGTTGGACCCAGTTAGCTCTAGGCTGTTCAGAGTGTTAGAGTTTATTAGGGTGTCACGACTAACAGTCGAGTTGCGTGCTAGCTCTTTTTTCCGAGTGACAGTCGAGTTGCGTGCTGGCTCTTTTTTCCGAGTGACAGTCGAGTTGCGTCCTGGCTCAGTTTGATCAGGATTAGCCTAGTGTGTTGATGTCCCTTGTTAGCCCAATGTGCTGCTGACAGGCATGAGTAGGACTTGCCTGAGTGACAGTCGAGTTGCGTGCTGGCTCAGTATAGTCCAAGACTAGCCCAGTGTGTTGTTGTCCTTAGTTAGCCCAATAGTGCTAACCATGTTTGTTGTACTCATATAGCTGTGGAGAATAATTAATTGTTTCTCCTGCTTGTTAGCCCAGTGTGTTCTAACCCTGTCTAGCTTTGAGCATAGACTCATGATGTTGTTCATCCTACTGTTTGTACTATTAAGACTTCCATGCTATTTTTTGCTGCTTGTATGCTAGGATGCTAGATGATTTGTTGTGCGTATTATACCCCCACCAGTAGAAATTCCCCAATAGATGGCGGGCTAAAAAGGAGGAGCTTAAAAAACACGGATGAAAGATGACGGGCATACGTATTGGTGGCAGGCCCAAGCTCGCCTTTAAAAGTTTTTTGTGGCTGGCAAGGGCCGCCCGCCACCTTTTTTGTTTGGAGGCGGGCCTGGGCCTTTTTGGGCCCACCTCCTTTAGCTTTTGGTGGCGGGCATAGGCTGCCCGCCACCTTTTTCCTTTCCTTCTTTTTCTATTCCTTTCTTTTCTTTTCTCTCTCTACCCGAGCCATTTTTCCCCTTTTCTCTCTTCTCTTCTCTTCAACCAAACCCTACCCTCACGCCGCCGCCGCCACTTCTCAGGTCATTTCTCGACCATTTTTCGACCATCAACGCCGCCGGCGCCGCCACTTGGTTTCCCTTTCTCAAATTTGTGTATTTCCTTCCCAAAAACTAGGTAATTTCTAGTCCATTTTCATTTTCTAAAGAAAAAGAGTTTTTTTTTTTTAAGGAAATTTTTCATGGATGCATTTTTGTAATCTTTCCATATATGTTTCGAATTTGTTCATTTGTGCTTCAAATCTCATATATGTCTCAAATTTGTGATAATGTGCTTCAAATCTCATCTATGTCTCAAGATGTGCTTCAAATTTGTTTGTTTCATATATGGACATTTTTTATATAATTTAAGAAACTTTTGTTTCCAAAGTTAGTTTAAGAAACTTAAATTTTTTATATACTTAAGAAAGTTTTGTTTTCAAATTTAGTTTAAGAAACTTAAATTTTCATTGTGCCTTTTGTATTAGTTTAGTTTTGTATTGTTAATGCATTATGAAAAATCTTTCCATGCATGTATTGGGTGTTGAGATATTTATAAACAATGCAATACAAGTGAGATGTGTGACTCAACTTTACCATTTTGGAAAAAAATTGTACGTTAAGTTTCTCTAATTGACTAGAATTACTAAAATGGCTATGGATAAATAGTGGATGTTTAAGGATCGAATGTCACCGGAATACAGATTGGGTGTTGAGATATTTATAAACAATGTCATACGACATTCGAAAGGATTGAATGTCGTTTGTTGTCCATGTTTGAAATGTGTGAATGCCAAGTACCAAAATGTGAATGTAATAAGAGACCATTTATTTTGTAATGGTATCGATCAAAGTTATAACACATGGATTTGGCATGGAGAATCAGTTTCAAGAAAAAGAAATAGTGAAAGTGTTACAATAGATCAAGTTGTAGATGAGAATGTGGATGACCCGGATAACCCAATAGGGATGTTAGAGGCTGCACAAAATTTGTTTAATGACAAATCCCCTTTATTTGAGGAGGCATTAGAGGATGCCAAGAAACCATTGTACCCAAATTGTAAAGATTTTACCAAGATATCAACACTGATTAAGCTTTATAATTTGAAAGCAAAGTATGGGTGGAGCGATAAAAGTTTCTTAGAGCTGTTAGAATTATTGAGCATGTTGTTGCCTAGTCCTAATGAAATTCCAATATCCGCCTATTATGCTAAAAAGATTTTAAGTACTTTAGGGATGAAGTATGAAAAGATCCACGCATGCATCAATGATTGTTGTTTGTATCGAAAAGAACTTGTCGATGCAGAACTGTGTCCTACTTGTGGAATATCGAGATGGAAGGTTAAGAACAATAAGAAAGAAGGAGTGAAAAATATTCCAGCAAAAGTCATGTGGTATTTCTCTCCTATTCCAAGATTTCAACGAATGTTTCGATGTAAAGAAACTGCGAGATTGTTGACGTGGCATGCTACGGACCAGCAGTGAGATGGGTGCATACGATATCCAGCCAACACAATTTCATGGAAAGAAGTAGATGAAAGGTGGTCTGATTTTAGTGGAGAAATGAGAAACCTTCGCCTAGCCCTATCAATAGATGGAGTCAATCCACATGGTGACCAAAGTACTAGATATAGCTGTTGGTCAATTAATTTCTATAGACACCATTGGATTTTGGTCGTCATCATTCTTTCGGAACATACGGTGTACATTTTCAACTCGTTGGGCGAAAATCCGGTCCATGAGAGTTTATACCAAATCATAACTTCGTAAGTTTCTAAATAGAAAACTTTTGGACTTTGAGTTTATATTTAATCATCCTAATGTTTAGAATTATTAATATAGTGCTTACCGAGTTTGGCATTTAAGACACAATTTGAGGCCGAAACAATTATATTGGAAATGGGTGAAGGTAAAGTTAAATCAAATTCGTTTGTTTATAGTATTTTTTTTTTTTTTGATGTTGATCAATTATCGTTTACTAAGTATATGTAACTATTCTTTCCTCTAGTGCCCTCAACAAATTGGATCAATAGTATGTGGATTCTACGTCCAAATATTCAAACGGAAGATGATATACAACACATCCACGCACGTATTGAGACTTGTAAATTTTATTTACATGTTAAATAGCATCATATAGAACATATACTAATTTGGTGTTTTTATTTATGTCTTAATACTTTGTAGTTCAAGACTGGCCCAAATACATTGTAGAGGCCCGACCCGAAAGAGGTCCTAAACTATTCCTTTACCTCAATGCATGCTTTTAAAACTTAAATATGTCATGCAAGATTGTCATCCAGATTCTGAAAAAGAATGTAAAACTTGCAACCATTCATTTTACAAACAATTATAAAACATCCTGAAACCTGTCCCTGTTTCCAAGCACCTGTTTCAAGCTAAAAACAGTTCAAACATACTCTGATCAGAGATTTTATTTCAAAACATTCAGTTCCAAATCAGTTCAGTAAAAGTCAGAATTCGGATACAATCCAAAAACATCCTAAGGGCTCCGTGCCCAACTACATGCATTTAGAGATCAAAACATAAAGCATAAACTCAGAGTTTGAAAAACGGCAGGATTCCATGATCAGCAGCTCCTCCTTCCGCCATCCTGTCTTGCGCCCTAGTTACCTGTGGAAACCACAAAAATAAGGGTGAGTAACGAATTACTCAGTAAGAATCACCAACCAGGGTACAATACGATACAACTGGTCATCTAGCAGAATGTATGCAAGCTATAAATACAAACACTGAGATAGCACTTTACTTAATCCATACATAAATACAACGGATGCCATCTTACGGTCTTACTCCGGGAACTACATTGAAACTCGGTACTCTACGAGAAACTAATCTCGACCTCAGCTTTCCTACTACTGTCGATACGAAAGGTGCACTGAACTCAAGATCCCGAAGAGCTCTCCAGTCGGCGATGTAATGAGCGTGCGCGCACACCGCATGCTGCTGCAAACCAGGGAGGTGCTAGGTCTAAGGCAGGCTGCCCTGGTCCAGTACACATGCCTAAAAGAATCTCTGGATACGTGTCACTGAACATAGTAGTGTGAGACCAGGACACTATGACTATGTCAACCTATACCACCGCACCTGAGACTAAGGAACCGTCCATGGTAGGCTTACACCAAGAACCGGTCCTTGCCCTATCAGGTGGTAATCAAGGGCTACTGCCAACATGCTGAGGTCGTGTCGGCTGCCGGGGACAAGGCAAGGCCTCGTCATTCCCCCTACTGTTGGGGCATTTAACAGTCTGCCACCCTCACCCAAGATTATAACTAGGCTGCCGTTAGGTTTAGCTAAACCATAACGACGGATCAAAGACGGAGTACTGCCTCGCACGTCCCTGCCACAGATGCAAGTTACGTTATGCATCCTCGTCCAGATGATGCTACCTATCAGAACACTATGCTATAAATAGCTAACAGCAAAACATACCAACACAAGCTCAGAAGAATCAACGAACCTAGCATGGCACTACGAACAGAACAGAATACGAACATGCCATGTAACGACCCAATTTTCTTTTCTGGTTTTTCAGGTACTTTCGGTTCAGTATTGGGGCAGTCGGTTGGGCCGTTAGAGCTTTTTAACCCTTAGGGGTATTTTGGTCTTTTTGCTCCCCGGTCGAAATCTATGGATTTTTAGGACTTCAGAGTCATTCCTGCCTTCGTCGAGGTTTGATTGTTGTTGGTTGCAAGATCCAAGGAGTTTGGGCTAGTGGTTTAGAAGTTTGGAGGCTTTTTGGTTAATGGCAAGATTAATTATTATTTAAGTATTTCCTTTAGGATTTGAACCCTTGCCCTGGATGGTGAAGTGGAAGCTTGGATTAAATGAGTTTTTTTTAGGAGGAAAGTTGTTTCAGCCGGGTCCCGAAGGAGGAAGCCTTGGGAAGGGATTTTAGGCCTATTTAAAATAAGAAAAGGAAAGAAAATCAAGAAAAATTCCATTCCCCCTAGTTTTGCAAGTCTCTCTCTTTCTCTCTCCTTCTCTCTCTCTCTCTCTCCTTGTCGACCTCACCAAGAAACCCAACCATAGCCGCACCAAGCCCAAGGACCCAAACCGATCCACCGCGCCGCACCGCTTTGCACCAGGTTGCCTAGCCGCGCCGCACCACTCTGCACCAGGTTGCCCAGCCGCGCTGCACCGCTCTGCACCAGGTTGCCCAGTCGCGCCGCACCACTCTCTACCAGACCGCCCAGCCGAGCCGCACAGCCTCGCACCGAGCCACCTGCCCCACGCTCGCCTGCACCGCACGTCGTCCCCGTCGCAGACCAGACGCCTCGCCGTGCCGCTCGTCCGCGTCTGCTCCCAGCACGCCGTGTCTCTATCGTCGTCTGTGCCTCAGCCGCTCGTCCGCGCGCCCATTTCAGCTCGTTCGCTCGCCTGCGCCAGCCCGTGTCTGCACGCGTCGCCCCGTGTCGTTCCCGCGCCAAGCCGTGCCTGCTCGCCAAGCACCCAGCGCTCTGCCTGCCTCCTTGCTGCCGATAGCCTGCCCTGCTGTGTTAGTGTGGCCCGAGTCTTGTGGCTTCTCAGATGGTATTTCCCGAGTCTTTTTTCCCTTTGGTTCTAAGCTGTTGGCTGTTGTTTATTTAATTAGGTTGTTTTTATTAAATGCTTAGGTTGCTCGAGTTCTCTTAGAAGCTCGAGGGTCGCTTGGTTGATTTATGATAGCTATTTCTGCTTGTTTCCAGGTAAGGATTTCTTACCGTGGTTGTGTGGACCATGCAATATTATCATGATGTGCCTTGTATGTATGTTTCCTTTTATGAGCATGTTAGTGGGTAGGACAGCTTGTGATTGAATTCTTGCTAGCATGTTTGCCTGTTTGTACATGTTAGTACCATGCTAGGTTTGTTCTTCCAGCATGCTTGAGATTCCTGCTTTGAGTTCGTAGTATCATGCTAGGTTAAGTGTGATTGATGTTGATATGTATGTATAGCCAGGAATTAGTGATTTCATACTCTTAGCTAGTGTAGTATGGTTTGTCATCATCCAGAGGCTGAGAGCGGACATAACGTACTTTGTCCCCACGGGTCGGGTGTTAGAGCGAAGCATAACGTCCATTGCTTCCCCTCGGCCGCCGATGTGGATGTAGCTACCACATCCGCATAAGCCTAGTTTGTAGCCTGCTAGAGCAGAACCCTGCCAATGGTGCAAGCCTGCCTTGCCCGGTTCTTGGCTTCAGGTCGGTGGTATAGGCTATACAGATGAGTGCCGAGGGCCTCGCACTACTGTGTTTAGTGACACCGCTTCCGAGTCTTAGGCATCCGTACCTGGCCCGCGTAGTTTGTACCTAGGCCCCACATTTACGCCGGTTGCAGCAGCATGCGGTGTGCGCTCACACGCGTTAGGCGCCAGTTCGGAGAGCTCCCCCGGGCTAATGTTCGTGAGTACACCAGTTCCTTTCAGTTTAGAGCCAGACTTCGAGTACTCTCCCGATAGTCCAGATTTATTAGCGAGGGTAAGAGGCCCTTGAGGACACCCATTGGGATTGGCTTTTGAGCTAATTATTTGGTCGAGGGAGAAAGACCCTCGGGGGTGTCGGACATCTTTTGTGATCGGTTTTTGAGCTGATCAATTGGCCGAGGGAGAAAGACCCTTAGAGATGTCCCAGGATTGGTTATAAGAACCAATCTTTAGGCCGGAAGTAGGAGACTTCCGAGGATTCCGCATTTTGCCTTGTAAGCTCGTTAAGCTATGATCTGTGTTTGTAACTGTTTGCATGTGTACTAGGGTGCTAGATGACTGATGTATCGTATCGTAGCCCGGCTGGGGATTCTTACTGAGTATGTTTATACTCACCCTTATTTCTGTGGTTTTTCCACCAGGTAACTTGGGACAGCACCGGGACGGCTAGCGGAGGGAGCTGATTGATCATGGGAGCCGCCGGTACTCTGTCATTTATTGTTTGCATAAGTTCTTCAGCATGTAGACAGACAAGAGTCCTAGGGGGACGTTTTTAAAAGTTGTTTAAACTGTTTTGTATGTTTTTATAAACACCGGTCAGGCTTGTCTTACTTTGTTGGTTTTGCTTAAATGATTATTGTTGTTTATGTTTTAAAGTGTTCCCCGTTCTCAAATGTTTTGAAAGGTTTTAAATATGAGCACTAAACCGCTTGATGAAGTATTTAACTTGCATGTTGAGTGAGAACCTAGGTTTAAGACCGTATTTTGGGTCGGGTTCTTACAGTTGGTATCAGAGCATAGAGTCATAGATTCTGTAGACTAACCTGCTTTGTAGGTTGTTGTTCCCATGATCATCAGCACTCCACGGCTGTCAGGTTTGTCTGAGTTCATTAAGCTAAGGGTTTTATTTTACGATACTGCATCTAGTATACAAGTGTTACCCTTGATGAGCAGTGAGAGCCCCAGCGTGGGCTAGCTTTTATGCTTTGTGTAGATCGCCAGGATGTTGATTACACATGGAGGAGCAGGGACGTTTGGTATGTCCAACCGAGGAGTTGGACTGATCGTGTCGATGTTGAGACCGCGTCCAGGGTCGTCTAGACCCGTAGGCTAGCTTTGGCCCCGGCAGTTGAGTTGCCAAGTGAAGGGGGTAGAGGTTAGCATGCCTCAGAGTGTGACTCCTTGAGCAGAGTGTGCTCTAGCCATGAGAGAATTGATGGCAGGTCTTTCGGCTACCAGAGAGCGGAGACCCAGGCGCAGATTGTAGCGCGTAGTGTGGAGTCCCGGGCACAGATTGCCCAGCCGATGGAGTTTTTTTTAGGCCCCCCCCCCCAGTAGCTCTTGTAGCCCTGGAGGTTCTCGGAAGGGCAGGATCAGTAGATTTATGCCGATGAGATTGTTGGTGTTGATGGAGCCATTGAGTTTGGCAAGTGGAAGCCTGTAGAGCTTGCTGTTTTAGAAAGGCCTACTGCTAGCAGCGAAGTGGTTGGCCAGGATCGAGTTTTTCAGAGGCCGAGGTGTGCCGTTCCTGTGCTGTTTGATACAGCAGTTGGGTGGTGGAAGTCCCTTGTGAGAGGTGGACCAGCAGAGTCTCCACCAGTCGCCCGATCGTTTGGCAAGTTGCCGTGTTAGTGGCTTGAGGAAGATGTAGAGACATCTTTGACCCCTTGCAAGCCTGCTATCATTTAGCAGCCAGTTCTTTTAGTACCCCGTAGCCAGGGAGTAGTGTGGAGTTTTCTTGTCAGGGCTTAATCCGTCCGTGGATTTCAGTTGGCTAGTAGGGTGGAGCACTCTTTTGTTAGCATGTTCCAATTGTGGAGCTAGTTGTTGCCACCCAAGGGGTTGGCCTGAGCTTTTGTTGAGCATCGAGTGGGATGCAGGAGTAGGCTGTGGCATGTCTGTTAGACGAGATGCCAGAGATTAGACTGCTCGAGTGTTGGACTTCTTGCTTTGAGTGCCATTGCCCTATCACTTGGAGTGTGACCTCCCCTACCCTTAGAGGGGCATAAAGCTCGTATAGGGTTGATTTGTGTTGTAAAGGATGTAGTGCCTGTGGGCACCAAGCTTTGAGAGGAGGCCTAGATTCAGGCCAGTTGGCACTTTTGTGCAGGTGGTTCCATGACCCGCCCGATGTATAGCATCCCCATTTGTCTTGTACCCGTTCCTGAGGTTGCACCTGTTGGGTTGCATAAGAGATCTAGCTCGGTGGTAGTCGGATGACTACAAGTGTGAGGTCGTTCGAGGTAAAGCAGAAGTTTCAGGGTCACCGAGAGTTGGGTACAAAGGAGGTTGCAGGTTGTTAAGAGCTAGCGCGTTAGAGTTATCGCGCTTGTGTTGTGAGCTTGTGAGCCAGTTTGATGGTAGCATGATTTGACTACCCTTTGAGTTACCCTAGTATGGGTAGTGTTGGCATCGATGGATGCGTGGTTGATCCAGTGTTAGAGCCATAAGTTGGATGGTTGAGCAGAGCTCATTTAGTGGGCACATTGGTTTGAGGTATGTCAGCTAGGTGTGGTTATGCTCTTGCAAGTGTGAGTTGACCAGTGTGGCTTTCCGTGGTGAGTTGACCCCGGGTGGGTTTGAACTCTTATTGCTCCCTTGCTAGTTGTGGCTCTATTGGGAGGCAAAAGCTGCCTTGTGTGAGAGTTCTTGTTGGCATTGGATCTTAAGGAATCAAGTTGGAGCTGTACACGCCGGTGTACTTTTGTGTAGCCCGTTCCGTGGTGTATGTTTTGGGATCCACGAGAGGTTTGTGTTGAGCAACCAGTGCTCAGTCCTTGAGGTGTCAAGGCTTTAGTTCTTGGCAAGTGCCCTGACTTCGATTGTTAAGATACCGTGCTCGTAGCCTGTTTGTTGTTAAACTAGTTTCGCTAGTTGGACCTTGACCTGGTCAGAGGAACTTCTTTTTGGTCGATGGTTGGGTTCAGTTGGAACTGAACAAGGGCGGTGGTAGCAAAGCCGCGTAGTTTCTGACCGTCATTGCTAAGAGTGTTGTTCGGATCTCTACCCTGGGTAGAAGCTGCGATGTGGTCGATGCTTGAGTTGGAGGCTGACACATTCTGTAGTATTTCTGGTCTTCTTGGTTTTTTGAGGAGTTGGAGCGGGCCAGCATAGTTGAGATGTTGGAGAGAGAGTTGTGCCCGTGTAGCCAGTTGTCTGTTAGACCGTTTGACGACAGTGTGTGTCGGAGGGTGATCGGAGGAACCCTAGGTTGTGGAGAGCCTCACCAGAGCTCAGCCAGACCCAGGCAGTGTACCTCGGGTGAGTTACTGGCAGATTTGGTAGACTAGCAAGCTAGTGTTTGTTTGGAGTAGAGACCAGATTGGTTCAGGTGTGGTTTTGAGTTGCTAGCAGTTAGTTTGCTCGTGGGGCGAGTGGTTCGTTACTTGTCGGTTGACAAGCTAGTGTTGTTTTAAGTACCTCCGCGTTGGTTTTTGGGATTCTTAGCAAGGTGATGCTTGGTGTTGACCAAGTATGGTTCCCATGTTGTTCGAGAGCTGGCTCGGTTCGAGCAAGCGGGCGTTGCCCTGAGGACTTATTCCTAGTCAGGTTGTTTTGGGAGTTGACCCATCCCTCGATAGTTGAGTAAGTACTGTTAGTTCTGGGTTGGTGGTCCAATCGGTTTAGAATCCCTTGGGTGTTGCTTTCGAGAGAGTTGGTTGTTGTTGCCCTTGGGTTTGAGCTAGTCAGCGAGTGTGTGTGAAGTTCGCTGCCCTTCAGAAGTTCGCTTGCTGGGGAATCGTTCCCGTTTAGAAGAAATCAGCTTAGCTCCTGAGTTGTGTAGTTGATCATAGTAGCGCAGCGGTCAGCCCAGCGAGAGGGTCCCTGCATTGTGTTGTTAGCAAGAGAAAAGTTGTTTGCCCCGCAAGGGCGGTGGCCAGCCAGTTGAAGAGCTTGAGTTGTTGCTGGAAAGTTGTTGGTTCTTTGGGGTTTGAAGAACCCTTAGTTTCTATGGAGGTTGAGTTGCACCGTGGATGCCAGCTTTGTAAAGACCCGACCTGAAAACGGTGCTAAACCTAGATCTTTACTCAACATGCAAGTGAAAAGCATAAAAGGACCCAGCTGGGGTCGGTTTGTAAAACTTTTCAAATATAAGAGTGGAAAACATTAAAAACAAAGTAAACATTCATTAAGCAGAAACGAACCATTCAAATTAAAAACGATGATCGATCAAGATTACTTTCCTTAAAGCATAAAATAGTTCAAATCATAGTTTTCCTACGGACCCAAGTCCAACTACATCTTTGAAATAAAAAAGATAAGAAAATAAGACACGGACAGTGTCAAGCGACATCCATGATTCCTCGCCTCCTCCGCTAGCCGCCTCGGTGTTGTCCCAAGTTACTGTGGAAGAAACCACAGTGAGGGGTGAGTATAAACATACTCGGTAAGAATCCCCGACCAGGAGTGCGATACGATGCAATCAATCATCTAGCAACCTAGTACACATGCCACAAATATCAACACGGATCTTAGCTCAACGAGCTCACAAGGCAAATCCGGAATCCTCAGAAGTCTCCTACTTCCGGCCTAATGATTGGCTCTCAAACCAATCCCGGGACATCTCCGAGGGTCTTTCTCCCTCGGCCAATTGCTCAGCTCAAAAACCGATCACAAGGATGTCCGACACCCTCGAGGGTCTTTCTCCCTCGACCAATTGATTAACTCTAAAGTCAATCCCAATGGGTGTCCTCAAGGGCCTCTTACCCTCGCTTATAAACTGGACTATCGGAGAGTACCCAAGTCCGCTCTAAATCGGAAGGAATTGGTGTACTCACGAACAGAGGCAGGGAGCTCTCGAACCCGGCAACTAAAGCGTGTAGGCGCGCACACCGCATGCCGCTTTGCAACCGGCGTAAATGTGGGGGCCTAGGTACAAACTACGCGGGTGCACGCATGCCTAAGACTCGGAAAGCGGTGTCACCGAACACGTGAGTGCGAGGCCTCAAGACTCATCATGCAGGCACTGTACCACCGATCAAGGTAGGCTTGCACCGCTGGCGTGGTTCCGCTCTAGCAGCTACAAACTAGGCTTATGCCAATGAGGT
The DNA here is from genome assembly GCA_036507275.1 of Sicyos edulis. Taxonomy (NCBI): domain Eukaryota; kingdom Viridiplantae; phylum Streptophyta; class Magnoliopsida; order Cucurbitales; family Cucurbitaceae; genus Sicyos; species Sicyos edulis. The sequence goes on along the minus strand of CM071851.1, from coordinate 22,083,270 downwards.
AGCTAATCCTCACCGTTGCCGGGGAAGCAAGGTACGTTATGCTTCGCTCTACTCCCGACCGGTGGGGACAAGGTACGTTATGTCCGCTCTCACCTCTAGATGATGACAACCCTACTACGCTAGCTAGATTATAGAGTAAACGATTCTGGCTAAACATACATAAGCATCATCAATCATATATAACCTAGCATGCTACTACGAACTTAAAGCAGAATCTCGGGCATCCTTTGGAAGAACAATCCTAGCATGGCACTAACATGTACAAACAATCAAACATGCTAGCAGAATGCAATCACAAGTCGTCCTATCCACTAATCATGTTCATAAAAGTAAACATGCATAAAAGGCACAATCAGAAAGCATCGCAGGTCCACACAACCACGGTAAGAAATCCTTACACGGAAATAAGTGGAAAAAGCTAACACGAGTCAAGCAAGACCCTCGAACTTTAAAACGAACTCGAGCAACCTAGGCATATCAAATAAAAACATCCTAAATAAAAATACAAAGCAATGACCGACTTAAAATCGAAAAGGAAGGAGGCTCGAGGATTACCAGCCGAGAGGACACGGCTCTCGGTAGCAAGGGGCAGGAAGGGGCGCTGGCGCTGGGCACTGAGCTCGGGTGCGCGGCAAGGCGAGCGGATGCGCAGGAGCGGCGCGCGCGCACGCAGCGTCGACGGCGGGCGAAGCGGCGCCGGCGATCGGCTGCGAAAAGCGTCTGCGCGAGCGAAGGGATCGGGCTGGGTTGGCGCGGGCGCAGCGTCTAGATCGGCTGGGCGTGACGCCTGTAGGCGACGGCGGAGGGCGCGCCGGACGGCGTCCCGGGCGGTGATGGCTCGCGACGGTGGGGCTTCGTGCAGCGCGCGCGATCGGGCGAAGCAGAGGCCGAGTGATGCCGGGAGGGTGGCTCAGGCGGCGGTGTGGTCAGTGCGGCGCAGGTGGTGCGGTTGGGGTGGTGCGGTACGGGTTAGGGTGTTTGGCTCGATTTAGGTGAGAGAGAGAGAGAGAGAGAGAGAGAGAGAGAGAGAGAGAGAATGCGGCTATGAGGGGAAAATTAGGGGTTTTCTTGATTTTCCTTCTTTTCCTTATTTTTTAAATAGGTTAGGAGACCTAAATTCCCTTCCCAAGGCTTTTCTCTTGCGGGTCCCGGCTAGAGCAACCTTCTTTTATTTTTCTTTTAATTAAGACTCTTTTCTTAAAACTCCAAATTCACCATTTAGGCAAGGTTCAAAATCCCAAAAGATTCAATTAATTTTGTTATTAACTTGGGATGGAAAAGTTGGGCCGTTACATTACTCCCCCTTAGAAGACTTTCGTCCCCGAAAGTCCTAAGACTGGAACAACTCAGGGTAATGCGTCCTCATCTCCTCCTCTAGATCCCACGTCGCTTCCTCCGCCTCCGATGCCTCCAAAGAACCTTTACTAAACTTATCTCCCGGTTGCGCAATACCTTGCGCTCATAAGCCAAAATGCACGGGCTTCTCCTCGAAGGATAAATCTTTACTCAACTCTAAGGGCTCATGCTCTAGCACATGCGACGGCAGGTTGCGCCACGTACTTTCTCAAGATCGAAACGTGGAACACATTATGCGCTGCTAAGGGCGGGGTAAAGCTAACCGATAGGCCACCTGCTCCGATCCGCTCAAGGATCTCAAAAGGCCCTACAAACACAGGGCTCAACTTGCCTCGCTTTCCAAACCTTAACACCCCACGCATAGGTGCTACTTCTTGGGAAAACATGATGACCCACCTCAAATTCCAAATCTCTACGCCTCACATCGGTGTAACTTTTCTCGCCTACTTTGTCTTTGTCGGCATGCGAGCCCTTATCTTACGCAGACTGCGTCGTTCGTCATCCGAAGTAACTCGGGTCCCGAACCTGCTGTCACCAACCTCCTCCCAAAACACTGGGGATCTGCAGCGCTTACCATACAACGCCTCGAATGGGGCCATCGAATAGTCGCCGATAGCATTTGTTGTTGTAAGCGAACTCCATCAAATCTGTGTCTTGGTCCCAACTTCAGGAAGTCCAAAACGCAGCTCTCAACATATCTTCCAGAACCGATTCACCCTCTCCGTCGACCATCGGTTTACGGGTGGAAAGGCGATCTTTGAAGCTACACTCGATTCCCAAACCCTTCCGAGCGCTCCGAGCGAGATGTGAACCGAGAATCCCGATCGACACTATCTTTGCGGGTACCCGTGGTACCGCACAATCGCTCAAGGAATAAGCGTGCCCTTTGTTCCACGGTATAACTAATCCTCCCGGGAATAAAGTGTGCACTCTTGGTCACCGGTCCACAACTACCCGGATCTGCGAAAACCCTCTCGGTGTCCTCGGCAACCCAGCCGATATAATCCATCGAAATCTCGTCCCACTTCCATCTGTGGAACACTTAATGGCTGCAAAAAAACTGCGAAAGCTTCACGCAGGAGCCTTCACTTGGCGGCATGGTGAGACACCGGCTAACAAACTCGGCTATATCCGCTTCATGCCCATCCACCAAAACGTCCGCTTGAGATCTGGTACATCTTGGTACCTCACGGGTGCCAAGTGAATGGGGAACTATGTAAGCCGGCGAGCAACTCTGCTCGAATCTCGCGTCGTGGGGACGCACAACCGACCTCTGTACCTCAAGCCTCCGTGCTCGTGCCACAACAAAGTCGAAATCGCCATCGGCCTCAACTCTCTCGAGCAATCTCCCAACTTGGGATCACTCTCGGTGATTGATCGCCGATGATCCTCTCGCTTAAGCGACGGGTGAAGCCCGATATTTGGGCTACCACGGCGGTAACCTCTCCCAACAAGATTGCAATACCGGTTCGCTCAAACTCTTTCCGCAATTCAACTTGGGAGCTCGGCCAAAGCTCTTTGAATGCGACGTCTTTCTACTCGGCCGCATCGGCCACAACATTGGCTTTTAGGGATGATACAAAATCTCACGATCGTAGTCCTTTACTAACTCGAGCCACCTCCTCTGCCTCATGTTCAACTCCTTACGAGTGAAGAAATATTTGAGGCTCACGGTGGTCCGTGAACAAGCTGAATCCTCTCACCATACAAGTAATGCCTCCAAATCATTAGAGCAAAAACAAGCTGCAGCCAACTCCATATCATGAGTTGGATAGTTCTTCTCATAAGGCTTCAAGCTGCCGGGAAGCATAAGCTATCACCTTCCCATTTGCATCAACACACAGCCTAAACCATACTTGGAAGCATCACTATAAACTACGAAACCTCCTGTTCCATGAGGCCGCCAACACGGTCTTTGTTGTAAAGACCCACCCAAAAGGGGCTCTAAATGGGCCTTTACCCCAATGCATGTAGTGAAAATAAAAGACATTATGAAAAATACATTTCGGATCCCAAGTAAAAGCAGAAACATTCCACAACCAAAACACACATTTCTAAAAGCATACTACGATCAGAGATTTATTTAAACCATTAAAACAATCCACAAGTACAAATATGCTGGAATCCATAAAGCGTAAGAAAACATCCCGGGGCTCTGTGCCCGTCTACATGCATTCAGTGGGAAATAACAAAAGTCAAGAGTCATGATAAAATAAAATAATCAGAGATGACAAAGCAGATTCCATGATCACGGCTTCCCTTCTTGACCATCCTGTCTCCGCCTTGATTACGTGGAAAACCACGAGAATAAGGGTGAGTAACGAATTACCAGTAAGAATCCCCAACCGGGGGTACAATACGATATACATGATCATCTAGAAGAATGTATGCAAGCTATGAGTACAAACACGGAGCGGAGCACATAGCTAAGTCCACACTTGGACCTCGGATGCCAACTCGTGGTCTTAGTCGGAAATACCACAACACACTAAAAGCGCTATACGGGGAACAAGTCCCGGCCTCGGCTGTCTCATCGTCGTCTGAAAGGTGTGCTCGGCTCAAGATCCCGAGGAGCTCTCCGATCGGCTTTGTAATGAGCGTAAGCGCCGCACCGCATGCTACCGCAAACTCTAGAAGTGCGGGTCTAGTGGCAAAAGTCGCCCGAGTTCGATCACCATGCCTAACTAAAACTACGGATCGGTGTCAGCGACATAGGGTGTGAGACACGGACACGTGAACTATGTCACTGTACCACCGCTTTGAGGCTAAGGAACCGGTCGTGGTAGGCTTACACCGTGAAGCGGTCCTTGCCCTAACAGTGGCAATCAAGGGCTACGGCCGAACACGCCGAGGGCGTGTCGATCGCAGGGGCGAGGCAATGCCAAGTCATCATCCCGACCGTTGGGGCAATTAACGATTTGCCACCCTCACCCAAGATTGCGAGGGCCACCGTTAGGGTTAGCTAAACCCTAACGGGATCGTGGACGGAGTACCATCTCGTCGCATGCGCCCTCGTCGGGGATGCAAGTTACGTTATGCATCCGGCCCGGATGATGCTACCTACGAACTCTAAACCATAACAATAATAATAATTCAATCAATGCGGTCCAATACGTGCTCAATGAGATACAAGGAACCTAGCATGATACTACGAAGCAAGAACGGATATCGAACATGCCGAATGGAACAACCTAGCATGGGCTAACATGAGAAACAATACAAGAGTTCATGCCGATCCAGAATTGCAAGCAGAGCACCTAGGGCTAAACATGCTAATAATCATACACAGCACACAAAACAACAATCACAAATATACTGCAAGAGGCCACACAACTCCGGTAAGAAATCCTTACCTTGGTCGGGAGGCTTCTACACACAAATCCTAAGCTGCATGGAACAATCCCGAGCTAGCGAACGGGAACCTAGCAAACCAATAATAATCGGCATCTAAAACGTCTAAACAACAATAGAACGACAAGCTCGGCTCGGGGACTCACGCGCGCACGCGACACGAGCTTGGAGCTCAGCGTGGCTAAGCCGCGCACGGCAGGCGGGAGGCTGGTGGCCTGCGCGCGGCACGGCGAGGATGCTCGCGCGAGGACGCGCGACAGGCTTGGCGGCGCTGCACGCACTGCAAGCACGGATGCTTTCGGCGGACGCGGCGCTGGGCCGCTACTGCGCAGCCACGGTGAGGGAGGGACGCGCGCGCGGCGGCGTCGCGGCTGCGCGCGCGGCGCTGGCGGCGGCGGCGGCAGCAGCGACGCCGGCTGGTATGCGCGCGGCAGCAGCTTCGAGGCGAAGGCCTCTGGCGTCGCGGCGATCAGGCGAGCGGCTTCGGCGAAAACCTCTGGCGCGATCGGGCGTCTGCAGTCGCCAGCAGATTTGGGCGTCTGGCGGCCAGGCGCCGGCAACGACAAGGCTAGCTGTTTCTTTGGACGAACGGCAAAGGTCGCTAGGCGGATCGCGCGTCTGTGGCCGCCAGCAGATCTGGGCGTCGAGGTGGCGGCGATGATCATTTTGCTCCTCTCGGTGGTTGCAACCAACACAAACACACACACACTCTACATCTTACCTTGGCCAAAGCAACAAAAACCAAATGAGGAGATGAAGAGGATGAAGACTTACCGGAATGATGATGATCGAACCCAAGGAGATGCAAGGGAAGAAGAATTCGGCAAGGCAATGGAGAGGGAGAGCTTGTGCGGCCAAGAGGAGTTTTGGAGAAGAAGATGGAATAAACCTAATTCTATTTCATTTAACCAAATGCACCAAAACTCCAAAATCCAAGGTTAACTAAGATGTGATGCAGAAAGAGCAACAAGAGCACCTAATGGCTCAATTGGCACACATCTCTACAAGCTTTCGGGAGACCGGGTTCAAACCCATTTGCAAAGACAAATTCCTTTATTTTTACTTTTGCAACAAACCTTGCTCAAACCAAACCACAAACCCCTCCAAAAACCTACATAAAACCATCCAATAATTTTAGTAAGCTGGAAAAGACACAAAGCGACACTGACGGCCCGACCAAATTACCAAATTACCCCTAGGGCATACCGGAAGACCGGGAAGAAAAACACAGGTCGTTACAATATTCCCTCCTTTTTATGACTTTCGTCCTCGAAAGTCCTTAAGACAGCTTACTCGAGGGTAATGCAACCTCATCTCGACTTCCCGCTCCCAAGTGGCTTCCTCGAACCTCGACTCTTTCCTTTGAACCTTTACCAAGCGAATCTCGCGATTACGCAGCGTCTTGGTCTCAAAGGCAAGGATCCTCACCGGCTTCTCCTCGAAGTTCAAATCCTCATTCGGTGCAAAGGCTCAAAGTCCACAATGTGCGACGGGTCCGGCACATCTTTGCCTCAACATCGATACATGAAAAACACTATGCATCACCGATAGTGACGGAGGTAGGGCTAACAGGTAAGCAACCACCGCCAATCCTCTCTAGGATCTCAAATGGACCAACGAAGCGGGGACTCAACTTCCCACGCTTGCAAACCTCGGAACACCTCGCATCGGAGCAACCTTAAGGAACACATCTTGACCAACCTCGAACTCCAAATCTCGGCGCCGAACATCGGCGTAACTCTTCTCGCTGCTCCGAGCGGTCAACATACGAGCTCTAATCTTACGCCTTTGCACCATTGGTCAAGCTGCAGTAACTCGGGACCCAAAACACGTCTATCACCAACCTCTTCCCGAACACGAGGGGACCGAGCAAACGCTTACCATACAATGCCTCGAATGGAGCCATCATCAGATCGTCGATCGTAATCGTTGTTATAGGCAAACTCCATCAAATCACAGAATCTTGGTCCCAAGCTGCTGGGAAATCCAACACACAAGCCCTCAACATATCCTCGAGAATCGATTCACTCTCTCGATCGACCATCCGTCCGAGGGTGAAAAGTCATCTTTGGCGCACTCTGTGCCCAAACCCTATTTGAGCGCTCTCGAAACGAGAAGTGAACCGCGAGTCACGATCGGACACAATCCTCAGGCACACCATGATAACGGATGATCTGCTCCAAAAACAAGCTGCGCCCTTGTTTCCACGGTATAAGTGTCTCTACAGGGAATGAAGTGTGCGCTCTTGATCAAACGGTCGACTATCACCCAAATGCGAGAGAACTTCCTGAGTCCTTGGCAAACCAGATATAAAGTCCATGGAGATCTCTTCCCATTTCCACTGTGGTACACTCGGTGGTTGCAACAAACCTCTTTGGCCTCTGCAGGTGCCTTCACTTGGCGACAAGTGAGACACCGGGGTGACAAACTCTGCCACATCTCTCTTCATTCCCATCCACCGGAAGGTCCGCTTAAGGTCTGATACATCTTGGTACCCAGGTGCCAAGCAAAAGAAGCTGTGGGCCTCGAGAGCAACTCGCTCGAAGCACGCAATGTCGGAACACACAACCGGCCTCTATAAGTCAACCCACCATGCTGGGAATATACAAAGTCAAAGTCACCGTCAAGCACTAACTCTATCAACCAATCTCTTAAGTGCGGGGTCACCCAATGTGTTTGTCTATAATCCATTGCCTAATCGGACATTTGAGCGATCCATTGAGCTACCACAGCGGTAACCTCTCTCAACAACAACACTGCAACCTCGGCCGCTCGAACTCTCTCTCGCAAACTGGTGGGACCTCAACAACGCCGCAGAGTGCGACGTCTTTCTACTCAAAGCATCGGCCACTACATTGGCTTTACCGGATGGTACAAAATCTCGCGATCATAATCCTTTACCAGCTCTAACCATCTCCTCTGCCTCATATTCAACTCCTTACGAGTAAAGCAGATACTTGAGGCTCGGTGATCGGTAAACATCACGAATCCGCTCACCATACGAGTAATGCCTCCAAATCTTGATTGCAAACACACCACTGCTTTGCCAACTCCATATCATGAGTCGGGTAGTTCGCTCATACGGCCGGGTGACGGGAAGCATAGGCAATGGCCTTCCGTCTTTGCATCAACACACAACCTAATCCAAACTTGGAAGCATCATGTAGACCACGAAACCACTGTCCCCTCGGGATCGCCAACACTCAGTCTTTGAAGTCAAAGCTGCGCTTGAGCACGGCAAAGCTCTCATCACACCTCTTTGTCCCAAGCAAACTCGACACCCTTCCTCGTCGGACGAGTGAGGCGAGGCTAAAGCGAAAAATTCCTTGAATGAACCGAGCGGTAGTAACTGCCAAACCAGAAAAGTGCGAATCTCGGCAATCGAAGTCGGCTTGGCCCATGAACTCACGGCCTCAATCTTCGCGGGGTCCACGGCTATACCATCTCTCGAAACCACGTGGCCTAGGAAGGCCACTGCTCCAACCAGAAATCACATTTGGAAAACTTCGCATAAAGTGGTTTTCCCTCAAAGCCGCCAATACTCGCCTCGGATGCTCTGCATGGTCTTCTTTAGACCTCGAATAAATCGAGAATATCGTCAATGAACACGATGTGAAAATTTGTCCAAAAATGATTTGAACACCCTATCCATCATGTCCATGAACGCGGTGGGGCATTGGTCAATCCAAACGACATGACCACAAACTCATAGTGACCATATCTAGACACAGAAAGCTGTCTTAGGAATGTCGGCATCCCGATCCGCAATCGATGGTAACCGGATCTCGAGATCTATCTTGGAGAACACGAAGCTCCCTGAAGTTGATCGAACAAATCATCGATCACGGGCAGCGGGTACTTATTCTTCATTGTCACCTTATTAAGCTCGCGGTAATCAATACATAAGCGCATAGAACCATCCTTCTTTTTCACAAAGCAGAATCGGTGCTCCCACGGGGACACACTCGGACGGATGAACCCTCGATCTAACATCTCCTGCAAGCTGAATCTTGATTCCTTTAACTCACTGGAGCCATACGATCACGGAGCATTCGAGATAGGGAGGGTCACGGCTCGAGCTCAATAATGAAGTCAACCTCTCTCTTTGGGGCAACCCGGTAACTCCTCGGGAAACACGTCCGCAAACTCTGCTTGGACCGGTACACGATCAGCAGCAGACGAGGAGGCGCTCTTCCTGCACAACTTGGCTAGATAGCCCCAAGCTCCATGAGCTAGCAAGCGACGAGCTTTCACGGTGACACCATCGGCGGGCAAACTCCACCTGGACTCCACAAAACTTAAAAGTGGGCGACTGGCGGCCTAAACACTACTTCTTTCGGTGGCGATCAATCAGCGCGTGGTTAGTGACTAACCACTCCATACCAAGAATCACATCAAAACCACTCATAGGCGAGAACTATGAGCGTAGCCACAAGAAACTCTCCGGATATCTCGATCCGGCCATCCCTAATCTTATCTCTAGCCAACATATTAACTCCCGAAGGAGTTGCAGCAGATAACTCGAAACCTAGAGGCTCTAGTCTTAACTTAGCATGCTCGACCAAACAACACAGATACAAATGAATCGTGGAACGAGAATCAAACAAGACAAATGCGCAGATGATCTAAAACAAGAAGCGTGCACCGCCACGGCGGCATCCGTGCGCTCGGCCTCTGACGGTCGTAGCAAACACTCGACCTGCTTGCGCTATTGGCCGAGTTGCCATAGTGGTGATCACATCAAAAGCGGGCTATGTGACCCTCTCTACCACAGCGGAAGCACAATCTAGGTCGGTGACAAGCTCGGCGTGGACTTTCCCACAAGTAGCACAAGCGGGAATCTGCTGGGTTCTCCCTGCTGTCGAGTGAAGCGGTGGAGCTCTCGTGATCTCTGCTTCGAAGCGCCCTTGGCGGCGCTGGCGCCGCCTCCCGAAAGTCAAACTTCCTCTTCGCCCAATTTCTTTGGGACGGGATGGCTGAAGCAGGAGCGGCGACAACCCGCTCGGCAGGATACTTCCCATTATAGATCGAGGCTAAGCTGGGCAGCCCTAGCATAAGTGTCGGGGGCACGAGCCACGACATCTGGGAAACACCGCCTCAATCCGGATATGAACTTCCGAATCTTGACCGGGGTGGCAATCAAGCGAGGAGCAAAATATCCATACTTTGAGAACTTGCGCTCATAATCCTCAATGGAATCGAACCCTGCTTGGGTTCGGAAGAGCTCCACCATCTTCTCTTGAGCCTCATCACCGATGAACTTTACCTTGAACTCACCTTGAAGAATTCCCAAGTAGCGGGTGGAGACCCGGTGGTCTCTCGCTCAAGGTGGACTCCCACCACCATCTCATTGTGCCTCCTAGCACATGAGCCGCACATCTCGACCTCTCGAATATCGGGGCACACCATGATCGGGAAGGTGTACTCCAAATGGGCAATCCACAGGTGCCGCTAACGCATCACCGGTGGCATCAAACTTCAAAGCTTCCACTTCACAAAATCCTTGACCACCTACCCAACTCCTCGGCACCTCGCCGCCATATCGCCTCTGGGGCTACTTGCTCTGTGGAGTGGAGGTGCTCTTGAGCTCTCTTTGAACCAATCGAGTCATTTTGCTCGATCCGGGCTCGGGACTCTTCTGCTGCTTGGCGCCAACAAGGCACAGGTCTCCGCCCTCTGGTCACTCAACATGCGACCATAAAAGCCCTCATAGACTCGGCAAGCTCTGCTCCGGGAGCGATCTCACAGCGCTCATTCGCCTCAACGCCGCTCTAGGCGTAATAGAGGAGGCGTGTAACGACCAGTTTTTCTTCCGGTCTTCCGGTATGCCCTAGGGGTAATTTGGTAATTTGGTCGGGGCCGTCGAGTCGTTTGTGTCTTTTCGATTACTAAAATTATTGGATGGTTTTATGTAGGTTTTGGAGGGGTTTGTGGTTTGGTTTGAGCAAGGTTTGTTGCAAAAGTAAAAATAAAGGAATTTGTCTTTGCAGTGGGGTTTGAACCGGGTCTCTGGGAAGCTTGTAGAGATGTGTGCCAATTGAGCCATTAGGTGCTCTTATTGCTCTTTCTGCATCACATCTTAGTTAACCTTGGATTGTAGAGTTTTGGTGCATTTGGTTAAATGAAATAGAATTAGGTTTATTCCATCTTCTTCTCCAAAACTCCTCTTGGCGCACAAGCTCTCCTCTCCATTGCCTTGCCGAATTCTTCTTCCCTTGCATCTCCTTGGGTTCGATCATCATCATTAGGGTAAGTCTTCATCCTCTTCATCTCCTCATTTGGTTTTGTTCTTTGGTCGAAGGTAAGATGTAGAGTGTGTGTGTGTTTGTGTTGGTTGCACCACCGAGAGGAGCGACCATCATCGCCGCCACCAAGACGCCAGCAAGCCTTGCCGTTCGTCAGTGACCCGGCTAGCCTTGTCGTCGGCGACGGCGATCGCGCACGCCCAGTCTGTCGGCGGCACTGCGCCCGACGCCCGATCGCGCGCGAAGGTTTTCGCGCGAAGCCGCTCGCCCGATCGCTCGTGACGCCGAGGCCTTCTCGAGCTACTCGCCGCGCGCGCCCAAGGCGTCCGCGCGTCGCGCCGCGCGACGCCGCGCGCCAGCGCGCCGCCCGAGCGCTTCGCCGCGCGCGCGTCCTCGCCCGGCTGCGTGCGTGCGCGCGCGCGCAAGCGGTAGCGTCCCGCCGAGCATCCGTCGTTGCGTGCTGCGTGCGTGTAGCAGCGGCCAGCGCAGCGTCCTGCCGAGCATCCGCTGCCGTGCCGTGCCGGTGCGGCCGCGCCCGGCCCTGCCGTGCCCGGCTCGCCACACTCCAAGCTCGTGTCGCCGTGCCGCGTGAGTCCCCGGTGAGCCGAGCTTTCATTCTATTGTTGTTTAGACGTTTTAGATCTTGATTATTATTGGTTTGCTAGGTTCCGTTCGCTAGCTCGGGATTGTTCCGCATGACTTAGGATTTGTGTGTAGAAGCCTCCCGACCAAGGTAAGGATTTCTTACCAGGAGTTGTGTGGGCCTGCGGTATATTTGTGATTGTTGTTTTGTGTGCTGTGTATGATTATTAGCATGTTTAGCCCTAGGTGCTCTGTTGTGCAATTCTGGTGGCATGAACTCTTGTATTGTTTCTCATGTTAGCCCATGCTAGGTTGTTCCATTACGGCATGTTCGATATCTGTTCTTGCTTCGTAGTATCATGCTAGGTTCCTTGTATCCATTGAGCACGTATTGGGTGCATTGATTGAATTATTATTATTGTTATGGTTTAGAGTTCGGGTAGGTAGCATCATCCGGGCCGGATGCATAACGTAACTTGCATCCCCGACGGGGGCGCACGAGATGGTACTCAGTCACGATCCCGTTAGGGTTTAGCTAACCCTAACGGTGGCCCCGCAATCTTGGGTGAGGGTGGCAAAGCGTTAATTGCCCCAGCGGTCGGGATGATGACTTGGCATTGCCTCGTCCCCTGGCGATCGACACGTCCTCGCAGCGTGTTGGCCGTAGCCCTTGATTGCCACTGTTAGAGGCAAGGACCGCTTCACGGTGTAAGCCTACCACGGCCGGTTCCTTAGCCTTAGGTGCGGTGGTGCAGTGACATAGTTCACGTGTCGAGTCTCACACCCTATGTCGGTGACACCGATCCGAGTTTTAGTTAGGCATGGTGGTGAACACGGGCGGCTTGCCACTAGACCCGGCACCCCGAGTTTGCAGCATGCATGCGTGCGCGCTTACGCTCATTACAAATGCCACGACCGGAGAGCTCCTCGGGATCTTGAGCAGTGCACCTTTCGTATCGGCGAGTGAGCGGTGAGGCGAGGACTTGTTCCGTATAGCGCGTTTAGTGTGTTGTGGTATTTCCGGACTAAGACCACGAGTTGGCATCCGAGGTCCAAGTGTGGACTTAGCTATGTGCTCCGCTCGTGTTTGTACTCATAGCTTGCATACATTCTTCTAGATGATCATGTATATCGTATTATTGTACCGGTTGGGATTCTTCTTTGGGTAATTCGTTACTCACCCTTATTACGTGGTTTCCCACGGGTAATCAAAGCGGGAGACAGGATGGTGAAGGGAAGGCGTGATCATGGAATCTATTTGTCATCTCGATTATTTTATTTTATCATGACTCTTGACTTTTGTTATTTCCCTGAATGCATGTAGGCGGGCACAGAGCCCCGGGATGTTTTCTTACGTTTTATGGATTCCAGCATATTTGTACTTGTGGATTGTTTTAATGGTTTAAATAAATCTCGATCGAGTATGCTTTTAGAAATGTGTGTTTTGGTTGTGGAATGTTTCTGTTTTTACTTGGGATCGAAATGTATTTTTCATAATGTCTTTTATTTTCACTACATGCATTGGGGTAAAGGCCCATTTAGAGCCCCTTTTGGGTCGGGTCTTTCTGATTGGTATCGAGCTCGAGTCATAGATTACGTGAGTGACCTTTTGTTGTAGGTCATTTTTCCATGATCATCGGCACTCCGGCGGTCATCAGTACGCCTAGATTTATTGTTTTAGAAAGGAAAAGGGTTAAGAATTTACAATACCTATCATCTAGTGTATGCCTTGTTTGGTGTTGTGGAGTGGTGTGAGCGAGTTTTGATTCGTTGTTGGTTTGGATGTAGATCTTGACATGCGATACCATCCGCATCGGAGAGGAGGTTCGAGAGCGGTCGAGGTATCGAGGATCGGATCGATCATCTGCAGGACATCGTCCCCCGGCGACATCGATGGCATTCCACCGGCAGCTCCTCCTGTTAGGCCTAGAGCGGGCGTTGAGGCGATGGCGCCGTGAGATCGCTCTGGAGCAGAGCTTGCTTAGTCTATGAGGGCTTTTATGGTCGGCATGTTGAGTGACCGGAGGGCGAGACCAGGCCTTGTTAGCGTATGGCGGGAAGAGTCCCGAGCCCGGATCGAGCGGTGACTCGATTGGTTCAAAGTGAGCTCGATAGCACCTCGGCTCCACAGGAGCAAGTAGCCCTAGAGGCGGATATGGTGAGGGTGCCGAGGAGTTGGGTAGGTGGTGAAGGATTTTGTGAAGTGGAAGCACGAGAAGTTTGATGCCACCGGTGATGCGTTAGCGGCGCCCGGTGGATTGCCCATTTGGAGTACACCTTCACGATCATGGTGTGCCCCGATATTCGAGAGGCCGAGATGTGCGGCTCATGTGCTAGGAGGCACTGTGAGATGGTGGTGGGAGTCCACCTTGAGCGAGAGACCGGTGAGTCTCCACCCGCTACTTGGGAGTTCTTCAAGGTGAGTTCAAGGTAAAGTTCATCGGTGATGAGGCTCAAGAGAAGATGGTGGAGCTCTTCCGGAACACGGCGAGGTTACGATTCCATTGAGGATTATGAGCGCAAGTTCTCGAGTATGGATATTTTGCTCCTCGGTTGATTGCCACCCCGGGTGAAGATTCGGAAGTTCATATCTGGATTGAGGGGGGTGTTTCCCGAGGATGTCGGGGCTCGGGCCCACGACACTTATGCTAGGGTCGCCCGATTAGCCACGATCTATAATGGGAAGTATCTGCTTGGCGGGTTGTCGCCGCTCCCGTTCGGCGTCTGTCCCAACGTGTGTGGGGCGAAGAGAGAAGTTTGACTTTCGGGAGGCGGCGGCGCCGCCAAAGGCGATTTGAAGCGAGATCGTCGGAGAGCTCCGGTCCGTTTCGGCCCGACGGCGAGGAGGACCGGCGATTCCGCTTGTGCTACTTGTGGGAAAGTCCACGCCGGAGCTTGTCGGCTGGACCTAGATTGTGCTTCCGTTGTGGTAGAGAGGGTCACATAGCCCGTTTTGTGATCGACCCGGCTATGGCGGCTCGGCCAGCAGCGGCGAATAGAGGTCGAGTGTTTGCTACGACCGTCAGAGGCCGAGCGTCACGGATGCGGCGTGTGGGTGCACGCTTCTTGTTTTAGATCAACTGCGCATTTGTCTTGTTTGATTCGGTTCCACGCATTCATTTGTATCTCGTGTTGTTTCTTTGAGCATGCTAAGTTAAGACTAGAGCCTCTAGGTTTGAGTTATCTGTTGCAACTCCTTGGGAGTTAATATGTTGGCTAGAGATAAGATTAGGGATGGCCGGATCGAGATATCAGGAGAGTTGCTTGTGGCTACGCTCATAGTTACGCCTATGAGCGGTTTTGATGTGATTCTTGGTATGGAGTGGTTAGTTTGCTAACCACGCGTTGATTGAATCGCCACCGGAAAGAAGTAGTGTTTAGGCGCGCGGTCGTTGACTTTAAGTTTCGTGGAGTCGAGGTGGAGTTTGCCCGCCGATGGTGTCATTTGTGAAAGCTCGTCGTTTGCTAGCTCATGGAGCTTGGGGCTATCTAGCCAAGTTGTGGGAAGAGCCGCCCCTCATTGTCTGTTGATCAGTACCGGTCGTGCGGGGAGTTTGCGGATGTGTTTCTCGAGGAGTTACCGGTTGCCCCAAAGAGAGAGGTTGACTTCATTATTGAGCTCGAGCCGGGACCCTCCCTATCTCGAAGGCTCCGTGATCGTATGGCTCCAGTGAGTTAAAGGCGAAGATTCGATTGCGGGGAGATGTTAGATCGAGGGTTCATCCGTCCGAGTGTGTCCCGTGGGAGCACGATTCTGTTTGTGAAAAAGAAGGATGGTTCTATGCGCTTATGTATTGATTACCGCGAGCTTAATAAGGTGTGATGAAGAATAAGTACCCGTTGCCCGTATCGATGATTTGTTCGATCAACCGGGGAGCTTACGTGTTCTCAAGATAGATCGAGATCCGGTTACCATCGATTGCGGATCGGGGGATGCCGACATTCCTAAGGCGACTTTCGAGGTCTAGATATGGTCACTATGAGTTTGTGGTCATGTCGTTTGGATTGACCAATGCCCGGCAGCGCTCATGGACATGATGGATAGGGTGTTCAAATCATTTTGGGCGGCCGTCATCGTGTTCATTGGCGATATTCGATTTATTCGAGGTCTAAAGAAGACCATGCAGAGCATCCGAGGCGAGTATTGGCGGCTTTGAGGGAAAACCGGCTTTATGCGAAGTTTTCCAAATGTGATTCTGGTTGGAGCGGTGGCCTTCCTAGGCCACGTGGTTTCGAGAGATGGTATAGCCGTGGACCCCGCGAAGATTGAGGCCGTGAGTTCATGGGCCAAGCCGACTTCGATTGCCGAGATTCGCGACTTTCCGGGTTTGGCGAGTTAGTTACTACCGTCGGTTGCGTCAGGACTTTTTCGCTTTAGCCTCGCCCCTCACTCGTCGACGAGGAAGGGTGTCGAGTTTGCTTGGGACGGCGAGTGTGATGAGAGCTTTGCGTGCTCTCAAGCGCGATTTGACTTCAGCAGACTGATGTTGGCGATCCGGAGGGACAGTGGTTTCGTGGTCTGATGATGCTTCCAAGTTTGGATTAGGTTGTGTGTTGATGCAAAGACGGGAAGGTCATTGCCTATGCTTCCGTCACCAAGCCGTATGAGCGAGAACTACCCGACTCATGATATGGAGTTGGCGGCGAGTGGTGTTTGCTTTGAAGATTTGGAGGCATTACGCGTATGGTGGCGGATTCGGATGTTTACCGATCACGAGCCTCAAGTATCTGTTTACTCGAAGGAGTTGAATATGAGGCGAGAGGAGATGGTTAGAGCTGGTAAAGGATTATGGCTCATGAGATTTTGTACCATCGGGTAAAGCCAATGTAGTGGCGATGCTTTGAGTAGAAAGACGTCGCACTCTGCGGCGTTGTTGAGTTCAGCCAGTTTGCTTTGAGAGAGAGTTCGAGCGGGCCGAGGTTGCGATGTTGTTGGGAGAGGTTACCGCCGAGGGTAGCTTCGATTGACTATTCGTGCCGTCGATTAGGCAAATGGATTATAGACGGCCAGTTGGGTGACCCCGCACTTAAGAGATTGGTTGATAGAGTTAGTCTTGACGGTGACTTTGACTTTGTATATTCCCAGCACGGTGGGTTGACTTATAGAGGCCGGTTGTGTGTTCCGGACATTGCGGAGTTTCATGAGCAGAGTTGCTCTCGGAGGCCCACAGTTCCCCTTTTGCTTGGCACCCTGGGTACCAAGATGTATCGAGACCTTAAGCGGACCTTACGGTGGATGGGAATGAAGAGAGATGTGGCAGAGTTTGTCACCGGTAGGTGTCTCACTTGTCGACAAGTGAAGGCACCCGAGCAGAGGCCAGCGAGGTTTGTTGCGACCATCGAGTGTACCCCGGTGGAAATGGGAAGAGATCTCCATGGACTTTATATCCGGTTTGCCAAGACTCCGAGGAAGTTCTCTCGATTTGGGTGATAGTCGACCGTTTGACCAAGAGCGCACACTTCATTCCCGGTAGAGACACTTATACCGTAGTGGAATAGTGGGCGCAGATTGTTTTTGGAGCGAGATCATCCGTTATCATGGTGTGCCGGTGAGGATTGTGTCCGATCGTGACTCGCGGTTCACTTCGTTACGAGAGCGCTCCACAGGTTTGGGCACGCAGTGCGATTTCAGCCTGACTTTTCACCCTCAGACGGATGGTGGTGAGAGAGTGAATCGATTCTCGAGGATATGTTGAGGGCTTGTGTGTTGGATTTCCAGTGCAGTTGGGACCGATATCTGTACTTGATGGAGTGTGCCTATAACAAGCGATTACGATCGGCGATTCGAGATGGCTCCATTCGAGGCATTGTATGGTAAGCGTTATCGGTCCCCCGTGTTTCGGGAAGAGGTTGGTGATAGGCGAGTTTTGGGTCCCGAAGTTCTGCGATTGACCAATGGTGCAGTCTGAGAAGATTAGAGCTCGTATGTTGACCGCTCGAGCGAGCGAGTAAGAGTTATTCTGGCGATGTTCGGCGTCGAGATTTGGAGTTCGAGGTTGGTCAAGCATGTGTTCCTTAAGGTTGCTCCGATGCGAGGTGTTACGAGGTTTGGTAAGCGTGGGAAGTTGAGTCCCCGTTTCGTTGGTCCATTTGAGATCCTAGAGAGGATTGGCGGGGTTGCTTACCGGTTAGCCCTACCTCCGTCACTATCTCGGCGGTGCATAGTGTTTTTCATGTATCGATGTTGAGGCGGTATGTGCCGGACCCGTCGCACATTGTGGACTTTGAGCTTTTTGCGGTGAATGAGGATTTGAACTTCGAGGAGAAGCGGTGAGGATCCTTGCCTTTGAGACCAAGGCGTTGCGTAATCGCGAGATTCGTTTGGTAAAGGTCGGTGGAAGAGTCGGGGTTACGAGGAAGCCACTTGGGAGCGGGAAGTCGAGATGAGGTTGCATTACCACGAACATTTTTTTGTCTTAAGGACTTTCGAGGACGAAAGTCATAAAAAGGAGGAATATTGTAACGACCAGGTTTTTCTTCCGGTCTTCGGTATGCCCTAGGGTAATTTGGTAATTTGGTCGGGCCGTCAGAGTCGTTTGTGTCTTTTCGATTACTAAAATTATTGGATGGTTTTATGTAGGTTTTGGAGGGGTTTGTGGTTTGGTTTGAGCAAGGTTTGTTGCAAAAGTAAAAATAAAGGAATTTGTCTTTGCAGCCTGGGGTTTGAACCCGGTCTCTGGGAAGCTTGTAGAGATGTGTGCCAATTGAGCCATTAGGTGCTCTTGTTGCTCTTTTCTGCATCACATCTTAGTTAACCTTGGATTTTGGAGTTTTGGTGCATTTGGTTAAATGAAATAGAATTAGGTTTATTCCATCTTCTTCTCCAAAACTCCTCTTTGTTTGCACAAGCTCTCCTCTCCATTGCCTTGCCGAATTCTTCTTCCCTTGCATCTCCTTGGGTTCGATCATCATCATTAGGGTAAGTCTTCATCCTCTTCATCTCCTCATTTGGTTTTTGTTCTTTGGCGAAGGTAAGATGTAGAGTGTGTGTGTGTTTGTTGTTGGTTGCGGCCCGGTAGGAGGAGAGCGACCATCATCGCGCCACCTCGACACGCCCAGATCTGTCGGCAGCGACCTGCCAAGACGCCCGATCGCCTAGCGACCTTGCGCCGTTCGTCCAAGAGACCAGCTAGCCTTGTCGTCGGCGAGCGATCGACGCGCCAGATCTGTCTGGCAGCTGCGCTGCGACGCGCGATCGCGCCAAGAGGCCTTCGCCCGAAGCCGCCGCCCGATCGCTCGCCACGCCGAGAGGTTTTCGCCGAAGCTGCTCGCGCGCGCGCCCAGCCGCGTCGCGTCGTCGCTGTCGCCGCGCGCCAGCGCCCGCCGCGCCGCGACGCTCGCGCGCGCAGCGTCCTCCTCGCTTGTGCGTGCGGCCGGCAGCAGCCTGGCCAGCAAGGCCCTCGCCGAGCATCCGTGCCGTCGTGCCGTGCGGTAGCGTACGCAGGCGCGTGGCGTCGCGAGCATCACGCCTTGCCGTGCGGTAGCGGCCGCGCGCGCCACTCTGCTGCCGTGCCGGCTCGCCGCGACTCCAAGCTCGTGTCGTCGCGTGCGCGTGAGTCCCCCGAGCCGAGCTTGCACATTCTATTGTTGTTTAGACGTTTTAGATTGATTATTATTGGTTTGCTAGGTTCCCGTTCGCTAGCTCGGGATTATTCCGCGACTTAGGATTTGTGTGTAGAAGCCTCCCAGACCAAGGTAAGGATTTCTTACAGGAGTTGTGTGGGGCCTGCGGTATATTTGTGATTGTTGTTTTTGTGCTGTGTATGATTATTAGCATGTTTAGCCCTAGGTGCTCTGTTGCAATTCTGGTTGGCATGAACTCTTGTATTGTTTCTCATGTTAGCCCATGCTAGGTTGTTCCGATCTCGGCATGTTCGATATCTGTTCTTGCTTCGTAGTATCATGCTAGGTTCCTTGTATCACATTGAGCACGTATTAGATCGCATTGATTGAATTATTATTATTGTTATGGTTTAGAGTTCGTAGGTAGCATCATCGGGCCGGATGCATAACGTAACTTGCATCCCCGAGCAGGACGTGCACGAGATGGTACTCGTCTTCGATCCCGTTAGGGTTTAGCTAACCCTAACGGTGGGCCCGCAATCTTGGGTGAGGGTGGCAAGCCGTTAATTGCCCCAGCGGTCGGGTTGATGACTTGGCATTGCCTCGCCCGGCGATCGACACGTCCTCGGCGTGTTCGGGCGTAGCCTTTGATTGCCACTGTTAGGGCAAGGGACGCTTCACGGTGTAAGCCTACCACGGCCGGTTCCTTAGCCTCAAAGTGCGGTGGTGCGGTGACATAGTTCACGTGTCGTGTCTCACACCCTATGTCGGTGACACCGATCCGTAGAGTTTTAGTTAGGCATGGTGGTGAACACAGGCGGCTTGCCACTAGACGGCACCCCGAGTTTGCGGTAGCATGCGGTGCGCGCTTACGCTCATTACTGGCGCCATCGAGAGCTCCTCGGGATCTTGAGCGAGTGCACCTTTCGTATCGGCGATGAGAGCGGTGAGGCGGGACTTGTTCCCGTATAGCGCGTTTAGTGTGTTGTGGTATTTCCGGACTAAGACCACGAGTTGGCATCCGAGGTCCAAGTGTGGACTTAGCTATGTGCTCCGCTCTGTGTTTGTACTCATAGCTTGCATACATTCTTCTAGATGATCATATATATCGTATTGTACCCGGTTGGGGATTCTTCTTTGGGTAATTCGTTACTCACCCTTATTACGTGGTTTTCCACGGGTGTAATCAAGGGGAGACAGGATGGTGAAGGGGGAAGGCTGTGATCATGGAATCCTGCTTTGTCATCTCTCGATTATTTTATTTTATCATGACTCTTGACTTTTGTTATTTCCCCTGAATGCATGTAGGCGGGCACAGAGCCCGGGATGTTTTCTTACGTTTTATGGATTCCAGCATATTTGTACTTGTGGATTGTTTTAATGGTTTAAATAAATCTACGATGAGTATGCTTTTAGAAATGTGTGTTTTGGTTGTGGAATGTTTCTGTTTTTACTTGGGATCCGAAATGTATTTTTCATAATGTCTTTTATTTTCACTACATGCATTGGGGTAAAGGCCCATTTAGAGCCCCTTTTGGGTCGGGTCTTGAACCCGTCGACCAAGAAGGGTGTTGACTTTGCTTGGGATGCTAGATGTGAGGAAAGTTTTGCCCGGCTTAAGCTCACTTTGACGACGGCAGACTGTGTTGGCGATTCCGGAAGGAACAGGAGGTTTCGTAGTTTATAGTGATGCTTCCAAGTATGGTTTAGGTTTGTGTGTTGATGCGGCATGGGAAGGTGATAGCTTATGCTTCCCGGTGATTGAAGCCTTATGAGAAGAACTATCCAACTCATGATATGGAGTTGGTCTTTGTTGTTTTTGCTCTAAAGATTTGGAGGCACTACTTATATGGTGAGAGGATTGATTGTTCACGGACCACGAGCCTCAAATATTTCTTCACTCGAAGGAGTTGAACATGAGGCGAGAGGAGGTGGCTCGAGTTAGTAAAGGACTACGATTGTGAGATTTTGTATCATCCGGAAAAGCCAATGTTGTGGCTGATCTTGTTGAGTAGGAAGACGTCGCATTCAAAGCAGCTTTTGCTGAGCTCCCAAGTTGAATTGCGGAAAGAGTTTGAGCGAACCGTGTGCGATCTTGTTGGGAGAGGTTACCGCCGAGGTAGCCCGGCTATCGGTTCACCGTCGCTTAGCGAGAGGATCATCGAGATGATCACCGAGTGATCCCAAGTTGAGGAGATTGCTCGAGAGGGTTGAGGTGATGGCGATTTCGACTTTGTTGTGGCACCGGACGAAGGCTTGAGGTACCGAGTCGATTGTGCGTCGGATGCGCAGAGGTTCGAGCGAGTTGCTCGCCGAGGCACATAGTTCCCCATTCACTTGGCACCCGGGAGGTACCAAGATGTACGAGATCCCAAGCGGGCGTTACGGTGGATGGGCATGAAGCGAGATATAGCGGAGTTTGTTAGCGGTGTCTCACTTGTCAACAAGTGAAGGCCCCGCATGAAAACCCGCGAGTTTATTACGACCATTAAGTGTTCCACGGTGGAAATGGGATGAGATTTCGATGGATTTTATCTCCGGGTTGCCGAGGACACCGAGAGGGTTTACTGCAGATCCGGGTAGTAGTGGACCGGGTGACCAAGAGTGCACACTTTATTCCGGGAAGATTAGTTATACCGTGGGGACGGTGGGCACGATTGTTCCTTGAGCGATTGTGCGGTACCACGGGGTACCCGCAAAGATAGTATATCGATCGGGATTCTCGATTCACATCTCGCCGAGAGCGCTCCGGAAGGGTTTGGGAAGCGAGTGCGGCTTCAAAGATTTGCCTTCCACCCTCAAACCGATGGTCGACCGAGAGGGTGAATCAGATTCGGAAGACATGTTGAGAGCACTGTGTCTTGGACTTCCCGAGCGATTGGGACCGATGACTGCATACTTGATGGAGTTCGCTTACAACAACGGCTATCGGTGACTATTCAAATGGCCCCATTCGAGGCGTTGTATGGTAAGCGCTGCAGATCCCAGTGTTCGGGAGGAGGTTGGGGATAGGCGAGTTGCAGGACCCGAGTTCACTGCGGATGACGACAGCGCAGTCTGCGGAAGATAAGGGCTCGCATGTTGACAAGCCAGAGTAGGCAAAAAAGTTACGCCGATGTGAGGCGTAGAGACTTGGAGTTTGAGGTGGGTCAACATGTTTTCTGAAAGTAGCACCTATGCGTGGGGTGTTAAGGTTTGGAAAGCGAGGCAAAGTGAGCCCGAGGTTTGTAGGGCCTTTTGAGATCCTTGAGCGGATCGGAGCGGTGGCCTATCGGTTAGCTTTACCCCCGTCTTTGTCGTGGTGCATAATGTGTTCCACGTTTCGATGTTGAGAAAGTGCGTGGCGAGATCCTTCGCATGTGCTAGAGCATGAGCCCCTAGAGTTGAGTAAAGATTTATCCTTCGAGGAGAAGCCGTGCAAATTTTGGCTTATGAGCGCAAGGTATTGCGCAACCGAGAGATAAGTTTAGTAAAGGTTCTTTGGAGGCATCGGAGGCGGAGAGGAAGGCGTGGGAGCTAGAGGATGAGATGAGGACTCATTACCGGAGTTGTTCAGTCTTAGGACTTTCGGGGACGAAAGTCTTTAAAGGGGAGTATTGTATAGCGCCCGTTTTCCTTCCCGATTAAAAACAAAATTAATTGGAAAATTAATTGAATCTTTTGGGATTTGAACCTTGCCTAAATGGTGAATTTGGAGTTTTAAGAAAAGAGTCTTAATTAAAAGAAAAAGAAAAGAAGGTTGCTTTAGCGGGACCCGCAAGAGAAAAGCCTTGGGAAGGGAATTTAAGTCTCTAACCTATTTAAAAATAAGGAAAAGAAGGAAAATCAAGAAACCCCTAATTTTCCCCTCTTAGCCGCATTCTCTCTCTCTCTCTCTCTCTCTCTCTCCTAAAACCCTAGCCGAGCAAGAGCCCTAGCCACACCATCGAACCACCATCGAACCACCCCCGAGCCACCCACCCTAGCCCGCACGCACCCACTGCTCCATCGCACCACCCCTGCCGCACAACCCCTGTGCGCTCGGCCTGCGCGCCTTGACCTACGCCGCCCGGCCCTGCATCGCTGCGCTGCGGACCGAAGCCCCACCGTCGCACACCCATCGCCGCCCGACGTCGCCGTGGCGCGCCAGCCACCGCCGGCGTCGCTCGTGGTCGCCACAGGCGCAACGCAGCCAGACGCGCGCGCCCGCCGCTGCCCCGCCGCGCTCGGCGCGATCCTCGCCGCGCGCCAACCCAGCCGAGCGCTTCGCTCGCGCGTCGCTTTGCGCGGCCGCACACCCGCGTGCTGCCTGCGCGTCCGACCGACGTGCCGCGTGCCAGCGCCCGGCGCCCGGCCTGCACACCAGCGGCGCCAAGCCACCCTCCTTGCTGCCAGAGGCCGTGTCTTCTCGGTGGTAATTCCCGAACCAATCCCTTTGTGTTTTCTAAGCTTCAAGGTCTTTGTATGTATTTACTTAGGATGCTTTATTTATGCCTAGGTTGCTCGAGTTCGTATTAAGCTCGAGGGTCTTTTTGGTTGTGATAGCTATTCTCCACTAGTTTCGGTAAGGACTTCCCTACCAGTGGTTGTGTGGACCCTGCTATGCTTTCTTAATTGTGCCTTGTATGCTTGTTTACCTTTATGAGCATGTTAGTGGATAGGATAGCTAGTGATTGAATTCTTGCTAGCATGTTTTGCTTTTGTACATGTTAGTGCCATGCTAGGTGTAACGACCAGGTTTTCTTCGGTCTTCGGGTATGCCCTAGGGGTAATTTGGTAATTTGGTCGGGCCGTCATGAGTCGTTTGTGTCTTTTCCGGCTACTAAAATTATTGGATGGTTTTTTGTAGGTTTTGGAGGTTTGTGGTTTGGTTTGAGCAAGGTTTGTTGCAAAAGTAAAAATAAAGGAAATTGTCTTTGCTGCAGTAGGGGTTTGAACCAGGGTCTCTGAGGAAGCTTGTAGAGAGGTGTGCCAATTGAGCCATTAGGTGCTCTTGTTGCTCTTTGTGCATCACATCTTAGTTAACCTTGGATTTTGGAGTTTTGGTGCATTTGGTTAAATGAAATAGAACTAGGTTATTCCATCTTATTCTCCAAATCACCTCTTGGCGCCCTTAAGCTCTCCATCTCCATAGCCTTGCGAGTTCTTCATCCTTGCATCTCCTTGGGTTCGATCATCATCATTAGGGTAAGTCTTCATCTTCTTCATCTTCTCATTTGGGTGTTTTCTTTGGCGAATGTAAGAAAAAGGAGTTGTGTGTGTGTGTGTTGTGCGGCCCGGTAGGGGAGTCGGCCGCAAGGCTCGTCGCATCGGCCGGCTCGATCAGCAGACCGCCCCTGTCGCCAGACGCCCGAATCGTCGAGCGGCCACATCGCCGCGACGCCCGGTCGGTCGAGCCGGCCCTGCAAGACGCCCGGATCATTCGCAGCAACCTCGCCGTTCGCCAGCCAGCGAATCGCCGATCGCTCGCCACGCCCGGAAGAGTCGCGCGCCGCCGGCCACGTCCAGCCGTCGCTCGCACGCCCTCGCCGTGTCCGCTTGCGAGCGCGCTGCGCCGCGCGCGCCCGCTCGAGCGTTCGCCGCGCGCGTCCTGCCGAGTTGCTCGCCGCGCGCGCCGTCGCCCGAACGCCGGCGCCGCGCGCGCGCCGCCCGAACGCCCGGCGCCGCGCGCCGCCGTCGAGCGCTTCGCCGCGCGCGTCGTGTGTCACTGCTTGCCGTGCGTGCGTGCGGCCAGTAGCGTGTCCGTCTCTGCGTGCGGTAGCGCAACGGTAGCGTGTCCTGCCGTGCAGCAGCGCGGCGGCGCCAGCCTTGCCAGAGGCGGCTTGCAGCGGCTCCAAGCTCGTGTCGTCGCGCGCGTGAGTTCCCGAGCCGAGCTTGCTGTTCTATTGTTGTTTAGATATTTTAGATCTTTGATTATTGTTGGTTTGCTAGGTTCCGCTCGCTAGCTCGGGATTGTTCATGACTTAGGATTTGTGTGTAAAGTCTTCAGGACCAAGGTAAGGATTTCTTATCAGGGGTTGTGTGGACCTGCGGTATATTTGTGATTGTTGTTTTGTATGCTGTGTATGTTTACTAGCATGTTTAGCCTAGGTGCTCTGTTGCAATTCTG
This sequence comes from Sicyos edulis, assembly GCA_036507275.1. Classification (NCBI taxonomy): domain Eukaryota; kingdom Viridiplantae; phylum Streptophyta; class Magnoliopsida; order Cucurbitales; family Cucurbitaceae; genus Sicyos; species Sicyos edulis. The sequence goes on along the minus strand of CM071851.1, from coordinate 22,058,085 downwards.
GTGGCATGAACTCTTGTATTGTTTCTCATGTTAGCCCATGCTAGGTTGTTTTCTATTCTAGCATGTTCGATATCTGTTCTTGCTTCGTAGTATCATGCTAGGTTCTTTGTATCGATGAGCACGTATTGATTTTGCATTGATTGAATCGTTATTATTGTTAAGGTTAGAATTGAGGTAGATAGAATCATCAGGGCCCGATGCATAAAGTATCTTGCATCTATGGCAAGGGCGTTCGAGACAGATTCTCGTCCTTGGACCCCGTGAGGATTAGCTATCCCAGCCGGTAGGCCACGCAATCTTGGGTGAGGGTGGCAAAGCGTTTATTGCCCCAGCGGTCGGGATGATGACTTGGCATTGCCTCGTCCTCGGCGATCGACACGTCCTCGGCGTGTTCGGCCGTAGCCCTTGATTGCCACTGTTAGGGCAAGGACCGCTTCTGGTGCAAGCCTACCACGGCCGGTTCCTTAGCCTCAGTGCGGTGGTACAGTGACATAGTTCACGTGTCCGAGTCTCACACCCTATGTCGTCGTGTAAAGACCACGAGGCTAAGGAACCGGTCGTGGTAGGCTTGCACCCGAAGCGGTCCCTGCCCCTAACAGTGGCAATCAAGGGCTACGCCGAACACGCCGAGGGCGTGTCGATCTGGGGACGAGGCAATGCCAAGTCATCATCCCGACCGTTGGGGCAATAAACGGTTTGCCACCCTCACCCAAGATTGCAGGGCCTACCGGTTGGGATAGCTAATCCCTCACGGGTCCAAGGACGGAGAATCTGTCTCGAACGTCCTTGCCATAGATGCAAGATACTTTATGCATCGGGCGGATGATTCTATCTACCTCAATTCTAACCTTAACAATAATAACGATTCAATCAATGCGATCCAATACGTGCTCATCGATACAAAGAACCTAGCATGATACTACGAAGCAAGAAACAGATATCGAACATGCTAGAATAGAACAACCTAGCATGGGCTAACATGAGAAACAATACAAGAGTTCATGCCGATCAGAAATTGACAGAGCACCTAGGCTAAACATGCTAGTAAACATACACAGCATACAAAACAACAATCACAAATATACCGCAGAAGTCCACACAACCCCGTGAAGAAATCCTTACCTTGGTCGGAAGACTTTTACACACAAATCCTAGTCGCATGAACAATCCCGAGCTAGCGAGCGGAACCTAGCAAACCAACAATAATCAGCATCTAAAATATCTAAACAACAATAGAAACGACAAGCTCGGCTCGGAACTCACGCGCGGCGCGACGACACGAGCTTGGAGCCGCCGGCAAGCCGCTCGGCAAGGTCTGGCGCTGGCTGGCCGCGCTACTGCACGCTGCAGTGGACACGCTACCGGTTGCGCTGCACGGCACGGACACACGCTGCTGCACCGCACGCACGGCAAGTGTGGACACGCGCGCTGGGCGGCGAGCGCTCGACGGCGCGCTGGAACGGCGTCGGGCGGCGCTGGCGCGCGCTGGCGCTCTGAAAGCGCGCGCGCGGCGAGCAACTCGGCAGGACGCGCGCGGCGTACGGCGTCGGCGAGCTCTGGCGCGCGCGAGCGGCTCGGCAAGCGACACGGCGCAGGGCGCGGCGAGCGATCGGCGGACGCGGCTGGCGGCGACCTCTCGGCGCGGCGAAAGCGACGGGCGATTGCTGGCCGGGCGAACGGCGAGGCGCTGGCGAATGTGATCCGGCGTGGCGAAGCAGCGGCTCGACCGATCCGGGCGTCTGGCTGTGGCGGCTCGATCGATCGGGCGCGTCGATGCACGTGGGCGGTCTGCTGACTGAGCCGGGCCGATGCGACGAGCTTCTGGCTGGACTCCTCTACTGGCCGCACAACACACACACACACACAACTCCTTTTTCTTACATTCGACCAAAGAAACACCCAAATGAGAAGATGAAGAAGATGAAGACTTACCCGGAATGATGATGATCGAACCCAAGGAGATGCAAGGATGAAGAACTCGGCAAGGCTATGGAGATGGAGAGCTTGGGCGGCCAAGAGGTGATTTGGAGAATAAGATGGAATAACCTAGTTCTATTTCATTTAACCAAATGCACCAAAACTCCAAAATCCAAGGTTAACTAAGATGTGATGCACAAAGAGCAACAAGAGCACCTAATGGCTCAATTGGCACACCTCTCTACAAGCTTCCCAGAGACCCGGGTTCAAACCCTACTGCAAAGACAATTTCCTTTATTTTTACTTTTGCAACAAACCTTGCTCAAACCAAACCACAAACCCCTCCAAAACCTACAAAACCATCCAATAATTTTAGTAGCGGAAAAGACACAAACGACCATGACGGCCCAACTAAATTACCAAATTACCCCTAGGGCATATACCGAAGACCGGAAGCTGGGTCGTTACAATATTCCCTCCTTTTATGACTTTCGTCCTCGAAAGTCCTTAAGACAGTAAATACTCAGGGTAATGCAACCTCATCTCGTCTTCCCGCTCCCAAGTGGCTTCCTCGGAACCCCGATTCTTCCACTCGAACCTTTACTAAACGAATCTCGCGATTACGCAACGTCTTGGTCTCAAAGGCAAGGATCCTCACCGGCTTCTCCTCGAAGTTCAAATCCTCATTCACGGTGCAAAGGCTCAAAGTCCACAATGTCGCGTGGTCAGGTCGGCACATCTTGCCTCAACATCGATACATGGAAAACACTATGCACTGCGCGTGATAGTGACGGAGGTAGGGCTAGCAGGTAAGCAACTCTGCCAATCCTCTCTAGGATCTCGAATGGACCAACAAAGCGGGACTCAACTTCCCACGCTTGCAAACCTCAAAACACCTCGCGACGGAGCAACCTTAAGGAACACATGTCGACCAACCTCAAACTCCAAATCTCGACACCGAACATCGGCGTAACTCTTACGCTGCTCCGAGTTTGTCAACATACGAGCTCTAATCTTACGCAGATTGCACCATTGGTCAAGCTGCAGTAACTCGGGACCCAAAAACTGTCTATCACCAACCTCTTCCCGAACACTGGGGGCCCGATAACGCTTACCATACAATGCCTCGAATGGAGCCATCTCGAATCGTCATTGGTAACTATTGTTATAGGCAAACTCCATCAGAAACAGACATCTGGTCCCAATCGCCTGGGAAATCCAACACACAAGCCCTCAACATATCCTCGAGAATCGATTCACTCTCTCGATCGACCATCCGTCCGAGGGTGAAAAGTCATGGCTTAAATCGCACTCTGTGCCCAAACCCTTACGAGCGCTCTCGAGAACGAAGTGAACCGCGAGTCACGATCGGACACAATCCTCACCGGCACACCATGATAACGGATGATCTGCTCCAAAAACAAGTGCGCCCATCTGTTCCACGGTATAAGTGTCTCTACAGGGAATGAAGTGTGCGCTCTTGGTCAAACGATCGACTATCACCCAAATCGAGAGAACTTCCTCTGAGTCCTTGGCAAACCGGATATAAAGTCCATAGAGATCTCTTCCCATTTCCATCAGGGTACACTCGGTCATTTGCGCAACAAACCTCTTTGGCCTCTCGCACGGGTGCCTTCACTTGGCGACAAGTGAAACACCGGTGACAAACTCTGCCACATCTCTCTTCATCCCCATCCACCGGAAGGTCCGCTAAGGTCTGGTACATCTTGGTACCCAGGGGTGCCAAGCAAAAAGGGGAGGCTGTGGGCCTCAGAGAGCAACTCGCTCGCAAACTGCAGATGTCCGGAAACACACAACCGGCCTCTATAAGTCACCCCTTTGTCTCGTGAATATACAAAGTCAAAGTCACCGTCGGACTAACTCTGTCAACCAATCTCTTAAGTGCGGGGTCACCCAACCGGCCGCTGTCTATAATCCATTTGCCGAATCGACAATTGAGCAGATCCAATCGAGCTACCACAGCGGTAACCTCTCCCAACAACATCGCAACCTCGGCCCGCTCGAACTCTCTCTCGCAAACCGGGCCGGAGGAACTCAACAACGCCGCAGAGTGCGGCGTCTTTCTCGCTCAAAGCATCGGCCACTACATTGGCTTTACCGGATGGTACAAAATCTCATGATCATAATCCTTTACCAACTCTAACCATCTCCTCTCGCCTCATATTCAACTCCTTACGAGTAAGCAGATACTTGAGGCTCGGTGATCGGTAAACATCCGAATCCGCTCACCATACGGGTAATGCCTCCAAATCTTCATTGCAAACACCACTGCGCCGCCAACTCCATATCATGAGTCGGGTAGTTCGCTCATACGGCTTGGTGACGGGAAGCATAGGCAATGACCTTCCCGTCTTTGCATCAACACACAACCTAATCCAAACTTGGAAGCATCATTTGAGACCACGAAACCACTGTCCCTCTCCGGATCGCCAACATCGGCGCTGAAGTCAAACTACGCTTGAGCTCGCAAAGCTCTCATCACACTGCTTTGTCCCAAACAAACTCGACACCCTTCCTCGTCGGACGAGTGAGGGGCGAGGCTAAAGCGAAAAGTCCTTGACGAACCGACGGTAGTAACTCGCCAAACCCAGAAAGCTGCGAATCTCTAAGAATCGAAGTCGGCTTGGCCCATGAACTCACGGCCTCAATCTTCGCGGGGTCCACGGCTATACCATCTCTCGAAACCACGTGGCCTAGGAAGGCCACCGCTCCAACCAGAAATCACATTTGGAAAACTTCGCATAAAGTGGTTTTCCTCAAAGCCGCCAATACTCGCCTCGGATGCTCTCGCATGGTCTTCTTTAGACCTCGAATAAATCGAGAATATCGTCAATGAACACGATGACGACGGTTGTCCAAAAATGATTTGAACACCCTATCCATCATGTCCATGAACGCTTGGTGGGGCATTGGTCAATCCAAACGACATAACCACAAACTCATAGTGACCATATCGGACACGAAAGCTGTCTTAGGAATGTCGGCATCCACGATCCGCAATCGATGGTAACCGGATCTCGGATCTATCTTGGAGAACACGAAGCTCCAAGCCGATCGAACAAATCATCGATACGGGCAACGGGTACTTATTCTTTGTCACCTTATTAAGCTCGCGGTAATCAATACATAAGCGCATAGATCCATCCTTCTTTTTCACAAAGCAGAATGGTGCTCCCACGGGGACACACTTGACGGATGAACCCTCGGTCTAACATCTCCCTGCAATCGAATCTTGGTTCCTTTAACTCACTGGCGCCATGCGTCACGGAGCCTTCGAGATAGGGAGGGTCCACGGCTCGAGCTCAATAATGAAGTCAACCTCTCTCTTTTTGGGGCAACCCGGTAACTCCTCGAGGAAACACGTCCGCAAACTCTGCACGACCGTGCACGATCAACAGACAAATGAGGCGGCTCTTCCCGACAACTTGGCTAGATAGCCCCAAGCTCCATGAGCTAGCAAGCGACGAGCTTTACGGTGACACCATCGGCGGGCAAACTCCACCTCGGACTCCACGAAACTTAAAGGCTGGGCCGACACGCGGCTGAACACTACTTCTTCCGGTGGCGATCAATCAACGCGTGGTTAGCGACTAACCACTCCATACCAAGAATCACATCAAAAAACCGCTCATAGGCGGAACTATGAGCGTGGCCACAAGCAACTCTCCGGATATCTCGATCCGGCCATCCTTAATCTTATCCCTAGCCAACATACTAACTCCCGAAGGAGTTGCAGCAGATAACTCAAAACCTAGAGGCTCTAGTCTTAACTTAGCATGCTCGCCAAACAACACAGATACAAATGAATGCGTGGAACGAGAATCAAACAAGACAAATGCGCGGTGATCTAAAACAAGAAGCGTACACCGCCATGGTGGCATCCGTGACGCTCGGCCTCTGACGGTCGTAGCAAACACTCGACCCCTCGCCTGCTGTATTGCCATTTGAGCCGCCATAGTGGTGATCACAAAAACGGGCCATGTGCCCCTCTCTACCACAACGGAAGCACAATCTAGGTCCAGTGACAAGCTCGGCGTGGACTTTCCCACAAGTAGCACAAGCGGAAAGCGCGGGTCCTCCTCGCATTGTCCTGGGTGAAACGGATGGAGCTCTCCGCGATCTCTGCTTCGAAGCGCCCTTGGCGGCGCTACGCCGCCTCCCGAAAGTCAAACTTCCTCTTACGCCCCCACAGTTTGCTGGGACGGGACGCTGAACAGAGCGGCAACAACCCGCAAGCAGGATACTTCCCATTATAGATCGTGGCTAATCGGGACGGCCCTAGCATAAGTGTCGGGGCACGAGCCACGACATCTCGGGAAACACCTGCCTCAATCAGATATGAACTTCCGAATCTTGACTCCGGTGGCAATCAAGCGAGGAGCGAAATATCCATACTCCGAGAACTTGCGCTCATATTCCTCAATGGAATCGAGAACCCCGCCAGAGTTTCGGAAGAGCTCCACCATCTTCTCCCGAGCCTCATCACCGATGAACTTTACCTTGAACTCGGCCTTGAAGAACTCCCAAGTAGCGGGTGGAGACCCGGTGGTCTCTCGCTCAAGGTGGACTCCCACCACCATCTCATTGTGCCTCCTAGCACATGAGCCGCACATCTCGGCCTCTGAATATCGGGGCACACCATGATCGGAAGGTGTACTCCAAATGGGCAATCCACACTGGCCGCCGCTAACGCATCACCGGTGGCATCAAACTTCTCGAGCTTCCACTTCACAAAATCCTTGACCACCTACCCAATTCCTCGGCACCCTCTACCATATCGCGCCTGCGGGGCTACTTGCTCTGTGGAGTGGAGGTGCTCTTGAGCTCTCTTTGAACCAATCGAGTCATTTGCTCGATCTGGGCTCGGGACTCTTCCCATTGCATGGCGCCAACAAGGCTCTGGGTCTCGCCCTCGGTCACTCAACATGCGACCATAAAAGCCCTCATAGACTCGGCAAACTCTGCTCCGGGAGAGCGATCTCACACGGCGCGCTCGATCGCCTCAACGCCCGCTCTAGGCGTAACAGAGGAGCCGCTTTGGTGGAATGCCATCGATGTCGGCTTGGGACGATGTCCCTGCGAGATCGAGATCCGATCACGATACCTCGACCGCTCTCGAACCTCCTCTCTCGAGACGGGTGGTAGCATCTTTGGCGATCTACATCCAAACCAACAACGAATCAAAACTCGCTGTCACCATTCCACAACACCAAACAAGGCATACACTAGATGATAGGTATTGTAAATTCTTAACCCTTTTCCTTTCTAAAACAATAAATCTAGGCGCACTGATGACCGTCCTGTCTTGATGATCATGGAAAACGACCTACAACAAAAGGTCGTGTCATGCAGAATCTATGACTCGAGCTCGATACCAATCTGTAAAGACCCGACCCAAAAGGGGGCTCTAAATGGGCCTTTACCCCAATGCATGTAGTGAAAATAAAAGACATTAAGAAAAAATACATTTGGATTCCAAGTAAAAGCAGAAACATTCAACAACCAAAACATACATTTCTAAAAGCACACTCACGATCGAGAGATTTATTTAAACCATTAAAACAATCCACAAGTACCAATATGCCGGAATCCATAAAGCGTAAGAAAAACATCCCGGGGCTCTGCCCGTCTACATGCATTCTGTGGGAAATAATAAAAAGTGAAGAGTCATGATAATTAAAATAAAACAATCGAGAGATGACAAGCAGGTTCCATGATCATAGCTCCTCCTTGACCATCCTGTCTCCGCCTTGATTACTCGTGGAAAACCACGAGAATAAGGGTGAGTAACGAATTACCCAGTAAGAATCCCCAAGCGGGGTACAATACGATATACATGATCATCTAGAAGAATGTATGCAAGCTATGAGAACAAACACAGAGGCGGAGCACATAGCTAAGTCCACACTTGGACCTCGGATGCCATCTCGTGGTCTTAGTCAGGAAAATACCACAACACACTAAACGCACTATACGGGAACAAGTCCCGGCCTCGGCCGCCTGCCTGCGCCGTCACGAAAGGTGCAATCGCTCAAGATCCCGAGGAGCTCTCGATCGGCGCCGTAATGAGCGTAAGCGCGCACCGCATGCTCACGCAAACTCGGGGTGCCGGGTCTAGTGGCAAGCCGCCCGAGTTCGATCCACCATGCCTAACTAAATCTACGGATCGGTGTCACCGACATAGGGTGTGAGACACGGACACGTGAACTATGTCACTGTACCACCGCACGAGGCTAAGGAACCGGTCGTGGTAGGCTTGCACCGAGAAGCGGTCCTTGCCCTAACAGTGGCAATCAAGGGCTACGGCCGAACACGGCGAGGCGTGTCGATCGCCGGGGGCGAGGCAATGCCAAGTCATCATCCCGACCGTTGGGGCAATAAGCGATTTGCCACCCTCACCCAAGATTGCGTGGCCTACCGGTTGGGATAGCTAATCCCTCACGGGGTCCAAGGGCGGAGAACGTCTCGAACGTCCTTGCCATAGATGCAAGATACTTTATGCATCGGGCCGGATGATTCTATCTACCTCAATTCTAACCTTAACAATAATAACGATTCAATCAATGCGGTCCAATACGTGCTCATCGGATACAAAGAACCTAGCATGATACTACGAAGCAAGAGCAGATATCGAACATGCTAGAATAGAACAACCTAGCATGGGCTAACATGAGAAACAATACAAGAGTTCATGCGATCAGAATTCAGAACGAGCACCTAGGCTAAACATGCTAGTAAACATACACAGCATACAAAACAACAATCACAAATATACCGCGAGGTCCACACAACCCGGTAAGAAATCCTTACCTTGGTCGGAAGACTTTTACACACAAATCCTAAGCTGCGGAACAATCCCGAGCTAGCGGCGGGAACCTAGCAAACCAACAATAATCAAGCATCTAAAATATCTAAACAACAATAGAACGACAAGCTCGGCTCAAGGGGAACTCACGCGGCGCGACGACACGAGCTTGGAGCCGCCGCAAGCCGCTCGGCAAAGGTGGGCGCCAGTGCTTGTGCTACTGGCACAGCGAGGACACGCTGTGGCTGGTTCTTGCGCCGGCACGGGCACGGACACGCGGGCTGCGCTACCGCACGGCAAGCGTGGACACGCGCGCGGCAGCGCGAGCGCTCGAACGGCGCTGGCCAAGGCGCGGCGTAGCGTCTGGCGCGCGGCTGGCGCCGGCGTCAGCGGCTGGCGTGGCGCGGGCGAGCAACTTCAGCGAGGACGCGCGCGCGCGCGAACGTCTGGCGAAGCGGCGCCTTGCGCGGCGAGCAGCTTCGGCAAGCGGACACGGCGAGCGGCGTCGAGCGTCGTTTGGACGTCTTTGGCGCTGGCGAGGACCTCTGGCGTCGCGGCGATCGGGCGATTCGGGCCGGGCGAACGGCGAGGCTGCCGCGAACAGATCCGGGCGTCGCGGCGGTGGCTCGACCGATCTGGGCGTCGCGGCAGTGGCTGGCTCGTCGATCTGGGCGTCGACGACAGTGGGCGGTCCGTTGACTGAGCCGGGCCGATGCGACGAGCTCGGTCTTTGGACTCCTCATTTGGTTGCACAACACACACACACACAACTCCTTTTTCTTACATTCGCCAAACAAAACACCCAAATGAGAAGATGAAGAAGATGAAGACTTACCGGAATGATGATGATCGAACCCAAGGAGATGCAAGGATGAAGAACTCGGCAAGGCTATGGAGATGGAGAGCTTGGGCGGCCAAGAGGTGATTTGGAGAATAAGATGGAATAACCTAGTTCTATTTCATTTAACCAAATGCACCAAAACTCCAAAATCCAAGGTTAACTAAGATGTGATGCACAAAGAGCAACAAGAGCACCTAATGGCTCAATTGGCACACCTCTCTACAAGCTTCCCAGGAGACCCGGGTTCAAACCCCGGCTGCAGCACAATTTCCTTTATTTTTACTTTTGCAACAAACCTTGCTCAAACCAAACCACAAAACCCTCCAAAACCTACAAAAACCATCCAATAATTTTAGTAGTGGAAAAGACACAAGCGACCATGACGGCCCGACCAAATTACCAAATTACCCCTAGGGCATACACGGAAGACCGGGAAGAAAAACACAGGTCGTTACAATATTCCCTCCTTTTTATGACTTTCGTCCTCGAAAGTCCTTAAAAAAAGCTTATTTCGGGGTAATGCAACCTCATCTCGTCTTCCCGCTCCCAAGTGGCTTCCTCGGAACCCCGATTCTTCCATGAACCTTTACTAAAGCGAATCTCGCGACACGCAGCGTCTTGGTCTCAAAGGCAAGGATCCTCACCGGCTTCTCCTCGAAGTTCAAATCCTCATTCATTTGCAAAGGCTCAAAGTCCACAATGTGCGACGGGTCAGGCACATCTTGCCTCAACATCGATACATGGAAAACACTATGCACCGTGATAGTGACGGAGGTAGGGCTAACCGGTAAGCAACTCTCTGCCAATCCTCTCTAGGATCTCGAATGGACCAACAAAGCGGGGACTCAACTTCCCACGCTTACCAAACCTCAAAACACCTCGCATCGGAGCAACCTTAAGGAACACATCGCGACCAACCTCAAACTCCAAATCTCGACGCCGAACATCGGGCGTAACTCTTACTGCTCACGAGTTTGTCAACATACGAGCTCTAATCTTACGCTTTGCACCATTGGTCAAGCTGCGGTAACTCGGGACCCAAAACTCGTCTATCACCAACCTCTTCCCGAACACGGGGGACCGAATAACGCTTACCATACAATGCCTCGAATGGAGCCATCAGATGAATCATCGTGGTAACTATTGTTATAGGCAAACTCCATCAAGTCTGAGATCTTTGGTCCCAAGCGCTCGGGAAATCCAACACACAAGCCCTCAACATATCCTCGAGAATCGATTCACTCTCTCGATCGACCATCCGTCCGAGGGTGAAAAAGTCATATCTTTGGCGCACTCTGTGCCCAAACCCATACGAGCGCTCTCGAAACGAGAAGTGAACCGCGAGTCACGATCGGACACAATCCTCACCGGCACACCATGATAACGGATGATCTGCTCCAAAAAAGCGCTTGCGCCTTTGCTCCACGGTATAAGTGTCTCTAGGGAATGAAGTGTGCGCTCTTGGTCAAACGATCGACTATCACCCAAATGCGAGAGAACTTCCTCGGAGTCCTTGGCAAACCGGATATAAAGTCCATAGAGATCTCTTCCCATTTCCACTGGGGTACACTCGGTGCATTGCGCAACAAACTCTCTTGGCCTCTCGCTCAGGTGCCTTCACTTGCTTGGCGACAAGTGAAACACCGGTGACAAACTCGCCACATCTCTCTTCATCCCCATCCACCGGAAGGTCCGCTTAAGGTCTCGATACATCTTGGTACCCCGGGGTGCCAAGCAAAAAGAGGCTGTGGGCCTCGAGAGCAACTCGCTCGCAAACTCGCAGATGTCCGGAACACACAACCGGCCTCTATAAGTCAACCCACATGTCGGTGAATATACAAAGTCAAAGTCACCGTCAAGACTAACTCTGTCAACCAATCTCTTAAGTGCGGGGTCACCTAAGCTGGTTTGTCTATAATCCACGCCGAATCGGCCGGTGAGCAGTCCAATCGAGCTACCGGGCGGTAACCTCTCCCAACAACACTCGCAACCTCGGCCCGCTCGAACTCTCTCTCGCAAATCGGGTGGGAACTCAACAACGCCGCAGAGTGCGACGTCTTTTCGCTCAAAGCATCGGCCACTACATTGGCTTTACCGGATGGTACAAAATCTCATGATCATAATCCTTTACCAACTCTAACCATCTCCTCCGCCTCATATTCAACTCCTTACGAGTAAAGCAGATACTTGAGGCTCTGGTGATCGGTAAACATCTCGAATCGCGCTCACCATACGGTAATGCCTCCAAATCTTGATTGCAAACACCACCGCCGCCAACTCCATATCATGAGTCGGGTAGTTACTGCTCATACGGCCCGGTGACGGGAAGCATAGGCAATGACCTTCCCGTCTTTGCATCAACACACAACCTAATCCAAACTTGGAAGCATCATTTGTAGACCACGAAACCACTGTCCCCTCCGGATTGCCAACACCGTGGCTGAAGTCAAACTACGCTTGAGCACGGCAAAGCTCTCATCACACTCTTTGTCCCAAACAAACTCGACACCCTTCCTCGTCGGACGAGTGAGGGGCGAGGCTAAAGCGAAAAGTCCTTGACGAACCGACGCGGTAGTAACTCGCCAAACCAGAGAAAGCTGCGAATCTCGGCAATGAAGTCGGCTTGGCCCATGAACTCACGGCCTCAATCTTCGCGGGGTCCACGGCTATACCATCTCTCGAAACCACGTGGCCTAGGAAGGCCACTGCTCCAACCAGAAATCACATTTGGAAAACTTCGCATAAAGTGGTTTTCCTCAAAGTGCCAATACTCGCCTCGGATGCTCTGCATGGTCTTCTTTAGACCTCGAATAAATCGAATATCGTCAATGAACACGATGACGAAGTTGTCCAAAAATGATTTGAACACCCTATCCATCATGTCCATGAACGCACTGGGCATTGGTCAATCCAAACGACATAACCACAAACTCATAGTGACCATATATCGGACACGAAAAGTCGTCTTAGGAATGTCGGCATCCACGATCCGCATGGCCCGATGGTAACCGGATCTCGAGATCTATCTTGGAGAACACGAAGCTCCCTGAAGGTGATCGAACAAATCATCGATACGGGGCAACGGGTACTTATTCTTCACTTTGTCACCTTATTAAGCTCGCGGTAATCAATACATAAGCGCATAGATCCATCCTTCTTTTTCACAAACAGAATCGGGTGCTCCCCACGGGGACACACTTGGGCCGGATGAACCCTCGGTCTAACATCTCCTGCAACTGAATCTTGATTCCTTTAACTCACTGGCGCCATGCGTCACGGAGCCTTCGAGATAGGGAGGGTCACGGCTCGAGCTCAATAATGAAGTCAACCTCTCTCTTTGGGGCAACCCCGGTAACTCCTCGGAAACACGTCCGCAAACTCCTGCGCACGGCCGGTGCACGATCAACAGACAATGAGGGGCGGCTCTTCCCGACAACTTGGCTAGATAGCCCCAAGCTCCATGAGCTAGCAAAGCGACGAGCTTTTACGGTGACACCATCGGCGGGCAAACTCCACCTGGACTCCACGAAACTTAAAAGTTTGGGACGACTGGCGGCTGAACACTACTTTTCGGTGGCGGTCAATCAACGCGTGGTTAGCGACTAACCACTCCATACCAAGAATCACATCAAAACCGCTCATAGGCGGAACTATGAGCGTGGCACAAGCAACTCTCCGGATATCTCGATCCGGCCATCCTTAATCTTATCCCTAGCCAACATACTAACTCCGAAGGAGTTGCAGCAGAATAACTCAAAACCTAGAGGCTCTAGTCTTAACTTAGCATGCTCGGCCAAACAACACGGATACAAATGAATGCGTGGAACCGAGAATCAAACAAGACAAATGCGCAGGTGATCTAAAACAAGAAGCGCACTCGCCACACGGCGGCATCCGTCACGCTCGGCCTCTGACGGGTCGTAGCAAACACTCGACCTATTTCGCTGCCATTTTGTTGAGTTTGCCATAGGTGGCTGATCACAAAACGGGCCATGTGCCCCTCTCTACCACAACGGAAGCACAATCTAGGTCGGTGACAAGCTCGGCGTGGACTTTCCCACAAGTAGCACAAGCGGGGAAGCGCTGGGTCCTCCTGCTTTGTGAGTGGAAACGGCGGTGGAGCTCTCGATGATCTCTTGCAGCGCCCTTGGCGCGCTGGCCGCCTCCCCGAAAGTCAAACTTCCTCTTACGCCCCCACATTTCTTTGGGCGGGACAGACTGAGCAGAGGCGGCAACAACCCGCTCAAGCGGGATACTTCCCATTATAGATCGTGGCTAAGCTGGACAGACCCTAGCATAAGTGTCGGGGGCACGAGCCACGACATCTCGAAAACACCTGCCTCAATCCGGATATGAACTTCGAATCTTCACTCGGGGTGGCAATCAGCGAGGAGCGAAATATCCATACTCCGAGAACTTGCGCTCATATTCCTCAATGGAATCGAGACCCTGCCGAGGTTACGGAAGAGCTCCACCATCTTCTCCTGAGCCTCATCAGCGATGAACTTTACCTTGAACTCGGCCTTGAAGAACTCCCAAGTAGCGGGTGGAGACCCGGTGGTCTCTCGCTCAAGGTGGACTCCCACCACCATCTCTGCATTGTGCCTCCTAGCACATGAGCCGCACATCTCGGCCTCTGAATATCGGGGCACACCATGATCGGGAAGGTGTACTCCAAATGGGCAATCACACTGGCTGCCGCTAACGCATCACCGGTGGCATCAAACTTCTCGAGCTTCCACTTCACAAAATCCTTCACCACCTACCCAATTCCTCGGCACCCTCTCGCCATATCTCGCCTCTGGGGCTACTTGCTCTGTGGAGTGGAGGTGCTCTTGAGCTCTCTTTGAACCAATCGAGTCATTTGCTCGATCTGGGCTCGGGACTCTTCCGCCTGGCGCGCCAACAAGGCACAGGTCTACGCCCTCTGGTCACTCAACATGCGACCATAAAAGCCCTCATAGACTCGGCAAACTCTGCTCGGGGAGCGATCTCACGGCGCTTCGATCGCCTCAACGCCCGCTCTAGGCGTAACGAGAGGCTCTTTGGTGGAATGCCATCGATGTCGGCTTGGGACGATGTCCTGCGATGTCGATCCGATCCACGATACCTCGACACGCTCTCGAACCTCCTCTCCGATGCGGGTGGTAGCATCATTTGGCGATCTACATCCAAACCAACAACGAATCAAAACACACTGTCACCATTCCACAACACCAAACAAGGCATACACTAGATGATAGGTATTGTAAATTCTTAACCCTTTTCCTTTCTAAAACAATAAATCTAGGCGTACTGATGGTGTCGAGAGTCTTGATGATCATGGAAAACGACCTACAACAAAGGTCGGGTGGCTGAGAATCTATGACTCGAGCTCGATACCAATCAGAAGAGACCCGACCCAAAAAGGGGCTCTAAATGGGCCTTTACCCCAATGCATGTAGTGAAAATAAAAGACATTAAGAAAAAAATACATTTCGGATTCCAAGTAAAAGCAGAAACATTCAACAACCAAAACATACATTTCTAAAAGCACACTGATCGGAGAGATTTATTTAAACCATTAAAACAATCCACAAGTACCAATATCTTTGGAATCCATAAAACGTAAGAAAAACATCACGGGGCTCTGTGCCCGTCTACATGCATTTGGGAAATAATAAAAAGTGAAGAGTCATGATAATTAAAATAAAACAATCGGAGATGACAGCGGAGTTCCATGATCATAGCTCCTCCTTGACCATCCTGTCTCCCGCCTTGATTACTGTGGAAAACCACGAGAAAGGGTGAGTAACGAATTACCAGTAAGAATCTGGCGGGGTACAATACGATATACATGATCATCTAGAAGAATGTATGCAAGCTATGAGAACAAACACAGAGCGGAGCACATAGCTAAGTCCACACTTGGACCTCGGATGCCATCTCGGGGTCTTAGTCCGGAAAATACCACAACACACTAAGCGCACTATACGGGAACAAGTCGGCCTCGGCCTGCCTGCCGCCGTCACGAAAGGTGCACCGGCTCAAGATCCCGAGGAGCTCTCGATCGGATTTGTAATGAGCGTAAGCGCGCACCGCATGCTACCGCAAACTACGAAGTGCCGGGTCTAGTGGCAAATTGCGAGTTCGATCACCATGCCTAACTAAATCTACGGATCGGTGTCACCGATCGTAACGACCACCCAGTTTTCTTCCCGGTCTTCGGTATGCCCTAGGGTAATTTGGTAATTTGGTCGGGCCGTCATGGTCGTTTGTGTCTTTTCCGGCTACTAAAATTATTGGATGGTTTTGTAGGTTTTGGAGGGTTTGTGGTTTGGTTTGAGCAAGGTTTGTTGCAAAAGTAAAAATAAAGGAAATTGTCTTTGCAGTAGGGGTTTGAACCCGGGTCTCTGGGAAGCTTGTAGAGAGGTGTGCCAATTGAGCCATTAGGTGCTCTTGTTGCTCTTTGTGCATCACATCTTAGTTAACCTTGGATTTTGGAGTTTTGGTGCATTTGGTTAAATGAAATAGAACTAGGTTATTCCATCTTATTCTCCAAATCACCTCTTGGCGCCCAAGCTCTCCATCTCCATAGCCTTGCCGAGTTCTTCATCCTTGCATCTCCTTGGGTTCGATCATCATCATTCGGGTAAGTCTTCATCTTCTTCATCTTCTCATTTGGGTGTTTTCTTTGGCGAATGTAAGAAAAAGGAGTTGTGTGTGTGTGTGTTGTGCGACCCCGGAGGAGTCCAAAGACCGAGGCTCGTCGCATCGGCCGGCTCGATCAACAGACCGCCCACTGCGTCGCGCACGCCCGGATCGGTCGAGCCGATACAGCGCGCACGCCCGGATCGGTCGAGCCACCGCCGCGACGCTCAGATCATTCCGCGCGACCTCGCCGTTCGCCCAAGAAGATCGCCCCGCCCGATCGCCGCGACGCCAGAGGTCGCGCCAGCGCACAAAGACGTCCGGCCGTCGCTCGCGCACGCCCTCGCCGTGTCGCTTGCCGAATTTGCTCGCCGCGCGCGCGCAACCGCTCGAGCGTTCGCGCGCGCGCTCGTCCTGCCGAGTTGCTCGCGCGCGCGCGCCCGCCCGAACGCGGCGCCGCGCGCGCCTTCGCTGAGACGCCAGCGCCCGCGCGCCGCCGTCAAAGCGCTCGCCCGCAGCGCGTGTCCTGCGCTGCCGTGCGGTAGCAGCAGCGGTAGCGTGTCCGTGCGTGCCGGTAGCGCAACCGGTAGCGTGTCCTGCCGTGCGGTGCCGGCAGCAGCGACGGCCTTGACCTTGCCGAGCGGCTTGCCGCCAGCGGCTCCAAGCTCGTCGTCGTCGCGCGCGTGAGTTCCCGAGCGAGCTTGCTTTGTTCTATTGTTGTTTAGATATTTTAGATGCGATTATTGTTGGTTTGCTAGGTTCCGCTCGCTAGCTCGGGATTGTTCATGACTTAGGATTTGTGTGTAAAAGTCTTGAGACCAAGGTAAGGATTTCTTACCAGGGGTTGTGTGGACCACTCGGTATATTTGTGATTGTTGTTTTGTATGCTGTGTATGTTTACTAGCATGTTTAGCCTAGGTGCTCTGTTGAATTCTGGTGGCATGAACTCTTGTATTGTTTCTCATGTTAGCCCATGCTAGGTTGTTCTATTCTAGCATGTTCGATATCTCATTCTTGCTTCGTAGTATCATGCTAGGTTCTTTGTATCCGATGAGCACGTATTGGGTGCATTGATTGAATCGTTATTATTGTTAAGGTTAGAATTGAGGTAGATAGAATCATCCAGGGCCCGATGCATAAAGTATCTTGCATCTATGGCAAGGGCGTTCGAGACGATTCTCGATCCTTGGACCCCGTGAGGATTAGCTATCCCAACCGGTAGGCCCCGCAATCTTGGGTGAGGGTGGCAAAGCTGTTTATTGCCCCAGCGGTCGGGATGATGACTTGGCATTGCCTCGCCCCCGGCGATCGACACGTCCTCGGCGTGTTCGCGTAGCCCTTGATTGCCACTGTTAGGGCAAGGACCGCTTCTGGTGCAAGCCTACCACGACCGGTTCCTTAGCCTCAGTGC
The DNA here is from genome assembly GCA_036507275.1 of Sicyos edulis. Taxonomy (NCBI): domain Eukaryota; kingdom Viridiplantae; phylum Streptophyta; class Magnoliopsida; order Cucurbitales; family Cucurbitaceae; genus Sicyos; species Sicyos edulis. The sequence continues at coordinate 22,040,460 of CM071851.1, read as the reverse complement.
GGTGGTACGGTGACATAGTTCACGTGTCCGGTCTCACACCCCTATGTCGGTGACACCGATCCGGAGATTTAGTTAGGCATGGTGGATCGAACACAGGCGGCTTGCCACTAGACCGGCACCCCGAGTTTGCGGTAGCATGCGGTGCGCGCTTACGCTCATTACTGGCGCCCATCGGAGAGCTCCTCGGGATCTTGAGCGAGTGCACCTTTCGTATCGGCAGATGAGGCGGCCGAGGCCGGGACTTGTTCCGTATAGTGCGTTTAGTGTGTTGTGGTATTTTCGGACTAAGACCACGAGATGGCATCCGAGGTCCAAGTGTGGACTTAGCTATGTGCTCCGCTCTGTGTTTGTTCTCATAGCTTGCATACATTCTTCTAGATGATCATGTATATCGTATTGTACCCCGGTTGGGGATTCTTACTGGGTAATTCGTTACTCACCCTTATTCTCGTGGTTTTCCACGGGTAATCAAGCGCGAGAGGCAGGATGGTCAAGGAGGAGCTATGATCATGGAACCTGCTGTCATCTCTGATTGTTTTATTTTAATTATCATGACTCTTCACTTTTTATTATTTCCCCTGAATGCATGTAGACGGGCACAGAGCCCCAGGATGTTTTTCTTACGTTTTATGGATTCCAGCATATTGGTACTTGTGGATTGTTTTAATGGTTTAAATAAATCTCTGATCAGAGTGTGCTTTTAGAAATGTATGTTTTGGTTGTTGAATGTTTCTGTTTTTACTTGGAATCCGAAATGTATTTTTTTCTTAATGTCTTTTATTTTCACTACATGCATTGGGGTAAAGGCCCATTTAGAGCCCCTTTTTGGGTCGGGTCTTTACACTAGGTTTGTTCTTCCAGCATGCTTGAGATTCCTGCTTTAAGCTCGTAGTATCATGCTAGGCTATGTATGACATATGTCTTTGTGAATGTTAGCCAGGAATCACGTACTTGGTAGTCTAAGCTAGTATGATAGGGTTTGTCATCATCTAGAGGCTGAGAGCGGACATAACGTACCTTGTCCCCACCGGTCGGGAGTAGAGCGAAGCATAACGTACCTTGCTTCCCCGGTGACCGGTGAGGATTAGCTACCTCATTGGCATAAGCCTAGTTTGTAGCCTGCTAGAGCGGAACCACGCCAACGGTGCAAGCCTACCTTGGCGGTTCTTAGCTTCAGTCGGTGGTACAGTGCATGAGATGAGTGCCGAGGGCCTCGACCTCGTGTTCGGTGACACCGTTTCGAGTTTTAGGCATGCGTGCACGGCCCGCGTAGTTTGCCCTTAGGCCCCGCATTTACGCCGATTGCGAGAAGAGCATGCGGTGCGCGCGACACGCGTTAGTAGCCGGTTCGGAGAGCTCCCCGGGCTAATGTTCGTGAGTACACGGTTCCTTCCCGTTTAGAGCCGGACTTGGGTACTCTCCCGATAGTCGATTTATAGCGAGGGTAAGAGGCCCTTGAGGACACCCATTGGGATTGACTTTAGAGTTAATCAATTGGTCGAGGAGAAAGACCCTCGAGGGTGTCGGACATCTTGGGATCGGTTTTTGAGTGATCAATTGGCCAAGGGAGAAAGACCCTTGGAGATGTCCTGAGATTGGTTTGAGAGCCAATCATTAGGCGGAAGTAGGAGACTTCCGAGGATTCTGGATTTGCCTTGTGAGCTCGTTGAGCTAAGATCCGTGTTGATATTTGTGGCATGTGTACTAGGTTGCTAGATGATAGATTGCATCGTATCGTACCCGGTCGGGGTTCTTCACTTGAGTATGTTTATATACTCACCCTTATCGTGGTTTCTTCCACAGGTAACTTGGGGACACACCGAGGTGGCTAGCGGAGAGAGTGGGAGATCATGGATCTTCTTGACACTCTGTCGTGTCTTATTTTCTTATTTTTGGATTTCAAACATGTAGTTGGACTTAGGTCCGTAGGGAAAACTATGATTTGAACTATTTTATGTTTTAAGGAAAGTCTTGATCGATCCAATGTTTTTAATTTGAATGGTTCGTTTTTACGCTTAATGAATGTTTACTTTGTTTTTAATGTTTTCCACTCTTATATTTGAAAAGTTTTACAAACCGACCCCAGCCGGGTCCTTTTAAGCTTTTCACTTGCATGCTGAGTAAAGATCTAGATTTTGTCCCATCTTCGGGTTGGGTCTTTACACTTGCACCGTTGGCAGGGTTCCGCTCTAGCAGGCTACAAACTAGGCTTATGCGGATGTGGTAGCTACATCCACATCGGCGGTCGGGGGGAAGCAATGGACGTTATGCTTCGCACTCACACCCGACCCGTGGGGAAAAAGTACGTTATGTCCGCTCTCAACCTCTGGATGATGACAAACCCTACTACACTAGCTAAGATTATGAAATCACTGATTCCTGGCTATACATACATATCAACATCAATCACACTTAACCTAGCATGATACTACGAACTTAAAACAGGAATCATAAGCATGCTGGAAAAACAAACCTAGCATGGCACTAACATGTACAATCAGACAAACATGCTAGCAAGAGATCAATCATAGCTGCCCTATCACTATCTTGCTCATAACAACAAACATACATACAAGGCACATCATGATAATATCGCAGGGTCCACACAACCACGGTAAGGAATCCTTACCTGGAAACAAGCAGAAATAGCTATCATAAATCAACCAAGCGACCCTCGAGCTTCTAAGAGAAACCGAACAACCTAAGCATTTTATAAAAATATCCTAATTAAATAAACAGCAGCCAACAGCTTAGGACCCAAGGGAGAAAAGACTCGGGAAATACCATCCGAGAAGCCACAAGGCTCGGGCCACACCAACACAGCAGGGCAGGCTGTCGGCAGCAAGGAGGCTGGCGCTGGGCGCAGGCGCGATAGGGACACGGCGCTGGCGCCGGGCGCGAAGCCTTCGGCGAAGACGCGCTGAGCTGGAAGCGCGCGCGTGGCGAGGCAAAGCTAGGGCGAGGCGGCGCGTGACGACGCGCTCTGGGCTGCGAACGGCGCGCGCAGCGCGTAGAGCGAGCGGCAGCGAGCGGCGTCGAGTGATCTGAGGCATGCGACCACCGGCGGCGGCGGCCGAGCGACTGGTGTGGCGCGGCGGGGACGACGCCGACGGTGATGCATCCGGCGGCGGCCAGCGAGTGCGAGGCGATCTTTGGGAGCGGACGGCGACAGAGACACGGGCTTGGCTTCTGGGCTGCGACGGGGTCGACGCGCGGTGCAGGCGTGAGTGGGGCATCTGGGCCCAGAGCAGGGGTTGACTGTAAGGACCCGACCCGAGAAACGGTCTCTAACCTAGATCCTTACTTAGCATGCATGATTAAGAATGTAAAACATCATTCAGAGTTCCGAATTTAAATCTTTGCCATCAATACATTTAAACGAAAACCGTAATTCCAATAAATAAAACCAACAAGTAAGTGACTAATCAGTACTTTCTTAAAACAAATCAAAGGGAATGGTTCGAGAAACATAAAATAGTTTTTGAGTGCTTTCTTAGGGTCTTAAGTCCCACTACATGCTAATTCATAAAAACAATAAAAGAACGTGCAACTCAGAGTCAGCCATCCATGATCATCCAGCAGCCTCCTCCTAGCCATCCAGCCTCTGTCCCAAGTTACCTGGTGGAAAACCACAGAAAAATAAGGGTGAGCAACAAGTTACTCAGTAAGAATTCCCAACCGGGGTACAATACGAAAACATCTCATTTAGCACAAGAACATGCAACCATACAATGTTTTAGAGCATACAGTTGGGTTAAACCTTACGCCCCTTCTGGAGCTTGCCTATTCGAAGGCTTACAGCTACAAACTACCCTAGGTTTTACACCTGGGTGCCCTTCAGGCCTTGCACAACCTAGGACTCAGTGATGCCCATCGGGAACTTACACACCTAGGATGCCCATCAGGGTCTTACACCTCCAACTCAGTGATGCCCATCGGGGACTTATACACCTAGGATGCCCATCGGGGTCTTACACCTCCAACTCAGTGATGCCCATCGGGGACTTATACACCTAGGATGCCCATTGGGGTCATACCCGAGCGGGACCTAAACTAGTTACCCCTACAATCTTCTGCACCTTACATCACCTGTCTAACCCTAGCATGGATCTAACAGCATACAACGGGGAACATGGATATGTCAAGATAGGAGAACCCTAGCATGGAACTAACGGAACGCAAACATAACACGAACACGAAATCAAAAGCAAGCATGAATCCTATCCACTAGAAACTCATACAGTTACAAAAATCAATATGCTAACAAGTGTTCGCAGGGTCCACACAACCCCGGGTAAGAAATCCTTACCTAGAAATAAGTGGGGAATAACTTTCGCGAATCAATTAACGACCCTCGAGCTTAAAGCGAACCCGAGCAACCTAAGCAAGTAATAAAATTATTCTAATTAACCAAACAGCAGCTAAAATCATGAAGTCCAAAGGGTGGAGGCTCGGAAATTTACCAACCGAGAAGGCACCAGGCTCGGCAAGGAAGGCGAGCGGCGGCGGCGTGCGGGCGGCAGGCTGTGCTGCGTGTGCGTGTAGTCGCAGCGGCGCTTGTGGGCTGGCTGGCTGGGCAGGCGGGTAGTGTAGAAGCAGGGCGCTGCTACGCAAGGGGAGGCGCGTGGTCCACAACAAAGACGACAGCGACGCGCGGGGGCGAGCGACAGGCGTGCGGCGGTTGGTGTGCTAGCTTGCGGACCTTGGGCAGTCGGCTGGTCTTGGCGCGGGGCATCGCGTCGCGGCGCGAAGCTGGCGAGCGAAGCCGGCTGGAAACAGCGCGCGTGGGCGACAGCGAGGGGGACGAGCAGCGCGCGGCGGTGAGTTGGGGCGCGGTCGTGCGGATGCAGTAAGATGGAGCGGCGCGGGCGTGCGCTGAGGCGCACGATGCAAGTGACAGGCGGTCTGGGGCGCACGGTGCAAGCGACGGACGGCCTGGGGCGCGCGGTGCAGGGGACGGCTGAATGGCTCTGTGGGCTGGCTGCAAGGGTGCTCGGTGCGGCCTGGGCTGGCGGCCGTGCGCGGCGAGGCATGGCAATGGACGACAACGGCGAGGGTGTGGGGAGAGAATGGGGGTTTGCGTGAGAGTGGAGCTCTTCTTTTCTTTTTTTTTTCTTTTTCCTTCCTTCCCTAAGTTAAATAGGCTTTGGGAATCTCAAATTCCCTTCCCAAGGCTTCCCCCCCTTCGAGCCCTGGCCAACGCATTTATTTTTCCTTAATTACTTCCAAACTCCCTTCCCTCCTTGAGGCTAAGGGTTCGAGCCCTCCAATTCATTTTTTTTAAACTAATTTTCATTTACCTAAAATCCGGGCTGTTACAATACTCCCTCCTTGGAGGACTTCCGTCCCCGGAAGTCGCTGCACTAAAACAACTCCAGGTAGTTTCTCCTCATCTCCCCTTCCAACTCCCAAGTAGCTTCCTCAACTCCCTGATTCCGCCACTGCACTTTCACTAAATCAATAGCTCGGTTCCTCAAGACTTACTTCTCAAATGCTAAGATCTTTATGGGTTTTTCCTCAAAGCTCAAGTCACGGTTCAGCTGCAAAGGCTCAAAATCTATGACATGCGAAGGGTCTGCCACATACTGGCGGAGCATCGAAACATGGAACAAACTATGCACTGCAGCCAAGGATGGCTGCAATGCTAATCGGTAAGTTACGGCCCCAATCCTCTCGAGGATCTCGAATGGTCCAACAAACCTGGGGCTCAGCTTCCCCTTCTTACCAAACCTCAGAACTCCACGCATCGGAGCTACCTTAAGGAACACATGCTGGCCAACCTCAAACTCCAACTCTCTACGCCTGACATCGGCGTAGCTCTTCCGCTGCTGCTGCAGGCGGACAACATCTGAGCTCGATTTTACGGGGACAGCCTCATTGGTCAAGCTGGAGCAACTCGGACCCAATACTTGCTGTCTCCAACCTCTTCCCGAATCACAGGGATCTGCGGCGCTTACCATACAACGCTTCAAAGCGGTGCCATCTCAATGGTCGATGGAAACTATTGTTGTAGGAAAACTCCATCAAATATAAGTACTGGTCCCAACTACCCGGGAAATCTAGCACACAGGCTCGCAACATATCTTCTAAGATCTGATTTACCCGCTCTGTCTGCCATCGGTCTGTGGGTGGAAGGATGTACTGTAGCTACACTCTGTGCCCAAACCTGCCTGAAGGGATTTCCAAAACTGTGATGTAAAGCGGGAATCTCGGTCGCAGATAATTTTAACTGGCACTCCGTGGTACCTAACTATCTGTTCAAGGAACAACTGTGCCCACTGCTCCACGGTATAGCTTATCCTGCCAGGAATGAAGTGTGCACACTTGGTCAATCTGTCAACGACCACCCAAATCTGTGCATAATCTCTAGGAGTCCTGAGCAAACTCGAAATAAATTCCATGGTAATCTCTACCCACTTCCCTTTGTGGCACCCGAGTAGTGCAACAAACTCTTTGGTTTTACGCCAGGCGCCTTCACTTGCTGGCAATTGAGACACCGGCTGACAAACTGGGCAATCTCTCTCTTCATCCCCATCCACCAAAAAGCCTGCTTAAGATCTTGGTACATGTTGTTACCCCGTGGGTGCTAGGCAAAAGGAGAGGTGTGAGCCTCGGTCAACAACTCAATGCGAATACCGGCGTCGGCTGGGACACATAGCCGACCCTTATATCTCAAGCCACCATCTGCAAATATCACAAAATCGAAGTCACCATCAGCGTAAACCCTCTCATACAAACTCTTTAACTTAGGATCATTCAACTGGCCGTCGATAATCCTTTGCCTTATCGAAGGCTGGATGGTCAACTGAGCCACCCTAGCGGTGACATCCCCTAACAACACTGCTATTCCTGCTCTCTCGAGGTCTTTCCTTATGATACTGTTGGGGTTTGCCAACGTTGCTAGATGCGAGGTCTTTCTACTTAGTGCATCTGCCACAACGTTTGCCTTTCCAGGGTGATACAGGATCTCACAGTCGTAATCTTTTACAAGCTCCAACCACCTCCTCTATCTCATGTTCAGGTCCTTCTGAGTGAAGAAATACTTGAGGCTTTGGTGTTCCGAGAAAATTTGAATCTTCTCCCCATACAAGTAGTGCCTCCAGATCTTAAGTGCAAAGACGACCGCTGCCAACTCCATATCATGAGTCGGATAGTTCTGCTCGTGTGGTTTCAACTGCCTCGAGGCGTATGCTATCACTTTACCTTGTTGCATCAAAACGCAACCCAAACCAAACTTGCTGGCATCACTGTACACCACGAACCCCCCTGTTCCTTCTGGAACTGCCAACACTGGCGTGGACGTCAAATTGCTCTTCAGCTTAGCAAAACTCTCATCGCACTTCTCATCCCAAACGAAATCGACGCCCTTCCTCGTCAACCGAGTAAGCGGTGCTGCTATAGCAGAAAAATTCTGAACGAAGCGACGGTAATATCCGGCCAGACCCAGAAAGCTACGAATCACTGACACAGTCGTCGGTATGGCCCACGAACTAACGGCCTCTATCTTTGAAGGGTCCACAGCCACTCCCTCCTTAGACACAACGTGCCCTAGAAAAGCTACCTCTTCAAGCCAAAAGTCACACTTCGAAAACTTTGCATAGAGCTGGTTCTCACGCAAGGCTGACAAAATCTGCCTTAGGTGCGAAGCATGGTCCTCTTTGACTTAGAGTACACAAGAATGTCATCTATGAATACGATGACAAAGCGGTCCAAGAATGCCTTGAACACTCTGTCCATCATGTCCACGAATCTTTCTTTGGGGCGTTTTTTGATCAGAAGGACATGACTACTGAACTCATAGTGACCATACCTCGACCTGAAAGCTGTTTTAAGGATATCTGCATCCTGGATCCTTAACTGGTGGTAGCCTGATCTCAAGTCAATCTTCGAAAACACACAAGCTCCCTGGAGCTGGTCAAACAGGTCATCAATACGTGGCAGTGGATACTTGTTCTTGATAGTCACCTTGTTCAGTTCCCTGTAATCGATGAATAGACGCATCGAGCCATCCTTTTTCTTAACAAATAGCACGGGTGCTCCCCACGAGGACACACTCGGCCTAATAAATCCTCTATCAAGCAACTCCTGCAACTGCTCCTTTAGCTCTTTCAGTTCAGCTGGCGCCATACGATAAGGAACTTTCGAAATATGACGAGTCCCTGGCTCAAGCTCTATTGAGAAATCCACCTCCCTCTTTGGCGGCAGACCAGTCAACTCTTAAGGAAAAACATCTGCAAACTCTTGCACAATGGGCACTTGCTCAACAGATAACTGATCACGGTTCTCTCCGGTCAACTTAGCTAAGAAACCCCATGCTCCTCGAGCTAGCAAACGGTGACCTTTAACTACCGAAATCACTGGCGGACACACCCCACTCTGGGTGCCCCGAAATTTAAAGCTAGGCCTACCCGGCGGCCCGAACACTACCTCCTTCCGGCGGCAGTCAATCATAGCGTGGTTATCAGCCAACCAATCCATACCGAGGATCACATCAAAACCACTCATAGCTAACACTATGAGCATAACCTGCAGAGACTCGTCGGATACCTGTATCCGACCATCCCTTACCTTCTGGCTAGCCAACATACTAACTCCCGAGGGAGTAGCAACATATAACTCAAATCCTAGGGGCTCTAAAATCATGCAAGCATGCTCAGCAAACACAGCAGAAATAAAAGAATGTGTGTAATAATGACCAGTTTTCGGCTAAATGTAAAATAAGGTTTTTACATTATATATTTTAATTTTTGAAAGGTGTTGTTGGGAGGACTCGAACCCTTGGCCTAAAAAGGGGTTTGGAAGCTTGGATTTAAATAAAGAAAATAAATGCGTCAGCTAGGGCTCGAAGGGGGGAAGCCTTGGGAAGGGAATTTGAGAGTTCCAAGGCCTATTTAATTTAGGGAAGGAAGGAAAAGAAAAAAAAAGAACTCCATTTTCTCGCAACCCTCACCCTAGCCGCACCACACCATCGCCGCCGTCGCACCCAGCCACACCTTCGTCGCCGTCTCACCAGGTCGCCCAACCCAAGTCGCCCGCACCTGGTCGCACGCCCTGCATCGCCCACTATCGCCCAGCGCCGCACCGCACCGAGCCACCATCCAGCCCAGACGCTCAGCCGTCGCACGCCCACGGCCGGACCGTCGCCTGCAGCGCGACACCCCCAGCAGACCGGACGCTCGCCCGCACGCCGTCCCAGCAAGTCCGCCCGCTCGCGCGCCGTCTCCGCAGCCCTGGTGGCCCGCACGCTGCCCTCAGCGCTTCTGCTCGTCTTGCCGCGCGCCCGAGCCAGCACCAGCGCCCAGCGTGTAATGACCCGACCTGAAAGGGGTTCTAAAATAGGCCGTTACCTCAATGCATGCATTCAAATCTACACAAAATTTGCAATATGGTGTTCGGATTCTAAGTAAAAACTAAAACATAAAACATCCATTTAAAAAGTCAACATAACTTCCTCAAACCTGTCCCTGTTTCCAAGCACCTGTTTCAAGGCAAATACATTTCCAAAACTTACCTTGATCAGAGATTTATTTAAAACGTACAAGCTTTACAATAGTTACAACAATGCTAGAATCCGGAAATACATTCAGAAAACACCCTAGGGCTCCGTGCCCAACTACATGCATTCAGAGGACATTTAAAACATCAAACATAAATAAGACTCAGAGTTGAACAACGGGTTTCCATTATCACAGCTCCTCCTCCAGCCATCCTGTCTCGCACCATGGTTACCTGTGGAAAAACCACAAAAATAAGGGTGAGTAACGAATTATTCAGTAAGAATCCCCAACCGGGGTACAATACGATATAATCAATCATCTAGTACCCAAGCATGCAAGCAAACAGCTACCAACACAGATCATAGCTCAACGAGCTTACAAGGAAAGATCTGGAATCATCGGAAGTCTCCTACTTCCAGCCTAATGATTGGTTATCCTAACCAATCCCGGGATATCACCGAGGTCTCTTTCTCTCGGGGCATTGATCAGCTCAAAAACTGATCCCAAGGATGTCCTCAAGGACCTCTTGCCCTTGCTGCAATCTGGACTTACGGGAGAGTACCCGAAGTCTGGCTCTAAACTTGAAGGAATGGTGTACTCACGAACATTAGCCCGGGGGAGCTCTCCGAACCAGCAACTAACGCGTGTGCGCGCACACAGCATACTGCTGCAACTGGCGTAAATGTGGGGGCCTAAGGACAAACTACGCGGGCCAGGTACGTATGCCTAAGACTCGAGGCGGTGTCGCGATAACTTGAGCGCGAGGCCCTCAGCGCTCATCTGTGCAGCCTGAACCATCGACCTGAAGCTAAGAACCGGCCAAGGTAGGCTTACACCGTTGGCAGGGTTCCGCTCTAGCAGGCTACAAACTAGGCTTATGCCGATGTGGGTAGCTAAATCCACATCGGCGGTCGAGGGGGGGAAGCAATATACGTTATGTTGTGCACACTTTACTCCCGACCAGTGGGGACAAAGTACGTTATGTTCGCTCTCAGCCTCTGGATGATGACAAACCCTACAACTCTATCTAAGAGTACAGAGCAAATAAATGATTCCTGGCTACCAAACAATAACTAACATCAAACACGCTTATCTAGCATGATACTACGAACTTAAGCAGGAATCATAAGCATGCTGGAAGAACGAACCTAGCATGGCACTAACATGTACAATCAGGCAAACATGCTAGCAAGAAATCAATCAAAGCTGCTCTATCACTATCATGCTCATAACAGTCAGCAAACATACAAGGCACATCATGAAAATATCGCAGGGCCCACACAACTCCGGTAAGAAATCCTTACCTGGTCGGAAGGCAACAACACACAATAAAACTAAGCTGCGATCGAACCCGAGCAACCTAAACCGAACCAAACAAACACATCAATAATCACAAATAGGCTTAAATAAAATAAATAAACAGGGCTCTGCTCAGGGGCAACTCACGAGGCGCGGCCCGACACGCGAACGCAGCCGGTGAACAGCGCGAGGCGGCTCCTGCTGACCGAGGGGCGCGAGATGGGTGGTGTGGTGGCGCTGGGCTGTGCGCGCGAGACGAGAGAGCTGGGGTGACACTAACAAGCGCTGCTGGCGCGCAGGCGCAGCCAGCGTGGGTGGTGATGGCGCGCAGCTCGGCTCGGCACAGGGAACGGCGCGCGGGCGCAAGCTCGGCGAGCTACTGGGACGCGCGGGCAAGGCGACACTACGCGACGGCTACCGGGTGTGCGATTTGGCACGAGGTAGCTCGAACCTGGGCGACATGGGCGCAGACGAGATGGGCGACGCAAGGGCTGGGTGGCCTGGCACTGTGCGCGGCTAGGGCTGAGCGACGCGACACTATGCGGCAAGGGCTCGGACGATGCAACACTGGGCAAGCAAGGGGCTCGGGCGACGGGAGCTGGGCGGCTAGGGCTGGGAGACGCGACTTGGGCTGAGCAGGGCTCAGGCTGGCGACCTGGCTAGGCGAGTTGGGGGCTGGGGCTCAGGCTGGGGGGCTCGGGTTGGGACTAGCTCGGGCTTGAGGGAGAGAGAGAGAGAGAGAGAGAAAAAAAGAGAGAGAAAATAAAAGAAAAATGGGAAAAAAAAGAATAAATGGGATTTTATCTCTTTTTCCATCCTTATCCATTTCTTAAAACCTTAAAATCCTTAAAATCACATTTCCCGGCTTCCTCCTTCGAGACCCGACCAAAGCAATCTTTTCCAATAAATAAAACTCACTTAAATCCAACTCCCAAATCAACACTAAGGGCCCGGGCTCGAATCCCAAAGGAAGCACACAACCAACCATCACTTTGCCAAAAACCCAAACCACAGCCGAACTTCCAAACGACTAGCCCAAACATCTCGGGACTCGCAACCAACAACAAACAAGCCTCGACAAAGGCAGGAGCTACCTCGAAGCTCTAAAAAACCACAAATCCTGCCTGGGGAGCCAAAAGACCAAAAAACCCCCAAGGGTCAAAACGGCTCTAACGACCCAACTGAACAACTGTCGAAAACTGGAATAGAAAACTGGGCCATTACACAGCGCCTGCTTCGCCAGCGCCCATCCCAACTCCGTGTTGCCGAGACCGCGTGTCTCCTCGGTTGGTAATTCCCGAGCCTTTCCCCTTTTAGGCTTAAAGCTGCTGGTTGCTGTTTATTTATTTAGGATGTTTTTATTGTATGCCTAGGTTGCTCGGGTTCGCTTTAAAGCTCGAGGGTCGTTATTTGATTCGTGATAGCTATTCTCCGCTTGTTTTCAGGTAAGGATTCCTTACCCGGGGTTGTGTGGACCCTGCGAATACTTGTTAGCATGCCATGTCTTGTGATTGTATGAATTTCCTAGTGGATAGGTTGCATTCTCTTTCTTGCTTCCAGATGGTGTTGTACTTGTATTCATGATTTATTCTATTAGTTCCATGCTAGGGGTTGATTATCTTGGCATACCTTGCCCTATTTTATCCTGTTAGTTCCATGCTAGGGGTAGGCGGGTGAGGTATAGTGTAGAAGACTGTAGGGGTAACTAGTTTAGGTCCCGCTCGGGTAAGACCCCGATGGACATCTGGAGGTGTAAGGCCCCGATGGGCATCCTAGGTGTGTAAGGCCCCACTGGGCATCACTGATTCTGGAGGTGTAAGGCCCCGATGGGCATCTAGGTGTGTAAGGCCCCACTGGGCATCACTGATTTTGGAGGTGTAAGGCCCCGATGGGCATCCTAGGTGTGTAAGGCCCCACCGGGCATCGCGATTACGGAGGAGTAAGGCCACGATGGGCATCCTAGGTGTGTAAGGCCCCCTTTGGGCATCACCGATTACGGAGGTGTAAGGCCCTGGCGACGGCATCCTAGGTGTGTAAGGCCCCACTTGGCCATCATCACTGCATTTCGGAGGTGTAAGGCCCGATGGGCATCCTAGGTGTGTAAGGCCCCACGGGGGCATCACCGAGTCCTAGGTTGTGTAAGGCCCGAAGGGCATCCAAGTGTAGAACCTAGGATAGGCTGTAGATGGAAGCCCTTGAGTAGGCTCGCCTTAGAAGTAGCTCCTAGCCTAAACCAACCGTTTCTGCTCTAGGTCATTGTATGGTTGCATGTCCGTGTGCTAAATGAGATGTTTTCGTATTGTACCCCGGTTGGGGAGTCTTACTGAGTGACTCGTTGTTCACCCTTATTTTTGTGGTTTTCCACGGTGTAACTTGGGACAGAGAATTTGGATGGCTAGGAGGAGGCTCTTTGGATGATCATGGATAGCTGACTCTGAGTTGCACGTTTCTTTCATTGTTTTTATGATTTAACATGTAGTGGGACTTGAGTCCCTAGGAAAGTACTCAAACTATTTATGTTTCCCGAAACGTACCTTTATTTTGTTTTAAGAAAATCTTGATCGATCATTTACTTGTTGATTTTATTCTTTGGGATTTATGGTTTTGCTTAAAACGTGTTGATTGCAAAGATTTAAATTTAGTACCCGGATTGATGTTTTCCATCCTTAATCATGTATGCTAAGTAAGGAGCTAGGTTAGAGACCTTTTCTCGGGTCGGATCCTTACAGTTGGTATTAGAGCTCAGAGTTATAGGTTACGTAGATCGACTGCGCTTGTAGGTTGTGTTTCCATGATCATGGCGCTCCGCCACCATCAGGTATGTCCGTAAGTTTAAGGTTAAGGGTTAAGAATTACAATACCGTTTGCACCTTGCATGTACATGACTTGTGGTTGTAGAGCAGGGAAAACAGGTTCTGACTCATTGTTGGTTTGGGTGTAGATTGCCAGTATGCTAGTCACTCGTAGAGGGCAGGGAGGCTCGAGGCCGACCACCCAGGGCATTCGTATTGATTCTGACACGGGAGGGACGTCGTCCCAAGGTGATGCTGATGTTAGGCCACTGACAGGCCCTTCTGCTGTGTTGCTCGGAGAGGGGCGGGGAGGCAAATGAGCCTCGAAGGCTGCACCGGGAGTTGCTTTCTTGGAGTCCATGAGGGCTCTTATGGTTGGGTTCTTTGGGTGACGAGAGAGCGAGCGAGAGAGCCAAAAACGCAGCTTTATTAGGCTGCGAGAGAGGAGGAGTCCCGAGTTCGGATAAAGCGGTGACCGAGTTGGTTCGTGAGAGGGCTATGATGCCACCCGATCACCGCCACTCTGTAGGAGCCAATTGTGAATGAGGCCGTTATGGCGGAAGGTTCTGAGGATCTAGGCAAGTGGCTGAAGGATTTTGTGAAATGGCAGCCCGAGAAGTTTAGTGCCCCTAGAGAACCGTTGGTTGCTGCCAGGTGGATTGCTGAGTTAGAATATACATTTATGGTGATGGCTTGTCCTGAGGTGCAGCGAGCTCGATGTGCAGCTCATGTGTTAGCTGGTACAGCTAAGTGGTGGTGGGATTCCACTTTGAGTGAGAGACCGGCTGGGTCTCCACCTGCCACCTGGGAATTCTTCAAGGTTGAGTTCAAGGCAAATGTTATCAGTGAAGAAGCCCAAGAAAAGATGATTGAGCTGTATTCAAACCTTAAGCAGAGGTCTGACTCGGTCGAGGTGTTTGAGAAAACGTTTTCGGAGTACGGGTACTTCGCGCCGCAGTTGATTGCTACCCCTGAGTTGAAGATCAGGAAGTTTATTGCGGGTTTGAGACAGGGAGTGTCTCAGGATGTTAGGGCACAGGCCCCTGAGAATTTTGCCAAGGCAGTGCAGTTGGCAACTATTTATGATGGGAAGTATCCTCTGGAGCAGGTTGCTAGTGCTGTTGTGCAGAGGGCCCTAGCGTACTCGGGGCAGAAGCGTAAGTTTGACTCAGGGAGTAATGGTCGTGGGGGCGGTCAGCGCCCTCAGGGTTCTGATCATGGTAGAGACCAGCATCGAGACCGTAACCGTGATCAGCCTCGCCAACAGGGCATAGGGAGGCCGCCACCGTATTGTAAACTTTGTGGGAAGCAACATTGGGGACCTTGTGGTGGTAAACCTAGAGCTTGCTTCAAATGTGGAAAGGAAGGGCATCGGGCCTGGCATTGCAATCAGAAAGCAGTGGTGGCGCAGCCAGCTCAGCAGTAAGGGAGAGTGTATGCTACGACCCGCCAGGAGGCTGAGAAAGCCGGGGCCGCGGTGGCAGGTACCCTCCTAGTTCTTGACCACCTTGCCTTTGTGTTGTTTGATTCGGGCTCCACACATTCTTTTATTTCTGATGTGTTTGCTAAGCATGCTTGCATGATTTTAGAGCCTCTAGGATTTGAGTTATCTGTTGCTACTCCCTCGGGAGTTAGTATGTTGGCTAGCCAGAAGGTAAGAGATGGTCGGATACAGGTATCCGACGAGTCTCTGCAGGTTACGCTTATAGTGTTAGCTATGAGTGGTTTTGATGTGATCCTCGGTATGGATTGGTTAGCTGATAACCACGCTATGATTGACTGCCGCTGGAAGGAGGTAGTGTTCAGGCCGCCGAGTAGGCCTAGCTTTAAATTTCGGGGCACCCAGAGTGGGGTGTGTTCGCCAGTGATTTTGGCAGTTAAAGCTCATCGTTTGCTAGCTCGAGGAGCTTGGGGTTTTTTAGCTAAGTTGACTGGAGAGAGCCATGATCAGTTAACTGTTGAGCAAGTGCCCATTGTGCAAGAGTTTACGGATGTTTTTCCCGAAGAGTTGCCTGGTCTACCGCCAAAGAGGGAGGTGGATTTCTCAATAGAGCTTGAGCTAGGGACTAGTCCTATTTCGAAAGCTCCTTATCGTATGGCGCCAGCTGAACTGAAAGAGTTAAAGGATCAGTTGCAGGAGTTGCTTGACAGAGGATTTATTTGGCCGAGTGTGTCCTCGTGGGGAGCACCCGTGCTGTTTGTTAATAAAAAGGATGGCTCGATGCGTCTATGCATTGATTACATGGAACTGAACAAGGTAACCATTAAGAACAAGTATCCGCTGCCTCGTATCGATGACCTGTTTGACCAGCTCCAGGGAGCTTGTGTGTTTTCGAAAATTGACTTGAGGTCGGGTTACCACCAGTAGAGGATTCGGGATGCAGACATCCACAAGACAGCGTTCAGGTCGAGGTATGGTCACTTCGAGTTCGTAGTCATGTCTTTCGGACTGACGAATGCCCCAGCTGCATTTATGGACATGATGGACAAAGTGTTCAAGGCGTTCTTGGACCGCTTTGTCATTGTGTTCATAGATGACATTCTTGTGTACTCTAATTCTAAGGAGGATCATGCTTCGCACCTAAGACAGATTTTGTGACCTTGCGCGAGAACAGACTCTCTATGCGAAGTTTTCTAAGTGTGACTTTTGGCTTGAGGAGGTGGCTTTTCTGGGACACGTTGTGTCTAAGGAGGGAGTGGCTATGGACCCTTCCAAGATAGAGGCCGTTAGTTCGTGGGCCAGACCGACGACCGTGTCGGAGTTTGGTAGCTCGGTGCGGCGGATATTCTGTACCGCTTCATTGGAACTTTTTCGCTATAGCCACCCGCTCACTCGATTGGCGAGGAAGGGTGTCGATTTCGTTTGGGATAAGAAGTGCGATGAGAGTTTTGCTAAGCTGAAGAGCAGTTTGACGTCTGCGCCAGTGTTGGCAGTTCCAGGGGAACAGGGGGTTTCGTGGTGTACAGTGATGCCAGCAAGTTTGGTTTGGGTTGCATTCTGATGCAACACGGTAGGGTAATAGCGTACGCTTCGAGGCAGTTGAAACTGCACGAGCAGAATTATCCGACTCATGATATGGGTTGGCAGCCTTTGCACTTAAGATCTGGAGGCACTACTTGTATGGGGAAAAGATTCAGATTTTCTCGGACCACCAAAGCCTCAAGTATTTCTTCACTCAGAAGGACTTGAACATGAGACAGAGAAGGTGGTTGGAGCTCGTGAAGGATTACGACCGTGAGATCTGTATCACCACTGGCAAAGCAAATGTTGTGGCGAGATGCACTAAGTAGGAAGACCTCGCATCTAGCAACGCGTTGGCAAATCCCAAAAGTATCATAAGGAAAGACTCGAGAGAGCGAGAAATAGCGTGTGTTGTTAGGGGATGTCACCGCCAGGTGGCTCGATTGACCATCCAGCCTTCGATAAGGCAAAGGATTATCGACGGCCAGTCGAATGATCCTAAGTTAAAAAGTCTGTATGAGAGGGTTCAGGCTGATGGTGACTTCGATTTTGTGAGATTCACAGATGGTGGCTTGAGATATAAGGGTCGGTGTAACGGCCCAAGTTTTCATCCCGGTCTTCCAGGTGTGCCCTAGGGGCATTTTGGTAATTTGGTCAGGCCGTCAGGGCCGTTTATGTCTTTTTCCAGTTGCTAAAATTATTGGATGGATTTGTGTGGGTTTTTGAGGCCTTGTGGATTGGTTTGAGCAAGGTTTGATGCAAAAGTAAAAAGAAAAGAAATTATGCTGCAGTTGGGTTTTGAACCCGGGTCTCAAGGGAAGCTTGTGGGGATGCGTGCCAGATGAGCTAGTGAGAGCTCTTGTTGCTCTTTCCGGGTCATTTTATGGTTAGCCTTGGAGTTTGGAGTTTTGTTGCATTTGGTAAATGAAAAGAAAATACGTTTGCCATGTCTTCTTCTCCAACACATCTCCAAGCCATCCAAGCCAAGTTCTCCCTAGCCTCCTTGCCGATTTCTTCATCCCCTTCGCTGCTCCGTTGTTCGATCATCATTCCGAGTAAGTCTTCATCTTCTTCCTCTTCTCGATTGGTTGTTTTGCTGGCCGAAGGTAAGGAAGTGTGTGTGTGTTTGTGTTTGGTGCAGCAGCCGAAGCCAGATCTGCCACCAGCCGGCCAGATCCGCCCGAGCCCGCCACACCACCGTCGCGCTGGCCGCCGAGCAAAGACGCCCGAGCCACCGGATCCGCTGTCGCAGGCCCAGCCCTGCGCCGCGGCTCGCTCGCGCAAGATGGTAGAAGCGACCCTCGCTCGCCCATCGCGCGTCCCGGACACTGTCAGACGCCCAGATCGGCGCTCGTCGACGCCCGACCTCGTCGTCGCACAGATCGGCCGAGCGGGCGCTCGTCGCCGACGCCCGGCCTCGTCGTCGCACCAGATCGGGTGAGCGGACGCTCGTCGCGACGCCTAGCCTCGTCGTCGCACCGGATCGGCTGAGCCAGACGCCTAGCTCGCGCGCAGCAGCCGATCGCCGTGTCCGCGACGCTTGCCCAGTGCCGCGCGTCTTCGCTCAGAGCAGCTCGCCCAGCGCCGCACACCTTCGCCCGTGACGTGCCCAATACAGGCGTGTCGCGCTGCGCAGCCGCGCGCGCCCAGCGCCTGCCAGCGCCCGATCCATTGCATCACCCGCCAGCGAGGTGCCCGGCCTCTTGTCATCGTCACAGTGTGAGTGCTCCGAGCCGAGCCTCTTTGTTTTATTATATTTTTAGGGCTATGGTTGTGATTGTTACTATGTTTGTAGGTTCTCGATAGATAGCTCGGGAGTGTTCGCAGCTTAGGAATTTGTGTGTAGAAGTCTTCCGACCAAGGTAAGGATTTCTTACCGGAGTTGTGTGGACCCTGCGATGTTCTATGTGATTGATGTTGTATGTTTGTTTGTGATTATCAGCATGTGTAGTTTAGGTGCTCTGTTCTGAATTCCTGATTGGCATGACTTCGTATGTTGTTCTTTCATGTTAGTCCATGCTAGGTTGTTCTATTCTGGCATGATCATAATCATTCTTGTTCCGTAGTACCATGCTAGGTCTGCTGTATTCTTTTGAGCACGTATTGGATTGTTTCTTGATTGTTAAGGCGAGTTATAATTGGTAGGTAGCATCATCCGGGCCCGATGCATAAAGTATCTTGCATCCATGGCGGGGACGTCGAGACACGATTCTCCGTCCACGGACCCGTTCGGAGTTTAGCTAACCCGACCGGTAGGCCCTACAATCTTGGGTGAGGGTGGCGTATTAAATGCCCCAGCGGTCGGGATGATGACTTGGCATTGCCTCGTCCCCGGCGGCAAGCACGCGTCCTCGGCGTGTTCGGCCGTAGCCCTTGATTGCCACTGTTAGGGCAAGGACCGCTTCTGGTGTAACCCTACCTTGGACCGGTTCCTTAGCCTCAGTGCGGTGGTTGGTGACATAGTTCACGTGTCCGAGTCTCACACCCTATGTCGGTGACACCGATCCGAGAGATTTAGTTAGGCGTGGTGGATGGACATGGGCGGCTTGCCACTAGACCCGGCACCCATATAGTGCTGCGGTAGCACGCGGTGCATGCTTACGCTCATTCTGGCGCCGACGCAGAGCTCCTCGGGATCTTGAGCTAGTGTACCTTTCATTCGACGATGAAGCAGCCGAGGCCGGGATTTGTTTCTCGTATAGGACGATTTGTGTGGAGGTTTATTTCCGGACTAAGACCCTGAGTTGGCATCCGAGGTCAAAGTGTGGACTTAAGCTTTGTGCTCTATTCTGTGTTTATATTCATAGCTTGCATACACTCACCTAGATGACCATGTGCATCGTATTGTACCCCGGTTGGGGATTCTTACTGAGTAATTCGTTACTCACCCTTATTTTGTGGTTTTCCACGGGTAATCAAGGGGCGAGACAGGATGGTGAAGGAGGAGGCGTGATCATGGGAACTGCTTTGCGTCTCGACTTTTTATTTCTATGACTCTTGTCTTTTATTTTCCCCGAATGCATGTAGCGAGGCACTGAGCCCTAGGACGTTTTAAGAATGTTTTTGTGGATTCCCGCTTTATTGAATTTGAGGATGTTTCAAATGTTTTAATAAATCTCTGATCAGAGTGTACGTTTAGAAAATGTATTTGCCTTGAAACAGGTGCTTGGAGACAGGGACAGGTTTTAGCAAACTATCTTTATTTCTGATTGAACCTTGATTGTTTTGTTTTAATTGGGAATCCGAAAATTTATTTGCATATTGTCCTTTACTTTGAATGCATGCATTGGGTAAAGGCCTATTTAGAAACCCTTTTGGGTCGAGTCTTTCTGATTGGTATCGAGCTCGAGTCATAGATTCAGAGACCCGACCTTTTGTTGTAGGTCATTTTCCCCATGATCACCAAAGACTCATACGATCATCAGTGCGCCTAAGTTTACTATTTTTTTTGAAAAGGGTTAAGAATTTACAATACCTTTCATCTAGTGTATGCCTTGTTTTGTGTTGTGGAGCGGAGACGAAAGCGAGTTCGACTCGTCGTTGGTTTGGGTTTAGAGCGCCATCATGCCAACTTCCCGCAGTGTGAGCTGTATGTTGTGGTTTGCTGAGATATCCAAATAGATTCGGATACCGCTGGGACATCGTTCCACGTGTGGCCCAGCTGTTATTTTCCCCTAGTGAGAGGGTGGAGGTGTTTTTCCCTGGAGTACCACTCCACGAGAGGAGTTAGCTTTGGCTTTTGCTCATGTTGATGCTTGTGGAGCAGGTCCCAAAGTGGGCTAGCCTGGGTAGTTCAGGTGTGGATCTTGAACCTTAGCAGATTGTCTGTTTGCCCAATGAGTAGCTGCAGAGTTGGTAGCCTTCGAGGAGGTTGCTGAGACATCTTTGTTCTCTTATAAGTGTTGTTGTTTGCAGCCAGTAAGCCGGAACCCTGTAGTTAAGGGTGCAGCGAGCAGTGTTCCCATCGGACTTGATCCGTTGGCGGTTTCCTCAGTTGTGTTGTAGAGTTGAGCACTCTTCTTTTGGTGAGCCCTAGAGTAGGGCTAGCTGCTGCATGTTGAGAGAGCCGGCCAGAGTTTTGTTGAGCAACATGTGGAGATGCAAGAGTAGGCCGTGAGCCTCCAGTTTGTTGAGATGCCATAGTCTGGTTGTTTGAGTTTTGAGCCCTTGTATGCCTAGCCATAGTTTTTGTCACTTGAGGTTGTGACCTTGCGGGCCCCATTTGTAGTAAGTTGTGGATTTGGTAATAGCGGCACTTGAGGTGCATAGGTTGGTGTGCCGCCTTGGCACTAAGTCTGGTTCAGGCTTGAGTTTGGCATGGGTATAGCAGGTGGTTCTATGATTGTTCTTAGTTCAGCACACTTATTTAGCCATTGGATCCATTTATGGAAAATGCACTTGTTTAGGTCGTGCCAGAGGGCTAGTTCAGTGGTAGTTGAAGGACTACAAGTGAAAGGATGTTCGAGAGGAGCTGGAGCCTCTTCCCAGTGTTACTGGGGGTTGAGTAATTCAGCAGGTTGGCGGTTGGTAAGTGTTAGTGCGTGTGAGTCTCACGCTAGTGCTAAGGCCAAGAGATCTTTGAGGTTGGTAGTGCGGTCCACTACCTTCGGGTGCCTAAACCTGAGTTGAGTGAGCATTGTAGATGCGAGTTCGGTCCAGCAGAGGGGCCGTGAGTTGGATGCTTATGAGATGAGTTTGGTGCTTATGAGATGAGTTGGATGCCTATAAGATGAGTAGGATGCCTTATGAGAGGAGTTGGACGCCTTATGTGTAAGAACACTTGGTAGGGGCTTGGTATAAGTAAGTTCGATTTGGCATCGTTATGTTTTAGCAGAGCAAGGTTGCCACTGCTTCGAGTATCGTGTGGAGATGGAACTTTTGGTGTTCCTTGGGTTGATTGTATCTCTGCCAGAAGTTAGTGTTGCCTTTTGGAAAAGCACCTGTTAGTCTTGGATCTCTGAAGGAAGGTTGAGAGTTGTGCACTCAAATGTGTTTTGTGTAGTTCGTTCTGGTGGCGATAGTTTCAGAACCATGTAGGGTTTGCATTGGAGAACTGGTGCTCAGTTCTTGGAGAAGTTGGACTCCAGGTGGATGTTGTAAGGCTTTAGTTGAGGTTGTAAGGATACCGTGCTCGTAGTCAGGTTGTTGCTTAGGCAAGTTTGTTAAGTTGAACCTAAGCTTGGTTGGTGGAACCTCTTGTGGCTCTTGGTTGGAGTTCATATGGTACTGAACAAATGGTGGTTGTAGTGAAGCCGCGTAGTTCCTGATCGCAGTTGCTAAGAGTGTTGCTCGGAATCCTTACCCTGGGTGGAAGCTACATTGTGGCTGATGCTTTGAGTAGGAGGATGACACATTCGAGCGTTTACCGCTCTTTTTGGTTTCGAGGTTGGAGCGAGCAAAGCATGGTTGAGATTTGGAAAAAGGAGTTGTTTGTTGAGCGGTTGGTCGTTAGACCGTTTGACGACGGTGTGTGTCGAGGGTAGTGAAGAACCCTAGTTGTGGAGAGCCTCACGAGCTCGGTCGGACCTAGGTAGTGAGTTTCGGTTGGCAACCGAGTCGAGTAGGTTGTAGGCCGGGTGAGTTCTTTGGCGATTTTGGTAAGCTAGCAAGCGAGCTTGTTTCAAGTAAAGTCCGGATTGGTTCCGGTGTGGTGGCAAGTTGGTGCTTGATGTTGACCAAGGTGTGGTTTTTGAGTTGCTAGAAGTTAGCCTTTCTCGTGGGGCAAGTGGTTTTGCCCTGGCGGATGTCTTTCCTGTTTCCAGAGTTGAGAGTTGTTTTTTTTGGTGTTTGGGGTGAGTCTTCTCTTGCCCGTGGTTGGCGGTCCAGTCTGTGGTGGACCCCTTGTTGTTGCCTCTGGGAGAGTTGGATGTTGTGCTTTTTGAGCAAGGCAAAGGAGAGTTGTGAAGCTCTCTGTCCCTTGGATGTTCGCCATGAGGATCTGTTTCTCCTTGGAAGTTGTCAGGTTATTCCTTGGTCTTGGAATTAGTGGTAGTGGTGCTAGTAGGAGGAAAAGTTTGTTGGCTGCTTGGAAGCAGTTGTTTGTCCAAGTTAAGCGGACTCTTGAGTGGTGTTCTGGAAGTTGCAGTAAGGGTTGTTCTGCCTCCTATGAGTGTTTGGCCTAGTTGGGTAAGGTTTTGTGTGTTGGCTTGGAAGCTGTTGCACCTTTGTAGTGAAGGCCCCTTTGTTTCAGTTGTGGATGAGGTTGGACCATTGTGGTTGGATTAGGGTCTTGACATTTTGAGGGATCCTTGCTGGTTAGTGTAGCTTGTGCTCTGCCAGCCATTGTTGGTATTCTTGTTCTTGGTAGTTGGTGTTGACCAGGTAGTGGAGTTCCGTTTATGAAGTTTCGGTGGGAAGGTGCATTAAGCCTAAGCTTGAGGGTTAAGCATGTATGTGTTATCGTTTGGACTTGTGAGATGCGTTTCATATTTGAGGCGAGCTTTGTTTCGTTGTTTGCATGGAGGTAAGTTTAGTGGATGGAGCCCTCTAGGGCCTGGTTGTTTGCGGGTTGTCTTGCCCAGCTAGTGATTTGAGTCGAGCTAGAGATGAGTGGATTGGCATAGCTATGCAGTTTGTAGTTGTTTGAGCTTACGAGTTCGTAGCACTCAAGTTGTTGGATTGTAAGTTTCCGTGTGGGAGCTGTCAGTTAGTTGAGGTTGTTGTGCGAGAATAGATTTTTTTTTTAAAGATTGGTTTCAGTAGCTAGAGTTCGCACCTCGTTTCGTGTGAAGTTGCCATTTCTATGGAGTAGAGTCATGTCAGTTTTAGGCTGGAGTTGTTGTCACCAGGGTGTGGCAACAAAGGTTTGTTCTAGGCAGTGCGTGGATGAGCTGTGGTTCTGGAGAGCGTGGTTAAGAGGCTTATGAGCCGTGTGCAGTTTCTGTAGTGTTTTCACCCTCTGACCGATGGTAATTTGGAGGAGTGAGCCAGATCCGTTGGAGCTTGTTGTGAGTTGGTGTTTCCGTGGTTAGCGTGAAACCAAAGTGTTAGATTTTATGAGGTCGCCTCGGATAGCGCCTCCCATTTGCTAGTTCTTTTGGTTCTGTTGAAGCATGGTAAGGTAAATGTTGCGAGTCTCTAGTCTTTGTGAGAAAAGGTTGGTGGCGATCGGTTTTGTTTTGGGTCCCTGAGTTGCTGCGATTGACCAGAGGTGTTGTGCGAAGTTGAGCTCGTTTGTGGTTAGCTTCGAGAGCAGCAGAGAAAAAGTTACGCCGATGTTCGGCGTCGAGTTTTAGAGTTTGAGGTTGGACAGCTCATGTTTTAAGGTTGCATCGATGCTAGGTGTGTTGAGGTTTGTAAATAGTGTTGGGGTTTTGTAAGCGAGGGAAGTTGAGTCCCCGGTTGTTGGTCCATTTTGAGATTCTCGAGAGGATTGGAAGAGTTGCATATCAGTTAGTGCTTTCCCGTCATTGAAAGCTGTGTACAGTGTTTTTATGTATCGATGTTGGGGCAGTGTGTGCCGGACCCCCCTTTGCTTATTGAGGACGTTGAGCCTTTGCAGCTGAGTCAGGGTTTGAGCTTCGTGAGGAAGCATGTGAGTATTCTGGTCTTTGAGGCGAAGACGTTGCGTGGTCGTGAGATCCGTTTGGTAAAAGTTCAGTGGAGGAGTCAAAGTTCAGAGGAAGCGCTCGTGGCGGAAGGACCGGGATGAGATTGCGATATCTGTCTTGTTCAGTCTTAAGGACTTTCGAGGACGAAAGTCATAAAAGGAGGAATATTGTAACGGCCCGAGTTTTCATCCCGGTCTTCAGTGTGCCCTAGGGGCATTTTGGTAATTTAGTTGGAGCCGTCGGGGCCGTTTATATCTTTTTGATTGCTAAAATTATTGGATGGATTTGTGTGGGTTTTTGAGGCCTTGTGGATATGTTTGAGCAAGGTTTGATGCAAAAGTAAAAAGAAAAGAAATTGTGCTGCAGCTGGGTTTTGAACCCGGGTCTCAAGAGAAGCTTGTGGGGATGCGTGCCAGATGAGCTAGTGAGAGCTCTTGTTGCTCTTTCCGGGTCATTTTATGGTTAGCCTTGGAGTTTGGAGTTTTGGTGCATTTGGTAAATGAAAAGAAAATACGTTTGCCATGTCTTCTTCTCCAACACATCTCCTAGCCATCCAAGCCAAGTTCTCCCTAGCCTCCTTGCCGATTTCTTCATCCCCTTCGCTGCTCCGTTGTTCGATCATCATTCCGAGTAAGTCTTCATCCTCTTCCTCTTCTCGATTGGTTGTTTTGCTGGCCGAAGGTAAGGAAGTGTGTGTGTGTTTGTGTTTGGTGCAGCAGCCGAAGCCAGATCTGCCACCAGCCGGCCAGATCCGCCCGAGCTCGCCAGCCACCGTCGCACCAGCCGCCCGAGCAGCACGCCCAAGCCACCGGATCCGCCTGTCGCAGCCCCAGCCCTGCCGCGCGGCTCGCCGCGCCTGGTAGAAGCGAGCCCTCGCTTCGCCGTCGCGCGTCCTGCACTGTCGCGACGCCCGAATCGGCGCTCGTCGCACGCCTAGCCTCGTCGTCGCACCAGATCGGTCGAGCCAGACGCTCGTCGCACGCCCAGCCTCGTTGTCGCACCGGATCGGCCGAGCCAGACACCCAGCTCGCGCGCAGCAGTCGATCGCCGTGTCCACGCCGCTCGCCCAGCGCCGCGCGTCTTCGTTCAGAGCAGCTCGCCGCGCGCCGCGACGCCGCCGCGTGGCGTGCCCTGGGGCGCGTGTCCGCGAAGCGCGCGCGCGCCTAGCGCGCGCCCAACGCCGATCGGTGCATCATCGCCCGCGCGGTGAGTGCCCGCCCTCGTGTCGTCGTGTGCGTGTGAGTGCTCCCGAGCCGAGCCTGCTGTTTTATTATATTTTGAGGGCTATGGTGATTGATTGTTACTATGTTTGTAGGTTCTCGATAGCTAGCTCGGGAGTGTTCGCAGCTTAAGAATTTGTGTGTAGAAGTCTTCCGACCAAGGTAAGGATTTCTTACCGGAGTTGTGTGGACCCTGCGATGTTCTATGTGATTGATGTTGTATGTTTGTTTGTGATTATCAGCATGTGTAGTTTAGGTGCTCGCATTCGAATTCTCGGTGGCATGACTTCGTATGTTGTTCTTTCAAGTTAGTCCATGCTAGGTTGTTCCGTTCTGGCATGCTCATATTCATTCTTGTTCCGTAGTACCATGCTAGGTCTGCTGTATTCTTTTGAGCACGTATTGGATCGTTTGCTGATTGTTAAGGCAGGTAATAATTCAGGTAGGTAGCATCATCCGGGCCTGATGCATAAAGTATCTTGCATCCATGGCAGGGACGTCGAGACAGTTCTCCGTCCCTGGACCCCGTTAAGGTTTAGCTAACCCGACCGGTAGGCCCTGCAATCTTGGGTGAGGGTGGCAGACTGTTAAATGCCCCAACGGTCGGGATGATGACTTGGCATTGCCTCGTCCCCGGCAGCCGGCACGTCCTCAGCGTGTTCGGCCGTAGCCCTTGATTGCCACCTGTTAGGGCAAGGACCGCTTCCTGGTGTAAGCCTACCTCGACCGGTTCCTTAGCCTCAGGTGCGGTGGTTCAGGCTGACATAGTTCACGTGTCCAAGTCTCACACCCCTATGTCAGTGACACCGATCCAGAGATTTAGTTAGGCGTGGTGACTGGACATGGGCAGCTTGCCACTAGACCCGGCACCCCCCATAGTCTGCAGTAGCACGCGGTGCATGCTTACGCTCATTACAGTGCCGACCAGAGAGCTCCTCGGGATCTTGAGCTAGTGTACCTTTCATTCGACAGTAGACAGGCTGAGGCCGGGATTTGTTTCTCGTATAGGACGATTTGTGTGGAGGTTTATTTCCGGACTAAGACCCTGAGTTGGCATCCGAGGTCAAAGTGTGGACTTAAGCTTTGTGCTCTATTCTGTGTTTATATTCATAGCTTGCATACACTCACCTAGATGACCATGTGCATCGTATTGTACCCCGGTTGGGGATTCTTACTGAGTAATTCGTTACTCACCCTTATTTTGTGGCGTATTGTACCCCGGTTGGGGATTCTTACTGAGTAATTCGTTACTCACCCTTATTTTGTGGTTTTCCACAGGTAATCAAGGGGCGAGTGTAACGACCCAGGTTTTTCATCCCGGTCTTCCAGGTATGCCCTAGGGGTAATTTGGTAATTTGGTCGGGCACGTCGGGGCGTTTGTGTCTTTCCGATTACTAAAATTATTGGATGGATTATGTAGGTTTTGGAAGGATTTGTGGTTTGGTTTGAGCAAGGTTTGATGCAAAAGTAAAAATAAAGGAAATTGTCTTCTTGCACTGGGTTTGAACCAGGTCTCTGGAAAGCTTGTGGGGATGTGTGCCAATTGAGCCATTAGGTGCTCTTGTTGCTCTTTCTGCATCACATCTTAGTTAACCTTGGATCTTTGGTGTTTGGTGCATTTGGTTAAATGAAATAGAAATTAGGTTTGTTCCATCTTCTTTTCCAAAGTGTGTGGCCGCTCAAGCTTTTCTCTCCATTGCCTTGCCGAATTCTTCATCCTTGCGGCTCCTTGGATCGTTCATCATCATTCCGGGTAGGTATCGATCTTCCTCTTCTTCTTCTCATCCGTTTGGTGTCTTTGTTTGGCCAAGTGAATAGAAGAGTGTTGTGTGTGTTTGTGTTGATTGCGGCCCACCGAGAGAAGAAGCCCGGCCAGCGACCATCGTCGCCGCGCCCGGCCGCCGGCTCGCCAACGCGGATCGCGCCAGCGATAGCCCAGATCGCCCCTACCGTCGCACGATCGCAGACGCCGTCACGGCCTATCGCGCGCCGAGATCTCGCGATAAAGCAACCGGCCCGGCCCCGCTCGGCCATCGCCGGCCGGCGTCACGCCCGATCGCTCGCGCAGCGAGACGCTTGACGCCGCGCGCGCTCGCCGCGTGTCGCTTGCCGAGGCGCCGCCCGCGACGCCCGAGACGTTCGCCGCGCGCGCGTCCTGCCGAGCGGCTTCGCCGTGTCCGCATCGCGCCGACGCCGGCGCGCCGTTGCCGTGCCGCCGCGCTGCCGAGTCCCGTCTGTCCGTGTGTACAGCCGCGCCCAGCTCACATCGCGCGCGCGCGCAGCAGCGCCAGCTTGTGCCGTGCAGCGCGCGCAGCGCCCGGCCGTGTCGTGCCCGCCGCAAAGCAACTCTAAGTTCGTGGTCGCCGTGTCGCGTGAGTGCCCTGAGCCGAGCTTAACATTCTATTGTTTTTAGACGTTTTAGATCTCTGATTATTATTGGTTTGCTAGGTTCCCGCTCGCTAGCTCGAGATTGTTCATGACTTAGGATTTGTGTGTAGAAGCCTCCCGACCAAGGTAAGGATTTCTTACAGGAGTTGTGTGGGCCTGCGGTATATTTGTGATTGTTGTTTTGTATGCTGTGTATGATTATTAGCATGTTTAGCCCTAGGTGCTCATTGCAATTCTCGTGGCATGAACTCTTGTATTGTTTCTCATGTTAGCCCATGCTAGGTTGTTCCATTCGGCATGTTCGATATCTGTTCTTGCTTCGTAGTATCATGCTAGGTTCCTTGTATCTCATTGAGCACGTATTGGGTGCATTGAATGAATTGTTATTATTGCTATGGTTTAGAGTTCGGGTAGGTAGCATCATCGGGCCGGATGCATAACGTAACTTGCATCCCCGCGAGGACGTCACGAGATGGTACTCCGTCCCCGATCCCGTTAGGGTTTAGCTAACCCTAACGGTGGCCCCGCAATCTTGGGTGAGGGTGGCGGATCGTTAAATGCCCCAACGGTCGGGATGATGACTTGGCATTGCCTCGCCCCGGCGATCGGCACGTCCTCGGCGTGTTCGGCCATAGCCCTTGATTGCCACTGTTAGGGCAAGGACCGCTTCTTGGTGTAAGCCTACCACGGCCGGTTCCTTAGCCTCGGTGCGGTGGTACAGTGACATAGTTCACGTGTCAGTCTCACACCCCTATGTCGGTGACACCGATCAGAGATTTAGTTAGGCATGGTAATCGAACACAGGCGGCTTGCCACTAGACCCGGCACCCCGAGTTTGCGGTAGCATGCGGTGCGCGCTTACGCTAATTACTGGCGCCGGCCGGAGCGCTCCTCGGGATCTTAAGCCGGTGCACCTTTCGTATCGACGGATGAGAACAGCCGAGGCGGGACTTGTTTCCCCTATAGGGCGTATAGTGTGTTGTGGTATTTCGGACTAAGACCCACGAGTTGGCATCCGAGGTCCAAGTGTGGACTTAGCTATGTGCTCCGCTCTGTGTTTATATTCATATCTTGCATACATTCTTCTAGATGATCATGTATATCGTATTGTACCCGGTTGGGGATTCTTCTTGAGTAATTCGTTACTCACCCTTATTTTGTGGTTTTCCACAGGTAACCAAGGCGCGAGACAGGATGGCTGAAGGAGGAGCTGTGATCATGGAATCCTGCTTTGTCATCTCACGACCATTTTATTATATCATGACTTTTGACTTTTGTTATTTCCCCGAATGCATGTAGGCGGGCACGAGCCCTAGGATGTTTTCTTATGTTTTATGGATTCCAGCATATTTGTCTTTGGTGGAATGTTTAAATGGTTTAAATAAATCTCGATCGAGTATGCTTTTAGAAATGTATTTTTCCTGAAACAGGTGCTTGGAAACAGGGACAGGTTTTAGAGTAAATTGTTTTGATTGTTGAATGTTTATGTTTTTACTTGGGATCCGAAACATTATTTTTCATAATGTCTTTTATTTTGAATACATGCATTGGGGTAAAGGCCCATTTAGAGCCCCTTTTGGGTCGGGTCTTTCTGATTGGTATCGAGCTCGAGTCATAGATTCAGAGACCGACCTTTTGTTGTAGGTCGTCCTTTCATGATCACCAAACACTCAGAAGCGATCATCATCAGTACGCCTAGGTTTATTGTTTTAGAAAGAAAAATGGGTTAAGAATTTACAATACCTTTCATCTAGTGTATGCCTTGTTTGGTGTTGTGGAGTGGTGACAGCGAGTTTTGATTCGTTGTTGGTTTGGATGTAGATCGCCAACATGCTAGTCACCCGCATCGGAGAGGAGGTTCGAGAGCGGTCGAGGTATCGAGGATAGGATCGTCATTGTAGGGACATCGTCCCAAGCCGAGGCGATGGCATCCCACCAGCCAGCTCCTCTGTTACGCCTAGAGCGGGCGTTGAGGCGATGGAAAGCGCCGTGAGACCGCTCTCCGGAGCAGAATTTCTTTGAGTCTATGAGGGCTTTTATGGTCGCATGTTGAGTGACCAGAGGGTAGAGACCGAGCCTTGTTGGCGGCGCAAGCGGGAAGAGTCCCGAGCCCAGATTGAGCGGTGGACTCGATTGGTTCAAAGAGAGCACGCAGTAGCACCTCGGCTCCACAGAGCAAGTAGCCCAGAGGCAGATATGGCAGAGAGGTGCCGAGGAGTTGGGTAGGTGGTGAAGGATTTTGTGAAGTGGAAGCTTCGAGAAGTTTGATGCCACCGGTGATGCGTTAGCGGCGGCCCAGTGGATTGCCCATTTGGAGTACACCTTCACGATCATGGTGTGCCCCGATATTGAGAGGCCGAGGTGTGCGGCTCATGTGGTAGGAGGCCACAGCGAGATGGTGGTGGGAGTCCACCTTGAGCGAGAGACCGGTGGGTCTCCACCCGCTACTTGGGAGTTCTTCAAATTTGAGTTCAAGGTAAAGTTCATCGGTGATGAGGCTCAAGAGAAGATGGTGGAGCTCTTCCGGAACACAGCGAGGGTTCTCGATTCCAATGAGGAATATGAGAGGAAGTTCTCGGAGTATGGATATTTTGCTCCTCGGTTGATAGCCACCCCAGAGTGAAGATTCGGAAGTTCATATCCGGATTGAGGCGGTGTTTCTCAGATGTCGGGGCTCGGGCCCACGACACTTATGCTAGAAGTCATGCCCGATTATCACGATCTATAATGGGAAGTATCCTGCGAGAGAGGTTGTTGCCGCTCTGTTCGGCGTCTGTCCCCAGCGGTATGTGGGGCGTAAGAGGAAGTTTGATTTTCGGGAGGCGGCAGCGCCATAAGGGCGATTCGAGATCGAGATCGATGGAGAGCTCAGTCCGTTCCGGCCAGACGGCGAGGAGGACCCAGCGAGTTCCTCGCTTGTGCTACTTGTGGGAAAGTCCCACGCTGGAGCTTGTCGATGGACCTAGATTGTGCTTTCGTTGTGGTAGAGAGGGGCACATGGCCCGTTTTTGTGATCGGCCGGCTATGGCGGCTCGGCAAGATCAGCCGGCGGTCGAGTGTTTGCTACGACCCGTCGGGAGGCCGAGCGTCACGAATGCCGCTGTGGCGGTGCACGCTTCTTGTTTTAGATCACTGCGCATTTGTCTTGTTTGATTACGGTTCTACGCATTCTTTTGTATCTGTGTTGTTTCTTTGAGCATGCTATGTTAAGATTAGAGCCTCTAGGTTTTGAGTTGATTGTTGCAACTCCTTCGGGAGTTAATATGTTGGCTAGAGATAAGATTAGGGATGGCCGGATCGAGATATCAGGAGGAGAGTTGCTTGTGGCTACGCTCATAGTTACGCCTATGATTTGTTTTGATGTGATTCTTGGTATGGAGTGGTTAGTTGCTAACCACGCGTTGATTGAGCGCCACCGGAAAGAAGTAGTGTTCGGCCGCCAGTCGGCCCACTTTAAGTTTCGTGGAGTCGAGGTGGATTTTGCCGCCGATGGTGTCAAGCGTGAAAGCTCGTCGTTTTCTAGCTCATGGAGCTTGGGGCTATCTAGCCATGTTGTGCGGGAGAGCCGCCCCTCATTGTCCGTTGATTAGGTACCGGTCGTGCAGGAGTTTGCGGACGTGTTTCGAGGAGTTACTGGGGTTGCCCCGAAGAGAGAGGTTGACTTCACAATTGAGCTCGAGCCGGGGACCCTCCCTATCTCGAAGGCTCGATGATCGTATGGCGCCGGTGAGCTAAAAGGCGAAGATTCGATTTGCGAGGAGATGCTTGATCGAGGGTTCATCCGTCCGAGTGTGTCCCGTGGGGAGCACGATTCTGTTTGTGAAGAAGAAGGATGGTTCGATGCACTTATGCATTGATTACCGCGAGCTTAATAAGGTGTGATGAAGAATAAGTATTCGTTGCCCGTATTGACGATTTGTTCGATCGGCCGAGGAGCTTAGTGTTCTCCAAGATAGATCGAGATCCGGTTACCATCGATTCTGCGGATCGGGGATGCCGACATTCCTAAGGCGGCTTTCACGTCTAGATATGGTCACTATGAGTTTGTGGTCATGTCGTTTGGATTGACCAATGCCCCCAGTGCGTTCATGGACATGATGGATAGGGTGTTCAAATCATTTTTGGGCAACCGTCATCGTGTTCATTGGCGATATTCTAATTTATTCGAGGTCTAAAGAAGACCATGCAGAGCATTTGAGGCGAGTATTGGCGGCTTTGAGGGAAAACCAGCTTTATGCGAAGTTTTCCAAAAGTGATTTCTGGTTGGAGTAGGTGTGTAAACTACGAGGGGTGCGGGTCTAGTGGCAAGTCGCCCGAGTTGATCACCATGCCTAACTAAATCTCGGATCGGTGTCAGCGACATAGGGGTGTGAGACACGGACACGTGAACTATGTCACTGTACCACCGCTTTGAGGCTAAGGAACCGGTCGTGGTAGGCTTACACCGAAGCGGTCCTTGCCTAACAGTGGCAATCAAGGGCTACGGCGAACACGCCGAGGGCGTGTCATTGCCGGGGGCGAGGCAATGCCAAGTCATCATCCCGACCGTTGGGGCATTTAACGATCCGCCACCCTCACCCAAGATTGCGGGGCCTACCGGTTGGGATAGCTAATCCCTCACGGGGTCCAAGGGCGAGAATCGTCTCGAACGTCCTTGCCATAGATGCAAGATACTTTATGCATCGGGCGGATGATTCTATCTACCTCAATTCTAAACCTTAACAATAATAACGATTCAATCAATGCGGTCCAATACGTGCTCATCGGATACAAAGAACCTAGCATGATACTACGAAGCAAGAGCGGATATCGAACATGCTAGAATAGAACAACCTAGCATGGGCTAACATGAGAAACAATACAAGAGTTCATGCGATCGAGAATTGAACAGAGCACCTAGGCTAAACATGCTAGTAAACATACACGAGGCATACAAAACAACAATCACAAATATATACCGCAGAGAGTCCACACAACCCGGTGAAGAAATCCTTACCTTGGTGGAAGACTTTTACACACAAATCCTAAGTGCGGAACAATCCCGAGCTAGCGGCGGGAACCTAGCAAACCAACAATAATCGGCATCTAAAATATCTAAACAACAATAGAACGACAAGCTCGGCTCGGGGAACTCACGCGGCGCGACGACCACGAGCTTGAGGGTGGCAGCAAGCGGTGGCTCGGCAAGGTTTGGTATTTGCGTGGTATGTGTTAACGCAGCGAGGACACCTGCTGGTTGCAGTTGCTTGCACTGCGACGCACACGCATGCTGCACGCGCACAAGCGGACACGACTGCGCGAGCGCGCGGCTCGGGGCGCGGCGCGCTGGCGCGGCGTCTGGCGGCGAAGCGAAGCGGCGGCGAAAAGCGCGCTGGCGCGGCGTCGCGATCGCGGACCACGGCGAGCAACTTCGGTAGGGGCAGCGCTGCGCGGCGAACGTCGAGCGAAGCGCGCGGCGGCGAGCGCGGCTTCGGCAAAGCGGACGCAGCGAGGGCGTGGCGAAAGCGATCGGTGGGCGTCTTGGCGGCTGGCGAGACCTCTGGCGTCTGGCGAGCGATCGAGCGATCTCGGCTTGGGCGAGCGCGCGAATTTCTTTGGGGACAGTGCGGGCGTCTTTGCGCAGGCTGGTTCGACCGATCTGGGCGTCGCGCGAGTGCTGGTTCGACCGATCCGGGGCGTCTGGTGGTGGCGATGATGGTGCTCCTCTCGGTTTGTTGCACAACACACACACACACAACCCTTTTTCTTACATTCGGCCAACAAACACCCAAATGAGAAGATGAAGAAGGCGAAGACTTACCCGAATGATGATGATCGAACCCAAGGAGAGGCAAGGATGAAGAACTCGGCAAGGCTATGGAGATGGAGAGCTTGGGCGGCCAAGAGGTGCTTTTGGAGAATAAGATGGAATAACCTAATTCTATTTCATTTAACCAAATGCACCAAAACTCCAAACTCCAAGGTTAACTAAGATGTGATGAGAAAGAGCAACAAGAGCACCTAATGGCTCAATTGGCACACCTCTCTACAAGCTTCCCAGAGACCCGGGTTCAAACCCATTTGCAAAGACAATTTCCTTTATTTTTACTTTTGCAACAAACCTTGCTCAAACCAAACCACAAACCCCTCCAAAAACCTACAAAAACCATCCAATAATTTTAGTAATTTGGAAAAGACACAAGCGACCATGACGGCCCGACCAAATTACCAAATTACCCCTAGGGCATACGGAAGGCCGGGAAGAAAAACACTGGGTCGTTACAATATTCCCTCCTTTTTATGACTTTCGTCCTCGAAAGTCCTTAAAACAAAAACACTCGAGGGTAATGCAACCTCATCTCGTCCTCCCGCTCCCAAGTGGCTTCCTCGAGAACCCGATTCTTCCACCGAACCTTTACCAAGCGAATCTCGCGACACGCAGCGTCTTGGTCTCAAAGGCAAGGATCCTCACCGGCTTCTCCTCGAAGTTCAAATCCTCATTCGGTGCAAAGGCTCGAAGTCCACAATGTGCGGCGGGTCCGGCACATCTTGCCTCGGCATCGATACATGGAAAACACTATGCACCGCTGCGATAGTGACGGAGGTAGGGCTAACCGGTAAGCAACTCTGCCAATCCTCTCTAGGATCTCAAATGGACCAACAAAGCGGGGACTCAACTTTCCACGCTTGCAAACCTCAAAACACCTCGCATCGGAGCAACCTTAAGGAACACATGCGACCAACCTCAAACTCCAAATCTCGACGGAACATCGGCGTAACTCTCTCGCACTGCTCTCGAAATTTGTCAACATACGAGCTCTAATCTTACCTGCTTTGCACCATTGGTCAAGCTGCGATAATTCGGGACCAAAAACTGTCTATCACCAACCTCTTCCCGAACACGGGGACCGACAACGCTTACCATACAATGCCTCGAATGGAGCCATCTGAGATCGTCATTGGTAACTATTGTTATAGGCAAACTCCATCAAATCTGAATCTGGTCCCAATTGCACTGGGAAATCCAACACACAAGCCCTCAACATATCCTCGAGAATCGATTCACTCTCTCGGATCGACCATCCGTGCGAGGGTGAAAAAAAGTCATCTTTGGCGCACTCTGTGCCCAAACCCATACGGGCGCTCTCGAAGCGAGAAGTGAACCGCGAGTCACGATCGACACAATCCTCACCGGCACACCATGATAACGGATGATCTGCTCCAAAAGCAATTTGCGCCTTTGTTCCACGGTATAAGTGTCTCACAGGGAATGAAGTGTGCGCTCTTGGTCAAGCGGTCGACTATCACCCAAATCGAGAGAACATCCTCGGAGTCCTTGGCAAACCGGATATAAAGTCCATAGAGATCTCTTCCCATTTCCTTTGGGGTACACTCGGTCATTTTGCAACAAACCGCTTTGGCCTCTGCACAGGTGCCTTCACTTGGCGACAAGTGAGACACCGGTGACAAACTCTGCCACATCTCTCTTCATCCCCATCCACCGGAAAGTGCGCTTAAGGTCTGATACATCTTGGTACCCCAGGGGTGCCAAGCAAAATGGGAGCAGTGGGCCTCGAGAGCAACTCGGCTCGCAAACTGCAATGTCAGGAACACACAACCGGCCTCTATAAGTCAACCCAGCATGCGGGAATACACAAAGTCAAAGTCACCGTCGGCACTAACTCTGTCAACCAATCTCTTAAGTGCGGGGTCACCCAGCTGGTTTGTCTATAATCCATTGCCGAATCGGCGCAATGAGCGACCAATCGAGCTACACAGCGGTAACCTCTCCCAACAACACTGCAACCTTGGCCCGCTCGAACTCTCTGCGCAAGGTGGGGTGGGAACTCAACAACGCCGCGAGTCGGCGTCTTTACGCTCAAAGCATCGGCCACTACGTTGGCTTTACCGGATGGTACAAAATCTCATGATCATAATCCTTTACCAACTCTAACCATCTCCTCTCGCCTCATATTCAACTCCTTACGAGTAAGCGAGATACTTGAGGCTCACGGTGATCGGTAAACATCGAATCCGCTCACCATACTGGGTAATGCCTCCAAATCTTGATTGCAAACACCACTGCTTTGCCAACTCCATATCATGAGTCGGGTAGTTACTGCTCATACGGCCGGTGACGGGAAGCATAGGCAATGACCTTCCCGTCTTTGCATCAACACACAACCTAAACCAAACTTGGAAGCATCCTTTGTAGACCACGAAACCACTGTCCCCTCGGGATTGCCAACAGTCTTTGAAGTCAAACTACGCTTGAGCTGGCAAAGCTCTCATCACACTGCTTTGTCCCAAACAAACTCGACACCCTTCCTCGTCGGACGAGTGAGGGGCGAGGCTAAAGCGAAAAGTCCTGTGAACCAAGCGGTAGTAACTGCCAAACCAGAGAAGGCTGCGAATCTCGGCAAGCTGAAGTCGGCTTGGCCCATGAACTCACGGCCTCAATCTTCGCGGGGTCCACGGCTATACCATCTCTCGAAACCACGTGGCCTAGGGAAGGCACACTGCTCCAACAGAAATCACATTTGGAAAACTTCGCATAAAATTTGGTTTTCCCTCAAAGTGCCAATACTCGTCTCAAATGCTCTGCATGGTCTTCTTTAGACCTCGAATAAATCGAGAATATCGTCAATGAACACGATGACGAATTTGTCCAAAAATGATTTGAACACCCTATCCATCATGTCCATGAGAGCGGTGGGGCATTGGTCAATCCAAGCGACATAACCACAAACTCATAGTGACCATATCGGACACGAAAAATTTGTCTTAGGAATGTCGGCATCCACGATCCGCATGGCCCGATGGTAACCGGATCTCGAGATCTATCTTGGAGAACACGAAGCTCCACGAAGGTGATCGAACAAATCATCGATCACGGGGCAGCGGATACTTATTCTTCTTTGTCACCTTATTAAGCTCGCGGTAATCAATACATAAGCGCATAGAACCATCCTTCTTTTCACAAGCAGGAATGGTGCTCCCCACGGGGACACACTTGGGCGGATGAACCCTCGGTCTAACATCTCTCCCTGCAATGAATCTTCAATTCCTTTAACTCATTGGCGCCATGCGTCACGGAGCCTTCGAGATAGGGAGGGTCCACGGCTCGAGCTCAATAATGAAGTCAACCTCTCTCTTTGGGGCAACCCGGTAACTCCTCAGGAAACACGTCCGCAAACTCCTGCACGGCCGGTGCACGATCAGCGAGGACGAGGCGGCTCTTCCCGAACAACTTGGCTAGATAGCCCCAAGCTCCATGAGCTAGCAAGCAGCGAGCTTTCACGGTGACACCATCGGCGGGCAAACTCCACCCTGGACTCCACGAAACTTAAAGCTAGGCCGACCTAGCGGCACGAACACTACTACTTCTTTCGGTGGCGGTTAATCAGCGCGTGGTTAGCGACTAACCACTCCATACCAAGAATCACATCAAAACCGCTCATAGGCGGAACTATGGCGTAGCCTAAGCAACTCTCGGATATCTCGATCCGGCCATCCTTAATCTTATCTCTAGCCAACATATTAACTCCGAAGGAGTTGCAATGAGATAACTCGAAACCTAGAGGCTCTAGTCTTAACTTAGCATGCTCAAACCAAACAACACAGATACAAATGAATGCGTGGAACCGAGAATCAAACAAGACAAATGCTCGGTGATCTAAAACAAGAAGCGTACACGCCGCAGCGGCATCCGTCACGCTCGGCCTCTGACGGGTCGTAGCAAACACTCGACCTCGCCTGCTGCTGTATTGTTTGAATTTGCCATAGGTGGTGATCACAAAAGCGGGCCATGTGCCCCTCTCTACCACTAGCGGAAGCACAATCTAGGTCGGTGACAAGCTCGGCGTGGACTTTCCCACAAGTAGCACAAGCGGGAAGCGCTGGGTCCTCCTCTTTGTCGGAGTGAAAGCGGTGGAGCTCTCCGTGATCTACGTTGCGAAGCGCCCTTGGCGTGCGCTGGCGCCGCCCCGAAAAGTCAAACTTCCTCTTACGCCCCACATTGCTTTGGGACGGAGCCCGAGCGAGGCGGCAACAACCCGCTCGGCAGGATACTTCCCATTATAGATCGTGGCTAAGCTGGGATGACCCTAGCATAAGTGTCGGGGGCACGAGCCACGACATCTCGGGAAACACACACCGCCCCAATCCGGATATGAACTTCCGAATCTTGACTCGGGGTGGCAATCAAGCGAGGAGCAAAATATCCATACTCGAGAACTTGCGCTCATATTCCTCAATGGAATCGAGAACACTGCTTGGAGTTACGGAAGAGCTCCACCATCTTCTCTTGAGCCTCATCAGCGATGAACTTTACCTTGAACTCGGCCTTGAAGAACTCCCAAGTAGCGGGTGGAGACCCGGTGGTCTCTCGCTCAAGGTGGACTCCCACCACCATCTCATTGTGCCTCCTAGCACATGAGCCGCACATCTCGGCCTCTGAATATCGGGGCACACCATGATCGGGAAGGTGTACTCCAAATGGGCAATCCACAGTTTGCCGCTAACGCATCACCGGTGGCATCAAACTTCTCGGGCTTCCACTTCACAAAATCCTTGACCACCTACCCAATTCCTCGGCACCCTCGCCATATCGCCTCTGGGGCTACTTGCTCTGTGGAGGTGGAGGTGCTCTGCGAGCTCTCTTTGAACCAATCGAGTCATTTGCTCGATCTGGGCTCGGGACTCTTCTGCTGCCTTGGCGCCAACAAGGCACAGGTCTACGCCCTCTGGTCACTCAACATGCGACCATAAAAGCCCTCATAGACTCGGCAAACTCTGCTCCAGGAGCGATCTCACGGCGCTTCGATCGCCTCAACGCCCGCTCTAGGCGTAACGAGGAGGAGGCTGCTTTGGTGGAATGCCATCGATGTCGGCTTGGGGCGATGTCCCTGCGATGTCGAATCCGATCACGATACCTCGACACGCTCTCGAACCTCCTCTCGATGCGGGTGGTAGCATCTTTGGCGATCTACATCCAAACCAACAACGAATCAAAACACTGCTGTCACCATTCCACAACACCAAACAAGGCATACACTAGATGATAGGTATTGTAAATTCTTAACCCTTTTCCTTTCTAAAACAATAAATCTAGGCGTACTGATGGTAGCCGAGTCTTGATGATCATGGAAAACGACCTACAACAAAAGGTCGGTCTACTGAGAATCTATGACTCGAGCTCGATACCAAGCTAAAGACCCGAGGCCAAAAGGGGCTCTAAATGGGCCTTTACCCCAATGCATGTAGTGAAAATAAAAGACATTATGAAAAATACATTTCGGATTCCAAGTAAAAAGCAGAAACATTCAACAACCAAAACATACATTTCTAAAAGCACACTCGATCGGAGATTTATTTAAACCATTAAAACAATCCACAAGTACCAATATCTTTGGAATCCATAAAGCGTAAGAAAACATCACGGGGCTCTGCCCGTCTACATGCATTCGGAAATAATAAAAAGTGAAGAGTCATGATAATTAAAATAAAACAATCGGAGATGACAAAGAGGTTCCATGATCATAGCTCCTCCTTGACCACCATCCTGTCTCCGCCTTGATTACTGTGGAAAACCACAGAATAAGGGTGAGTAACGAATTACCCAGTAAGAATCCCCAAGCAGGGGTACAATACGATATACATGATCATCTAGAAGAATGTATGCAAGCTATGAGTACAAACACAGGCGGAGCACATAGCTAAGTCCACACTTGGACCTCGGATGCCATCTCGGGGTCTTAGTCGGAAAAACCACAACACACTAAGCGCACTATACGGGAACAAGTCCCGGCCTCGGCTGTCTCTCATCGTCACGAAAGGTGCACGGCTCAAGATCCCGAGGAGCTCTCGATCGGCGCCGTAATGGCGTAAGCGCGCACCGCATGCTACACGCAAACTCGGGAAGTGCGGGTCTAGTGGCAAGTTGCCCGAGTTCGATCACCATGCCTAACTAAATCTACGGATCGGTGTCAGCGACATAGGGGTGTGAGACACGGACACGTGAACTATGTCGGCTGTACCACCACACTTTGAGGCTAAGGAACCGGTCGTGGTAGGCTTACACGAAGCGGTCCTTGCCCTAACAGTGGCAATCAAGGGCTACGGCCGAACACGCCGAGGGCGTGTGTCGCCGGGGGCGAGGCAATGCCAAGTCATCATCCCGACCGTTGGGGCATTTAACGATCTGCCACCCTCACCCAAGATTGGGGGCCTACCGGTTGGGATAGCTAATCCCTCACGGGGTCCAAGGGCGGAGGCTGTCTCGAGCGTCCTTGCCATAGATGCAAGATACTTTATGCATCGGGCCGGATGATTCTATCTACCTCAATTCTAAACCTTAACAATAATAACGATTCAATCAATGCGGTCCAATACGTGCTCATCGGATACAAAGAACCTAGCATGATACTACGAAGCAAGAACGGATATCGAACATGCTAGAATAGAACAACCTAGCATGGGCTAACATGAGAAACAATACAAGAGTTCATGCGATCGAGAATTGAGCGAGCACCTAGGCTAAACATGCTAGTAAACATACACGGGCATACAAAACAACAATCACAAATATATACCGCGAAGTCCACACAACCCGGTAAGAAATCCTTACCTTGGTGGAAGACTTTTACACACAAATCCTAAGCTGCGGAACAATCCCGAGCTAGCGGCGGGAACCTAGCAAACCAACAATAATCGGCATCTAAAATATCTAAACAACAATAGAACAGCAAGCTCGGCTCAAAAGGGAACTCACGCGGCGCGACGACCACGAGCTTGGGGCTGGCTGGCAAGCTGGCTCGGCGGCAAGGGCGGGCGGCGTTGCTGTATGGCACCGCAGCGAGGACACGCCAGTTCTTGTTGCGCCGCCTGCAGCTGACGGATCGCTGCCGTGCGCTTGTGTTGCAACGCAACAAGCGAGGACACTGTGCAGCGGCGAGCGTCTCGCGAAGCGCGCAAGGCGCGGCGCGCGGCGCTGCGCGCAGCGCGCGCGCGAAGCGAGCGAGCGGCGCGCGCGGCTGGGGCGGCGTGCGATCGCGGACACGGCGAGCAACTTCAGCGGAGGCAGCGCGGCGAAGCGTAACGTCTCAGCGCGAAGGCGCGGCGGCGAGCAGCTTCGCAAGCAAGCGGACGGCGCGAGGGCGTCGCGAGCGTCGGCTGGGCGTCTTTGGCGCGCGAGACCTCTGGCGTGGCGGCGATCGGCGATCTCTTCTTTGGGGCGACAGCGAGGGTTCTTTGGGGACAGTGCAGGCGTCGCGGCGGGTGGTTCGACCGATCTGGGCGTCGCGACAGTGGTTCGACCGATCTGGGCGGCGAAATGGTGAGTGGTGGCGATGATGATTTGCTCCTCTCGGTGTTGCGCACACACACACACACACACAACCCCTTTTTCTTACATTCGGCCAACAAACACCCAAATGAGAAGATGAAGAAGAGCGAAGACTTACCCGAAATGATGATGATCGAACCCAAGGAGAGGCAAGGATGAAGAACTCGGCAAGGCTATGGAGATGGAGAGCTTGGGCGGCCAAGAGGTGCTTTTGGAGAATAAGATGGAATAACCTAATTCTATTTCATTTAACCAAATGCACCAAAACTCCAAACTCCAAGGTTAACTAAGATGTGATGCAGAAAGAGCAACAAGAGCACCTAATGGCTCAATTGGCACACCTCTCTACAAGCTTCCCGGGAGACCGGGTTCAAACCCATTTGCAAGACAATTTCCTTTATTTTTACTTTTGCAACAAACCTTGCTCAAACCAAACCACAAACCCCTCCAAAAACCTACAAAAACCATCCAATAATTTTAGTAGTGGAAAAGACACAAACGACCATGACGGCCCGACCAAATTACCAAATTACCCCTAGGGCATACCGGAAGGCGGGAAGAAAACACAGGTCGTTACAAGGTGGCCTTCCTAGGCCACGTGGTTTCGAGAGATGGTATAGCCGTGGACCCCGCGAAGATTGAGGCCGTGAGTTCGTGGGCCAAGCCGACTTCGATTCTGCCGAGATTCGCGACTTTTACGGGTTTGGCGAGTTACTACCGTCGGTTCGTCGAGGACTTTTTCGCTATAGCCTCGCCCCTCACTCGTCGATGAGGAAGGGTGTCGAGTTTGTTGGGGGGAAACAGTGTGATGAGAGCTTTGCGAGCTCAAGCGCGATTTGACTTGGCACGATGTTGGCGATCCGGAGGGGACAGTGGTTTCGTGGTCTCTGATGATGCTTCCAAGTTTGGATTAGGTTGTGTGTTGATGCGGCACGGGAAGGTCATTGCCTATGCTTCCCGTCGGTGAAGCCGTATAAGCGAGAACTACCCGACTCATGATATGGAGTTAGCGCGATGGTGTTTTTGTAATGAAGATTTGGAGGCATTACTGTATGGTGAGCGGATTCAGATGTTTACCGATCACGAGCCTCAAGTATCTGTTTACTCAAAAGGAGTTGAATATGAGAGAGAGGAGATGGTTGGAGTTGGTAAAGGCTTATGATTGCTAGATTTTGTACCATCCGGTAAAGCCAATGTAGTGGTGATGCTTTGAGTAGAAAGACGTCGCACTCGCGGCGTTGTTGAGTTCAGCCGTTTGCGGAGAGAGTTCGAGCGGGTGAGGTTTGCGATGTTGTTGGGTGAGGTTACCGCCTGTGGTAGCTCGATTGACTATTCGGCCGTCGATTAGGCAAATGGATTATAGACGGCCAGTTGGGTGACCCGCACTTAAGAGATTGGTTGTGAGTTAGTCTTGTGAGTCTTTGACTTTGTATATTCACCAGATAGTGGGTTGACTTATAGAGGCCGGTTGTGTGTTCCGGACATTGCAGGATTGCAGCGAGTTGCTCTCAGAGGCCCTGATTCCCCATTTGCTTGGCACCCGGGGGTACCAAGATGTATCGAGACCTTAAGCGGACCTTCCGGTGGATGGGAATGAAGAGAGATGTGGCGAGAGTTTGTCATCCGGTGTCTCACTTGTCGCCAAGTGAAGGCACCAGTGCGAGAGGCGGTTTGGTTTGTTGCAATGCCGAGTGTGCCCCAGTGGAAATGGGAAGAGATCTCCATGGACTTTATCTCTGGTTTGCCAAGGACTCGAGGAAGTTCTCTCAGATTTGGGTGATAGTCGACCGTTTGACAAGAGCGCACACTTCATTCCGGTAGAGACACTTATACCGTGGAGCGATGGGCGCGATTGTTTTTGGAGCAGATCATCCGATATCATGGTGTGCCGGTGAGGATTGTGTCCGATCGTGACTCGTGGTTCACTTCTCGTTTCGGAGAGCGCCCAGAAGGGTTTGGGCACATAGTGCGCCAAAGCCTGACTTTTCACCCTCAAACGGATGGTCGACCGAGAGAGTGAATCGATTCTCGAGGATATGTTGAGGGCTTGTGTGTTGGATTTCCCGAGCGATTGGGACGAGATTCTGTACTTGATGGAGTTTGCCTATAACAACGATTATCGATCGGCGATTCGGATGGCTCCATTCGAGGCTTTGTATGGTAAGCGTTTGTCGGTCCCTGTGTTCAGGTAGAGGTTGGTGATAGATAGGTTTTGGGTCCCGAAAGTTACTGCAGATTGACCAATGGTGCGGTCAGGAGAAGATTAGAGCTCGTATGTTGTTGACTCAAAGGCAGAGCAGAAGAGTTACGCCGATGTTGGCGTCGGATTTGGAGTTTGAGGTTGGTCGCAAGTGTTCCTTGAGGTTGCTCCGATGCGAGGTGTTTTGAGGTTTGCAAGCGTGGGAAGTTGAGTCCCCGTTTTGTTGGTCCATTTGAGATCCTAGAGAGGATTGGCGAGTTGCTTACCGGTTAGCCCTACCTCCGTCACTATCGGCGGTGCATAGTGTTTTTCATGTATCGATGTTGAGGCGATATGCCGGACCGTCGCACATTGTGGACTTTGAGCCTTTGCGGTGAATGAGGATTTGAGCTTCGAGGAGAAGCGGTGAGGATCCTTGCCTTTGAGACCAAGACGTTGCGTAATCGCGAGATTCGTTTAGTAAAGGTTGAGTGGAAGAGTCGGGGTTTTGAGGAAGCCACTTGGGAGTGGGAAGACGAGATGAGATTGCATTATCCCGAAATTTTGAGTCTTAAGGACTTTCGAGGACGAAAGTCATAAAAAGGAGGGAATATTGTAACGACCCAGGTTTTTCATCCCGGTCTTCCAGGTATGCCCTAGGGGTAATTTGGTAATTTGGTCGGGCCGTCAGGGCCGTTTGTGTCTTTTCCAATTACTAAAATTATTGGATGGATTATGTAGGTTTTTGGAAGGATTTGTGGTTTGGTTTGAGCAAGGTTTGATGCAAAAGTAAAAATAAAGGAAATTGTCTTTGCAATTTGGGGTTTGAACCGGGTCTCTGGAAAGCTTGTGGGGATGTGTGCCAATTGAGCCATTAGGTGCTCTTGTTGCTCTTTCGCATCACATCTTAGTTAACCTTGGATCTTTGGTGTTTGGTGCATTTGGTTAAATGAAATAGAAATTAGGTTTGTTCCATCTTCTTCTCCAAAGTGTGTGGCCGCCCAAGCCTTTCTCTCCATTGCCTTGCCAAATTCTTCATCCTTGCGGCTCCCTTGGATCGTTCATCATCATTAGGGTAGGTATCGATCTTCCTCTTCTTCTTCTCATCCGTTTGGTGTCTTTGTTTGGCCAAGTGAATAGAAGAGTGTTGTGTGTGTTTGTGTTGATTGCGGCCCACCGAGAGAAGCCCGACCAGCAGACCATCGTCGCAAGTCGGTAGCCCGGCCGGCGCGACGCCGGATCGCGCCAAAGAAGCGGCCAGATCGCCCCTGCCGTCGCGCA
Organism: Sicyos edulis; assembly: GCA_036507275.1. Taxonomy (NCBI): domain Eukaryota; kingdom Viridiplantae; phylum Streptophyta; class Magnoliopsida; order Cucurbitales; family Cucurbitaceae; genus Sicyos; species Sicyos edulis. The sequence continues at coordinate 21,995,968 of CM071851.1, read as the reverse complement.
GATCGCCCTTGCCGTCCACGGCCTGTCGCGCCCAGATCTCGCGCGACAAGCAACCAGCCCACCCCTGCTCGGCCGCCATCGCCGGCGTCACGCCCACGCCGATCGCGCAGAAGCAGACGCGCTCGACGCGCGCGCGCCGGCGTGTCGCTTGCCGAGCCGCTCGCCCACACCCAGGGCGTTCGCCGCGCGCCCATCCTGCCGAGCGGCTCGCCGTCCGCGATCGCACGCCGCGCCCCGTGCGCGCCGCGCTCGCTGCCGAGTCCCGTCTATCCGTCGTGCGCCGCCGCGCGCCCAGCGCCCATCTCGCGCGCAGATCGCCCGCCTGCCGTGCCCGCTGCCAAGCAACTCCAAGTTCGTGTTGTTGCGTGCCGCGTGAGTGCACGGAGCCGAGCTTCTTTGTTTTATTGTTTTTAGACGTTTTAGATGCTGATTATTATTGGTTTGCTAGGTTCCCGCTCGCTAGCTCGGGATTGTTCCATGACTTAGGATTTGTGTGTAGAAGCCTCCCAGACCAAGGTAAGGATTTCTTCTTTGGAGTTGTGTGGGCCTGCGGTATATTTGTGATTGTTGTTTTGTATGCTGTGTATGATTATTAGCATGTTTTGCCCTAGGTGCTCGTTTCAATTCTCGATGGCATGAACTCTTGTATTGTTTCTCATGTTAGCCCATGCTAGGTTGTTCCATTCTCGCATGTTCGATATCTGTTCTTGCTTCGTAGTATCATGCTAGGTTCCTTGTATCTCATTGAGCACGTATTGGACCGCATTGAATGAATTGTTATTATTGCTATGGTTTAGAGTTCGTGTAGGTAGCATCATCGGGCCGGATGCATAACGTAACTTGCATCCCCGGCGGGGACGTGCGAGATGGTACTCCGTCTCGATCCCGTTAGGGTTTAGCTAACCCTAACGGTGGCCCCGCAATCTTGGGTGAGGGTGGCGATCGTTAAATGCCCCAACGGTCGGGATGATGACTTGGCATTGCCTCGCCCCCGGCGATCGGCACGTCCTCGGCGTGTTCGGCCATAGCCCTTGATTGCCACTGTTAGGGCAAGGACCGCTTCTTGGTGTAAGCCTACCACGGCCGGTTCCTTAGCCTCAGTGCGGTGGTACAGTGACATAGTTCACGTGTCAGTCTCACACCCCTATGTCGGTGACACCGATCCGAGAGATTTAGTTAGGCATGGTAATCGAACACAGGCGGCTTGCCACTAGACCCGCACACCCCGAGTTTGCGGTAGCATGCGGTGCGCGCTTACGCTCATTCTGGCGCCCGACCGGAGAGCTCCTCGGGATCTTGAGCGAGTGCACCTTTCGTGATCGGCGATGAAGCCGAGGCGGGACTTGTTTCCGTATAGGGCGTATAGTGTGTTGTGGTATTTCGGACTAAGACCACGAGTTGGCATCCGAGGTCCAAGTGTGGACTTAGCTATGTGCTCGCTCTGTGTTTATATTCATAGCTTGCATACATTCTTCTAGATGATCATGTATATCGTATTGTACCCGGTTGGGGATTCTTTACTCGAGTAATTCGTTACTCACCCTTATTTTGTGTTTTTCCACGGTAACCAAGCGCGAGGCAGGATGGTGAAGAAGGAGGAGCTGTGATCATGGAATCTGTTGTCATCTCGACCATTTTATTATATCATGACTCTTGACTTTTGTTATTTCCCCTGAATGCATGTAGACAGGCACGGAGCCCTAGGATGTTTTCTTATGTTTTATGGATTCCACAGCATATTTGTATCTTGGTGGAATGTTTAAATGGTTTAAATAAATCTCTCGATCGAGTATGCTTTTAGAAATGTATTTATCACAAACAAGTGCTTGGAAAACAGGGATGAGTTTTAGAGTAAATTGTTTTGATTGTTGAATGTTTCTGTTTTTACTTGGGATCAGAAACATTATTTTTCATAATGTCTTTTATTTTGAATACATGCATTGGGGTAAAGGCCCATTTAGAGCCCCTTTTGGGTCGGGTCTTTCTGAATGAGACAGGATGGTGAAGAAGGAGGCGTGATCATGGGAACTGCTTTGTCGTCTCTCGACTTTTTATTTCTATGACTCTTGTCTTTTATTTTCCCCCCTGAATGCATGTGGCGAGACACTGAGCCCTAGAACGTTTTCTGAATGTTTTTGTGGATTCCCGCTTTATTGAATTTGAGGATGTTTCAAATGTTTTAATAAATCTCTGATCAGAGTGTACGTTTAGAAAATGTATTTGCCTTGAAACAGGTGCTTGGAGACAGGGGATGAGTTTCAAACAAACTATCTTGATTTCTGATTGAACCTTGATTGTTTTGTTTTAATTGGGAATCCAAAAATTTATTTGCATATTGTCCTTTACTTTGAATGCATGCATTGGGGTAAAGGCCTATTTAGAGCCCTTTTTGGGTCGGGTCTTTACAGTCGGCTATGTGTCCCAGCCGATGCCAGTATTCGCACAGAGTTGTTGACCGAGGCTCACACCTCGCCTTTTGCTTGGCACCCAGGGGGTAACAAGATGTACCAAGATCTTAAGCAGACTTTTTGGTGGATGGGGATGAAGAGAGAGATTGCCCAGTTCGTCAGTCGGTGTCTCACTTGTCAGCAAGTGAAGGCGCCTAGGTAAAAATCAGCAGGTTTGTTGCAGCCGCTCGGGGTGCCACAGTGGAAGTGGGATAAGATTACCAGGGACTTTATTTTGGGTTTGCCCATAACTCCTAGAGGTTATGCACAGATTTGTGTAATCGTTGACAGGTTGACCAAGTGTGCACACTTCATTCCCGGCAGGATAAACTATACCGTGGAGCAGTGGGCACAATTGTTCCTTGAGCAGATAGTTAGGTACCACGAAGTGCCAATTAAAATTATCTCCGACCGAGAATCCTGTTTTACGTCACGGTTTTGGAAAGCCCTTCAGGCAGGTTTGGGCACAGAGTGCAGCTACAGTACAACTTTCCATCCACAGACGGATGGTCAGACGGAGCGGGTAAACCAGATCTTAGAAGATATGTTGCGAGCCTGTGTGTTAGATTTCCCGGGTAGTTGGGACCAGTACTTATATTTGATGGAGTTTGCCTACAACAATATTTTTCAGTCGACTATTCATATGGCATCGTTTGAGGCGTTGTATGGTAAGCGTTGCAGATCCCTGGCATTCTGGGAAGAAGTTGGAGACAGGCAGGTGTTAGGTTCGGAGTTGCTTCAGTTGACCAATGAGGCTGTCTAGAAAATCAGAGCTCGTATGTTGACTGCCCAGAGCAGGCAGAAGAGCTACGCCGATGTCAGGCGCAGAGAGTTGGAGTTTGAGGTTGGCCAGCATGTGTTCCTTAAGGTAGCTCTGATGCGTGGAGTTCTGAGGTTTGGTAAGAAGGGGAAACTGAGCCCCAGGTTTGTTGGACCTTTCGAGGTCCTTGAGAGGATTGGGGCTGTGGCTTATCGGTTAGCATTGCCGCCGTCCTTGGCTGCAGTGCATAGTGTGTTCCACGTTTCGATGCTCCGCCAGTATGTGGCAGACCCTTCGCACGTCATAGATTTTGAGCCTTTGTAGTTGAACCGTGACCTGAGCTTTGAGGAAAAACCCATAAAGATCTTGGCATTTGAGAAAAAGGTTTTGAGGAACCGAGCCATTGATTTAGTGAAAGTGCAGTGGCGGAATCAGGGAGTGAGGAAGCTACTTGGGAGTTGGAAGGGGAGATGAGGAGGAAGGAGGGAGTATTGTAACAGCCCGGTTTCCAGCTAAATGTAAAATAAGGTTTTGACATTATATATTTTAATTTTTGAAAGGTGTTGTTGGGAGGACTCGAACCCTTGGCCTAAAAAGGGGTTTGGAAGCTTGGATTTTGTAACAGCCCGGATTTCAGTTAAATGGAAATTAGTTTTTTAAAAAAAGGGAATAGGAGGGCTCGAACCCTTAGCCTCAAAGAGGGAAGGGAGTTTGGAATTAATTAAGGAAAAATAAATGCGTTGGCCAGGGCTCGAAGGGGGGAAGCCTTGGGAAGGGCATTTGAGATTCCCAAAGCCTATTTAACTTAGGGAAGGAAGGAAGAAAAAAAAAAAAAGCCCCACTCTCGCAAACCCTCACCCTCTCCCCGCACCCTCGCCGTCGCTCGTCGCCGCCCATCGCCCCGCCTCGCCACGCGCAGCCACCAGCCCAGGCCGCACCAAGCAGCCTTGCAGCCAGCCCAGCCTTCGGGCCGAACAAGGTCGCCCAACCCAGGCCGCCGCACCAGACTGCCGCACCAGGTCGCACAACCTACACTGCCCACTGCCGCCCGTCGCCGCGCTCGCACAACCTACACCGCCCACTGCCGCCCGTCGCGCTTCCGCACGACAGCGCCCAGTGTCGTCAAGTCTGCATCGCCGCGCCCCAGCGCATCTGCCGAGCCGTTCGTCAGCGTCGCTCCGTTCGCTGTCCCAGCGAGACCGCACTTCCGCGCGCCGTCCCATCAGCCCACTTCGCCCGCTCGCTGCCCCGCCGTCCCGTTGCCTTGCGCGCGCGCGCCGCCCGGCCAGCGCTCGCTCGTCTCTTGCGCGCGTTCGAAAGCAGCGTCGCGCGTCCCGATCTGCAGCACCAGCAGCGCCCACTCCTGCCCTTATGTAAGGACCCGACCTGAAATACGGTCCTAAACCTAGGTCCTCACTCAGCATGCAAGTTAAATATTTCAACAAGCGGTTTAGTGCTCATATTTAAAACTTTTTCAAAACATTTGGAAACGGGGAACACTTAAAACATAACCAGCAATTTTCATAAAGCAAATCCAACAAGGTAAAGTAAGCCTGGCCAGTATTTATAAAAGAACATTCAAAACAGTTTAAACAACTTTAACATCATTCCCCTAGGACTCCTATCCTAGGTTCTACACCTGGATGCCCTTCGGGGTCTTACACAACCTAGGACTCAGTGATGCCCATCGGGGACTTACACACCTAGGATGCCCATCAGGGTCTTACACCTCCAGACTCAGTGATGCCCATCGGGGACTTACACACCTAGGATGCCCATCGGGGTCTTACACCTCCAACTCAGTGATGCCCATCGGGGACTTACACACCTAGGATGCCCATCGGGGTCTTACACCTCCAACTCAATGATGCCCATCGGGGACTTACACACCTAGGATGCCCATCGTGGTCTTACACCTCCAACTCAGTGATGCCCATCAGGGACTTCCACACCTAGGATGCCCATCGGGTCTTACACCTCCAACTCGGTGATGCCCATCGGGGACTTACACACCTAGGATGCCCATCAGGGTCTTACACCTCCAACTCAGTGATGCCCATCAGGTCTTACACCTCCAACTCGGTGATGCCCATCGAGGACTTACACACCTAGGATGCCCATCTGGGTCTTACACCTCCAACTCAGTGATGCCCATCGGGGACTTACACACCTAGGATGCCCATCAGGGTCTTACACCTCCATCTCAGTGATGCCTATCGGCGATTTACACACCTAGGATGCCCATCGGGGTCTTACACCTCCAACTTAGTGATGCCCATCGGGGACTTACACACCTAGGATGCCCATCGGGGTCTTACACCTCCAACTCAGTGATGCCCATCGGGGACTTACACACCTAGGATGCCCATCGGGGTCTTACACCTCCAACTCAATGATGCGCATCGGGGACTTACACACCTAGGATGCCCATCGTGGTCTTACACCTCCAACTCAGTGATGCCCATCAGGGACTTCCACACCTAGGATGCCCATCGGGGTCTTACACCTCCAACTCAGTGATGCCCATCGGGGACTTACACACCTAGGATGCCCATCAGGGTCTTACACCTCCAACTCAGTGATGCCCATCGGGGTCTTACACCTCCAACTCAGTGATGCCCATCAGGGACTTACACACCTAGGATACCCATCAGGGTCTTACACCTCCAACTCAGTGATGCCCATCGGGGACTTACACACCTAGGATGCCCATCAGGGTCTTACACCTCCAACTCAGTGATGCCTATCGGCGATTTACACACCTAGGATGCCCATCGGGGTCTTACACCTCCAACTCAGTGATGCCCATCGGGGACTTACACACCTAGGATGCCCATCGGGGTCTTACACCTCCAACTCACATACAGATGTCCATCGGGGTCTTACCCGAGCGGGACCTAAACTAGTTACCCCTACCATCTTCTACACTATACATCACCTGTCTATCCCTAGCATGGAACTAATCAGGAGAAAATAGGACAAGGTTATGCCAAGATAAGGATACCCCTAGCATGTACCTAATAGAATATAACAGGGACACAAGAACAGCACGATCTAGAAGCAAGAGAAAACATGTAACATACCCGCTGGAAATTTCATACAATCACAAGACATGGCATGCTGGAAGAACAAACCTAGCATGGCACTAACATGAACAACAAGCAACATGCTAGCAAGATTTCAAACACAGGTTGTTCAATAGCTAACATACTCATAACATCAACCAAGCATACAAGGCACATCATGATAATATCGCAGGGTCCACACAACCACGGTAAGAAATCCTTACCTGGAAACAAGCAGAAAATAACTATATAAGCCAACCAAGCGACTCCCGAGCTTCTAAGTGAACCCGAGCAACCTAAGCATTTAATAAAAATATCCTAATTAAATAACAACAGCCAATCAACTTATGGTCCAAAAGAGTGGAGGCTCGGAAATTACCAACCGAGAAGGTACAAGGTCTCGGCCTCAACAATTTTTGGCAAAACAAGCTCTCGGCGGCAAGTGGGCAGGCAGGACGTGCAGCTGGGGCGAGCAAACAAGGCGCTGCTGGACGCTGGCGGGCGCGCTGGTGCGACAGGGGACCGGCGCTGGCACGGCTAGGCGCTGGCGAGGCAGAGGACAGGCGCGCGGACAGGCTCTGGCGACACAGTCGTGCAGGCGCGCAGAAGCAGACGGAGACGCCCGACGCGGGCGCGCTGGCGCTAGGCGACGGCTGTGGTACGCGCTGCTGGGCGTCTGGCGTCTGGGCGACGGGCTGCCGGCTGCGACAGGCATTTGGGCTGCCGGCTGCGACAGGCATCTAGGCTGCTCGGTGGGTGGCGACACTGGTGATGGTCGGGCGATCAATGATGATGGTGGGGCGACAGGATGATGGCGTGGGGGGGGTGCTGCGGGGATGGTGGCTCGGTGCGGCTCGGTGCGGCTCGATTGGGTTTCTTGGTGAGGTCGGCAAGGGGAGAGAGAGAGAAAGAGCGAGAGAGAGAGAAAGAGAGGTAAAACAAGGGGAATGGGATTTTCTTGATTTTCTTTCCTTTTCCTAATTTAAATAGGTCTTGGTGACCTAAATCCCTTCCCCGGGCTTCCTCCTTCGAGTCCCGGCAGAAGCAACCTTTTCTCCTTATTAAAACTCATTTAAACCAAGCTTCCAAATCACCATCTAGGGCAAGGGTTCAAATCCCAATGGAAGCACTTAAATTAACAATAATTTTGTTAGTTACCAAATCACCTCCAAACTTCCAACCAACTAGCCCGAACTTCTTGGGTCCTGCAACCAACAACAATCAAGCCTCGACAATGGCAGGAGTGACCCTGGAATCCTGAAAAACCACAAAACCCTGACCTGGGGCAAAAGACCAAAATACCCCTAAGGGTTAAAATAGCTCTAACGGCCCATCCGTACATCCGAATAATGAACCGGAAACACCTGGGAAACCAAAATAGAAAACTGGGCCGTTACAATACTCCCTCCTTTTAAGACTTTCGTCCTCGAAAGTCCTAAGACGAAGACAACTCTAAGAAAACTCCACTGATCCTTAACCAACCAAGCTCCCAGTCAAGACCACCAGTCCTTCTTCGAAAACCGAACCCTCTTGGGTTCCCAAAGGCTTCAAGCCCTAAAGACACCGAGTCTGCCACAAACTATCTCAACCAAAACTGAACATACACTCGGTTCGAAGAAAAGGATGCGATAGTGCTAGCCGGTAAGCCACATCCTCAAACTCGCACTAGCTCTCAAATAGTCTTAAAATCTTAGGGCTCACTTAACCGTGCTAACCCAACTCGGAACGCCTCTCCACGGCGCTAATCTCAGCAAACTCGTAGACTGGTTACAAGCTCTAAAACTCTACGCCACGCACCGGCGTAACTTCTCTGAATGCTCACAGCTGTTATCAAACAGCCTCAACCCTACACCATGCTGACCAAACGACTGAACCTTCCGGGTTTCAGAAACTAAACGGTCTACTCTTACTTCACAAGAGACCAGAGAACCCCAATGTTTGCCTACAATCATTAACGAAATCCAAATCGAACCACCAACTAGTGACTGATCTTAAGGCAAACTTCTCCAACTAGCACGCGTCCACAACACTTAAGCAACCATCTTACGAGAAATCGAAACACCAAAGCCAAGGGGCACTTTTCTGGTTCACCAAACGGCTACCACCATCACACCAGCTGAAACTTCAGCTACGGCCATCTTTAAAAGACAAGGTCCAGGCACAGGCTCCACTCGGCCAAACTAACAAACTGGAGCCCCTCAACGGCCGACAACAAACTTTCCAATGCATTTCGATCAGCCACTGGCCTAAGAGAACATCGCCAGACAGAAAAACAAACAACATTCCTCTTACGGAAATCTCGAGCAGCAAGGAATAAAACATTACGTGGCTACTAGCAACACAATAGCTGGAGGATACAACTCAAAGGTTTTACCAACAAATGCCAAGGCACCTCCGTGCCAACCCACTCAACTGTGGCTCAGCTATAACGCCACTGCGAACGCACATCAACTAGGAACAAAGCCTGAGAAGGCTTGTTCTGCAGAAATTCAACCCAAGCTTATAAAGAGCAAGGCTCGCCTCCAAGCTGCCACTCAACTCTTAAGTCCATCTGGTTGCTCCAAGGACTTCCTCCTTATAGCTTAGACCTAACTCTTCTTCCAATCCAGAAACTCTACCCACTAAACATCGCGAGGAATAAGGATAGCGACGACCACAAGCTTGCGGATCCTGAACAACACGAGTCGGCAAGACTACCTCAAAAGATAAAACTCGAGGCCGACATCCACGGTGCAACTCAACTACCAAAGAACTAAGGGGTTCTACAAACTCCAAAGATCCAACAACCTTCCAGCAACAACTCAAGTCCTAGAACTGGCAGGCCTCCGCCCTTGTGGGAACAAACAACTTTCCGCTTGCTAACAAACAAATGCAGGGACACTCTCGCTGGGCTGACCGCTACGCCACTCTAATCAACTACACAACTCAGGAGCTAAGCTGACTCCTCCTCTACATGAACGATTTCCCAGCAAGCGGACTTCCGAAGGACAGCGAACTTCACACACGCTAGCTGTCCTGCTCATCGAAGGAAACAACAACCAATTCCCTCGAAAGCAACAATCGAGGGATTCCACAATCGCTTGAACCACCAACTTAGAACTAGCAGTACTTACTCAACCGCCGAGGGAGGGGTCAACTCCCAAAACTTCCTGACTAGGAACAAGTCCTCAGGGCAACGCCAGCTTGCTCGAACCAAGCTAGCTCTAGAAACAACATGGGAACCAAACCTTGGTCAACGCCAAGCACCACCTTGCTAAAAATTCTGAAAACCAACGCAGAGTCTACTAAGAACAACTCTAGCTTGCCAACCGACTACAAGCATCCAATAACTCAACCGAGGAAAGATGCCTGGGTCTGACTGAGCTCTGGTTCCTCAACACGAACCTTTCGTGGTTCCCAAAACATACACCACGGAACGAGCTACACAAAAGTACACCGACGCGTGTACAGCTCCAACTTGATTCCTTAAGATCCAAACCAACAAGTACTCTCACACAAGGCAACTTTTGCCTCCCAATAGAGCCACAACTAGCAAAGGAGCAACAAGAGTTCAACCCACTCGGGGTCATCTCACCACGGAATGCCACATTGGTCAACTCACTCTTACAAGAGCATAGCCACACCAAGCTAACTTACCTCATACCAATGGTCCACTAAACGTGCTCCGATCAACCATCCAACTCATGGCTCTAACACTGGATCAACCACGCATCATCGATGCCAACCCTACTCATATTAGGGTAACCAGGGTAGTCGAATCACACTACCATCCAATTGGCTCACAAGCCCACAACACAGGCGCGAGAACTCGGACGCGCTAGCCCTTAACAACCAACAGCATCCTTTGTACCCAACTCTCGGTGACCCTGAAATGCTCCTACTTATCCCTCGAACGACTTCACACTTGTAGTTCTCTGACTACTACCGAGCTAGATCTCTTATGCAACCCAAACAAGTGCAATCTCAGAAAATGGGTACAAGACTAGTGGGGATGTCAAACTCCGGGCGGGTCCTGGAACCACCTGCACAAAAGTGCCAACTGGCCTGAATCTAGGCCTCCTCTCAAAGCTTGGTGCCAACAAGCACTACATCCTTAACAACACAAACATCTCTTTACGGGCTTTAAGCCCCTCTGAGGGAAAGGAAGGTCACACTCCAGGTGACAGGGTAATGGCACTCAACACAAGAGTCTCAACACTCGAGTAGACTACTCTCTGACATCACGTCTAACAGACAAGCCACGACCCACTCCTGCATCCCACTCGATGCTCAACAAACACTCAGGCCAACCCTCGGGTGGCGAAAGACTGCTCCACTCTTGGAACATGCTCACAAGGTGCTTCTCTCTACTAGCCAACTAGAAACCACGGATGGGTTAAGTCCTAACAAGCAAACCCCACACTACACCCTGGCTACGAGGGTACTAAAAGAACTGGCTGCAAAACGACTGCATGCTTGCAGGAGGACAAAATGTCTCTACATCTTCCTCAAAAGCTACTAACTTGGCAGCTTGCCAATCGAACGGGTGGCTGGTGGAGACTCTGCTGGTTCGCCTCTCACAGAGGACTTCCACCACCATACTGCTACATCCAATAGCACAAGAACGGCACGCCTCGGCCTCTAAACATCAGGTCATCGGCCTCTAAACACCAGGTCGTTCCAACACTCGGATGATAAACTCGATCCTGGCCAACCACCTCGCTGCTAGTAGTGGGTTCTAAAAAACATCCAGCTCTACAGGCTTCCACTTGCCAAACTCGGCGGCCCGATTAAAGCCAACTAACTTATCAGCAGAAACCTGCTGATCAAGGCCTTTCGAAAACCTCCGGGGCTACTGGAGCTACTAGGGGGGGTGTCTCCTAAATAAACTCTGACGGCCGCGGAGTGCTGATGATCATGGGGAGAACAACCTACAAAGTAGGTTAGTCTACATAATCTATGACTCTGTGCTCTGATACCAACTGTAAGGACCCGACCTGAAATACGGTCCTAAACCTAGGTCCTCACTCAACATGCAAGTTAAATATTTCAACAAGCGGTTTAGTGCTCATATTTAAAACTTTATCAAAACATTTGGAAACGGGGAACACTTAAAACATAACCAGCAATTTTCATAAAGCGAATCCAACAAGGTAAAGTAAGCCTGGCCAGTATTTATAAAAGAACATTCAAAACAGTTTAAACAACTTTAACATCATTCCCCTAGGACTCATGTCCATCTACATGCTGAATAAATAAATGCAAACAATAAACGACAAAGTGCCGGCAGCCCCCATGATCAAACAGTTCCCTCCGCTAGCCATCCTGGTGCTGTCCCAAGTTACCTGGTGGGAAAACCACAGAAATAAGGGTGAGTATAAACATACTCAGTAAGAATCCCCAACCGAGGTACAATACGATACATCAGTCATCTAGCACCCTAGCATACATGCAAACAAAAATGAGCTCAGAAACCTCAGGTTGGCTCAGACTAACTGCCGGACTAGAAATTGCCTATTCAAGGTTTACATCTACAGCCTATCCTAGGTTCTACACCTGGATGCCCTTCGGGGTCTTACACAACCTAGGACTCAGTGATGCCCATCGGGGACTTACACACCTAGGATGCCCATCGTGGTCTTACACCTCCGCACTCTGGTGATGCCCATCGGGGACTTACACACCTAGGATGCCCATCGGGTCTTACACCTCCAACTCGCTGATGCCCATCGGGGACTTACACACCTAGGATGCCCATCGTGGTCTTACACCTCCAACTCGTTGATGCCCATCGGGACTTACACACCTAGGATGCCCATCGGGTCTTACACCTCCAACTCGGTGATGCCCATCGAGGACTTACACACCTAGGATGCCCATCGGGGTCTTACACCTCCAACTCAGTGATGCCCATCGGGGACTTACACACCTAGGATGCCCATCAGGGTCTTACACCTCCAACTCAGTGATGCCCATCGGGAACTTACACACCTAGGATGCCCATCGGGGTCTTACACTTCCAACTCAGTGATTGTAAAGACCCAACCCGAAGATGGGACTAAATCTAGGTCTTTACTCAGCATGCCAGTGAAAAGTTTAAAAGGACCCAGCTAGGGTCGGTTTGTAAAACTTTTCAATTATAAGAGTGGAAAACATTAAAAACAAAGTAAACATTCATTAGGCAAAAACGAACCATTCAAATTAAAACAGTTGGATCGATCAAGACTTTCCTTAAAAACATAAAATAGTTCAAATCATAGTTTTCCCTACGGACCTAAGTCCAACTACATGTCAAATCCAAAAAGCATAAAATAAGACACGACAGAGTGTCAGTGAGCATCCATGATCTCCCGACTCTCTCCGCTAGCCACCTCGGTGTTTGTCCCAAGTTACCGTGGAAGAAACCACGATAAGGGTGAGTATAAACATACTCATGAAGAACCACCGACCGGGAGTACGATACGATGCAATCTATCATCTAGCAACCTAGTACACATGTTCACGATTATCAACACGGATCTTAGTGAACGAGCTCCCAAGGCAAACTGAGTCCTCGGAAGTCTCTTGCTTCCGCCTAATGATTGGCTCTCAACCAATCCCGGGACATCTCCAAGGGTCTTTCTCCCTTGGCCACTTGATCACTCTAAAACCGATCCCAAGATGTCCGACACCCTCGAGGGTCTTTCTCCTCGACCAAAATTGATTAGCTCAAAAGCCAATCCCAATGGGTGTCCTCAAGGGCCTCTTTACCCTCGCTATATAACTGGACTATCGGGAGAGTACCCAAGTCCGGCTCTAAAGCGGAAGGAATTGGTGTACTCACGAACAAAGAGGCAGGGGAGCTCTCCGAACCGGCAACTAAAGCGTGTGCGCGCACACCGCATGCTGCTGCAACCGGCGTAAATGTGGGGGCCTAGGTACAAACTACGCGGGCCAGGTACGCATGCCTAAGACTCGGAAACGGTGTCACTGAACACGATGAGTGCGAGGCCCTCAAGACTCATCTGCGGCACTGTACCACCGACACGAAGCTAAGAACCGACCAAGGTAGGCTTGCACCGCTGGCGTGGTTCCGCTCTAGCAGCTACAAACTAGGCTTATGCCAATGAGGTAGCTAATCCTCACTGGCTGCCGGGGGGAAGCAAGGTACGTTATGCTTCGCTCTACTCCCGACCGGTGGGGACAAGGTACGTTATGTCCGCTCTCAGCCTCTAGATGATGACAACCCTACTACGCTAGCTAGATTATAGAGTAAACGATTCCTGGCTAAACATACATAAGCATCATCAATCATATATAACCTAGCATGCTACTACGAACTTAAAGCAGGAATCTCGGGCATGCTGGAAGAACAATCCTAGCATGGCACTAACATGTACAAACAATCAAACATGCTAGCAGGAATGCAATCACAAGCTGTCCTATCCACTAATCATGTTCACAAAAGTAAACATGCATAAAAGGCACAATCAGGAAAGCATAGCAGGGTCCACACAACCACGGTAGGAAGTCCTTACCTGGAAACAAGTGGAGAATAGCTATCACAACCAAAAAGACCCTCGAGCTTAATACGAACTCGAGCAACCTAGGCATAAATAAAGCATCCTAAGTAAATACATACAAAGAGCGAAGCTTAGAAAACACAAAGGGATTGGTTCGGGAATTACCACCAAGAAGACACGGGCCTCGCAAAGAAAGAGGGTGGCTTGGGCACCTTGGTGACCGGCGATCTGGGCGCTGTTGGCTGGCAAGGCTGGCGCGGCGCGCAAGACGTCAAAGTGACGCAGGCGGCGCGGGCGGTGTGTCGGTTGCAAGGCGGCGCGCTGAGCGAGCGGCTCGGCTGGGTTGGCGCTGGCGAGGGGTCGCGTAAGAGCGGGGCGGCGGGCGGCGGCGCGTCGAGGCTGCGTTGCGGCACTTGTGGGACCACGAGCGACGCCCGGGCGGTCTTTGGCGGCCACGGGCGCGACGGCAAAGCGATGGGTGTCGCGACGGGGCTTCGGTTCAGTAGTGCAGGCGCCGGGCGGGCAGGGTCAGCGCAAGGCGGGTTCGTGCGACGCAGCAGCCGAGCGTGGCAGGGCCGCGGGGGGGGGTGGTGCGATGGACGGTGGTGCGTGCGGCTAGGGTGGGTGGCTCGGGGTGGTTCGATGGTGTGGCTAGGGCTGCTCGGCTAGGGTTTTAGGAGAGAGAGAGAGAGAGAGAGAGAGAGAGAGAGAGAGAGAGAGAGAGACGGCCAACAAGGGAAAAATAGGGGTTTCTTGATTTTTCCTTCTCTTCCTTATTTTAAATAGGGTTAGGAAACCTAAAATTCCCTTCCCAAGGATTTTTCTCTTGCGGGTCCCGGCTAAAGAAATTCTTTTCTCTTTTTAGTTCAAATTCTTATTTAAAACTCCAATTCCACCATCTAGGGCAAGGGTTCAAATCCCAAAGGATCCAATTAATTCCCAATTAATTTTTCTATTAACCGGGAAGGAAAACGGGGCCGTTACAATACTCCCCCCTTAAAAGACTTTCGTCCCCGAAAGTCCTAAGACTGGAACAACTCCGGGTAATGAGTCCTCATCTCATCCTCTAGCTCCCACGTCGCTTCCTCTGCCCTCTGATGCCTCCAAAGAACCTTTACTAAACTTATCTCTCGGTTGCGCAATACCTTGCGCTCATAAGCCAAAATTTGCACGGGCTTCTCCTCGAAGGATAAATCTTTACTCAACTCTAAGGGCTCATGCTCTAGCACATGCGACGGATCTGCCACGTACTTTCTCAACATCGAAACGTGGAACACATTATGCACCGCTGACAAAGACGGGGGTAAAGCTAACCGATAGGCCACTACTCCGATCCGCTCAAGGATCTGAAAAGGCCCTACAAACCTGGGGCTCAACTTGCCTCGCTTTCCAAACCTTAACACCTCACGCATAGGTGCTACCTTCAGGAAAACATGTTGACCCACCTCAAACTCCAAGTCTCTACACCTCACATCGGCGTAACTTTTTTGCCTACTCTGTGATGTCAACATGCGAGCCCTTATCTTCTGCACTGCGTCGTTCGTCATCTGCAGTAACTCGGGTCCCAGAACCTGCCTATCCCCAACCTCCTCCCAGAACACTGGGGATCTGCAGCGCTTACCATACAACGCCTCGAATGGGGCCATCCGAATAGTCGCTGATAGCGTTGTTGTTGTAAGCGAACTCCATCAAGTCACAGTCATGGTCCCAGCGCACAGGAAGTCCAAGACACGGGCTCTCAACATGTCTTCCGAATCGATTCACCCTCTCGATCGACCATCGGTTTGAGGGTGGAAGGCGATCTTGAAAGCCGCACTCGATTCCCAAACCCTTTCGAGCGCTCTCGAAGCGAGATGTGAACCGAGAATTCGATCGACACTATCTTCACGGGTACTCCGTGGTACCGCTAATTTGCTCTAGAAATAATCTGTGCCTTTGCGCTCCATCAGTATAACTAATCCTACAGGGTATAAAGTGTGCACTCTTAGTCACCGGTCCACTACTACCCGGATCGAGTAAACCCTCTCGGTGTCCTTGGCAACCTGCAGATGTAGTCCATCGAAATCTCGCCCCACTTCCATTGTGGAACACTTAACGGCCGCAATAAACTGCGGGCTTCGCGGGAGCCTTCACTTGGCGACAAGTGAGACACCGGCTAACAAACTCCGCTATATCCCGCTTCATGCCCATCCACCAAAATGTCCGCTTGAGATCTGGTACATCTTGGTACCTCCCGGGTGCAGTGAATGGGGAACTATGTGCCTCGGCGAGCAACTCGCTCGAATCTGCGTCATCCGGGACGCACAACCGACCTCTGTACCTTAAGCCTCTAAAATGCGGTGCCACAACAAAGTCGAAATCGCCATCGGCCTCAACTCTCTCGAGCAATTTCTTTAACTTGGGATCACTCACCGATCGTCGATGATCCTCTCTGTAAGTGACGGTGAATCGATAGTTGGGCTACCTCGGCGGTAACCTCTCCCAACAAGATCGCACACTGGGTTCGCTCAAACTCATTCCGCAACTCAACTTGGGAGCTCAAAGCAAAGTTTGTTGAATGCGACGTCTTCCTACTCGGGTGCGCATCGGCCACAACATTGGCTTTTAGGGATGGTACAAAATCTCACGATCGTAGTCCTTTACTAACTCGAGCCACCTTTCTCGCCTCATGTTCAACTCCTTTCGAGTGAAGAAATATTTGAGGCTCGGTGATCGATGAACAAATGAATCCTCTCACCATATAAGTAATGCCTCCAAATCTTTAGAGCAAAAACAAGCTGCGACCAACTCCATATCATGAGTTGGATAGTTTTTCTCATAAGGCTTTAATCGTCGGGAAGCATAAGCTATCACCTTCCCATGCCGCATCAACACACAGACCTAAACCATATTTGGAAGCATCACTATAAACTACGAAACCTCCTATTCCTTCGAATCGCCAACACAGTGTTGTCGTCAAAAGCCGAGCTTAAAGCCGGGCAAAACTTTCCTCACATCTAGCATCCCAAACAAAGTCAACACCCTTCTTGGTCGACGGGTTAGGTGTTTGCCTTAGCGAAAAAGTCTTTCACGAAACGCGGTAATAAACGCGGACCGAGAAAGTCTGCGTATCTCGCGCGGCCGTCGTCGGCCCCGCCCACGAGCTAATCGCCTCTATCTTCGCGGGGTCCACCGCTATACCATCTGCCGACACGATATGTCCAAGGAAGGCTACTCTCTCTAGCCAAAACTCACACTTAGAGAACTTTGCGAACAGCTGGTTCTCACGCAATGTTGTCAAAACTTGCCTCAAATGCGAAGCATGGTCCTCCTTGGTCTTGGAATAAATCAAAATGTCGTCTATGAATACGATGACAAAGTTATCCAAGAATGCCTTGAACACTGGGTCCATCATGTCCATAAACGCTGCAGGGCGTTTGTGAGTCCAAAGGACATGACCACGAACTCATAATGACCATACCTCGATCTGAGCGCGGTCTTCGGGATATCTGCATCTCGAATCCTCAACTAATGGTACCCTGACCTCAAATCAATCTTAGAAAATACTGAGGCTCCCTGAAGCTGATCAAACAGGTCATCGATACGCGGCAGGGGATACTTATTCTTCACCGTGACTTTATTCAATTCTCTATAGTCTATACACAAGCGCATGGATCCATCCTTCTTCTTAACAAACAGGACGGGTGCTCCCCACGGGGACACACTTGGCCGGATGAAGCCTCGATCCAGCATCTCTTGCAACTGCATTTTGAGTTCTCTCAACTCGGTGGCGCCATACGACACGGGGCTTTGGAAATGGGAAGAGTCCCGGCTCCACTCAATGGTGAAGTCCAACTCCCGCTTGGGGTAAACCAGCAACTCTTCAGGGAAAACATCTGCAAACTTTTGCACCACGGGGACCATGTCAACAGACAACGAAGTACTACTATCTCCGGACAGCTTTGCTAAGAAGCCCCAAGCTCCTCGAGCTAACAATCTACGGGCTTTCACTGCTGAGATCAATGGCGGGCAAATTCCGCCCTGGACACCGCGAAACTTGAAGCTCGGCCTCAGAGGCGGCCTAAACACCACTTCTTTCCGGCGGCAGTCTATCAATGCATGGTTCTCTGCCAACCAATCCATGCCAAGGATCACATCGAAACCGCTCATAGATAGAACTATGAGGGTAGCCTCTAAGATCACATCAGATATCTGCACCTGGCCACACTTAACTCTACTGGTAGCTAACATACTCACTCCCGAAGGAGTGGCCACACACAGCTCGAACCCTAGAGGTTTGAGTTCCACACAAGCTTGTCTAACGAATGAATCAGAGACAAAGGAATGGGTCGAACCCGAATCAAACAATACAAATGCATAATGCTGTAAGACAAGCAGCGTACCTGCAACTGCATCCTCTGTACGCTCCGCCTCCTAGCGAGTGGTGGCAAACACCCGGCCCTGCTGCTACTAAATCTTGAGTGCAGAATCTGGCCAAATGCCCCTCCTTGCCACATCTGTAGCAAGCACGGGGCGATGCTCCACACAGACCATAATGTGCCTTTCCGCACTTGTTGCAATGAGTCGTTGCTCGCCCGCCCCGCCTGCTTGGCGATCTCGGCTCTACCGAGGTCGGCGCTGATCTCGACCACTGGATCGCCTCGCCGGCGAGTCGCTTGACCATTTGAGCGGAAACCACTAGAAGTCCCGGACTTCCTCTTCGCCCGAATCGCTGCTTTGTGGCCGAATCGACCGAGCTGGTGTGCAGAATCCTGCTTGGCGGATACTTGGGTTATAAATCGTGGCCAACTCTATTGCTCGATCATAACTCTCGGGAGCGAGTGCTCGAACATCCCGAGCAACCTCCTTCCTCACCCACACAAATGAACTTCTTAGTCTTGAGCTCCTCGGTGGCAATGAGCTCGGTCATGAAATAGCTATACTCAGAGAACTTCTTCTCATAGGCAAAGCAATACTATCTCGATCCTGTTTTGATTTGAGAAGGCCTCTGCCATCTCCCGCCGAGCCTCGTCATTAACATACTTAGCTCTCGAACTTCGTTCTAAAGAACTCCTGTGGTGGAGAAGACCCAGTGGTCCAGCTCTATCTGTGGACTCCCACCACCACTCACGGTGTGTCGGAGAGAACATGGGCCGCACATCTCGGCCTCTGTACATCTGGGCATCCCATAACTCTAAAGATGTACTCCATTCTTGCCAACCACCTGACTGCCACAAGTGGGTTCTCTGAAGCATCAAATTCCCTTGGCTTCCACTTGGTGAAATCTTTCAACCACTTGCCAAACTCAGCGGCTCCCTCTGCACTATCAAGTGAGTCGATCGGGTCCGATGACCCTGCCCCTCCCGGTTGAGCTATCTGGGGCTCTACGAGGAGCTGCTGGGGTGCTCTTTGCATGAGCTGTGTGTCAACTGGGCTATCTCGTGCCCTAGACTCTCTCTCTCTCTGTGGTTGCTAGGCTGCGCTGAGTTTCAGCTCTCTGCTCGGCCATTAGGCCCATCATTATGTCTCTCATAGCAGAAATATCTCCTCCTGGAGCTGTACCTTGAGGCATAGCAGCCTCCACCCCTTCTCTGGGCAAGTTAGCCTCTGGTGCCACGGGCGGCCTACGAGCCTGATATACCCGGCCGGCTGCGGCTCTGCGGCATCTCTATTTGCGATTCAGACGGACTGCTCCACTACGATGTGGCAAGCATCTTGGCGATCTACACGGAAACCACAACAGGTTAGTCCACGCTCGGACTTTCTCTCGCCAACAAAGATAACACATGTGTACCGCATATAGTATCATAAACAAAACCCTTAGCTTATTGAACTTAGACAAACTGGCGGCCTTGGAGTCTTTGGAGATCATGGGAACACAACCTACAAACAGGTTAGTCTACAGAATCTATGACTCTGTGCTCTGATACCAACTGTAAAGACCCAACCCGAAGATGGGACTAAATCTAGGTCTTTACTCAGCATGCCAGTGAAAAGCTTAAAAGGACCCAGCTAGGGTCGGTTTGTAAAACTTTTCAATTATAAGAGTGGAAAACATTAAAAACAAAGTAAACATTCATTAGGCAAAAACGAACCATTCAAATTAAAACAGTGACTGATCAGTACTTTCCTTAAAAACATAAAATAGTTCAAATCATAGTTTTCCCTACGGACCTAAGTCCAACTACATGCTGAAATCCAAAAACAGTAAAATAAGACACGATGCCAGTGTGTCGAAGACATCCATGATCTCCGGCTCTCTCCGCTAGCCACCCTCGGTCTTTGTCCCAAGTTACCTGTGGAAGAAACCACGATAAGGGTGAGTATAAACATACTCAGTAAGAACCCCCGACCGGGGTACGATACGATGCAATCTATCATCTAGCAACCTAGTACACATGTTCACAGTTATCAACACGGATCTTAGCTCAACGAGCTCCCAAGGCAAATCTGGAGTCCTCGGAAGTCTCTTGCTTCCGGCCTAATGATTGGCTCTCAACCAATCCCGGGACATCTCCAAGGGTCTTTCTCCCTTGGCCACTTGATCAGCTCTAAAACCGATCCCAAGATGTCCGACACCCTCGAGGGTCTTTCTCCCTCGACCAAAATTGATTAGCTCAAAAGCCAATCCCAATGGGTGTCCTCAAGGGCCTCTTTACCCTCGCTATAAATCTGGACTATCGGGAGAGTACCCGAAGTCTGGCTCTAAACTGGAAGGAATTGGTGTACTCACGAACAGTGGCCCGGGGGAGCTCTCCGAACCGGCAACTAAAGCGTGTGCGCGCACACCGCATGCTGCTGCAACCGGTGTAAATGTGGGGGCCTAGGTACAAACTACGCGGGCCAGGTACGCATGCCTAAGACTCGGAAGCGGTGTCACCGAACACGGTGAGTGCGAGGCCCTCGGCACTCATTTGTGCAAACTGTACCACCGACACGAAGCTAAGAACCGACCAAGGTAGGCTTGCACCGTTGGCGGTGGTTCCGCTCTAGCGAGCTACAAACTAGGCTTATGCCAATGAGGTAGCTAATCCTCCTTTGGTGCCGGGGAAGCAAGGTACGTTATGCTTCGCTCTACTCTCGACCGGTGGGGACAAGGTGCGTTATGTCCGCTCTCACCTCTAGATGATGACAACCCTACTACGCTAGCTAGATTATAGAGTAAGCGATTCTGGCTAAACATACATAAGCATCATCAATCATATATAACCTAGCATGCTACTACGAACTTAAAGCAGAATCTCGGGCATCTTTGGAAGAACAATCCTAGCATGGCACTAACATGTACAAACAATCAAACATGCTAGCAGGAATGCAATCACAAGTTTGTCCTATCCACTAATCATGTTCACAAAAGTAAACATGCATAAAAGGCACAATCAGGAAAGCATAGCAGAGGTCCACACAACCACGGTAGGAAGTCCTTACCTAGAAACAAGTGGAGAATAGCTATCACAACCAAAAGACCCTCGAGCTTAATACGAACTCGAGCAACCTAGGCATAAATAAAGCATCCTAAGTAAATACATACAGCTGACGTAAGCTTAGAAAACACAAAGGGATTGGTTCGGGAATTACCACCGAGAAGACACGGCCTCGGCAGCAAGGAGGGTGGCTTGGGCGCCGCTGAGTGCGGGTGGGCGGCCGTGGCTGGCGCTGGGCACAGGCACGGCGCGCTTGCGACACGTCGGGCGGACGCGCAGGCAAGCTGCGGGTGTGCGGCTGCAAGGCGACGCGCGAGCGCAGCTCGGCTCGGGTTGGTTGGCGCGCTGGCGAGGGGTCGCGCGAGCGGCGGGGCGCGTGCGGGCGCGGCGGCGCTGGTCTGGGCTGCGTTGCGGCCTTTGGCGACCACGAGCGACGTCGGGCGGTCTTTGGCGGCCACGCGAGCGGCGTCGGCGGCGATGGGTGTGCGGCGGTGGGAGCCCGGTTGCGCAGCGTCGCGGTGGGCGGCGAAGGCGAGGTCGGGCGGCGTGGTGCGTGCGACGCAGGGCCGAGCGCGCGCAGGGGCGTCGCGGGCGGGGGTGGTGCGATGGACTGTGGTGCGTGCGGCTAGGGGTTTGGGTGGCTCGGGGTGGTTCGATGGTGTGGCTAGAATTTTGCTCGGCTAGGGTTTTAGGAGAGAGAGAGAGAGAGAGAGAGAGAGAGAGAGAGAGAGAGAGAGAGAGACGGCCAACAAGGGAAAAATAGGGGTTTCTTGATTTTTCCTTCTCTTCCTTATTTTAAATAGGGTTAGGAAACCTAAAATTCCCTTCCCAAGGATTTTTCTCTTGCGGGTCCCGGCTAAAGAAATTCTTTTCTCTTTTTAGTTCAAATTCTTATTTAAAACTCCAATTCCACCATCTAGGGCAAGGGTTCAAATCCCAAAGGATCCAATTAATTCCCAATTAATTTTGCTATTAACCGGGAAGGAAAACGGGGCCGTTACAGTGATGCCCATCGGGGTCTTACACCTCCAACTCACATACGGATGTCCATCGGGTTCTTACCCGAGCGGGACCTAAACTAGTTACCCTTACTATCTTCTACACTATACATCACATGTCTATCCCTAGCATGGAACTAATCAGGAGAAAATAGGACAAGGTTATGCCAAGATAAGGATACCCCTAGCATGTACCTAATAGAATATAACAGGGACACAAGAACAACACGATCTGGAAGCAAGAGAAAACATGTAACATACCCGTTGGAAATTTCATACAATCACAAGACATGGCATGCTGGAAGAACAAACCTAGCATGGCACTAACATGAACAACAAGCAACATGCTAGCAAGATTTCAAACACAGGTTGTTCAATAGCTAACATACTCATAACATCAACCAAGCATACAAGGCACATCATGATAATATCGCAGGGTCCACACAACCACGGTAAGAAATCCTTACCTGGAAACAAGCAGAAAATAACTACCATAAGCCAACCAAGCGACTCCCGAGCTTCTAAGTGAACCCGAGCAACCTAAGCATTTAATAAAAATATCCTAATTAAATAACAACAGCCAATCAACTTATGGTCCAAAAGAGTGGAGGCTCGGGAATTACCAACCGAGAAGGTACAAGGTCTCGGCCCCAACAATTTTTGGCAAAACAGGCTCTCGGCGGCAAGTGGGCAGGCAGGACGTGCAGCTGGGGCGAGCAGACTGGGTGCGCTGGCGCAGCAGGGGACCGGCGCTGGCACGACAACACGGGCACTGGCGCTGCAGGGGACAGGCGCGCGGACGGGCGTTGGCGACATGATGGTGCAGTAGTGCAGCGCGGCGCGTATGGGGCTGGGCGGCGGCAGTGCCGCGGCGACGCTGGCTCTTTGGCGTCCAGCGTCTGGCGCGACGGGCCACGGTTATGCGGCAGCATCTGGGCTACTTTACCGGGCGACGGTGGTGATGGGTGGGCGAATGGGTCTGATAATGGGCGACAGTGATCGATGGCGAGTGTTCTTTGGGCTGGGTGGGTGGCTCGGTGCGGCTCGGTTGGGTTTCTTGGTGAGGTCGGCAAGGGGAGAGAGAGAGAAAGAAAGAGAAAGAGAGGTAAAACAAGGGGAATGGGATTTTCTTGATTTTCTTTCCTTTTCCTAATTTAAATAGGTCTTGGTGACCTAAATCCCTTCCCCGGGCTTCCTCCTTCGAGTCCCGGTTGAAGCAACCTTTTCTCCTTATTAAAACTCATTTAAACCAAGCTTCCAAATCACCATCTAGGGCAAGGGTTCAAATCCCAATGGAAGCACTTAAATTAACAATAATTTTGTTAGTTACCAAATCACCTCCAAACTTCCAACGAACTAGCCCGAACTTCTTGGGTTCTGCAACCAACAACAATCAAGCCTCGACAAGGGCAGGACTGACCCTGGAATCCTGAAAATCCACAAAACCCTGACCGGGGGCAAAAGAATAAAATACCCCTAAGGGTTAAAATAGCTCTAACGGCCCATCCGAACATCCGAATAATGAACTGGAAACACCTGGGAAACCAAAATAGAAAACTGGGCCGTTACAATACTCCCTCCGAACATCCGAATTATGGTTTTTGTTTTAAATGTGTTGACTGCAAAGATTTAAATTTGGAACTCTGAATGACGTTTTACATTCTTAATCTTGCATGCTAAGTAAGGATCTAGGTTAGAGACCGTTTCTTGGGTCGGGTCGTTACAGATTTAAATAAAGCAAATAAACGCGTCAGCTAGGGATCGAAGGGGGGGAAGCCTTGGGAAGGGAAATTGAGACTTCCAAGGCCTATTTAATTTAGGGAAGGAAGGAAAAGAAAAAAAAAAGAACTCTATTCTCTCGCAACCCTCACCCTAGCCGTACCACACCATCGCCGCGTCGCGCATCCCGGCTACACCATCGCGCCGTCGCTGCTCCTACCCCACACCCTCGTCGCGATCGCACTGGTCGCCGCACTGGTCGCGACGCCACTGCATCGCCCATCGCCGCCAGTAGCAAAGACCGCACCGAGCCACCACCCAGCCAAGACGCTCACCGCCGACGCCCACCATCGCCAGACCAGTGCTGCTGCGTGCGCGACACCTCTATGTGGCCCGGACTTTCCATCCCGGTTAATAACAAAATTAATTGGAAAATTAATTGAATCTTTTGGGATTTGAACCTTGCCCTAAATGGTGAATTTGGAGTTTTAAGAAAAGAGTCTTAATTAAAAAGAAAAAAGAAAAGAAGGTTGCTCTAGCCGGGACCCGCAAGAGAAAAGCCTTGGGAAGGGAATTTAGGTCTCCTAACCTATTTAAAAAATAAGGAAAAGAAGGAAAATCAAGAAAACCCCTAATTTTCCCCTCATAGCCGCATTTTCTCTCTCTCTCTCTCTCTCTCTCACACCTAAATCGAGCCAAACACCCTAACCCAGCCGCACCACCCAGCCGCACCACCCAACCGAGCCACCCCAGCCACATCGCACCACGCCGCGCACAGCCACCCGCCGCGCGCACACTGCACCACACCGCCTGTGCCACCCGCCTGCATCGCTCGGCCTACGCCGCCCGATCCCCCGCGCTTGCGGGCACTGGAGCTCCCACCGTCGCAGCCCATCACCGCCCGACGCCGTCCACTGATGCCCGGCCTTGTCGTCGCAGCAGCATCACGCCAAAGAAGTGCGACGCGCGCCCACGCGCCAACCCAGCCGAGCCCGCTTCGCTCGCAGATCGCTTTTCGCAGCCGATCGCGGCAGATCGCCCCGCCGTCCAGACGCCATGCCGCGCGCCCGCTTCTGCGCATCCGCTCGCCTTGCCGCGCACCCGAGCTCAGCGCCCAGCGCCCAGCAGCGCCTCTTCCTGCCCCTTGCTGCCGAGAGCCGTGTCCTCTCGGCTGGTAATCCTCGAGCCTCCTTCCTTTTCGATTTTAAGCTGCTGGCTGCTGTATTTTTATTTAGGATGTTTTTATTTGATATGCCTAGGTTGCTCGAGTTCGTTTTAAAGTTCGAGGGTCTTGCTTGACTCGTGTTAGCTTTTTCCACTTATTTCCAGGTAAGGATTTCTTACCGTGGTTGTGTGGACCCTGCGATGCTTTCCTGATTGTGCCTTTTATGCTTGTTTACTTTTATGAACATGATTAGTGGATAGGACAGCTTGTGATTGCATTCCTGCTAGCATGTTTGATTGATTGTACATGTTAGTGCCATGCTAGGATTGTTCTTCCAGCATGCCCGAGATTCCTGCTTTAAGTTCGTAGTAGCATGCTAGGTTATAT
The DNA here is from genome assembly GCA_036507275.1 of Sicyos edulis. Taxonomy (NCBI): domain Eukaryota; kingdom Viridiplantae; phylum Streptophyta; class Magnoliopsida; order Cucurbitales; family Cucurbitaceae; genus Sicyos; species Sicyos edulis. Next base: position 21,970,543 of record CM071851.1, on the reverse strand, counting down.
ATGATTGATGATGCTTATGTATGTTTAGCCAGGAATCGTTTACTCTATAATCTAGCTAGCGTAGTAGGGTTGTCATCATCTAGAGGCTGAGAGCGGACATAACGTACCTTGTCCCCACCGGTCGGGAGTAGAGCGAAGCATAACGCACCTTGCTTCCCCATTTGCCGGTGAGGATTAGCTACCTCATTGGCATAAGCCTAGTTTGTAGCCCGCTAGAGCGGAACCCCGCCAAGCGGTGCAAGCCTACCTTGGTCGGTTCTTAGCTTCGTGTCGGTGGTACAGCCGCACAGATGAGTGCCGAGGGCCTCGCACCACCGTGTTCGGTGACACCGTTTTGAGTCTTAGGCATGCGCACTGCCCGCGTAGTTTGTACCTAGGCCCCCACATTTACGCCGGTTGTAAAGAAGCATGCTGTGTGCGCGCGCTGACACGCTTTAGTTGCGGTTCGGGAGAGCTCCCCTGCCACTGCTCGTGAGTACACCAATTCCTTCCGATTTAGAGCCGGACTTGGGTACTCTCCCGATAGTCCAGATTTATAAGCGAGGGTAAGAGGCCCTTGAGGATACCCATTGGGATTGACTTTAGAGTTAATCAATTGGTCGAGGAGAAAGACCCTCGAGGGTGTCGGACATCCTTGTGATCGGTTTTTGAGTGATCAATTGGCCGAGGGAGAAAGACCCTCGGAAATGTCCGGGATTGGTTTGAGAGCCAATCATTAGGCGGAAGTAGGAGACTTCTCGAGGATTCCGGATTTGCCTTGTGAGCTCGTTGAGCTAAGATCCGTGTTGATATTTGTGGCATGTGTACTAGGTTGCTAGATGATTGATTGCATCGTATCGCACTCCCGTCGGGGAGATTCTTACCGAGTATGTTTATACTCACCCCATCGTGGTTTCTTCCACGTGTAACTTGGGACAACACCGAGGCGGCTAGCGGAGGGAGCTGGGAATCATGGATCTTGACACTCTGTCGTGTCTTTTTACTGCTTTTTGATTTCAGCATGTAGTTGGACTTGGGTCCGTCGGAAAACTATGATTTGAACTATTTTATGTTTTAAGGAAAGTATTGATCGATCCATCGTTTTTAATTTGAATGGTTCGTTTTCGCTTAATGAATGTTTACTTTGTTTTTAATGTTTTCCACTCTTATATTTGAAAAGTTTTACAAACCGACCCCAGTGGGTCCTTTTATGCTTTTCACTTGCATGTTTGAGTAAAGATCTAGGTTTAGCACCGTTTTGTGTCGGGTCTTTACAGCTTGGTATCGAGCACGAGTCATAGATTCTCAGAGACTAACCTTTTTTGTAGGTTGTGTTCCCATGATCTCCAAAGACTCCAAGGCCGCGGAGTTTGTCTAAGTTCAATAAGCTAAGGGTTTTGTTTATGATACTATATGCAGTACACATGTGTTATCTTTGTTGGCGAGAGAAAGTCCGAGCGTGGACTAACCCGTTGTGGTTTCCGTGTAGATCGCCCGAGATGCGGTTACACGTAGTGGAGCAGTCCGTCTGGAATCGCAAATAGAGATGCCGCAGAGCCAGCAGCCAGAGTATATCAAAGCTCGTAGGCCGCTCGTGGCACCAGAGGCTAACTTGCCCAGAGAGGGGTGGAGGCTGCTATGCCTCAAGGTACAGCTCCAGGAGGAGATATTTCGCTATGAGAGACATAATGATGGGCCTAATGGCCGAGCAGAGCTGAAACTCAGCGCAGCTAGCGGCAGAGAGAGAGGAGTCTAGGCATGATAGCCCAGATTGACACAGCTCATGCGGCAGAGCACCCCAAAGAGCCTCAGTAGCCCTGTAGCTCAACCGAGGGGCAGTGGTCATCAGGACCACGGACTCACTTGATAGTGCAGAGGGAGCCGTTGAGTTTGGCAAGTGGTTGAAAGATTTCACCAAGTGGAAGCCAAGGGAATTTGATGCTTGAGAGAACCCACTTGTGGCGGTCCGGTGGTTGGCAAGAATGGAGTACATCTTTAGAGTTATGGGATGCCCAGATGTACAGAGGCCGAGATGTGCGGCCCATGTTTCTCTCGACACGGTGAGTGGTGGTGGGAGTCCACAGATAGAGCTAGACCAGGTGGGTCTTCTCCACCCACTGGGAGTTCTTTAGAACGAAGTTCAGAGCTAAGTATGTTAATGACGAGGCTCAGCAGAGATGGCAGAGGCCTTCTCAAATCAAACAGGATCGAGATAGTATTTGCGCCTATGAAAAGAAGTTCTCGAGTATAGCTATTTCGCACGGAGCTCATTGCCACCGAGGAGCTCAAGATTAAGAAGTTCATTTGTGGGTCGAGGAAGGAGGTTGCTCGGGATGTTCGAGCACTCGCTCCCGAGAGTTATGATCGAGCAAGAGAGTTGGCCATGATTTATAACCCGAAGTATCCGCCATGCAGGATTCTCATTGCGCCACTTCGGTCCATTCTTTCGCCAGCAAAGATTCCGGCGTAAGAGGAAGTCTGGGACTTCTAGTGGTTTCCTCAACTGGTCGGCCAGACTCGCCGGCAGGCGACCCAGATGGTCGAGATCGGCGCCGACCTCGGTGGTAGAGCCCAGATTGCCCAGCAGGCGGGGCGCAGTGCACACTCATTGCAACAAGTGCGCGAAAGGCACATTATGGTCTGTGTGGAGCATCGCCCCGTGCTTGCTCTGAGATGTGGCAAGGAAGGGCACTTGGCCGATTCTGCACTCGAGGATTTAGTAGTAGCGGGACCGCCCAACAAGAGGGGCGGGTGTTTGCCACTACTCGCCGGGAGGCGGAGCGCATCGATGATGCATTGTGGTGTACGCCGCTTGTCTTACAAAGACTATGCATTTGTATTGTTTGATTCGGGTTCGACCCATTCCTTTGTTTTCGATGCATTCGTTAGACAAGCTTGTGTGGAGCTCGAACCTCTAGGGTTTGAGTGTGTGTTGCCACTCCTTCGGGTGTGAGTATGTTAGCTAGCGAAGAGAGTTAAGCATGGCGGATAGAGATATCTCGATGAGATTTTAGAGGCTACCCTCATAGTGCTTTGTCTATGAGCGGTTTCGATGTGATCCTTGGCATGGATTGGTTGGCAGAGAACCATGCATTGATAGACCGCCGTCGGAAAGAAGTGGTGTTTAAAGCGCCTCGTAAGCCGAGCTTCAAGTTTCGCGGTGTCGGTGAACTTGCCCGCCATTGATCTCAAGAAATGAAAGCCCATAGATTGTTGGATCGAGGAGCTTGGGGCTTCTTGGCAAAGCCGTCGGGAGATAGTAGTATCGCGTTGATCGCTGACATGGTCCCGTGGTGCAAGAGTTTGCGGATGTTTTCCCGAAGAGTTGTCGGGTTTACCCAGGCGGGAGTTAGACTTCACCATTGAGTGGAGCCGGGGACTCTCCCCATTTCTAAAGCCCCGTGATCGTATGGCGCCCGGTGAGTTGAGAGAACTCAAAGTGCGATTTGCAAGAGATCTTTGGATCGAGGTTTCATCCGTCCGAGTGTGTCCCGTGGGGAGCACTCGCCCTGTTTGTTAAGAAAAAGGATGGATCCATGCGTTTGTGTATAGACTATAGAGAAAGTGAATAAAGTCACGGTGAAGAATAAGTATCCCCGCGCGTATAGATGATCCATTCGATCGCCTTCAGGAGCCTCAGTGTTTTCTAAGATTGACTTGAGGTCGTGGTACCATCGGTGAGGATTCGAGATGCAGATATCCCGAAGACCTCGTTCGGATCGAGGTATGGTCATTATGAGTTCGTGGTCATGTCTTTTGGACTCACAAATGCCCCGCAGAGCGTTTATGGACATGATGGACAGAGTGTTCAAGGCATTCTTGGATAACTTTGTCATCGTATTCATAGACGACATTTTGATTTATTCCAGACAAAGGAGGACCATGCTTCGCATTTGAGGCAAGTTTTGACACCATTACGTGAGAACCGCTTGTTCGCAAAGTTCTCTAAGTGTGAATTTTGGCTAGAGAGAGTAGCCTTCCTTGGACATATCGTGTCGTGAGATGGTATAGCGGTGGACCCCGCGAAGATAGAGGCGATTAGCTCATGGGCCGGCCGACGTCGGCCGCCGAGATACGCAGACTTTCTCGGGTCTGGCGAGTTATTACTGGCGTTTCGTGAAAGACTTTTCCGCTAAGGCAAAGACCCCTAACCCGTCGACAAAGAAGGGTGTTGACTTTGTTTGGGATGCTAGTTGTGAGGAAAGTTTTGCCCGGCTTAAGCTCGGCTTTGACGACAAAGACCGTGTTGGCGGCCGGAAAGGAACAGGAGGTTTCAGTAGTTTATAGTGATGCTTCCAAGTATGGTTTTAGGTGTGTGTTGATGCAGCATGGGAAGGTGATAGCTTATGCTTCCCGGCAGATTGAAGCCTTATGAGAAGAACTATCCAACTCATGATATGGAGTTGGCTGCAGCTTGTTTTTGCTCTAAAGATTTGGAGGCATTACTTGTATGGTGAGAGGATTGATTGTTCACGGACCACCAGAGCCTCAAATATTTCTTCACTCGAAGGAGTTGAACATGAAGCGAGAGGAGGTGGCTCGAGTTAGTAAAGGACTACGATCGTGAGATTTTGTATCATCCCGGAAAAGCCAATGTTGTGGCTGATGCCTGAGTAGAAAGACGTCGCATTCAGCAGCCTTTCTTTGAGCTCCAAGTTGAATTGCGGAAAGAGTTTGAGCGAACCGGTATTGCAATCTTGTTGGGAGAGGTTACCGCTGTGGTAGCCCAGCTATCGTTCGCCACCGTCGCTTAGCAGAGGATCATCGACAGTCAGCCGAGTGATCCCAAGTTGAGGAGATTGCTCGAGAGAGTTGAGGCTGATGGCGATTTCGACTTTGTTGTGGCACCAGACGGAGGCTTGAGGTACAGAGGTCGGTTGTGCGTCCCGGACGACGCGGAGATTCGAGCGAGTTTTCGCCGAAGCACATAGTTCCTCATTCACTTGGCACCCGTGAGGTACCAAGATGTACCAGATCTCAAGCGACGTTTTGGTGGATGGGCATGAGGCGGGATATATCCGAGTTTGTTAGCGGTGTGTCACACCGTCGGCAAGTGAAGGCTCTCGTGCGTAAGCTGCGGGTTTTTTGCATGACCATTAAGTGTTCCACAGTGGAAGTGGGACGAGATTTCGATGGATTATATCGCTGGGTTGCCGAGGACACCGAGAGGGTTTTCGCAGATCTGGGTAGTTGTGGACCGGCTGACCAAGAGTGCACACTTTATTCCCGGGAGGATTAGTTATACCGTGGAACAGTGGGCACAGTTATTCCTTGAGCAGATTGTGCGGTACCACGGGGTACCCGCAAAGATAGTGTCAGATCGGGATTCTCGGTTCACATCTCGCTCGGAGAGAGCTCTAGAAGGGTTTGGGAATCGAGTGCGGCTCTTCAAAGATCGCTTTCCACCCGCAAACCGATGGTCGACGGAGAGGGTGAATCGATTCTGGAAGATATGTTGAGAGCTGCGTTTTGGACTTCCCGTGAAGTTGGGACCAAGATCTGATTTGATGGAGTTCGCTTACAACAACAACGGCTATCAGCGACTATTCGAGATGGCCCCATTCGAGGCGTTGTATGGTAAGCGTTGCAGATCCCCGATGTTTTGGGAGGAGGTTGGTGATGCATGTGTTACGGGACCCGAGTTACTCAGATGACGAACGACGCAGTCTGAGAAGATAAGGGTGGCATGCCGACAAAGACAAAGTAGGCATAAAAGTTACGCCGATGTGAGGCGTAGAGATTTGGAATTTGAGGTGGGTCATCATGTTTTCTGAAGGTAGCACCTATGCGTGGGGTGTTAAGGTTTGAAAGCGAGGCAAGTTGAGCCCTGTGTTTGTAGGGCCTTTTGAGATCCTTGAGCGGATCGGAGCAGTGGCCTATCGGTTAGCTTTACCCCGTCCTTAGCGGCGGTGCATAATGTGTTCCACGTTTCGATCTTTGAGAAAGTACGTGGCAGACCCGTCGCATGTGCTAGAGCATGAGCCCTTAGAGTTGAGTAAAGATTTATCCTTCGAGGAGAAGCCCGTGCAGATTTTGGCTTATGAGTGCAAGGTATTGCGCAACCAGGAGATAAGTTTAGTAAAGGTTCTTTGGAGGCATCAGAGGGAAGAGGAAGCGACTTGGGAGCTAGAGGAGGAGATGAGGATGCATTACCCGGAGTTGTTCCAGTCTTAGGACTTTCGGGGACGAAAGTCTTCTAAGGGGGGAGTATTGTAACGGTATTGACTTTCCATCCCGGTTAATAACAAAATTAATTGGAAAATTAATTGAATCTTTTGGGATTTGAACCTGCCCTAAATGGTGAATTTGGAGTTTTAAGAAAAGAGTCTTAATTAAAAGAAAAAGAAAAGAAGGTTGCTCTAAAAGGACCCGCAAGAGAAAAGCCTTGGGAAGGGAATTTAGGTCTCCTAACCTATTTAAAAAATAAGGAAAAGAAGGAAAATCAAGAAAACCCCTAATTTTCCCCTCATAGCCGCATTCTCTCTCTCTCTCTCTCTCTCTCTCTCTCACCTAAATCGAGCCAAACTATAAAGACCCGACCCAAAAGGGGCTCTAAATGGGCCTTTACCCCAATGCATGTAGTGAAAATAAAAGACATTATGAAAAATACATTTGGATCCCAAGTAAAAAGCAGAAACATTCAACAACCAAAACATACATTTCTAAAAGCATACTGATCGAGAGATTTATTTAAACCATTAAAACAATCCACAAGTACAAATATGCTGGAATCCATAAACGTAAGAAAACATCCCGGGGCTCTGTGCCCGTCTACATGCATTCTGTGGGAAATAACAAAAGTCAAGAGTCATGATAAATAAAATAAAATAATCGAGAGATGACAAGCAGGATTCCATGATCACAGCTCCTCCTTCACCATCCTGTCTCCCGCCTTGATTACCTGTGGAAAACCACAGAATAAGGGTGAGTAACGAATTACCCAAAGAAGAATCCCCAACCGGGTACAATACGATATACATGATCATCTAGAAGAATGTATGCAAAGCTATGAGTACAAACACGAGAGCGGAGCACATAGCTAAGTCCACACTTGGACCTCGGATGCCATCTCGTGGTCTTAGTCCGGAAATACCACAACACACTATACGCACTATACGGGAACAAGTCCCGGCCACTGCTCTCATCGTCGATCACGAAAGGTGCATGGCTCAAGATCCCGAGGAGCTCTCCGCCGGCGCTGTAATGAGCGTAAGCGCGCACCGCATGCTACCGCAAACTCTGGGTGCCGGGTCTAGTGGCAAGCCGCCTGAGTTCACCACCATGCCTAACTAAATCTCCGGATCGGTGTCACCGACATAGGGGTGTGAGACACGGACACGTGAACTATGTCACTGTACTCACCGCACTTTGAGGCTAAGGAACCGGCCGTGGTAGGCTTACACCCAGAAGCGGTCCTTGCCCTAACAGTGGCAATCAAGGGCTACGGCCGAACACGCCGAGGACGTGCCGATCGCCGGGACGAGGCAATGCCAAGTCATCATCCCGACCGTTGGGGCATTTAACACCGCCACCCTCACCCAAGATTGCGGGGCCTACCGGTTGGGATAGCTAATCCCTCACGGGGTCCAAGGACGGAGAACTGTCTCGAACGTCCTTGCCATAGATGCAAGATACTTTATGCATCGGGCGGATGATTCTATCTACGTCAATTCTAAACCTTAACAATAATAACGATTCAATCAATGCGGTCCAATACGTGCTCATCGGATACAAAGAACCTAGCATGATACTACGAAGCAAGAACAGATATCGAACATGCTAGAATAGAACAACCTAGCATGGGCTAACATGAGAAACAATACAAGAGTTCATGCCAGTCAGAATTGTAACAGAGCACCTAGAGATAAACATGCTAGTAATCATACACAGCATACAAAACAACAATCACAAATATACCATGCAGGTCCACACAACCCCTGGTGAAGAAATCCTTACCTTGGCGGAAGACTTCTACACACAAATCCTAAGCTGCGGAACAATCCCGAGCTAGCGAGCGGGAACCTAGCAAACCAACAATAATCAGCATCTAAAATATCTAAACAACAATAGAACAACAAGCTCGGCTCGGGAACTCACGCGGCGCGACGACACGAGCTTGGGGTCTGCTGGCAAGCCGGGCACGGCAAGGACGCGCTACTGGCATTGCGCTACCTGACGGCACGGACGCGCGCTGCTGCGCGCTACCGCTGGCACGCAAGACGGCAGGAGCGAGGCGCGCGCGCGGCGAAGCGTCGGGCGGGCGCGCGGCGCCGGGCGCGAGCGCGGACACGGCGAGCGGCTTCGGCAGGACGACGCGCGCGCGGCGAACGTCGGGAGAAGGCGCGCGGGCGAACGTCGGGCGAAGGCGCGCGGCGCAGCGAGCGGCAAGCGGACACGGCGAGCGCGCGCGCGAGCGAGCGACGCGACGCGGCGAGGGCGCGCGCGATGGGCGACGCGCGGCGCGGCCGACGCGCTGGCGTGGCGGCGAGGACCTCTCGGCGTGGCGCGAGCGATCGGGCGATCTCAGGCTGGGCGAACGGCAAAGCCGGGCTGGGACAGATCTGGGCGCGGCGCGTCGTTTGGACGTCACGGCGACGCGGCGACGATAGGGGCGATTCGGCTGGGCGGCGAACAAGGCTGCTTGGGACAGAATCTGGCGCGGCGAAAGCGATCGGGGCGATCTGTCTTTCTTGGCTCGGCTACACTCTACCGGCCGCAATCAACACAACACACACAACACACCTCTTTTCACTTGGCCAAACGCACACCAAACGGATGAGAAGAAGAAGAAGAAGATCAATACCTACCCGGAATGATGATGATCGAACCCAAGGAGATGCAAGGATGAAGAATCGGCAAGGCTATGGAGATGGAGAGCTTGGGCGGCCAAGAGGTGTTTTGGAGAAGAAGATGGAATAACCTAATTCTATTTCATTTAACCAAATGCACCAAAACTCCAAAATCCAAGGTTAACTAAGATGTGATGCAGAAAGAGCAACAAGAGCACCTAATGGCTCAATTGGCACACATCTCTACAAACTTCCCAAGAGACCCGGGTTCAAACCCCGGCTGCAGCACAATTTCCTTTATTTTTACTTTTGCATCAAACCTTGCTCAACCAAACCTCAAACTCCTCCAAAAACCTACATAAACCATCCAATAATTTTAGTAGCTGGAAAAGACACAAACGACCATGACGGCCCGACCAAATTACCAAATTACCCCTAGGGCATACCTAGAAGACCGGGAAGAAAAACCTGGGTCGTTACAATATTCCCTCCTTTTTATGACTTTCGTCCTCGAAAGTCCTTAAAACATGTAAAAATGTACAGTGGTAATGCAACCTCATCTCGTCTTCCCGCTCCCAAGTGGCTTCCTCGAACCCCGATTCTTCCATCGAACCTTTACCAAACGAATCTCGCGATTACGCAACGCCTTGGTCTCAAAGGCAAGGATCCTCACCGGCTTCTCCTCAAGTTCAAATCCTCATTCAGTTTGCAAAGGCTCAAAGTCCACAATGTGCGACGGGTCCGGCACATACCGCCTCAACATCGATACATGAAAAACACTATGCACCGCCGATAGTGACGGAGGTAGGGCTAACCTGGGTAAGCAACTCGCCAATCCTCTCTAGGATCTCAAATGGACCAACAAAACGGGGACTCAACTTCCCACGCTTACCAAACCTCAAAACACCTCGATCGGAGCAACCTTAAAGAACACATGTTGACCAACCTCGAACTCCAAATCTCGACGCCGAACGTCGGCGTAATCTCTTTCTCGCTCTCGCCTGAGTCACAACATACGAGCTCTAATCTTCTCAGATCGCACCATTGGTCAAGCGCAGTAATTCGGGACCCAAAACTCGTCTATCACCAACCTCTTCCCGAGAACACGTGGGACCGGATAACGCTTACCATACAATGCCTCGAATGGAGCCATCTCAATCGCCGATGGTAACTATTGTTATAGGCAAACTCCATCAAGTATGAGCATCTTTGGTCCCAATCGCGGGAAATCCAACACACAAGCCCTCAACATATCCTCGAGAATCGATTCACTCTCTCATCGACCATCCGTCTCGAGGGTGAAAAGTCAGTCATCTTTGAAATCGCACTCTGTGCCCAAACCCTTCGGAGCGCTCTCGAAACGAGAAGTGAACCGCGAGTCACGATCGGACACAATCCTCACCGGTACACCATGATAACGGATGATCTCGCTCCAAAAGCAAGTGCGCCCACTGCTCCACGGTATAAGTGTCTCGTCCGGGAATGAAGTGTGCGCTTGGTCAAACGGTCGACTATCACCCAAATCGAGAGAACTTCCTGAGTCCTTGGCAAACCGGATATAAAGTCCATAGAGATCTCCTCCCATTTCCACTGGGGTACACTCGGTGGTCGCGCAACAAACGGTGGCCTCTGCTGGGTGCCTTCACTTGTCGACAAGTGAGACACCGGTGACAAACTCGCCACATCTCTCTTCATCCCCATCCACCGTAAAGTCTCGCTAAGGTCTCGATACATCTTGGTACCCCTGGTGCCAAGCAAAAAGGGGAACAGTGGGCCTCGAGAGCAACTCGGCTCATGAAACTCCGCAATGTCCGGAACACACAACCGGCCTCTATAAGTCAACCCCACGTCTCGTGAATACACAAAGTCAAAGTCACCGTCAAGATCGACTCTGTCAACCAATCTCTTAAGTGCGGGTCACCCAACCGGCTGTCATCTATAATCCGCCGAATCGACGTACGAAGCACCAATCGAGCTACTGGCGGTAACCTCTCCCAACAACATCGCAACCTCGGCCCGCTCGAACTCTCTCTCGCAAACTGGCTGAACTCAACAACGCCGCAGAGTGCGACGTCTTTTCGCTCAAAGCATCGGCCACTACATTGGCTTTACCGGATGGTACAAAATCTCGCAGATCATAATCCTTTACCAACTCTAACCATCTCTCTCGCCTCATATTCAACTCCTTTCGAGTAAACAGATACTTGAGGCTCGTGATCGGTAAACATCCGAATCCGCTCACCATACAGGTAATGCCTCCAAATCTTGAAGGCAAACACCACTGCGCGCCAACTTCATATCATGAGTCGGGTAGTTTCGCTCATACGGCTTGGTGTGGCCAGGAAGCATAGGCTATGACCTTCCCGTCTTTGCATCAACACACAACCTAATCCAAACTTGGAAGCATCATCAGAGACCACGAAACCACCTGTCCCCTCCGGATCGCCAACATAGTCTTTGAAGTCAAACTACGCTTGAGCCTCGCAAAGCTCTCATCACACTGGCTTTGTCCCAAACAAACTCGACACCTTTCCTCGCGGACGAGTGAGGGGCGAGAGGCTAAAGCGTAAAAGTCCTTGACGAACCGACGGTAGTAACTCGCCAAACCAGAGTAAAGTCGCGAATCTCAAGAATCTTGAAGTCGGCTTGGCCCATGAACTCACGGCCTCAATCTTCGCGGGGTCCCGGCTATACCATCTCTCGAAACTACGTGGCCTAGGAAGGCCACCGCTCCAACCAGAATCACATTTGGAAAACTTCGCATAAAGCTGGTTTTCCTCAAAGCCGCCAATACTCGCCTCAAATGCTCTGCATGGTCTTCTTTAGACCTCGAATAAAATCGAATATCGCCAATGAACACAATGACGAAGTTGTCCAAAAATGATTTTAACACCCTATCCATCATGTCCATGAACGCGGTGGGGCATTGGTCAATCCAAACGACATGACCACAAACTCATAGTGACCATATCCGACGAAAGTCGTCTTAGGAATGTCGGCATCCCCGATCCGCAGAATCGATGGTAACCGGATCTCTCGATCTATCTTGAGAACATGAAGCTCCTCGAAGCCGATCGAACAAATCATCGATACGGGCAACGGGTACTTATTCTTCATCGCCACCTTATTAAGCTCGCGGTAATCAATACATAAGCGCATAGAACCATCCTTCTTTTTCACAAACAGAATCGTGCTCCCACGGGGACACACTTGGACGGATGAACCCTCGGTCTAACATCTCCCGCAGAATCGAATCTTCGCCTTTAACTCACTGGCGCCATGCGACACGGAGCCTTCGAGATAGGGAGGGTCCCCTGGCTCGAGCTCAATAATGAAGTCAACTCTCTCTTTGGGGCAACCCCAGAAACTCCTCAGAAACACATCCGCGAACTCTCGCACGACCGGCACTGATCACAGCAAACGAGGGGCGGCTCTTCCTGCACAACTTGGCTAGATAGCCCCAAGCTCCATGAGCTAGCAAACGACGAGCTTTCATACCGACACCATCGGCGGGCAAACTCCCCCGGACTCCACGAAACTTAAAGCTGGCCGACACTGGCGGCCCGAACACTACTTCTTTCCGGTGGCGGTCAATCAACGCGTGGTTAGCAAACTAACCACTCCATACCAAGAATCACATCAAAACCGCTCATAGGCGTAACTATGAGCGTAGCCACAAGCAACTCTCCGGATATCTCGATCCGGCCATCCTTAATCTTATCTCTAGCCAACATATTAATTCCCGAAGGAGTTGCAACAGATAACTCGAAACCTAGAGGCTCTAGTCTTAACTTAGCTTGCTCAAAGAAACAACACATGAGATACAAATGAATGCGTGGAAACAGAATCAAACAAGACAAATGCGCAGTTGATCTAAAACAAGAAGCGCACTCGCCACGGCGCATCCGTGACGCTCGGCCTCCCGACGGGTCGTAGCAAACACTCGACCCTGCTGCTGCGCTGGCTGAGCTGCCATAGCTGGCTGATCACAAAAACGGGCCATGTGTAACGGCCCAGGTTTTCATCCCGGTCTTCGAGGTATGCCCTGGGGGTATTTTGGTAATTTGGTCGGGCCGTCAGGGCCGTTTATGTCTTTTTCCAGTTGCTAAAATTATTGGATGGTATTATGTAAGTTTTTGAGGCTTTGTGGATGGGTTTGAGCATGGATAGATGCAAAAGTAAAAATATAGGAAATTTATGTTGCAGCTTGGGATTCGAACCCGGTCTCCGGAAAGCTCGTGAGGAGGCGTGCAGTTGAGCTATGGAGAGCTCTTGTTACTCTTTCCGCGCCATATCTTAGTTACCCTTGGATCTTTGGAGTTTTGTGCATTTGGTTAAATGAAAAGAAATTAGGTTTTGTGTTTTCTCCCCAAAACTCCATGGCCGCCCAACCCTCTTCTCTCCCAAGCCCCTTGCCGTGATTTTCTTCCCTTGCAGCCCCGAGCGCTGCTCCGCCACCTAAGCGACCCACCGAGCAGCCCGGTCGAGCAGCCCAGCCAGATCGCACCAAAGCAGCCCCAGCGCGCCAAAGAAGCAGCCGCCCAGACGCCAGCGCGCCAAAGCAGACGCAGCCCCAGCGCCGTGCCGTCGCAGCCGCCAGCAGAGGCGTCGCAAAGACCCGATCCCGCGCGGCCCATCGCGCGCGCAGCCGCCAGATCGCACTGCGTCGCGCGCGCGCGCCAGCGCCTCGCCATCGCCGGCCGAGCTCGCGCCCGCATCGCAGCCCAGCGCCCGTCGCGCGCGCGCGCGCGCGCGCTTCTCTCGCGCGCGCGCCGCGCCGCGTGCGTGCCGCCCTCAGCCTGCTCGCGCTTAGCGCGCCATCCGCGCCCAGCGCTGTCGTCTGCGCGCTGGGCAGCAGCGCCGATGTGCGCCCATTTGCCGCCCATCAGCGCCAGTGTGCGCCCATTTGCCGCCCATCAGCGCCCATCCGCGCCAAAGAAGCAATTTCACCACCGTGCCGCTCGCCCGTCCGCGTGTCACCGATCGCGTGAGTTGCTCCTTGAGCCGAGCCCTATTTATTTTATTATATTTAAGCCTTTAGAGTGTGATTATCATTGTTTTTGTTAGGTTCTCGTAGCTAGCTCGGGTTCGATCGCACTTAGGATTTTGTGTGTAGTTGCCTCCCGGCGTGTAAGGATTTCTTACAGGAGTTGTGTGGACCTCGCGATGTTCTATGTGATTGTTGTTTGTATGTTTGTTTGTGATTATCAGCATGTATAGTTTAGGTGCTCTGCTCTGAATTCTCGACTAGCATGACTTCGTATGTTGTTCTCTCATGTTAGCCCATGCTAGGTTGTTCCGTTCTAGCATGCTCATATCTGTTCTTGCTTCAGAGTACCATGCTAGGTTCGTTGTATCATGGAGCACGTTTTGGATTGTATTGGATTGTATGTTATTGATATGATAGGTTAAAGTGTAGGTAGGTAGCATCATCCGGGCCCGATGCATAAAGTATCTTGCATCCATGGCGGGGACGCCGAGACAATTCTCCGCCCCCGACCCCGTAAGGGTTTAGCTAACCCGACCGGTAGGCCCTGCAATCTTGGGTGAGGGTGGCAGACTGTTAAATGCCCCAACGGTCGGGATGATGACTTGGCATTGCCTCGTCCCCGACAGTCGGCACGTCCTCAGCGTGTTCGGCCGTAGCCCTTGATTGCCACCTGTTAGGGCAAGGACCGCTTCCTGGTGTAAGCCTACCACGACCGGTTCCTTAGCCTCAGGTGCGGTGGTTCAGGCCGACATAGTTCACGTGTCCAGGTCTCACACCCCTATGTCAGTGACACCGATCCAGAGATTTAGTTAGGCGTGGTGACTGGACATGGGCAGCTTGCCACTAGACCCGGCACCCCCCATAGTCTGCAGTAGCACGCGGTGCATGCTTACGCTCATTACAGCGCCGACCGGAGAGCTCCTCGGGATCTTGAGCTAGTGTACCTTTCGTGACGATGTGAGACAGGTGAGGCCGAGACTTGGTTCTCGTATAGGGCGTATTGTGTGGTGTGGATTATTCCGGACTAAGACCCTGAGTTGGCATCCGAGGTCCAAGTGTGGACTTAAGCTATGTGCTCTATTATGTGTTTATGTTCACAGCTTGCATACACTCATCTAGATGACCATGTGCATCGTATTGTACCCCGGTCGGGGATTCTTACTGAGTAATTCGTTACTCACCCTTACTTATCTTTCAGGTAACCATGGCGCGAGGCAGGATGGTCAAGGAGGAGCTATGATCATGGGAACGCGTCTTGTGCCTCTCGACTTTTTATTTCTATGACTCTTGTCTTTCATTTTCCCTGAATGCATGTAGACGCACGGAGCCCTAGGATGTTTTCTCGAATGATTTTGTGGATTCCCGCTTTATTGAATTTGAGGATGTTTCAAATGTTTTAATAAATCTCTCGATCAGAGTGTACGTTTTGGAAATGTATTTGCCTTGAAAACAGTTTCAAACAAACTATATTGATTCTCGATTGAACCTTGATTGTTTTGTTTTAATTGGGAATCTAAAAACTTATTTGCATATTATCCTTTCCTTTGAATGTATGCATTGGGGTAAAGGCCTATTTAGAGCCCCTTTTGGGTCGGGTCTTTACAGTTGGTATCAGAGCTCAGAGTCATAGACTTTGTAGACTGACCTTTTGTTGTAGGTCGTCTTTCCCATGATCACCAGACTGGACAGTCAATGTGCACGCCTAAATTTCTGTTTTAGAAAAGGGTTAAGAATTTACAATACCTTTCATCTAGTGTATGCCTTGTGTAGTGTTGTGGAGCGGAGACGAAAGGTGTTCTCGACTCGTTGTTGGTTTGGGCTTAGTGAGCCATCATGCCAACTTTTCGCAGAGTAAGAGCAGTTTGTTTAGCGCCTTGTTGAGGTATCCAGATAGATCCGGATGCCCCGGAACATCGTTAGAGGGAGGCGAGCTTAGACTCCCGCTGGCCATTTGTGGCCCATTCTTGTCGCTTTTCCCTAGTGAGAGGGTGGTGGTGCTTCGTGCAGATCGCCAAGATGTTGATCGCACCTGCAGGAGCAGTGGCGCTTGGCATGTCCGACCGAGGAGTTGGACAGATCGTGTTGATGTTGAGGCCGCGTCCTGTGGTTGTTAGGCCCGCATGCCGATTTGGCCCCGGCAGCTTGAGTTGCCTAGAGGAGGGGGTAGAGGCTAGCAGCGCCTCTGCAGTGAGACTCCTTGAGCAGAGTGTGCTCCAACCATGAGAGATTTGATGGCGTGTCTTTAGCTATCGAGAGCGGAGACCCAGCGCGATTTTGTAGCGCAGAGTGAGGAGTCCCGGCACAGATAGCCCAAATTGATGTGAGTTTGTTTCAAAGCATTTTTTCCCCAAGAGCTCTTGTAGCCCCGGAGGTTCCCGGGAGGGCATGATCAGCAGAGTTTATTCAGATGAGTTTGTTGGCGTTGTTGGAGACGCCCTGTGTTGGCAAATGGATGCTCAGAGAGCTCGATGTTTTAGTAAGTCCCACCGATAGTAGTAAAGTAGTTGGCCAGGTTTGAGTTTAGCATCCGTGTGTGGGATGCCCATTGCTCAAAGGCCGAGGTGTGCCGCTGCCTCGTGCCGTTTGGTTCATCGATGGTGGTGGAAATCCCTTGTGAGAGGTGGTCTAGCAGAGTCTCCACCATCGCCCGATTGTTTGGCAAGTTGCCGTGTTAGTGGCTTGAGGCGGATGAAGGGTCATCTTTGCCCCCTTGCGAGCCTGTTGTTGTTGTTTAATGGCCCCGCCTCGGATGTTGATTTGGTAGTAGTAGCACTTGAGGTGCATTGGTTGGTGTGCCACTTTGGCACTAAGTCCTGGTTCAGCTTGAGTTTGGCTTGGCATAGCAGATGGTTCTATGCCGTCCGGAGTTCAAAGACACTTCTTTAGCCATTGGATCCATTTATGGAAAATGCACTTGTTTAGGTCGTGCAAGAGGGCTAGTTCAGTGGTAGTTGAAGGACCACAAGTGAAAGGATGTTCGAGAGGAGCTGGAGCCTCTTCCCAGTGTTACTGGGGGTCGAGTAAGTCAGCAGGTTGGCGGCTGGCAAGTGTTAGTGCGTGTGAGTCTCACGCTAGTGCTAAGGCCAAGAGATCTTTGTGGTTGGTAGTGCGGTCCACTACCTTCGGGTGCCTAAACCTGAGTTGAGTGAGCATTGTAGATGCGAGTTCGGTCCAGCAGGGGAACCATGAGTTGGATGCCCGTGAGATGAGTTGGATGCTCTCGAGATGAGTTGGATGCTTATGAGGCGAGTTGGATGCTTTTGAGGCAAGATGAGCAGATACCTTGCGAGAGGTTTTGGATGCCTTAGGGGTAAGCACCCTTGGTAGAGGCTTGGTACAAAGTAAGTTTGGTTTGGCATGATTATGCTTTGGTAGAGCAAGGTTGCCTCAGCTTCGAGTATCGTGTAGAGATGGAACTTTTGGTGTTCCTTGGATTGTTTGTATCGCTGCCAGGAGTTATCGTTGCTTTGTGGAAAAGCGCTTGTTAGTCTTGGATCTCTAAAGGAAGGTTGGGAGTTGTGCACACAAGTGTGTTTTGTGTGGTTCGTTCCGTGGCGAGAGTTTCAGATCCATGTAGGGTTTGCTTTGGAGATCTCGTGCTCAGTTCCTTGAGAAGTTGGACTCCAGGTGGTTGTTGTAAGGCTTTGGTTGAGGTGGTAAGGATACCGTGCTCGTGGTATCAAGTTGTTGCTTAGGCAAGATTTGTTAAGTTAGGCCTAAGCTTGGTTGGCGGATCTTCTTGTTGATCGTTGGTTGGAGTTTAGTTGGAAACCGAACAAGAGCGGTGGTAGCTAAGCCGCGTGGTTTCTGATCGTCATGGCTAAGAGAGTTGTTCGGATCCTTCCTTGGGTAGAAGTTATGTTGTGGCCGATGTTTTGAGTAGGAGGATGACGCATTCTGTAGCGTTTCGAGTCCTCTAGGTTCCCAAGGAGTTGGAGTTGGCAAAGCATGGTTGGGATGCCGGAAACCGGAGTTGTTTGTTCAGCGCTTGTCCTGTTAGATCGTATGTCGGCAGCAGGTGTGTCGAGGGTTTTTCGAAGAACCCTAGGTTGTGGAGAGCCTCTCCAGAGCTCAGTCAGGCCCAGCTAATGAGTTTCAGTTGGCTAGCTGGAGGCGTGTAGTTTGTAGCCTCGGTGGAGTTGCTAGCAGTCTTGGTAGACTAGCAAGCTAGTGTTTGTTTGGAGTAAAGTCCGGAGTGGTTTCGGTGTGGTGGCAAGTTGATGCTTGGTGTTGACCAAGGTGTGGAATGGAGTTGTTAGAGTTTAGTTTTGCTCGTGGGGGCGAGTGGTTTGTACCATGTTGGTTGTTTTTCATGTTTCCAGGATGTTGAGTTGCCCCGTTTGGCATTTGGAGGTTCAGTCTGAGATGGACCCTTGTTACGCCCCGTGAGATTAGATGTTGTTGCTCTGGTGGGGCAAGACAGTGAGAGTATGTGGAGTTCTCTGTCCGTTGGTTGTCTGCTTGTAAGAGCCGTTTCCTTCGGGGAGTTGTCAGGTTACTCCCTTGGTCTTGAAGTTAATGGTGGAAGCGCTAGCTTGAAGGAAAAGTTTGTTGGCTGCTTGGAAGTAGTCGTTTGTCCAGTTAAGCGGATTCTTGGATGGTGTTCTAGAGGCTGCAGTAAAGGTTGTTCTGCCTCTTGTGAGTGTTTGGCCAAGATTTGGTTCGTTTGTTGTTTCGAGAGCTAGTTCGGTTCTAGCTGGAGGGCGTTGCCCTGAGGCCTTGTTCCTAGTCAGTAAGTTTTGGGAGTTGACCCCTCCCTCAGCAGTTGAGCAAGTGCTGTTTGTTTCGGTTTGGTGGTCTGATTGGTTGAGTTTTCTCTTGGGTGTTGCTTCCAAGAGAGTTGGTTGCTGTTGCCTTGGGTTGAGCAAGTCAGCGAGCGTGTGTGGAGTTCACGCCTTCCGAGTTTGCTTGCTGGGAAGTCGCTTCCCGTTTGGCAGTGAGTCGCCTTAGCTCCCGAGTTGTGTAGTCGATCGAGTAGCGCAATGGTCAGCCCAATGAGAGGGTCCTCGCTTTGTGTTGTTAGCAAGCAAGAGTTGTTTGTTCCCGCAAGGGCGGAGGCCACCAAGAAGAGTTGAGTTGTTCGGCAAGTTGTTGGTTCTTTGGGGATTGAAGATTTCCTTTCCCTCTAGCCTCTGTGGTGGTTGAGTTGCTCATTGGATGCCAGCCTCGAGTGATAGCTTGCGAGGTAGTCTTGCGGATTCGTGTGGCCCAGGATCCGTAAGCTTTGAGGTTGTCGTTATCCGTTTTCCTTGTGAGGTTTTGGGAGTGGAGCTTCTGGTTGGAAGATGAGTTAGGCTTAGGCTTAAAGGGAAGTCCTTTGAGTAGCCAGTTGAATTTTAAGAGTTGAGTAGTAGCTTGAGGCAGCGTTGCTCGTTATAAGTTTGGGTTGAGTTCTCCTGAGCAAGCCCTTCTCGGGCTTTGTTCCTAGTTGTTGTGAGTTCCCAGTTGGCGTTAGTAGAGCCGCGTTTGAGTGAGTTGGCACAGAGGTGCCGTGGCATTGGTTGGTGTCGTTGAGCTGTTTTCCTCAAGGTGTTGTGTCGCAGATAGTCTGCGTGATGGTTTAGTCCTTGCTTCCCGAGTTTTCCTTGAGAGGAATGTTGATGTTCCTTGCTCGGCGATTTTCTCCTTAAGATGGTTGCTTAAGTGTTGTGGTCGTGTTCTAGTTGGAGAAGTTTGTCTTTTTGGATCGATCGCGATTGGTGGTTCGTTTGTATCTCGTTAAAGGTGTAGTCAAGGTTTGAGGTTTGTTGGTCTTTTGTGAAGTAAGAGTAGGCCGTTTAGTTTTGGAATCTGGAAGGGATTGATTGTTTGGCCGCTTTGTTGTAGGGTTGAGTTTGTTTGTTGACATTTGTGGCAGTGTTTTTTTTTTTTTTATATGTATCGATGTTGGGGCAAAGCATGTGCGGACCCATTGTTCATTGTGGACTTTGAGCCTTTGCGGTGATTGAGGTTTGAACTTCAAGGGGAAGCTCGTGAGTATTCTGGTCTTTGAGACGTAGACGTTGCATAATCGTGGATCCGTTTGGTGAAAGTTCGGTGGAGGAGTCGAGTTCAGAGGAGGCCGCTTGTGAGCGCGAAGACGGGATGAGATTGCGATATCTGTCGTGGTTGTTTTAGTCTTAAGGACTTTCGAGGACGAAAGTCATAAAAAGGAGGGAATATTGTAACGGCCTGAGTTTTCATCCCGGTCTTCGAGGTATGCCCTAGGGGTATTTTGGTAATTTGGTCGGGCCGTCAGGGCCGTTTATGTCTTTTTCCAGTTGCTAAAATTATTGGATGGTATTATGTAAGTTTTTGAGGCTTTGTGGATGGGTTTGAGCATGGATAGATGCAAAAGTAAAAATATAGGAAATTTATGTTGCAGTTGGGATTCGAACCCGGGTCTCCGGAAAGCTCGTGAGGAGGCGTGCGGTTGAGCTATGGAGAGCTCTTGTTACTCTTTCGCGTCATATCTTAGTTACCCTTGGATCTTTGGAGTTTTGTGCATTTGGTTAAATGAAAAGAAATTAGGTTTTGTGTTTTCTCCCCCAAAACTCCATGGCCGCCCAACCCTCTTCTCTCCCAAGCCCCTTGCCGTGATTTTCTTCCCTTGCAGCCCCGAGCGCCGTTCCGGCCAGCCAAGCGACCCAGCCGAGCAGCCCGGTCGAGCATTTCCCACCAGATCGCACCAAAGCATTTCAGCGCCCAAAGCAGTCGCCCAGACGCCAGCGCCAAAGAGACGCAGCCAGCGCCAAAGCCGCCGCAGCCGCCAGCAGAGGCGTCGCAAGACCAGTCCGCGCGCCCATCGCGCGCGCGCAGCCGCATCGCATCGCACCGCGCGCGCGCGCGCCGCGCCCGCCATCGCCAGCCGAAGCCGCGCTCGCGCATCGCAGCCCGAGCGCCCGTCGCCCGCGCTCTCGCGCGCGCGCTCTGCGTCTGCTCGCGCGTGCCCCGCCGCGCGTGTTGCCCTCAGCCAAGCTCGCGCTTAGCGCGCCATCGCGCGCCAGCGCTGTCGTCTGCGCGCGCAGCAGCGCCAGTGCGCGCCATTTGCCGCCCATCAGCGCCCGGTGTGCGCCCATTTGCCGCCCATCGCGCCATCCGCGCGCAAAGAAGCAGCCCCACCGTCTCGCCCGCCCGTCCGCGTGTCACCACGATCGCGTGAGTTGCTCCCGAGCCGAGCCCTATTTATTTTATTATATTTAAGCCTTTAGAGTGTGATTATCATTGTTTTTGTTAGGTTCTCGGTAGCTAGCTCGGGTTCGATCGCAGCTTAGGATTTTGTGTGTAGTTGCCTCCCAGCCAGGTAAGGATTTCTTACCGGAGTTGTGTGGACCCTGCGATGTTCTATGTGATTGTTGTTTGTATGTTTGTTTGTGATTATCAGCATGTATAGTTTAGGTGCTCTGTTCTGAATTCCTGACTAGCATGACTTCGTATGTTGTTCTCTCATGTTAGCCCATGCTAGGTTGTTCCGTTCTAGCATGCTCATATCTGTTCTTGCTTCGTAGTACCATGCTAGGTTCGTTGTATCTGTTGAGCACGTTTTGGATTGTATTGGATTGTATGTTATTGATATGATAGGTTAAAGTGTAGGTAGGTAGCATCATCCGGGCCCGATGCATAAAGTATCTTGCATCCATGGCAGGGACGTCGAGACAGTTCTCCGTCCCTCGACCTCGTAAGGGTTTAGCTAACCCGACCGGTAGGCCCCGCAATCTTGGGTGAGGTGGCGGATCGTTAAATGCCCCAACGGTCGGGATGATGACTTGGCATTGCCTCGCCCTCGACAAAGCGGGCACGTCCTCGGCGTGTTCGGCCGTAGCCCTTGATTGCCACTGTTAGGGCAAGGACCGCTTCTCTGGTGTAAGCCTACCACGACCGGTTCCTTAGCCTCGGTGCGGTGGTTCAGCCGACATAGTTCACGTGTCCAGTCTCACACCCTATGTCGGTGACACCGATCCAGAGATTTAGTTAGGCGTGGTGATCGGACATGGGCAGCTTGCCACTAGACCCGCACACCCCATAGTTCTGCAGCAGAGCACGCGGTGCATGCTTACGCTCATTACAACACGACCGGAGAGCTCCTCGGGATCTTGAGCTAGTGTACCTTTCGTATCGACAAAGAGACAGCCGAGGCCGAGACTTGGTTCTCGATAGGGCGTATTGTGTGGTGTGGATTATTCGGACTAAGACCCCGAGTTGGCATCCGAGGTCCAAGTGTGGACTTAAGCTATGTGCTCTATTATGTGTTTATGTTCACAAACTTGCATACACTCATCTAGATGACCATGTGCATCGTATTGACAAATTTCTGGTCGGGATTCTTACTTGAGTAATTCGTTACTCACCCTTACTTATCTTTCAGTAACCATGGCGCGAGGCAGATGGTGAAGGAGGAGCTATGATCATGGGAACGCGTCTCATCGTCTCCGACTTTTTATTTCTATGACTCTTGTCTTTCATTTTCCCTGAATGCATGTAGCCGGGCACGAGCCCTAGGATGTTTTCTGAATGATTTTGTGGATTCCCGCTTTATTGAATTTGAGGATGTTTCAAATGTTTTAATAAATCTCTGATCAGAGTGTACGTTTTGGAAATGTATTTGCCTTGAAACAGGTTTCAGCAAACTATATTGATTCTGATTGAACCTTGATTGTTTTGTTTTAATTGGGAATCTAAAAACTTATTTGCATATTATCCTTTCCTTTGAATGTATGCATTGGGGTAAAGGCCTATTTAGAGCCCCTTTTGGGTCGGGTCTTTACACCATGTGACCCTCTCTACCACAACGGAAGCACAATCTAGGTCCAGCCGACAAGCTCCGCGTGGACTTTCCCACAAGTAGCACAAGCGGAAATCGCTCGGGTCCTCCCCCGCTGTCAGTGGAAACGGACCGAGCTCTCACGATCTCTGCTTCTGAATCGCCCTTGGCGCGCGCTGGCGCCTCCTCGAAAAGTCAAACTTCCTCTTCGCCCCACAACTGCCGGGACAGACGCCGAACAGAGCGGCAACAACTCGCCAAGCAGATACTTCCCATTATAGATCGTGGCTAATCGACAGACCCTAGCATAAGTGTCGGGGCCCGAGCCTCGACATCCCGGGAAACACCACCGCTCAATCCAGATATGAACTTCCGAATCTTCACTGGGGTGGCAATCAATCGAGGAGCAAAATATCCATACTCACGAGAACTTGCGCTCATATTCCTCAATGGAATCGTAACCCGCTTGTGTTCGGAAGAGCTCCACCATCTTCTCTTGAGCCTCATCACCGATGAACTTTACCTTGAACTCGGCCTTGAAGAACTCCCAAGTAGCGGGTGGAGACCCACCTGGTCTCTCGCTCAAGGTGGACTCCCACCACCATCTCATTGTGCCTCCTAGTACATGAGCCGCACATCTCGGCCTCGAATATCGGGGCACACCATGATCGTGAAGGTGTACTCCAAATGGGCAATCCACTGGCCGCCGCTAACGCATCACCGGTGGCATCAAACTTCTCAAAGCTTCCACTTCACAAAATCCTTCACCACCTACCCAATTCCTCGGCACCCTCGCCATATCCGCCTCTGGGCTACTTGCTCTCGAGGAGCCTGGAGGTGCTCATCGAGCTCTCTTTGAACCAATCGAGTCACCGCTCGATCTGGGCTCGGGACTCTTCCCGCTGCTACGCCAACAAGGCTCAGGTCTCGCCTCTGGTCACTCAACATGTTGACCATAAAAGCCCTCATAGACTCGGCAAACTCGCGCTCAGGAGAGCGAGTCTCACGGCGCTCGATCGCCTCAACGCCGCGCCTAGGCGTAACAGAGGAGCCGCTGGTGGAATGCCATCGGTGTCGGCTTGGGACGACGTCCCTGCAGATGTCGATCCGATCCCGATACCTCGACCGCTCTCGAACCTCCTCTCCCGAAAGACGGTGATCGGCATGTCTGGCGATCTACATCCAAACCAACAACGAATCAAAACTCGCTGTCACCATTCCACAACACCAAACAAGGCATACACTAGATGATAGGTATTGTAAATTCTTAACCCTTTTTCTTTCTAAAACAATAAATCTAGGCGCACTGATGATCGTCTTGAGTGTCGATGATCATGGAAAACGACCTACAACAAAAGGTCAGTCTCACAGAAT
This sequence comes from Sicyos edulis, assembly GCA_036507275.1. NCBI lineage: Eukaryota > Viridiplantae > Streptophyta > Magnoliopsida > Cucurbitales > Cucurbitaceae > Sicyos > Sicyos edulis. The sequence goes on along the minus strand of CM071851.1, from coordinate 21,946,671 downwards.
CTATGACTCGAGCTCGATACCAATCTGTAAAGACCCGACCCAAAAAGGGGCTCTAAATGGGCCTTTACCCCAATGCATGTAGTGAAAATAAAAGACATTATGAAAAATACATTTTGATCCCAAGTAAAAACAGAAACATTCAACAACCAAAACATACATTTCTAAAAGCATACTGACGATCAGAGATTTATTTAAACCATTAAAACAATCCACAAGTACAAATATGCTGGAATCCATAAAACGTAAGAAAACATCCGGGGCTCTGTGCGTCTACATGCATTCGTGGGAAATAACAAAAGTCAAGAGTCATGATAAATAAAATAAAATAATCAGAGATGACAAGCAGGATTCCATGATCACAGCTCCTCCTTCACCATCCTGTCTCCCGCTTGATTACTGTGGAAAACCACGAGAATAAGGGTGAGTAACGAATTACCCAAGAAGAATCCCCAACCGGGTACAATACGATATACATGATCATCTAGAAGAATGTATGCAAAGCTATGAGTACAAACACAGAGCGGAGCACATAGCTAAGTCCACACTTGGACCTCGGATGCCATCTCGTGGTCTTAGTCCGGAAATACCACAACACACTATACGCACTATACGGAACAAGTCCCGGCCTCACTGCTTCTCATCGTCGTCACGAAAGGTGCATCGCTCAAGATCCCGAGGAGCTCTCGGTCGGGCGGCGCCGTAATGAGCGTAAGCGCGCACCGCATGCTACCGCAAACTCGGGGGTGCTGGGGTCCAGTGGCAAGCCGCCTGTGTTCGGCCACCATGCCTAACTAAATCTACGGATCGGTGTCACCGACATAGGGGTGTGAGACACGGACACGTGAACTATGTCACTGTACCACCGCACCGAGGCTAAGGAACCGGTCGTGGTAGGCTTACACCAGAAGCGGTCCTTGCCCTAACAGTGGCAATCAAGGGCTACGGCCGAACACGCCGAGGACGTGCCGATCGCCGGGACGAGGCAATGCCAAGTCATCATCCCGACCGTTGGGGCATTTAACGACCGCCACCCTCACCCAAGATTGCAGGGCCTACCGGTTGGGATAGCTAATCCCTCACGGGGTCCAAGGACGGAGAACTGTCTCGAACGTCCTTGCCATAGATGCAAGATACTTTATGCATCGGGCCCGGATGATTCTATCTACCTCAATTCTAAACCTTAACAATAATAACGATTCAATCAATGCGGTCCAATACGTGCTCATCGGATACAAAGAACCTAGCATGATACTACGAAGCAAGAACAGATATCGAACATGCTAGAATAGAACAACCTAGCATGGGCTAACATGAGAAACAATACAAGAGTTCATGCCACTGTCAGAATTGAACAGAGCACCTAGAGATAAACATGCTAGTAATCATACACAGCATACAAAACAACAATCACAAATATACCGCAGGTCCACACAACCCCGTAAGAAATCCTTACCTTGGCCTAAGACTTCTACACACAAATCCTAAGTCGCGGAACAATCCCGAGCTAGCGAGCGGGAACCTAGCAAACCAACAATAATCGCATCTAAAATATCTAAACAACAATAGAACAGCAAGCTCGGCTCGGGGAACTCACGCGCGCGACGACACGAGCTTGGGCTTGGGGGGCGGCAAGCCGGCACGGCAAGGACGCGCGCTGGCCGCGCTGCGCTGACGGCGACGGACGCTGCTGCCGGCGCGCGCTACCGGGCACGGTGACGGCAGGACGGCGCGCGCGGGCGCGAAGCGTCGGGCGAAGGCGCGCGGCGTGGGCGCGCGCGCGCGACACGGGCGAGCGGCTCGGCAGGAGGCGCGCGCTGGCGTAACGTCGGGGCGGCGGCGCGCGCGGCGAGCGATTCGGCAAGCGGACACGGCGAGGGCGTGCGATGGGCGACGCGACGCGGCGAGGGCGCGCGATGGGCGACGCGGGCGCGGCTGGACGCGCGGGCGCTGGCGAGGACCTCCTGGCGTGCGAGCGATCGGGCGATCTGTGCTGCTGGGCGAACGGCAAGGCTGCTGGGACAGATCTGGGCGTGCGAGCGATCGGCTGGACGTGCGACGACAGGGGCGATCTGTGCTGCTGGGCGAACGGCAAGGCTGCTGGGACAGATCTGGGCGTGCGAGCGATCGGGGCGATTCGCTTCTTGGCTCGGCTACACTACCGGGCTACAATCAACACAACACACACAACACACCTCTTTTCACTTGGCCAAACGCACACCAAACGGATGAGAAGAAGAAGAAGAAGATCAATACCTACCCGGAATGATGATGATCGAACCCAAGGAGATGCAAGGATGAAGAATCGGCAAGGCTATGGAGATGGAGAGCTTGGGCGGCCAAGAGGTGTTTTGGAGAAGAAGATGGAATAACCTAATTCTATTTCATTTAACCAAATGCACCAAAACTCCAAAATCCAAGGTTAACTAAGATGTGATGCAGAAAGAGCAACAAGAGCACCTAATGGCTCAATTGGCACACATCTCTACAAACTTCCCAAGAGAGACCGGTTCAAACCCCCATTTGCAAAGACAATTTCCTTTATTTTTACTTTTGCATCAAACCTTGCTCAACCAAACCTCAAACTCCTCCAAAAACCTACATAAACCATCCAATAATTTTAGTAGCTGGAAAAGACACAAACGACCATGACGGCCCGACAAAATTACCAAATTACCCCTAGGGCATACCTAGAAGACCGGGAAGAAAAACCTGGGTCGTTACACAAACACCCTAACCCAGCCGCACCACCCAACCTAACAACCCAACCGAGCCACCCCAGCCACATCGCACCACGCCGCTCGCACACCACCCCCGCACGCACTGCACCACACCGCCCAGCCACCCGCCTGCATCGCTCGGCCGCCGCCGCCCGATGCGCGCGCAGGCACTGAAGCCCCACCGCCGCAGCCCATCATCGCCCGACGCCGTCGCGACGCCCAGCCCGTCGCTGCAGGTAGCATCACGCGCCAAAGAAGTCAGCAGACGCCGCGCGCGCCAACCTGGGGCTGAGCCCACTCGCCGCGCAGATCGCCTTCGCAGCGACGATCGCCATACACGCTGCGCGCCGCCCAGACGCGTCGTGCCGCGCTCCCGCTCCTGCGCATCCGCTCGCCTTGCCGCGCACCCGAGCTCAGCCCCAGCAGCGCCCCTTCTTGCCCCTTGCTGCCGAGAGCCGTGTCCTCTCGGCTGGTAATCCTCGAGCCTCCTTCCTTTTCGATTTTAAGCTGCTGGCTGCTGTATTTTTATTTAGGATGTTTTTATTTCATATGCCTAGGTTGCTCGAGTTCGTTTTAAAGTTCGAGGGTCTTGCTTGACTCTTGTTAGCTTTTTCCACTTATTTCCAGGTAAGGATTTCTTACCGTGGTTGTGTGGACCCTGCGATGCTTTCCGATTGTGCCTTTTATGCATGTTTACTTTTATGAACATGATTAGTGGATAGGAATGACTTGTGATTGCATTCTGCTAGCATGTTTGATTGATTGTACATGTTAGTGCCATGCTAGGATTGTTCTTCCAAAGATGCCCGAGATTCCTGCTTTAAGTTCGTAGTAGCATGCTAGGTTATATATGATTGATGATGCTTATGTATGTTTAGCCAGGAATCGTTTACTCTATAATCTAGCTAGCGTAGTAGGGTTGTCATCATCTAGAGGCTGAGAGCGGACATAACGTACCTTGTCCCCACCGGTCGGGAGTAGAGCGAAGCATAACGTACCTTGCTTCCCCCCGGCAGCCAGTGAGGATTAGCTACCTCATTGGCATAAGCCTAGTTTGTAGCCTGCTAGAGCGGAACCCTGCCAACGGTGCAAGCCTACCTTGGTCGGTTCTTAGCTTCAGGTCGGTGGTACAGGCTGCACAGATGAGTGCCGAGGGCCTCGCACTACTGTGTTCAGTGACACCGTTTCCGAGTCTTAGGCATGCGTACCTGGCCCGCGTAGTTTGTACCTAGGCCCCCACATTTACGCCGGTTGCAGCAGCATGCGGTGTGCGCGCACACGCTTTAGTTGCCGGTTCGGAGAGCTCCCCCGGGCTACTGTTCGTGAGTACACCAATTCCTTCCAGTTTAGAGCCAGACTTCGGGTACTCTCCCGATAGTCCAGATTTATAGCGAGGGTAAGAGGCCCTTGAGGACACCCATTGGGATTGACTTTAGAGTTAATCAATTGGTCGAGGGAGAAAGACCCTCGAGGGTGTCGGACATCCTTGTGATCGGTTTTTGAGCTGATCAATTGGCCGAGGGAGAAAGACCCTCGGAGATGTCCCGGGATTGGTTTGAGAGCCAATCATTAGGCCGGAAGTAGGAGACTTCTGAGGATTCCGGATTTGCCTTGTGAGCTCGTTGAGCTAAGATCCGTGTTGATATTTGTGGCATGTGTACTAGGTTGCTAGATGATTGATTGCATCGTATCGTACCCCGGTCGGGGATTCTTACTGAGTATGTTTATACTCACCTCATCGTGGTTTCTTCCACGTGTAACTTGGGACAACACCGAGGCGGCTAGCGGAGGGAGCTGGGAATCATGGATGCCGCCGACACTCTGCCGTGTCTTATTTTACTTATTTTTGATTTCAAAGCATGTAGTTGGACTTGGGTCCGTAGGGAAAACTATGATTTGAACTATTTTATGTTTTAAGGAAAGTAATCGATCACCATCGTTTTTAATTTGAATGGTTCGTTTCGCTTAATGAATGTTTACTTTGTTTTTAATGTTTTCCACTCTTATATTTGAAAAGTTTTACAAACCGACCCTCACCGGGTCCTTTTATGCTTTTCACTTGCATGCTTTGAGTAAAGATCTAGGTTTAGCACCGCTGTGTCGGGTCTTTACACCCTCAAAGCAGATCGACGCCGCCCCGCGCGCTGCCTCTCGCAGCCTCAGTCGCCCGCACGACGCCTCTAGCGCGCCTCGCTGCCTTGCCGCGTGCCCGAGCCAGCAGCGCCCATCCCCGCTCCTTGCTGCCGAGACCGCGTGTCTCCTTGGTTGGTAATTCCCGAGCCTTTCCCCTTTTAGACCTAAAGCTGCTGGCTGCTGTTTATTTATTTAGGGTGTTTTTATTGTATGCCTAGGTTGCTCGGGTTCGCTTTAAAGCTCGAGGGTCGTTATTTGATTCATGATAGTTATTCTCCGCTTGTTTCCAGGTAAGGATTCCTTACCCGGGGTTGTGTGGACCCTGTGAATACTTGTTAGCATGCCATATCTTGTGATTGTATGAATTTCCTAGTGGATAGGTTGCATGATCTTTCTTGCTTCCAGATGGTGTTGTACTTGTATTCATGATTTATTCTATTAGTTCCATGCTAGGGGTTGATTATCTTGGCATACCTTGCCCTATTTTATCCTGTTAGTTCCATGCTAGGGGTAGGCGGGTGAGGTATAGTGTAGAACACTGTAGGGGTAACTAGTTTAGGTCCCACTCGGGTAAGACCCCGATGGACATCTGGAGGTGTAAGGCCCCGATGGGCATCCTAGGTGTGTAAGGCCCCACTGGGCATCACTGATTCTGGAGGTGTAAGGCCCCGATGGGCATCCTAGGTGTGTACGGCCCCACTGGGCATCACTGATTCTGGAGGTGTAAGGCCCCGATGGGCATCCTAGGTGTGTAAGGCCCCACTGGGCATCACTGATTCTGGAGGTGTAAGGCCCCGACGGGCATCCTAGGTGTGTAAGGCCCCACTAGGCATCACTGATTCTGGAGGTGTAAGACTCCGATGGGCATCCTAGGTGTGTAAGGCCCCACAGGGCATCACTGAGTCCTAGGTTGTGTAAGGCCCGAAGGGCATCCAAGTGTAGAACCTAGGATAGGCTGTAGATGGAAGCCCTTGAGTAGGCTCGCCCTAGAAGTAGCTCCTAGCCTAAACCAACCGTTTCTGCTCTAGGTCATTGTATGGTTGCATGTCCGTGTGCTAAATGAGATGTTTTCGTATTGTACCCCGGTTGGGGAGTCTTACTGAGTGACTCGTTATTCACCCTTATTTTTTGTGGTTTTCCACCAGGTAACTTGGGACAGAGGCTGGATGGCTAGGAGGAGGCTGTTGGATGATCATGGATAGCTGACTCTGTGTTGCACGTTTCTTTCATTGTTTTTATGATTTAACATGTAGTGGGACTTGAGTCCCTAGGAAAGTACTCAAACTATTTATGTTTCCCGAAACGTACCTTTATTTTGTTTTAAGAAAGTACTGATCAGTCATTTACTTGTTGATTTTATTTACTGGGATTTATGGTTTTGCTTAAAACGTGTTGATTGCAAATATTTAAATTTAGTACCCGGATTGATGTTTTCCATCCTTAATCATGCATGCTAATTAAGGAGCTAGGTTAGAGACCTTTTCTCGGGTTGGGTCCTTACAGTGTGGAACCCGAATCAAACAACACAAAGGCAAGGTGGTCAAGAACTAGCAGCCTACCTGTGTAACGACCCAGGTTTTTCTTCCCGGTCTTCCAGGTATGCCCTAGGGGTAATTTGGTAATTTGGTCGGGCCGTCAGGGTCGTTTGTGTCTTTTCCAGTTACTAAAATTATTGGATGGTTTTATGTAGGTTTTTGGAGGGGTTTGAGGTTTGGTTTGAGCAAGGTTTGATGCAAAAGTAAAAATAAAGGAATTTGTGCTGCAGCCGGGGTTTGAACCCGGGTCTCCTGGGAAGCTTGTAGAGATGTGTGCCAATTGAGCCATTAGGTGCTCTTGTGGTTCTTTCTGCATCACATCTTAGTTAACCTTGGATTTTGGAGTTTTGGTGCATTTGGTTAAATGAAATAGAATTAGGTTTATTCCATCTTCTTCTCCAAATCTCCTCTTGGCCGCACAAGCTCTCCCTCTCCATAGCCTTTGCCGATTCTTCTTTCCCTTGCATCTCCTTGGGTTCGATCATCATCATTCCGGGTAAGTCTTCATCCTCTTCATCTCCTCATTTGGTTATTGATGCTGGCCGAAGGTAAGAAGTAGAGAGTTGTGTGTGTTGTGTTGATTGCAGCCAGCCGAGAGAAGCAAAGATAGATAGATCGCCCCTCGCCGTCGCACAGATCGCCAAGCGGACAAAGAGCCTTTCGCAGATCGTCCGCGACGCTTATCGCGCACGATCGCCAGATCCGTTGAGCGGCCCCGCCGCCGCACCGGATCGCCCAGATCTCGTTGAAGCAGCCTCCCGCGCGCGCATCGCTCGCTCGCAGATCGTGCAGATCGCGCCAGCAGCAGACGCCAGATCGTGCAGATCGCGCAAAGCAAGCAGACGCCCGATCGTGGCGATCGCGCCAAAGAAGAGACGCCAGACGCCAGCGCCGCGCGCGCTTCTTCGAAGCCGCCGCCCGCGCGCGCCAGCCCCCGCGTCCGCGTCGCCTGTCGCACTCCAGCGCCAGCGCGCGCCGCTCGAAGCAGCTCGCCAAGACGCCAGACGCTCGCCACGCTACGCGCGCTCCCGCCCTGCGCTGCGTGCCGGCGCGGCGCTCGCTCGCTGCCGTGCCGTGCGCGCAGCCAGCGCCCAGCCACTGCCGTGCCGGCTGCTGCCAGCTCCAAGCTCGTGTCGCCGCGCGCGCGTGAGTTCCCGAGCCGAGCTTGTTGTTCTTTTGTTGTTTAGACGTTTTAGATGCTGATTATTATTGGTTTGCTAGGTTCCCGCCGCTAGCTCGGGATTGTTCCGCAGACTTAGGATTTGTGTGTAGAAGCTCTCCCACCAAGGTAAGGATTTCTTACCGGAGTTGTGTGGGCCTCGCGGTATATTTGTGATTGTTGTTTTGTATGCTGTGTATGATTATTAGCATGTTTAGCCCAAGGTGCTCTGCTCAATTCTCGATCGCATGAACTCTTGTATTGTTTCTCATGTTAGCCCATGCTAGGTTGTTCTATTCTCGCATGTTCGATATCATTCTTGCTTCGTAGTATCATGCTAGGTTCCTTGTATCCATTGAGCACGTATTGGACCGCATTGATTGAATTATTATTATTGCTATGGTTTAGAGTTCGTAGGTAGCATCATCCGGCCGGATGCATAACGTAACTTGCATCCCCGACAGGACGCACGAGATGGTACTCCGTCCTCGATCCCGTTAGGGTTTAGCTAACCCTAACGGCCGCCCCGCAATCTTGGGTGAGGGTGGCAAACCGTTAATTGCCCCAACGGTCGGGATGATGACTTGGCATTGCCTCGCCCCCGGCAGTCGGCACGTCCTCGGCGTGTTCGGCCGTGAGCCCTTGATTGCCACTGTTAGGCAAGGACCGCTTCGGTGTAAGCCTACCACGACCGGTTCCTTAGCCTCGGTGCGGTGGTACAGCCGACATAGTTCACGTGTCCCAGTCTCACACCCCTATGTCGTGACACCGATCCGGAGATTTAGTTAGGCATGGTGATCGAACACGGGCAACTTGCCACTAGACCCGCACCCCGAGTTTGCAAGAGCATGCGGTGCGCGCTTACGCTCATTATGTGCCACGATCGAGAGCTCCTCGGGATCTTGAGCCAGTGCACCTTTCGATCGACAAAGAGACAGCCGAGGCCGGACTTGTTCCCGTGATAGCGCTTAGTGTGTTGTGGTATTTCCGGACTAAGACCCCGAGTTGGCATCCGAGGTCCAAGTGTGGACTTAGCTATGTGCTCCGCTCGTGTTTGTACTCATAGCTTGCATACATTCTTCTAGATGATCATGTATATCGTATTGTACCCCGGTTGGGGATTCTTCTACTGGTAATTCGTTACTCACCCTTATTCGTGGTTTTCCACGGGTAATCAAGGCGGGAGACAGGATGGTGAAGGGAAGCCGTGATCATGGAATCTCTTTGTCATCTCGACTATTTTATTTTATCATGACTCTTGACTTTTTTTATTTCCCATGAATGCATGTAGACGGGCACAGAGCCCCCGGGATGTTTTCTTACGTTTTATGGATTCCAAGATATTTGTACTTGTGGATTGTTTTAATGGTTTAAATAAATCTCTCGATCGAGTATGCTTTTAGAAATGTATGTTTTGGTTGTTGAATGTTTCTGTTTTTACTTGGAATCCGAAATGTGTTTTTCATAATGTCTTCTATTTTCAATACATGCATTGGGGTAAAGGCCATTTAGAGCCCCTTTGGGGTCGGGTCTTTACAGCTGGTATCGAGCTCAGAGTAATAGATTTCAGTAGATCGACCTTTTGTTGTAGGTCGTTTTTCCATGATCATCAAGACTCCGTCTACCATCGTGCACGCCTAAGTTTACTATTTGTTGTTGAAAAGGGTTAAGAATTTACAATACCTATCATCTAGTGTATGCCTTGTTTGGTGTTGTGGAGTGGTGACAGTGTGTTTTGATTCGTTGTTGGTTTGGATGTAGATCGCCAAGATGTCACTACCCGCATCGAGAGGAGGTTCGAGAGCGTGTCGAGGTATCGTGGATCGGATCTCGACATCGCAGGACATCGTCCCAAGCCGACATCGATGGCATTCCACCCAGCCTCCTCCTCGTTACGCCTAGAGCGGGCGTTGAGGCGATCGAAGCGCCGTGAGATCGCCTCCCGGAGCAGAGTTTGCCGAGTCTATGAGGGCTTTTATGGTCGCATGTTGAGTGACCAGAGGCGAGACCCGTGCCTTGTTGGCGCGCGCAATGCGGGAAGAGTCCCGAGCCCAGATCGAGCGGTGACTCGATTGGTTCAAGAGAGCTCAAGAGCACCTCCAGCTCCTCGGGAGCAAGTAGCCCCAGAGGCGATATGGCAGAGGGTGCCGAGGAGTTGGGTAGGTGGTCAAGGATTTTGTGAAGTGGAAGCTCGAGAAGTTTGATGCCACCGGTGATGCGCTAGCGGCAGCTGTGTGAATTGCGCATTTGGAGTACACCTTCCCGATCATGGTGTGCCCCGATATTCAGAGGCCGAGATGTGCGGCTCATGTACTAGGAGGCACAAATGAGATGGTGGTGGAGTCCACCTTGAGCGAGAGACCGGTGGGTCTCCACCCGCTACTTGGGAGTTCTTCAAGGTGAGTTCAAGGTAAAGTTCATCGGTGATGAGGCTCAAGAGAAGATGGTGGAGCTTCTTCCAGAACTCAAGCAGGTTCGATTCCATTGAGGATTATGAGCGCAAGTTCTCGAGTATGGATATTTTGCTCCTCGATTGATTGCCACCCCGAGTGAAGATTCGGAAGTTCATATCCGGATTGAGGCGTGGTGTTTCAGATGTCGTGGCTCGTGCCCCGACACTTATGCTAGGGCTGTCCGATTAGCCACGATCTATAATGGGAAGTATCCCGCCGAGCGGGTTGTTGCCGCTCTGCTCAGCGCCCCGTCCCAGCACTGTGGGGCGTAAGAGGAAGTTTGACTTTCGGGAGGCGGCCAGCGCCGCCAAGGGCGCTTTCTGAACAGAGATCGGGCCGGAGAGCTCGGTCCGTTTCCACCCGGGACACAGCAGGAGGACCCAGCAGATTCCCGCTTGTGCTACTTGTGGAAAAGTCCATGCCGAGCTTGTCACCGACCTAGATTGTGCTTCCGTTGTGGTAGAGAGGGACACATGGCCCGCTTTTTGTGATCAGCCATTATGGCAAAGCTCGGCCAATGGCAGCAGAAAGCAGGTCGAGTGTTTGCTACGACCCGTCAGAGGCCGAGCGCACGGATGATGCTGCTGTGGCGGTACGCTTCTTGTTTTAGAGATCAACGCGCATTTGTCTTGTTTGATTCTGGTTCCACGCATTCATGTGTATCCGTGTTGTTTCTTTGAGCATGCTAAGTTAAGACTAGAGCCTCTAGGTTTCGAGTTATCTGTTGCAACTCCTTCGGAGTTAATATGTTGGCTAGAGATAAGATTAGGGATGGCCGGATCGAGATATCCGGAGAGTTGCTTAGCTACGCTCATAGTTCCGCCTATGAGCGGTTTTGATGTGATTCTTGGTATGGAGTGGTTAGTCGCTAACCACGCGTTGATTGACCGCCACCGGAAAGAAGTAGTGTTGAGCGCCGCCAGTCGTGCCCCTTTTAAGTTTCGTGGAGTCCAGGTGGAGTTTGCCCGCCGATGGTGTCACCGTGAAAGCTCGTCGCTTGCTAGCTCATGGAGCTTGGGGCTATCTAGCCAAGTTGTGCGGGAAGAGCCGCCCCATTGCTGCTGATCAGTGCACGGCCGTCGTGCAGGAGTTTGCGGACATGTTTCTCGAGGAGTTACCGGGTTGCCCTCAAGAGAGAGGTTGACTTCACAATTGAGCTCGAGCCGTGGACCCTCCCTATCTCGAAGGCTCAGATCGTATGGCGCCAGTGAGTTAAAGGAATCAAGATTCATTGCAGGAGATGTTAGATCGAGGGTTCATCCGTCCGAGTGTGTCCCCGTGGGGAGCACGATTCTGCTTTGTGAAAAAGAAGGATGGTTCTATGCGCTTATGTATTGATTACCGCGAGCTTAATAAGGTGACAGTGAAGAATAAGTATCCGTTGCCCCGTGATCGACGATTTGTTCGATCGCCTTCAGTGGAGCTTCGTGTTCTCCAAGATAGATCTCGAGATCCGGTTACCATCGATTTGCGGATCGGGGATGCCGACATTCCTAAGACAAACTTTTCAGTCCGGATATGGTCACTATGAGTTTGTGGTTATGTCGTTTGGATTGACCAATGCCCCGGCGCGTTCATGGACATGATGGATAGGGTGTTCAAATCATTTTTTGGACAGCTTCGTCATCGTGTTCATTGACGATATTCGATTTATTCGAGGTCTAAAGAAGACCATGCAGAGCATTTGAGGCGAGTATTGGCACTTTGAGGGAAAACCACTTTATGCGAAGTTTTCCAAATGTGATTTGGTTGGAGCAGGTGGCCTTCCTAGGCCACGTGGTTTCGAGAGATGGTATAGCCGTGGACCCCGCGAAGATTGAGGCCGTGAGTTCATGGGCCAAGCCGACTTCGATTGGCTGCCGAGATTTGCAGCTTACGGGTTTGGGGTGTTACTACCGTCGGTTCGTCAAGGACTTTTCGGCTTTAGCCTCGCCCCTCACTCGCCCGACGAGGAAGGGTGTCGAGTTTGTTTGGGACAAAGAGTGTGATGAGAGCTTTGCTGTGCTCAAGCGTAGTTTGACTTCAAAGACTGTTGTTGGCGATCCTGAGGGGACAGTGGTTTCATGGTCTCATGTGATGCTTCCAAGTTTGGATTAGGTTGTGTGTTGATGCAAAGACGGAAGATCATTGCCTATGCTTCCCGCCACCGGCCGTGATGAGCAGAACTACCCGACTCATGATATGGAGTTGGCAAAGCAGTGGTGTTTGCAATCAAGATTTGGAGGCATTACCGTATGGTGAGCGGATTCGAGATGTTTACCGATCACCGAGCCTCAAGTATCTGCTTACTCGTAAGGAGTTGAATATGAGGCGAGAGGAGATGGTTAGAGTTGGTAAAGGATTATGATCTGCGAGATTTTGTACCATCCGGGTAAAGCCAATGTAGTGGCCGATGCTTTGAGTAGAAAGACGCCGCACTCTGCGGCGTTGTTGAGTTCCCAGCCCAGTTTGCGGAGAGAGTTCGAGCGGGCCGAGGTTGCGATGTTGTTGGGTGAGGTTACCGCCAGTAGCTAGCTTGTCTGCTCACCGTCGATTAGGCAATGGATTATAGACAGCCAGTTGGGTGACCCCGCACTTAAGAGATTGGTTGTGAGTTAGTGCCGACGGTGACTTTGACTTTGTATATTCACCAGCATGTGGGTTGACTTATAGAGGCCGGTTGTGTGTTCCGGACATTGCGAGTTTGCGAGCAGAGTTGCTCTCTGAGGCCCTGATTCCCCTTTTGCTTGGCACCCCTGGGGTACCAAGATGTATCGTGACCTTAAGCAGCACTTTCCGTGGATGGGAATGAAGAGAGATGTGGCAGAGTTTGTCACCGGTGTCTCACTTGTCGCAAGTGAAGGCACCTAGACAGAGGCCACCTGGTTTGTTGCAGAAATGACCGAGTGTGCCCCAGTGGAAGTGGGAAGAGATCTCCATGGACTTTATCTCGGTTTGCCAAGGACTCGAGGAAGTTCTCTCGATTTGGGTGATAGTCGACCGTTTGACCAAGAGCGCACACTTCATTCCCGGTGAGAGACACTTATACCGTGGGAACAATGGGCGCAGATTGTTTTTGGAGCAGATCATCCGTTATCATGGTGTGCCGGTGAGAATTGTGTCCGATCGTGACTCGCGGTTCACTTCTCGTTTTCGAGAGCGCTCGAGATGGGTTTGGGCACAGAGTTGGGCCAAAGATGACTTTTCACCCTCAGACGGATGGTCGATCGAGAGAGTGAATCGATTCTCGAGGATATGTTGAGGGCTTGTGTGTTGGATTTCCTGTGCAAATTGGGACCGAGATTCATACTTGATGGAGTTTGCCTATAACAACAGATTACTATCGACGATATCAGATGGCTCCATTCGAGGCTTTGTATGGTAAGCGTTGTCGGTCCCCCGTGTTCTCGGGAAGAGGTTGGTGATAGATGAGTTTTGGGTCCCGAAGTTCGCGTAGATTGACCAATGGTGCGGTGCAGAAGATTAGAGCTCGTATGTTGACAACTCGTGAGCAGCAGAAGAGTTACGCCGATGTTCGGCGCCGAGATTTGGAGTTTGAGGTTGGTCGGCATGTGTTCCTTAAGGTTGCTCTCCGATGCGAGGTGTGTTCCGAGGTTTGGTAAGCGTGGGAAGTTGAGTCCCCGTTTTGTTGGTCCATTTGAGATCCTAGAGAGGATTGGCAGAGTTGCTTACCGGTTAGCCCTACCTCGCGTCACTATCGGCGGTGCATAGTGTTTTCCATGTATCGATGTTGAGGCAATATGTGCCGGACCCGCCGCACATTGTGGACTTTGAGCCTTTTTGCGGTGAATGAGGATTTGAACTTCGAGGAGAAGCCGGTGAGGATCCTTGCCTTTGAGACCAAGACGTTGCGTAATCGCGAGATTCGTTTGGTAAAGGTTCGATGGAAGAATCCTGGTTCCGAGGAAGCCACTTGGGAGCGGGAAGACGAGATGAGATTGCATTACCCCGAGCTATTTTGTTTTAAGGACTTTCGAGGACGAAAGTCATAAAAAGGAGGGAATATTGTAACGACCTGTGTTTTTCTTCCGGTCTTCCAGGTATGCCCTAGGGGTAATTTGGTAATTTGGTTGGGCCGTCGTGGTCGTTTGTGTCTTTTCCGATTACTAAAATTATTGGATGGTTTTATGTAGGTTTTGGAGGGGTTTGAGGTTTGGTTTGAGCAAGGTTTGATGCAAAAGTAAAAATAAAGGAATTTGTCTTTGCAGCCTGGTTTGAACCCGGGTCTCCGGGAAGCTTGTAGAGATGTGTGCCAATTGAGCCATTAGGTGCTCTTGTGGTTCTTTCTGCATCACATCTTAGTTAACCTTGGATTTTGGAGTTTTGGTGCATTTGGTTAAATGAAATAGAATTAGGTTTATTCCATCTTCTTCTCCAAATCTCCTCTTGGCCGCACAAGCTCTCCCTCTCCATAGCCTTTGCCGATTCTTCTTTCCCTTGCATCTCCTTGGGTTCGATCATCATCATTAGGGTAAGTCTTCATCCTCTTCATCTCCTCATTTGGTTATTGATGCTTTGGCCGAAGGTAAGAAATAGAGAGTTGTGTGTGTTGTGTTGATTGCAGCCACCGAGAGAAGCAAGCGGAAGATAGATCGCCCCCTGCGTCGCACCAGATCGCCAGGCGGACAAAGCAGCTTTCGCCAGACCGTCCAAGACGCCATCGCGCACACGGATCGCCAGATCCGTTGAGCGGCCCCGCCGTCGCACGCATCGCCCAGATCCGTTGAAGCAGCCTCCCGCGCGCGCCATCGCCGCGCGATCGTGCGATCGCGCCCCAGCCAGCGAGACGCCGGATCGTGCGAGATCACGCCAGCAGCAGCAGACGCCGATCGTTTCAGATCGCGCCAGCCAGCAGACGCTAGACGCCGCGCCGCGCGCGCGCCGCCCGAAGCCGCCGCCGCCGCCGCCGCCGCGCGCGTCGCCGTCGCCAGACGCACGCCTGCCGCCGCGCCGCCGCGCGCGCCGAGCGGCTCGCGCGACGCCCAGACGCTCGCCGCGCGCGCGCGTCCTGGCGGTGCCGTGTGCAGTAGCGCAGCGCCAGCGCGTCCCTGCCGTGTCGTGCGGTAGCGCGGCCAGCGCCAGCCACCACTGTGTGCCGGCTTGCCAGCAGCTCCAAGCTCGTGTCGCCGTGCGCGTGAGTTCCCGAGCCGAGCTTGCTGTTTCTTTTGTTGTTTAGACGTTTTAGATGCCGATTATTATTGGTTTGCTAGGTTCCCGCCGCTAGCTCGGGATTGTTCCGCAGACTTAGGATTTGTGTGTAGAAGCTCCCGACCAAGGTAAGGATTTCTTACCGGAGTTGTGTGGGCCCTGCGTATATTTGTGATTGTTGTTTTGTATGCCTGTGTATGATTATTAGCATGTTTAGCCCTAGGTGCTCGTTCAATTCTCGATCGCATGAACTCTTGTATTGTTTCTCATGTTAGCCCATGCTAGGTTGTTCCATTCTCGCATGTTCGATATCTGTTCTTGCTTCGTAGTATCATGCTAGGTTCCTTGTATCTGTGGAGCACGTATTGACCGCATTGATTGAATTATTATTATTGCTATGGTTTAGAGTTCGTAGGTAGCATCATCCGGCCGGATGCATAACGTAACTTGCATCCCCGACAGGACGTGCACGAGATGGTACTCCGTCCTCGATCCCGTTAGGGTTTAGCTAACCCTAACGGTGGCCCCGCAATCTTGGGTGAGGGTGGCAAATCGTTAATTGCCCCAACGGTCGGGATGATGACTTGGCATTGCCTCGTCCTCGGCGATCGGCACGTCCTCGGCGTGTTGTTCTGTCAGAGCCCTTGATTGCCACTGTTAGGGCAAGGACCGCTTCACGGTGTGTAAGCCTACCACGACCGGTTCCTTAGCCTCAAAGTGCGGTGGTACAGCCGACATAGTTCACGTGTCCGTGTCTCACACCCCTATGTCGGTGACACCGATCCAGAGATTTAGTTAGGCATGGTGGATCGAACTCGGGCAGCTTGCCACTAGACCCGGCACCCCTGCAGTTTGCGGTAGCATGCGGTGCGCGCTTACGCTCATTGGCGCCACGATCGAGAGCTCCTCGGGATCTTGAGCGATTGCACCTTTCGATCGATGCAGAGACAGCCGAGGCCGGGACTTGTTCCCGTATAGCGCGTTTAGTGTGTTGTGGTATTTCCGGACTAAGACCCCGAGTTGGCATCCGAGGTCCAAGTGTGGACTTAGCTATGTGCTCCCCCGTGTTTGTACTCATAGCTTGCATACATTCTTCTAGATGATCATGTATATCGTATTGTACCCGGTTGGGGATTCTTACTTGGGTAATTCGTTACTCACCCTTATTCTCGTGGTTTTCCACGGGTAATCAAGGCGGAGACAGGATGGTCAAGGAGGAGCCGTGATCATGGAATCCTGCTTTTGTCATCTCCGACTATTTTATTTTATCATGACTCTTGACTTTTGTTATTTCCCCGAATGCATGTAGACGGGCACAGAGCCCGGGATGTTTTCTTACGTTTTATGGATTCCAAAGATATTTGTACTTGTGGATTGTTTTAATGGTTTAAATAAATCTCTGATCAGAGTATGCTTTTAGAAATGTATGTTTTGGTTGTTGAATGTTTCTGTTTTTACTTGGAATCCGAAATGTGTTTTTCATAATGTCTTCTATTTTCAATACATGCATTGGGGTAAAGGCCATTTAGAGCCCCTTTTGGGTCGGGTCTTTACAACCTGCCCCCGCGACCCCGGCTTTCTCAACCTCCTGGCGGGTCGTAGCATACACTCTCTCCTCCTGCTGAGCTGGCTGCGCCCCTACTGCTTTCTGATTGCAATGCTGGGCCTGATGCCCCTCCCTATCACAGTTATAGCAAGCTCTAGGATTACCACCACAAGGTCCCCAATGTTGCTTCCCACAGGATCAACAATACGGTGGCGGCCTCCCTACGCCCTGTTGCCGAGGCTGATCACGGTTACGATCCCGATGCTGGTCTCTGCCATGATAAGTACCTTGGCGGCGCTAACCGCCCCCACAGCCATTACTTCCCTAGTCAAACTTACGCTTCTAGCCCGAGTACACTGGGGCCTTCTGCACAACGATACTAGCTACCTGCTCTGGAGGGTACTTCCCATCATAAATCGTCGCCAACTGTACTGCCTTGGCAAAAGTCTCTAGGGCATGTGCCCTAACATCTTGAGACACTCCATGTCTCAAACCCGCAATAAACTTCCTGATCTTCAGCTCAAGGGTAGTAATCAACTACGGCGCGAAGTACCCATACTCCGAAAACTTTTTC
Source organism: Sicyos edulis (assembly GCA_036507275.1). Taxonomy (NCBI): domain Eukaryota; kingdom Viridiplantae; phylum Streptophyta; class Magnoliopsida; order Cucurbitales; family Cucurbitaceae; genus Sicyos; species Sicyos edulis. The sequence goes on along the minus strand of CM071851.1, from coordinate 21,929,406 downwards.
TCATACACCTCGATCGAGTCAGACCCCTGCTTAAGGTTTGAAAACAGCTCAATCATCTTTTCTTGGGCTTCTTCACTGATACATTTTGCCTTGAACTCAGCCTTGAAGAATTCCCAGGTGGCAGGTGGAGACCCAGCCGGTCTCTCACTAAAAGTGGCATCCCACCACCACTTAGCTGTACCAGTTAAGACATGAGCTGCACATCGAGCTCGCTGCACCTCAGGACACGCCATCACCATAAATGTATATTCTAACTCAGCAATCCACCTGGCAGCTACCAACGGTTCTCCAGGGGCACTAAACCTCTCGGGCTTCCATTTGACAAAATCCTTCAGCCACTTGCCCAGATCCTCAGCACCTTCTGCCACAACGGCCTCGTTCACAATTGACTCATGTTGAGCTAGCGGTACTGGTGGCACTGCAGTCCTCTACTGAACCAACTCGGTCAGCTGCTCTATCTGAATTCGGGACTCCTCCTTCTGTGCAGCTAACACAGCCTGCGTTTCAGCTCTCTGCTCGGCCCTCTGGTCAGACAGCAACCCAACCATAAGAGCCCTCATGGACTCCACAAAAGCAACTCTCGGTGCAGCCTCCCGAGGCTCAGTTGCCTCCACTTCCTCTCCGGGCAACACAGTAGAAGGACCTGTCGGTGGCCTAACATCAGCATCAGCTTGAGACGACGTCCCTCCCGTGTCAGAATAAATACGAATGCCCTGAGTGGTCAGCCTCGAGCCTCCCTGCCCCCTACGAGTGACTAGCATACTGACAATCTACACCCAAACCAACAATGAGTCATAACCTGTTTCCCTGCTCTACAACAACAAGTCATGTACATGCAAGGTGCAAACGGTATTGTAATTCTTAACCCTTAACCTTAAACTTACGGACATACCTAATGGCTGGCGGAGCGCTGATGATCATGGAAAACAACCTACAATTGCAGTCGAGTCTACACGTAACCTATAACTCGAGCTCGATACCAAGCTGCGTAAGGACCCGACCCGAGAAACTGTCTCTAACCTAGATCCTTACTTAGCATGCATGATTAAGAATGTAAAACATCATTCAGAGTTCCAAATTTCAATCTTTGCCATCAACACATTTAAACGAAAACCGTAATTCCAATAAATAAAACCAACAAGTAAGTGACTGATCAGTACTTTCTTAAAACAAATCAAAGGGAACGGTTCGAGAAACATAAAATAGTTTTTGAGTGCTTTCCTAGGGTCTCAAGTCCCACTACATGCTAATTCATAAAAACAATAAAAGAATGTGCAACTCAGAGTCAGCCATCCATGATCATCCAGCAGCCTCCTCCTAGCCATCCAGCCTCTGTCCCAAGTTACCTGGTGGAAAACCACAGAAAAATAAGGGTGAGCACAAGTTACTCAGTAAGAATCCCCAACCGGGGTACAAATACGAAAACATCTCATTTAGCACAAGAACATGCAACCATACAATGATTTAGAGCATACAGTTGGGTTAAACCTTAAGCCCCTTCTGGAGTTTGCCTATTCGAAGGCTTACAGCTACGAACTACCCTAAGTTCTTGTAAGAACCTGACCCAAAATACGGTCCTAAACCTAGGTTCTCACTCAGCATGCAAGTTAAATACTTCATCAAGCGGTTTAGTGCTCATATTTAAAACCTTTCAAAACATTTAAAAGCGGGCACACTTAAAACATAAACAACAACCTTCATTTAAGCAAACCAACAAAGTAAAACAAGTCTGGCCAGTGTTTATAAAATCATGCAATACAATTTAAACAACTTTTAAAAACATCCCCCTAGGACTCCTGTCCGTCTACATGTTGAACAAATTATGCAAACAATAAAAGACAGAGTGTCGGCGGCTCCCATGATCAAACAGCGGCTCCTCCGCTTAGCCGTCCCTGTCTTTGTCCCAAGTTACTCAGTGGAAAAACCACGAAATAAGGGTGAGTATAAACATACTCAGAAGAATCCCCAACCGGGGTACAATACGATACATCAATCATCTGGCACCCTAGTATACATGCAAACAGTTACCAACACAGATCATAGCTCAACGAGCTTACAAGGCAAAATCTGGAATCCTCGGAAGTCTCCTACTTTCGGCCTGATGATTGGTTCTCATAACCATTCTCGGGACATCTTCGAGGGTCTTTCTCCCTCGGCCAATTGATCAGCTCAAAAACCGATCCCAAAGATGTCTGACACCCTCGAGGGTCTTTCTTCCTCGACCATATGATTAGCTCAAAAACAAATCCCAATGGGTGTCCACAAGGGCCTCTTACCCTCGCTAATAAATCTGGACTATCGGGAGAGTACCCGAAGTCTGGCTCTAAACTGGAAGGAACTGATGTACTCACGAACATTAGCCCGGGGGAGCTCTCCGAACAGGCGACTAACGCGTGTGCGAGCACACCGCATGATACTGCAACCGGCGTAAATGTGGGGGCCTAAGTACAAACTACGCGGGCCAGGTACGCATGCCTAAAGACTCGGAAATGGTGTCACTAAACACAGTAGTGCGAGGCCCTCGGCACTCATCTGTGCAGCCTGTACCACCGACCTGAAGCTAAGAACCGGCCAAGGCAGGCTTGCACCGTTGGCAGGGTTCCACTCTAGCAGGCTACAAACTAGGCTTATGTCGATGTGGTAGCTAAATCCACATCGGCTGTCGGGGGAAGCAATGTACGTTATGCTTCGCTCTACTCCCGACAGGTGGGGACAAAGTACGTTATGTCCGCTCTCAGCCTCTGGATGATGACAAACCCTACTATACTAGCTAAGAGTACAAAATAACTGATTCCTGGCTAAACATACATATCAACATCAATCACACATAACCTAGCGTGATACTACGAACTTAAAGCAGGAATCATAAGCATGCTGGAAGAACAAACCTAGCATGGCACTAACATGTACAATCAGGCAAACATGCTAGCAAGAGATCAAACATAGTTGTCCTATCACTATCATGCTCATAACAGCAAACATGCATACAAGGCACAATCAAGGAAGCATCGCAGGGTCCACACAACCACGGTAGGAAATCCTTACCTGGGAATAAGAAGAATTAGCTATCAAATAACAACCAAGGGACCTCGAGCTTCTAAGCGAACCCGAGCAACCTAAGCATTTAATAAAAACACCTAAGTAAATAAAACAGCAGCCAACAGCTTAAAATCTAAAAGGGGAAAGGCTCGGGAATTACCAACCGAGAAGACACGCAGTCTCGGCAGCAAGGGGTAGGAATGGGCGCTGCTGGTGCGGCAGGGGCGCTGGCGAGGCAGGAGCTGGCAAGGCGAGCAGATGCGCTGGAGCGGGCGCACGGGCGAGACGTCGGGTCTGCGAAGACGGTGTGTGGGCGACGCGTCTGGGCGGCAGAGAGCGGAGCGGTGCAGGGCGCTGCTGGGCGGCAGCGCGCAGGGCGGCTTGGTGCGGGGCGATGCGGCGCGGGTGTGGTGGCTCGGCTGGGGTTGGTGCGGCTAGGTCTTGTCATGGTGCGGCTAGGGTTTTGAGAAAGAGAGAGAGAGAGAGAGAGAGAGAGAGAAGGAGAGAGAGAATCTTGCAAAACAAGGGGGAAAGGGATTTTTCTTGATTTCTTTCCTTTTCTTCTTTTAAATAGACCTAAAATCCCTTCCCAAAGCTTCCTCCTTCGAGACCCGGCTGAAACAACTTTCCTTTTTAAAATAAAACCCTTTTTTCCTACAAACTCCCCAAACCATTTAGGGCAAGGGTTCAAATCCCAATGGAAGCACTCAAATAACAATTAATTTTTCCAAAATCTAACTTACCTCCAATCTTCCAAACAACTTGTCCAAACTTCTTGGGTCTTGCAACCAACAACCACCAAGCTTCGACAAAGGCAAGAATGGCCCTGAAATCCTGAAAATCCACAAAACCCTGACCGAGGGCAAAAAGACCAAAATACCCCTAAGGGTTAAAATAGCTCTAACGGCCCATCCGAACATCCGCATAATGTCCCGAAAACACCTGGGAAACCGAAATATAAAACCGGGCCGTTACAGTTCTACACCTGGGTGCCCTTCAGGCCTTGCACAACCTAGGACTCAGTGATGCCCATCGAGGACTTACACACCTAGGATGCCCATCAGGGTCTTACACCTCCAACTCAGTGATGCCGATCGGGGACTTATACACCTAGGATGCTCATCGGGGTCTTACACCTCCAACTCAGTGATGCCCATCGGGGACTTATACACCTAGGATGCCCATCGGGGTCTTACACCTCCAACTCAGTGATGCCCATCGGGGACTTATACACCTAGGATGCCCATCGGGGTCTTACACCTCCGGTTGTCCATCGGGGTCATACTCGAGTGGGACCTAAACTAGTTACCCCTACAATCTTCTGCACCTTACATCACCTGTCTAACCCTAGCATGGATCTAACAGCATACAACGGGGAACATGGATATGCCAGGATGGAAAAACCTAGCATGGAATTATTAGAATACAACATAAAGCATGGATATGTGAGGATAGAAGAACCCTAGCATGGAACTAACGGAACGCAAGCATAACACGAACACGAAATCAAAAGCAAGCATGAATCCTATCCACTAGAAACTCATACAGTTACAAAAATCAATATGCTAACAAGTCTTCGCAGGGTCCACACAACCCCGGGTAAGAAATCCTTACCTGGAAACAAGTGGGGAATAACTTTCGCGAATCAATTAACGACCCTCGAGCTTAAAGCGAACCCAAGCAACCTAAGCAAGTAATAAAATTATTCTAATTAACCAAACAGCAGCTAAAATCATGATGTCCAAAGGGTGGAGCCTCAGAAATTTACCAACCGAGAAGGCACCAGGCTCGGCAAGGCAGGCGAGCAGGCAGGGCGTGCTGAGCGACAGGGGTAGGCGCGTGGGGCTTCGCTGCTGGCCAGCTGGTGCAGCACGGGCGCTGGACTGCAAGGGCGAGGCGCGTGGTCCACGGCAGCATAACAGGCAGGACGCGCGGCTGGGCAGACGAGCGTGTAGACGCTGTTGGCGTGGGAACGTGGACGGTGCTGAGTGCTGAGCGGGGGCCGTGGCGTGATGGGTGACACTGAGGTGCGGACGGACGGTGACGCGGCCGGTGCGCTTGGGCATGGTCGTGCGGATGCAGTCGGATACAGCGGCGCGGGCAGTGCACTGGGGCGCAGTTTGCAAGCGACGGGCGGCCTGGGGTGCGCGGTGCAGGCGACGGCTGGCTGGCTCTGCGGGATGGCTGCAAGGCTGCTCGGTGCGGCCTGGGCTGGCGGCTGTGCGAGGCGAGGCAGGGCGATGGACGGCGACGGCGACAGCGAGGGTGTGGGGAGAGGATGGGGGTTTGAGTGAGAGTGGAGCTCTTCTTTTCTTTTTCTTTTTTTTTCTTTTTCCTTCCTTCCCTAAGTTAAATAGGCTTTGGGAATCTCAAATTCCCTTCCCAAGGCTTCCCCCCCTTCGAGCCCTGGCCAACGCATTTATTTTTCCTTAATTAATTCCAAACTCCCTTCCCTTCTTGAGGCTAAGGGTTAGAGCCCTCCAATTCATTTTTTTTTTTAAACTAATTTTCATTTACATGAAATTCGGGTTGTTACATTGACGGTGGCGCCTGGGTCGGTGCTGCAGGTACGGCGCGGCTGGGCGGCCTGGTGCGGAGCGGCTGGGCATGGTGCGGCTAGGGTTTGGTGGGGCTCGGCAAGGAGAGAGAGAGATAAAGAGAGAGAGAGAGAGAGACAGACAGACAGACTTGCAAAACAAGGGGGAATGGGATATTCTTGATTTTCTTTCCTTATCCAATTTTAAATAGGTCTTGAAGACCTAAAATCCCTTCCCACGGCTTCCTCCTTCGAGACCCGGCTGAAGAAATCTTTTCCAATAAATAAAACTCACTTAATTCAAACTCCCAAAACAACATTACGGGCAAAGGCTCAAATCCCAAAGGAAGCACTCAAACAACAATAATTTTCCAAAAACCCAAACCTCTTCCAAACTTCCAAACGACTAACCCAAACTTCTTGGGTCTTGCAACCAACAACAATCAAGCCTCGGCAAAGTCAAGAGCGACCCTGAAATCCTTAAAATCCACAAATCCTGCTGTAACAGCCCAGTTTTCTATTCCAGTTTTTTAGGTGCCTTCGGGTCAAGATTCGGTTGTTTGGTTGGGTCGTTAGAGCCGTTTTGACTCTTGGGGGTATTTTGGTCTTTCGGCTCTCCAGGCAGGATTTGTGGTTTTTCAGGGCTTTGAGGTAGCTCCTGCCTTTGTCGAGGCTTGTTTGTTGTTGGTTGCGAGTCCCGAAATGTTTGGGCTAGTCGGTTGGAAGCTCGGTTGTGGTTTGGGCTTTGGCAAAGTGATTGTTGGTTGAGTGCTTCCTTTGGGATTCGAGCCCGGGCCCTTAGTGTTGATTTGGGAGTTGGATTTAAGCGAGTTTTATTTATTGGAAAAGATTGCTTTGGCCAGGTCTCGAAGGAGGAAGCCGGGAAATGAGATTTTAAGGATTTTAAGATTATAAAATGGATAAGGATGGAAAATGGATAAAAATCCCATTTATTCCTTTTTTTCCCATTTTTCCTTTTTTTTCTCTCTCTCTCTCTCTCTCTCCCCGAGCTAGCCCAGCCCGAGCCTAGCCCAGCACCTGCTCGCCCAACCCCCGCCCGAGCCCTAGCCCAGCTTGCCCAGCCCTGGTCGTCAGCCCGAGCCTCGCCCAGCCCGAGCCCCAGCTCGCCCAGGTCGCGTCGCCTAGCCCCTGGCCACCCAGCTCGCATCTCCCGAGCCCCCTGCTCGCCCAGTGTCGCATCTCCTGAGCCCCTGCCGCACAGTGTCGCGTCGCCCAGCCCTAGCCGCGCACAATGCCAGGCCGCCCAGCCCTCGCGTCTCCCGTCTCGTCCGCGCCCGTGTCGCCCAGATCCGAGCCGCCCTGTGCCGAGTCGCGCGTCTTGTAGCCCGTCGCGTCTTGTGGCTCGCCGCCGCGTGCCGTCCTTGTGCCATGTCGCGCCGCGCGCCGTTGCCCAGCCGAGCTCGCGCTCCCCTGTGTCGCCCGCGGGCTCGTCCGCGAGCAGCCCAGCGCCCAGCCCCTGCACCCATCTGCGCCCCTCAACGCCCAGCAGCTGCCTTGCCCGTGCAGCCAGCTCGTTCGCGTGTCAACTGCGCCTCGTGAGTTGCTCCCGAGCCGAGCCCTGTTTATTTATTATATTTAGGCCTATTTTTTTATTATTGATGTGTTTGTTTGGTTCGCTTTAGGTTGCTCGGGTTCGATCGCAGCTTAGTTTTATTGTGTGTTGTTCCTTCCGACTAGGTAAGGATTTCTTACCGGAGTTGTGTGGGCCCTGCGATATTTTCATGATGTGCCTTGTATGTTTGCTGATTGTTATGAGCATGATAGTGATAGGGCAGCTTTGATTGATTTCTTGCTAGCATGTTTGCCTGATTTTACATGTTAGTGCCATGCTAGGTTTGTTCTTCCAGCATGCTTATGATTCCTGCCTAAGTTCGTAGTATCATGCTAGGTAAATGTGATTGATCTCGGTTATTGTTTGCTAGCCAGGAATCATTTTACTCTGTACTCTTAGATAGAGTTGTAGGGTTTGTCATCATCCAGAGGCTGAGAGCGGACATAACGTACTTTGTCCCCACTAGTCGGGAGTAAAGTGCGCGCAGCATAACGTACATTGCTTCCCCCCGACCGCAGATGTGGATTTAGCTCTGGTCGGGAGTAAAGTCTGTGCAGCATAACGTATATTGCTTCCCCCCCCCCTACCGCCGATGTGGATTTAGCTACCCACATCGGCGTAAGCCTAGTTTGTAGCCTGCTAGAGCGGAACCCTGCCAACGGTGTAAGCCTACCTTGGCAGGTTCTTAGCTTCAGGTCGGTGGTTCAGGCTGCACAGATGAGCGCCGAGGGCCTCATGCTACTGTGATCAGTGACACCGCTTCCAAGTCTTAGGCATGTGTACCTGGCCCGCGTAGTTTGTCCTTAGGCCCCCACATTTACGCCGGTTGTAGCAGCATGTGGTGTGCGCACACACGGGTTAGTTGCCGGTTCGGAGAGCTCCCACGGGCTAATGTCGTGAGTACACCATTCCTTCCAGTTTAGAGCCAGACTTCGGGTACTCTCCCGTAAGTCCAGATTATTAGCAAGGGCAAAGAGGCCCTTGAGGACATCCTTGGGATCAGTTTTTGAGCTGATCAATCCCCCGAGTGAAAGAGACCTCGGTGATGTCCCAGGATTGGTTAGGATAACCAATCATTAGGCCGAAAGTAGGAGACTTCCGATAATTCCAGATCTTTCCTTGTAAGCTCGTTGAGCTATGATCTGTGTTGGTAGCTGTTTGCTTGCATGCTTGGTTGCTAGATGATTGATTGTATCGTATTGTACCCCGGTTGGGGATTCTTACTGAGTAATTCGTTACTCACCCTTATTTTTGTGATTTTTCCACAGGTAACCATGGTGCGAGAAAGGATGGCTGGAGGAGGAGCTGTGATCATGGAAACCCGTTGTTCAACTCTGAGTCTTATGTTTATGTTTATGATTTAAATGTCCTCTGAATGCATGTAGTTGGGCACGGAGCCCTAGGGTGTTTTCTGAATGTATTTCCGGATTCTAGCATTGTTGTAACTATTGCAAACCTTGTATGTTTTAAATAAATCTCTGATCAGAGTAAGTTTTGGAAATGTATTTGTCTTGAAACAGGTGCTTGGAAACAGGGACAGGTTGCAGGAAATTATGTTGACTTTTTAAATGGATGTTTTATGTTTTAGTTTTTACTTAGAATCCGAACACCATTTTGCAAATTTTCTGTAGATTTGAATGCATGCATTGAGGTTTCACCTGCCCGGGGAGCAAAAGACCAAAATACCCCTTAAGGGTTAAAATAGCTCTAACGGCCCAACCGAACAACCGAATCTTGAACCGAAAGCACCTAAAAAACCCGAATAGAAAAATGGGCCGTTAAAATACTCCCTCCTTTTAAGACTTTCGTCCTCGAAAGTCCTAAGACGAAACAGCTCTAGGAAATCTTCACTGATTCCAAACCAACTGAACTTCTCGGCTAAGACAACACTAGCCCTTCAACGAAAACTAAACCCTCTTGGGTTTCCAAAGGCTCAAAGCCACAAAGCCATCCAATCTGCCACAAACTATCTCAACCAAGACTGGGCCTACACTGAACTCCGAGGAAAATAGATGCGAAAGAGCTAAACGGCAAACCACATCCTCAACTCGCACCAACTCTCAAACGGTCTTAATAATCTTAGGGCTCACTTAACCCTGCTAACCCAACTCGGAACGCCTCTCCACGGAGCTACTCTCAGCAAACTCGTGGACTAGACACAAGCTCTAAAACTCTACGCCAAGCACTGGCATAACTTCTCTGAAAACTCACAGCTATTAACAAACAGCCTCAACCCTACACCATGCTGTCCAAAAAACTGAACCTTCCAGGTTTCAGAAACTAAACGGCCTACTCTTACTTCACAAGAGATCAGCGAACCTCAATGCTTGCCTACAAGCCTGAACGAAATCAAATCGAACCATCAGCTGTCGACTGATTCTAAAGGCAAACTTATCCAACTAGAACGTGCCCGCAACACTTAAGCAACCATCTTAAAGAGAAATCGTCGTACCAAAGACAAGGGGCACAATCCTGGTACACCAGACAGCTAACACTACTCACACCAGCTGAAACTTAAGCTACGGCCACCTCTGCACGACAAGGTCCAGACACCGGCTCCACTCAGCCCAACCAACAAACTGGAGCCCCTCATCGGCCGAACGCAAACTTTTCAATGCAACCTACCAGTAACTGGCCTAAGAGAACATTGCCAGCCAAGGAAACAACCAACATTCCTCTCATGGAAAACTCGGGTAGCAAGGGCTAAACCATCACACAGCTACTAGCAACACAACATGTAAAGACCCGACCCAAAAAGGGCTCTAAATAGGCCTTTACCCCAATGCATGCATTCAAAGTAAAGGACAATATGCAAATAGTTTTCGGATTCCCAATTAAAACGAAACAATCAAGGTTCAATCAGAAATAAAGATAGTTTGCTGAAACCTGTCCCTGTCTCCAAGCACCTGTTTCAAGGCAAATACATTTCCAAAACGTACACTCTGATCAGAGATTTATTAAAACATTTGAAACATCCTCAAATTCAATAAAGCGGGAATCCACAAAAACATTGAGAAAACATCCTAGGGCTCGTGCGTCACTTACATGCATTCTGTGGGAAAATGAAAGACAAGAGTCATAGAAATAAAAAGTCGGAGAGACGACAAAGAAGTTCCCATGATCATAGCTCCTCCTCCGACCATCCCGCCTCGCGCCATGGTTTACTGGAAGATAAGTAAGGGTGAGTAACGAATTACTCAAGAAGAATCCCCGACCAGGGGTACAATACGATGCACATGGTCATCTAGATGAGTGTATGCAAGCTATGAACATAAACACATAATAGAGCACATAGCTTAAGTCCACACTTGGACCTCGGATGCCAACTCGTGGTCTTAGTCGGAATAATCCACACCACACAATACGCCCTATACGAGAACCAAGTCTCGGCCTCACTGTCTCATCGTCGATACGAAAGGTACACTAGCTCAAGATACCGAGGAGCTCTCCGGCCGGCGTGTAATGAGCGTAAGCATGCACCGCGTGCTCTTTGCAGACTATGGGGGTGCCGGGTCCAGTGGCAAGTCGCCCATGTCCGAATACCACGCCTAACTAAATCTCCGGATCGGTGTCACCGACATAGGGTGTGAGAGACGGACACGTGAACTATGTCACCTGAACCACCGCACTCGAGGCTAAGGAACCGGCCGTGATAGGCTTACACCAGAAGCGGTCCTTGCCCTAACAGTGGCAATCAAGGGCTACGGCCGAACACGCCGAGGACGCGTGCCGATCGTCGGGGACGAGGCAATGCCAAGTCATCATCCCGACCGTTGGGGCATTTAACGATCGCCACACCTCACCTAAGATTGCGGGGCCTACCGGTCGGGTTAGCTAAACCCTAACGGGTCCAGGGACGGAGAACCTGTCTCGACGTCCCCGCCATGGATGCAAGATACTTTATGCATCAAAGCCGGATGATGCTACCTACCTACACTTTAACCTATCATATCAATAACATACAATCCAATACAATCCAAAACGTGCTCAACAGATACAACGAACCTAGCATGGTACTACGAAGCAAGAACAGATATGAGCATGCTAGAACGGAACAACCTAGCATGGGCTAACATGAGAGAACAACATACGAAGTCATGCTAGTCGTGAATTGTAACAGAGCACCTAAACTATACATGCCGATAATCACAAACAAACATACAAACAACAATCACATAGAACATCGCAGGTCCACACAACTCCTGTAAGAAATCCTTACCTTGGCCGGGGCAACTACACACAAAATCCTACGCCGCTGCGATCGATCCCGAGCTAGCTAACGAGAACCTAACAAACACAATAGAAATCACAATCATAGCCCTAAAAATATAATAAAACAAGCGAGGCTCGGCTCGGGCACTCACACGGCACGATCGACACGCGGACGGGCAGCAAAGACGCGGGCTGGCTGGCGCCGACGGGCAGTATGAAGGGGCTGATGGGCGCGAGGACCGCACACCGGGCGCCGACGGGCAGCAGAGGCGTGGCGGCGCGCGACGGGCTGGCCGGGCGCGGCGCACGGCGCGGCAAGAGGAAGAGGACGAGCGCGCGCGGCGCGCGAGGCGGCTGCGACGCGAGGCGACGCGCGCGGCGCAGCGAGCGAGCGCGAGCGCGCGCGACGCGCGAGCGCGGCGCGCGAGCGACGCGGGCTGCTCAGCCAGTGCTTGCGACGGGCCGCGACGGGGCTGGCGGTCCGGGCGGTTCGTGCTCGCGCTGCGCTGATCCGGGCGCACTGGGCTTGCCGCTAGGCGATCGGGCGGCTCGGGCTTGCTTCTTTGGCAGATCTGGGCATGCCGGGCGACTGCTACAAACACACACACACACAAGCTCTTCTCCTTACCTTCGCCAACAAGAACACCCAATCGAGAAGATGAAGAGGATGAAGACTTACCCGGAGTGATGATGAACGATCCAAGGGAGCCGCAAGGATGAAGAATCGGCAAGGAGAGCTTGGGAGAAAGCTTGGGCGGCCACAACTCTTTTGGAGAAGAAAACACAACAAACCTAATTTCTATTTCATTTAACCAAATGCACCAAACACCAAAGATCCAAGGTTAACTAAGATGTGATGCGGAAGGAGCAACAAGAGCACCTAATGGCTCAATTGGCACACATCTCTACAAGCTTCCCGGGAGACCGGGTTCAAACCCCTACTGCAAAGACAAATTCCTTTATTTTTACTTTTGCATCTACCCATGCTCAAACCAAACCACAAAGCCTAAAAACCTTCATAAATCCATCCAATAATTTTTTAAATGGAAAAAGATATAAACGCCCCCGACGGCCCGACCAAATTACTAAAATACCCCTAGGGCATACGGAAGATCGGGACGAAAACTCGGGCGTTACAATATTCCTCCTTTTTATGACTTTCGTCCTCGAAAGTCCTTAAGACTGAAACAAAGACAGATATCGCAATCTCATCCCGTCTTCCCGCTCACAAGCGGCCTCCTCTGAACTCTAACTCTCCACCGAACTTTTACCAAACGGATCTCACGATTATGCAACGTCTTCGTCTCAAGGACGAGAATACTCACAGCTTCCTCTCGAAGCTCAAATCCTCAATCACCGCAAAGGCTCAAAGTCCACAATGAGCAATGGGTCCGACACATACCGCCTCCCACCGATACATGAGAACATCGCACACGGCCGACATTGACCGAAAAAGCTAACCAATATGCAACTCTCGCCAATCCTCTCGAGAATCTCAAATGGTCCAACAACAGAGACTCCACTTCTCCCGCTTACCAAAACTCAACACAACTCACAACGGCACAATCTTAAAAGCACGCACCGTCCAACCTCAAACTCTAAAACTCGACCTTGGGACATCGGGCGTAACTTTTCTCACTGCTCTGAGCTAACAACACTAGCTCTAAACTCCTGCACATCACCTCCGGTCAAATGCGCAACTCAGGACCCAAAACAAAATTGACGGCCACCAACCTTTTCTCACAAAGACTAGAGACTCGCAACACTTACCATACAATGCCTCAATGGAACCACAAGAATCGACTGGCCTGAAGCGCTACTCAAGGCAACCTCCTAAAACTACACCTGGTCTTCCGCCGCCTAATCACGGAAACACCAACTCGCAACAAGCTCCGAAGGATCTCGGCTCACTCCTCCCAAAAGACCATCGGACAAAAAGGGTGAAAACACTCACAGAATCGCACTCGGCTCATAAGCCTCTAAGAACACTCTCTGAATCACGGTTCGCCCACGCACCGCCTAGAACAAACCTTTGTTGCCACACCCTAATGGCAACATCTCCAACTCGAGACCGACATGCCTCTACTCCATAGAAATGGCATCGCACACCAACCGAGGTGCGAGCTCTAGCTACATCAAGTCAATACTCCAAAAATCCGAACTCACACAACAACCTCAACTAGCCGACAGCTCCCACACGGAAACTTACAATCCAACAACTTGAGTGCTACGAACTAGGAAGCTCAAACAACTACAAGCGCATAGCTATGCCAATCCACTCATCTCTAGCTCGACTCAAATCACTAGTGGGCAAGACAACTTGCAAACAACCCAGCCCCAGAGGGCTCCATCCACTAAACTTACCTCCGTGCAAACAACGGAACAAAGCTCGCCTCAAATATGAAACACATCTCACAAGTCCAAACGATAACACATACAGCTTAACCCTCAAGCTTAGGCTTAATGCACCTTCCCACCGAAACTTCATAACGGAACTCCACTACCCGGTCAACACCAACTACCAAGAACAAGAATACCAACAATGGTCGTGGCAGAGTGCAAGCTACACTAGCCAACAAGGATCCCTCGATAAGTCCGGACCTAATCCACCACAATGGTGCAACCTCAACCCACAATCGATACAAAGGAGATCTTCCACTACAAAGGTGCAACATCTTCCATGCCAACACACAAAATCTTAACCAACTAGGCCAAACACTCATAAGAGCGGGGACAACCTTTACTGCAGCCTCTAGAACACCCTCCAAGAATCCGCTTAACTGGACAAACGACTACTTCCAAGCAGCCAACAAACTTTTCCTTCAAGCTAGCGCTTCCACCATTAACTCCAAGACCAAGGGAGTAACCTGACAACTCCCCGAAGGAAACGGCTCCTACAAGCAGACAACCAACGGACAGAGAACTCCACATACGCCACTGCCTTGCTCCACGAGAGCAACAACATCTAATCTCACGGGGCACAACAAGGGTCCATCTCAGACTGAACCTCCAAATGCCAAACGGGGCAACTCAACATCTTGGAAACAGGAAAAACAACCAACATGGCACAAACCACTCGCCCCCCACGAGCAAAACTAAACTCTAGCAACTTCAATCCACACTTGGTCAACACCAAGCATCAACTTGCCACCACACCGAAACCACTCCGGACTTTACTCCAAATAAACACTAGCTTGCTAGTCTACCAAGACGCGCTAGCAACTCCACCGAGGCTACAAACTACACGCCTCGCCTAGCCAGCTGAAACTCACTAGCTGGGCTCGACTGAGCTCTGGAGAGGCTCTCCACAACCTAGGGTTCTTCGGCAACCCTCGACACACTGCCGCCAGGCATACGATCTAACAGATAACCGCTCGAACAAACAACTCCAATTTCAGCATCCCAACCATGTTGGCCAACTCCAACTCCTTGGGAACCTAGAGGACCCAAACGCTACGAGAACGCGTCATCCTCCTACTCAAAGCATCAGCCACAACATAACTTCTACCCAAGGAAGGATCCGAACAACTCTCTTAGCCATGCCGATCAGAAACCACGCGGCTTAGCTACCACCGCTCTTGTTCAGTTTCCAACTGAACTCCAACCAACGATCAACAAGAAGATCCGCCAACCAAGCTTAGGCCCAACTTAACAAATCTTGCCTAAGCAACAACTTGATACCACGAGCATCGTATCCTTACCACCTCAACCCAAGCCTTACAACAACCACCACCGAGTCCAACTTCTCAAGGAACTGAGCACGAGATCTCCAAAGCAAACCCTACATGGATCTGAAACTCTCGCCACGGAACGAACCACACAAAACACACTTGTGTGCACAACTCCCAACCTTCCTTTAGAGATCCAAGACTAACAAGCGCTTTTCCACAAAGCAACGATAACTCCTGGCAGCGATACAAACAATCCAAGGAACACCAAAAGTCCCATCTCCACACGATACTCGAAGCTGAGGCAACCTTGCTCTACCAAAGCATAATCATGCCAAACCAAACTTACTTTATACCAAGCCTCTACCAAGGGTGCTTACCCCCAAGGCATCCAAAACCTCTCGCAGGCATCGGCTCATCTCGCCTCAAAAGCATCCAACTCATGGTCCTCAATTTGGACCAAACTCGCATCTACAATGCTCAACTCTCCTCGATTTAGGCACTCGAAGGTAGTTGACCGCACTACCAACCACAAGGAAAATCTCTTGGCCTTAACACTAGCGCGAGACTCACGCGCACCAACATTTACCAACCGGCAAACTCGCCGACTTACTCAACCTCCGGAAAACATCGGGAAGAGGCTCCGCTCCTCTCGAGCATCCTTTCGCTTGTAGTCCATCGACTACCACCGAACTAGCCCTCGGCACGACCTAAACGGGTGCAATCGCCATAAACAGATCCAAGGCTAAAGGAGTACATTTGAACTCCGAACGGCATAGAACCATCCGCTATGCCCAAGCCAAACTCAAGCTGAACCGGACTTAGTGCCAAAGTGGCACACCAACCAATGCACCTCAAGTGCTACTACTACCAAATCCACATCCGAGGAAGGCTGGGTGTTAAACAACAACAGCTCGCAAGGGGCAAAGATGACCCTTCATCCGCCTCAAGCCACTAACACGGCAACTTGCCAAACAATCCAGGCGATGGTGGAGACTCGCTAGACCACCTCTCACAAGGGATTTCCACCACCATCCGATGAACCAAGCAAAGACAGAGGCGGCACACCTCGGCCTTTGAGCAATGGGGCATCCCCACACACGGATGCTAAACTCAAACTCGGCCAACTACTTTATTTGCTAGCGGTAGGACTTACTAAAACATCGAGCTCTACAGCATCCATTTGCCAACACAGGCGTCTCCATCAAAGCCAACAAACTCATCCGAATAAACTGCCGATCATGCCCTCCCGAGAACCTCAGGGGCTACAAGAGCTACTGGGGAAAAATGTTTGAAACAAACTCTGTGTCGGTGGGCTAATCGTGCCGGGACTCCTCACTACGCGCTACAAATCGCGCTGGTCTCCGCTCTCGATAGCTAAAGACACGCCATCAAATCTCTCATGGTGGAGCACACTCTGCTCAAGGAGTCTCACTGAGGCGCCGCTAGCCTCTACCCCCTCCTCTAGGCAACTCAATCGCCGGGCCAAATCGGCATGCGGGCCTAACAACCGGGCGCGGCCTCAACATCAACACGATCTGTCCAACTCCTCGGTCGGACATGCCAAGCGCCTGCTCCTGCGGGTGCGATCAACATATCTTGGCGATCCGCACGAAGCACCATCACCCTCTCACTAGGGGAAAAGCGAAAGAATCGGGCCACAAATGGCCAACGGAGTCTAAGCTCGCCTCCTCTCGAACGATGTCCCTGGGCATCCGAATCTATCTGGATACCTCAACAAGTCGCTAAACAAAGCGCCGCAGATCATGAAAGTTGGCATGATGGCTCACTAAGCCCAAACCAACAACGAGTCAGAACCTGCTCGTCTCCGCTCCACAACACTACACAAGGCATACACTAGATGAAAGGTATTGTAAATTCTTAACCCCTTTTCTAAAACAGAAAACTTAGGCGCACTGATGACCGCTGAGTGCTTGGTGATCATGGGAAAGACGACCTACAACAAAAGGTCAGTCTACAAAGTCTATGACTCGAGCTCGATACCAATCAGAAAGACCCGACCCAAAAAAGGGCTCTAAATAGGCCTTTACCCCAATGCATGCATTCAAAGTAAAGGACAATATGCAAATAGTTTTCGGATTCCCAATTAAAACGAAACAATCAAGGTTCAATCAGAAATAAAGATAGTTTTTTGAAACTCGCCCCTCGTCTCCAAGCACTGTTTCAAGGCAAATACATTTCCAAAACGTACACTCGATCAGAGATTTATTAAAACATTTGAAACATCCTCAAATTCAATAAAGCGGGAATCCACAAAAACATTCGAGAAAACATCCTAGGGCTCGTGTGTGCGCTACATGCATTCAGTGGGAAAATGAAAGACAAGAGTCATAGAAATAAAAAGTCGAGACGACGAAAGCCAAGTTCCCATGATCATAGCTCCTCCTCCAGCCATCCTGCCTCGCGCCATGGTTACCTGGAAGATAAGTAAGGGTGAGTAACGAATTACTCAGTAAGAATCCCCGACCGGGGTACAATACGATGCACATGGTCATCTAGATGAGTGTATGCAAGCTATGAACATAAACACATAATAGAGCACATAGCTTAAGTCCACACTTGGACCTCGGATGCCAACTCAGGGTCTTAGTCCGGAATAATCCACACCACACAATACGCCCTATACGTGAACCAAGTCTCGGCCTCAGCCTGTCTACTATCGATACGAAAGGTACACTAGCTCAAGATCCCGAGGAGCTCTCCAGTCGGTGCTGTAATGAGCGTAAGCATGCACCGCGTGCTCTGCTGCAGACTATGGGGGTGCCGGGTCTAGTGGCAAGCCGCCCATGTCCATCCACCACGCCTAACTAAATCTACGGATCGGTGTCACCGACATAGGGGTGTGAGACACGGACACGTGAACTATGTCACTGAACCACCGCACTTTGAGGCTAAGGAACCGGTCGTGATAGGCTTACACCAGAAGCGGTCCTTGCCCTAACAGTGGCAATCAAGGGCTACGGCCGAACACGCCGAGGACGTGCCGATCGTCCGGGACGAGGCAATGCCAAGTCATCATCCCGACCGTTGGGGCATTTGATCACCGCCACCCTCACCCAAGATTGCGGGGCCTACCGGTCGGGTTAGCTAAACCCTAACGGGTCGTGGACGGAGAACTGCTCTCGACGCCCCCGCCATGGATGCAAGATACTTTATGCATCAAAGCCGGATGATGCTACCTACCTACACTTTAACCTATCATATCAATAACATACAATCCAATACAATCCAAAACGTGCTCAACAGATACAACGAACCTAGCATGGTACTACGAAGCAAGAACAGATATGAGCATGCTAGAACGGAACAACCTAGCATGGGCTAACATGAGAGAACAACATACGAAGTCATGCTAGTCGTGAATTGAACAGAGCACCTAAACTATACATGCTGATAATCACAAACAAACATACAAACAACAATCACATAGAACATCGCAGGTCCACACAACTCCGGTAAGAAATCCTTACCTTGGCCGGGGCAACCACACACAAAATCCTACGCCGCGATCGATCCCGAGCTAGCTAACGAGAACCTAACAAACACAATAGAAATCACAATCATAGCCCTAAAAATATAATAAAACAAGCGTGCTCGGCTCGGGGCACTACACGGCACGCCCGACACGCGGACGGGGCGGCGGCTAAGACGGGGCTGCTTGCTTGGCGCCGACGCGCGCGAAGGGGCTGATGGCGGCGGGGACCGCACACCGGGCGCCGACGGGCGGCAGGAGGCGCAGCTGCGCGCGCGCGACGGCCGGGCCGGGCGCAGCGCGCACGGCGCGGCAAGCGGACGAGACGAGCGCCTTGCTGGCGCGAGGCGGCGACGCGACGGCGCGCGCGCGCGCAGCTGGCGAGAGGCGCTGGCGCGAGCGCGACGCAGCGCGCTGGCGCTCAGCCAGTGCGCGCGCGACGGCCGCGACGGGCAAGTGGCGGTGCGGGCGGCTCGTGCTCTTCTGGCTGCGCGTGACCGGGCAGCTGGGCTTCTTTGCTAGGCGATCCGGGCGGCTGGGCTTTTCTGGGCAGGCAGATCTGGGCATCTTTGGGCGACTGCTACAAACACACACACACACAAGCTCTTCTCCTTACCTTCGGCCAACAAGAACACCCAATCGAGAAGATGAAGAGGATGAAGACTTACCCGGAGTGATGATGAACGATCCAAGGGAGCTGCAAGGATGAAGAATCGGCAAGGAGAGCTTGGGAGAAAGCTTGGGCGGCCACAACTCTTTTGGAGAAGAAAACACAACAAACCTAATGTAAAGACCCGACCCAAAAGGGGCTCTAAATAGGCCTTTACCCCAATGCATACATTCAAAGGAAAGGATAATATGCAAATAAGTTTTTAGATTCCCAATTAAAACAAAACAATCAAGGTTCAATCAGAATCAATATAGTTTCTGTGAAACTCACATTTTCAAGGCAAATACATTTCCAAAACGTACACTCGATCAGAGATTTATTAAAACATTTGAAACATCCTCAAATTCAATAAAGCGGGAATCCACAAAATCATTCAGAAAACATCCTAGGGCTCGTCTCCCGCTACATGCTTTCGTGGGAAAATGAAAGACAAGAGTCATAGAAATAAAAAGTCGGAGACGATGAAAGACGTTCCCATGATCATAGCTCCTCCTTTGACCATCCTGCCTCGCGCCATGGTTACCTGAAAGATAAGTAAGGGTGAGTAACGAATTACTCAGTAAGAATCCCCGACCGGGGTACAATACGATGCACATGGTCATCTAGATGAGTGTATGCAAGCTGTGAACATAAACACATAATAGAGCACATAGCTTAAGTCCACACTTGGACCTCGGATGCCAACTCGTGGTCTTAGTCGGAATAATCCACACCACACAATACACCCTATACGAGAACCAAGTCTCGGCCTCACCGCTCATCGTCGACACGAAAGGTACACTAGCTCAAGATCCCGAGGAGCTCTCCGGCCGGCGTTGTAATGAGCGTAAGCATGCACCGCGTGCTACTGCAGACTATATGGGGTGCCGGGTCCAGTGGCAAAAGCCGCCCATGTCCGATCCACCACGCCTAACTAAATCTCCGGATCGGTGTCAGCGACATAGGGGTGTGAGACACGGACACGTGAACTATGTCACTGAACCACCTTTGAGGCTAAGGAACCGGCCGTGGTAGGCTTACACCGAAGCGGTCCCTGCCCTAACAGTGGCAATCAAGGGCTACGCCGAACACGCCGAGGACGTGCCGATCGTCGGGACGAGGCAATGCCAAGTCATCATCCCGACCGTTGGGGCATTTAACGACCGCCACCCTCACCCAAGATTGCGAGGGCCTCACGGTCGGGTTAGCTAAACCCTTACGGGGTCCAAGGACGGAGAATCGTCTCGACGTCCCCGCCATGGATGCAAGATACTTTATGCATCAGCCCGGATGATGCTACCTACCTACACTTTAACCTATCATATCAATAACATACAATCCAATACAATCCAAAACGTGCTCAACAGATACAACGAACCTAGCATGGTACTACGAAGCAAGAACAGATATGAGCATGCTAGAACGGAACAACCTAGCATGGGCTAACATGAGAGAACAACATACGAAGTCATGCTAGTCGAGAATTGAACAGAGCACCTAAACTATACATGCCGATAATCACAAACAAACATACAAACAACAATCACATAGAACATCGCAGGTCCACACAACTCCGATAAGAAATCCTTACTCGCCGGGAGGCAACTACACACAAAATCCTAAGCCGCGATCGAACCCGAGCTAGCTACCGAGAGAACCTAACAAAAACAATGATAATCACACTCTAAAGGCTTAAATATAATAAAATAAATAGGGCTCGGCTGGGAGCAACTCACGCGATGCGCGCGACACGCGGACGGGCGGCAAAGACGGGGAAATTTCTTCTTTGGGCGCGGATGGGCGCTGATGGCGGCAAATGGGCGACATCTGGCGCTGATGGGCGGCAAATGGGCGACATCGGGCGCTGGCCGCGCATGACGGACAGCGGCTGGGCGCGGATGGCGCGCTAGCGCGCGACATGGCTGACGGCACGCGCAGCGGACGGCACGGGCGCAGACGCAGAGGGCGCGCGCGGCGCGACGCGGACGACGGGCGCTCGGGCCGCGATGCGGGACGCGAAGCTCGGGCTGGCGATGGCGAGGCGCTGGCGCGCGCGACGCGGTGCGGTGGCGGCGCGGCGGCTGCGACGCGACGGACGCGCTGGATCGGTGCCGCGACGCTCATTGGCGGCTGCGACGGCTCTGGCGCTGGCTGCGTCTCGCTGGGCGCTGGGCATCTGGCGACCTCTGCTTTGGGCGCGCTGGGCTTTGGTGCGATTCTGGCTGGCCGCTCGACCGGCTGCTTGCTGGTCGCTTGGCTGGCGGAACGGGCGCTCGGGCCGCAAGGGAAGAAAATCACGGCAAGGGGCTTGGGAGAGAAGAGGGTTGGGCGGCCATGGAGTTTTGGGGAGAAAACACAAAACCTAATTTCTTTTCATTTAACCAAATGCACAAAACTCCAAAGATCCAAGGGTAACTAAGATATGACGCGAAAGAGTAACAAGAGCTCTCCATAGCTCAATCGCACGCCTCCTCACAAAGCTTTCGGAGACCCGGGTCGAATCCCAACCGCAACATAAATTTCCTATATTTTTACTTTTGCATCTATCCATGCTCAAACCCATCCACAAAGCCTCAAAAACTTACATAATACCATCCAATAATTTTAGCAATCGAAAAAGATATAAACGGCCCGACGGCCCGACCAAATTACCAAAATACCCCGGGGCATACCTCAAGACCGGGATGAAAACACGGGCCGTTACAATATTCCTCCTTTTATGACTTTCGTCCTAGAAAGTCCTTAAGATCAAACAAAGACAGAGATCACGCAATCTCATCCCGTCTTCCCGCTCACAAGCGCCTCCTCTCGAACTCGACTCCTCCACCGAACTTTCACCAAACGGATCCACGATTATGCAACGTCTACGTCTCAAAGACCAGAATACTCACAGCTTCCCCTTGAAGTTCAAACCTCAATCACCGCAAAGGCTCAAAGTCCACAATGAACAATGGGTCCGGCACATGCCGCCCCAACATCGATACATATAAAAAAACACAACGTGCACAATTGTCAACAAACAAACTCAACCCTACAACAAATCAAGCAAACAACTGAACCTTCCAGATTCCAAAACTAAACGGCCTACTCTTACTTCACAAAAGACCAACAAACCTCAAACCTTGACTACTGACCTTAACGAGATACAAACGAACCACCAATCGGCGATCGATCCAAAAGACAAACTTCTCCAACTAGAACACGACCACAACACTTAAGCAACCATCTTAAGGAGAAAATCGCCAGCAAGGAACATCCAACATTCCTCTCAAGGAAAACTCGGGAAGCAAGGACTAAACCATCACGCGCCTATCTCGCGACACAACACCTTGAGGAAAACAGCTCAACGACTTACCAACCAATGCCACGGCACACTCCGTGCCAACTCACTCAAACGCGGCTCTACTAACGCCAACTGGGAACTCACAACAACTAGGAACAAAGCCCGAGAAGGGCTTGCTCAGGAGAACTCAACCCAAACTTATAACGAGCAACGCTCGCCTCCAAGCTACTACTCAACTCTTAAAATTCAACTGGCTACTCAAAGGACTTCCCCTTTAAGCCTAAGCCTAACTCATCTTCCAACCAGAAGCTCCACTCCCAAAACCTCACAAGGAAAACGGATAACGACAACCTCAAAGCTTACGGATCCTGGGCCACACGAATCCGCAAGACTACCTCGCAAGCTATCACTCGAGGCTGGCATCCAATGAGCAACTCAACCACCACAGAGGCTAGAGGGAAAGGAAATCTTCAATCCCCAAAGAACCAACAACTTGCCAGAACAACTCAACTCTTACTGGCTGGCCTCCGCCCTTGCGGGAACAAACAACTCTTGCTTGCTAACAACACAAAGCAGGACCCTCTCATTGGGCTGATCACGCGCTACTCGATCGACTACACAACTCGGGAGCTAAGTCGACTCTCGCCAAACGGGAAACGACTTCCCAAAGCAAGCAAACTCCGTAAGGGCAATGAACTCCACACACGCGCCGACTTGCTCAAACCCAAGGCAACAAGCAACCAACTCTCTTGGAAGCAACACCCAAGAGAAAACTCAACCAATCAGACCACCAAACCAAACAAACAAAGACTTGCTCAAGCTGGCCGAGGGAGGGGTCAACTCCCAAAACTTACTGACTAGGAACAAGGCCTCAGGGCAACGCCCTCCAGCTAGAACCGAACTAGCTCTCGAAACAACAAACGAACCAAATCTTGGCCAAACACTCACAAGAGGCAGAACAACCTTTACTGCAGCCTCTAGAACACCATCCAAGAATCCGCTTAACTGGACAAACGACTACTTCCAAGCAAACCAACAAACTTTTCCTTCAAGCTAGCGCTTCCACCATTAACTTCAAGACCAAGGAGTAACTCGACAACTCCCCGAAGGAAACGGCTCTTACAAGCAGACAACCAACGGACAGAGAACTCCACATACGCTCACTGTCTTGCTCCACCAGAGCAACAACATCTAATCTCACGGGGCGTAACAAGGGTCCATCTCAGACTGAACCTCCAAATGCCAAACGGGGCAACTCAACATCCTGGAAACATGAAAAACAACCAACATGGTACAAACCACTCGATCCCACGAGCAAAACTAAACTCTAACAACTCCATTCCACACCTTGGTCAACACCAAGCATCAACTTGCCACCACACACCGAAACCACTCCGGACTTTACTCCAAACAAACACTAGCTTGCTAGTCTACCAAGATCGCTAGCAACTCCACCGAGGCTACAAACTACACGCCTCCGCCTAGCCAACTGAAACTCACTAGTTGGGCTCGACCGAGCTCGAGAGGCTCTCCACAACCTAGGGTTCTTCGGCAACCCTCGACACACACACCGCCGACATACGATCTAATGGATAAACCGCTCGAACAAACAACTCCAATTTCCAAAGATCCCAACCATGTGGCCAACTCCAACTCCTTGGGAACCTAGAGGACTCAAACGCTACTGCACGCGTCATCCTCCTACTCAAAACATCGGCCACAACATAACTTCTACCCAAGGAAGGATCCGAACAACTCTCTTAGCCATGACGATCAGAAACCACGCGGCTTAGCTACCACCGCTCTTGTTCGGTTTCCAACTAAACTCCAACCAACGATCAACAAGAAGATCCGCCAACCAAGCTTAGGCCTAACTTAACAAATCTTGCCTAAGCAACAACTTGATACCACGAGCACGGTATCCTTACCACCTCAACCAAAGCCTTACAACAACCACCTGGAGTCCAACTTCTCAAGGAACTGAGCACGAGATCTCCAAAGCAAACCCTACATGGATCTGAAACTCTCGCCACGGAACGAACCACACAAAACACACTTGTGTGCACAACTCCCAACCTTCCTTTAGAGATCCAAGACTAACAAGCGCTTTTCCACAAAGCAACGATAACTCCCGGCAAATGATACAAACAATCCAAGGAACACCAAAAGTTCCATCTCTACACGATACTGAAGCCGAGGCAACCTTGCTCTACCAAAGCATAATCATGCCAAACCAAACTTACTTTGTACCAAGCCTCTACCAAGGGTGCTTACCCCTAAGGCATCCAAAACCTCTCGCAAGGTATCTCGCTCATCTTGCCTCAAAAGCATCCAACTCGCCTCATAAGCATCCAACTCATCTCGAGAGCATCCAACTCATCTCACGGGCATCCAACTCATGGTTCCCTCGCTGGACCGAACTCGCATCTACAATGCTCACTCAACTCGTGTTTAGGCACCGAAGGTAGTGGACCGCACTACCAACCACAAAGATCTCTTGGCCTTAGCACTAGCGTGAGACTCACACGCACTAACACTTGCCCCACCGCCAACCTCGTGACTTACTCGACCCCAAGAACACCGGGAAGAGGCTCCAGCTCCTCTCGAACATCCTTTCACTTGTGGTCCTTCAACTACCACCGAACTAGCCCTCTTGCACGACCTAAACAAGTGCATTTTCCATAAATGGATCCAATGGCTAAAGAAGTGTCTTTGAACTCCGGACGGCATAGAACCATCCGCTATGCCAAGCCAAACTCAAGCTCGAACTGGACTTAGTGCCAAAGTGGCACACCAACCAATGCACCTCAAGTGCTACTACTACCAAATCAACATCCGAGGAAGAAGGGGCTGTTAAACAACAACAGGCTCGCAAGGGGCAAAGATGACCCTTCATCCGCCTCAAGCCACTAACACGGCAACTTGCCAAACAATCAGGCGTGGTGGAGACTCGCTAGACCACCTCTCACAAGGGATTTCCACCACCATCCGATGAACCAAACAAAGACAGAACGGCACACCTCGGCCTTTGAGCAGCAGGGCATCCCACACACGGATGCTAAACTCAAACTCGCCAACTACTTTACTACTATCAGTGGGACTTACTAAAACATCGAGCTCTACTGTGCATCCATTTGCCAACTCGGGCGTCTCCAACAACGCCAACAAACTCATCCGAATAAACTCGCTGATCATGCCCTCCGGGAACCTCCGGCTACAAGAGCTACCGGGGAAAAATGCTGAAACAAACTCGCATTTGGGCTATCTCGTGCCGGGACTCTCACTACGCGCTACAAAGCGCGCACTGGGTCTCCGCTCTCGATAGCTAAAGACACGCCATCAAATCTCTCATGGCTGGAGCACACTCTGCTCAAGGAGTCTCACTCGAGGCGCCGCTAGCCTCTACCCCCTCCTCTAGGCAACTCAAGCTCGCAGGGGCCAAATCGGCATGCGGGCCTAACAACCTCGACGCGGCCTCAACATCAACACGATCCGTCCAACTCCTCGGTCGGACATGCCAAGCGCCCGCTTCTCTCGGGTGCGATCAACATCTTGGCGCGACCGCACGAAGCACCACCACCCTCTCACTAGGGGAAAAGCGAGAATCGGGCCACAAATGGCCAACGGAGTCTAAGCTCGCCTCCCTCTAGAACGATGTCCCTGTGGCATCCGGATCTATCTGGATACCTCAACAAGCCGCTAAACAAAACCGCCGCTGCTGGGAAAGTTGGCATGATGGCTCACTAAGCCCAAACCAACAACGAGTCGAGAACTCGCTCGTCTCCGCTCCACAACACTACACAAGGCATACACTAGATGAAAGGTATTGTAAATTCTTAACCCTTTTCTAAAAGCAGAAAACTTAGGCGTACTGATGACCGCTTGAGTGCCGGTGATCATGGGAAAGACGACCTACAACAAAAGGTCGGTCTACAAAGTCTATGACTCGAGCTCGATACCAATCAGAAGACCCGACCCAAAAAGGGGCTCTAAATAGGCCTTTACCCCAATGCATACATTCAAAGGAAAGGATAATATGCAAATAAGTTTTTAGATTCCCAATTAAAACAAAACAATCAAGGTTCAATCAGAATCAATATAGTTTGTTGAAACTGTTTCAAGGCAAATACATTTCAAAACGCACACTCGATCAGAGATTTATTAAAACATTTGAAACATCCTCAAATTCAATAAAGCGGGAATCCACAAAATCATTCAGAAAACATCCTAGGGGTCGTGTGCCCGCTACATGCATTCAGGGGAAAATGAAAGACAAGAGTCATAGAAATAAAAAGTCGAGACGACAAAGACGCTCCCATGATCATAGCTCCTCCTTGACCATCCCGCCTCGCGCCATGGTTACTCGAAAGATAAGTAAGGGTGAGTAACGAATTACTCAAGTAAGAATCCCGACCGGGTACAATACGATGCACATGGTCATCTAGATGAGTGTATGCAAGTCTGTGAACATAAACACATAATAGAGCACATAGCTTAAGTCCACACTTGGACCTCGGATGCCAACTCGTGGTCTTAGTCGGAATAATCCACCCACACAATACGCCCTATACGAGAACCAAGTCTCGGCCTCACCGCCTCTCATCGTCGATACGAAAGGTACACTAGCTCAAGATCCCGAGGAGCTCTCCCGGTCGGGCTTATTTGTAATGAGCGTAAGCATGCACCGCGTGCTATGCGCAGCACTATGGGGGTGCCGGGTCAGTGGCAAGTCGCCCATGTCCGATCACCACGCCTAACTAAATCTCTCCGGATCGGTGTCACCGACATAGGGGTGTGAGACACGGACACGTGAACTATGTCACTGAACCACCGCACGAGGCTAAGGAACCGGTCGTGGTAGGCTTACACCAGAAGCGGTCCTTGCCCTAACAGTGGCAATCAAGGGCTACGGCGAACACGCCGAGGACGTGCCGATCGTCGGGACGAGGCAATGCCAAGTCATCATCCCGACCATTGGGGCATTTAACGATGCGCCACCCTCACCCAAGATTGCGGGGGCCTACCGGTCGGGTTAGCTAAACCCTTACGGGGTCCAGTGGACGGAGAATCGTCTCGACGCCCCCGCCATGGATGCAAGATACTTTATGCATCGAGCCCGGATGATGCTACCTACCTACACTTTAACCTATCATATCAATAACATACAATCCAATACAATCCAAAACGTGCTCAACAGATACAACGAACCTAGCATGGTACTACGAAGCAAGAGCAGATATGAGCATGCTAGAACGGAACAACCTAGCATGGGTTAACATGAGAGAACAACATACGAAGTCATGCTAGTCGAGAATTGAACGAGCACCTAAACTATACATGCTGATAATCACAAACAAACATACAAACAACAATCACATAGAACATCGCAGGGTCCACACAACTCCCAGAAGAAATCCTTACCGCCGGGAGGCAACTACACACAAAATCCTAAGTCGCGATCGAACCCGAGCTAGCTACCGAGAACCTAACAAAAACAATGATAATCACACTCTAAAGGCTTAAATATAATAAAATAAATAGGGCTCGGCTCACAAGAGCAACTCACGCGATGCGGTGACACGCTGGACGGGCGGCAAAGACGGTGGGGCCGCTTCTTTGGCGCGGATGGGCGCTGATGGGCGGCAAATGGGCGACACTCGGGCGCTGATGGCGGCAAATGGGCGACATCTGGCGCTGGCTGCGCGCGACGGACAATGGCGCTGGGCGCGGATGGCGCGCTAGGCGCGGACGGGCCAGGGCGGCACGCGGACGCGACGAGCGGCGCAGACGCAGAGGGGCGCGCGCGCGCGCGACGCGACGGCGGCGCTCGGGGCGCGATGCGGACGCGAGCTCGGCTGGCGATGGCGCGAGGCGCTGCGCGCGCGCGGCGGCGCGGTGCGCGCGCGGCGGCCGCGACGCGACGGACGCGGGCGGATCTTGCTGCCGCGCCTCTCGCTGGCGGGCGCGCGCGGCGCTGGGCGCTGGCTGCTGCGTCTGCTGGCGCGCTGGCGTCTGGGCGCCTCTTGGCTGGCGCCTGGGCTGCTGGTGCGATCTGGCTGGGCTGCTCGCTCGGCTGGTCGCTTGGCTGGCGGAGCAGCGCTCGGGGCTGCAAGGGAAGAAAATCACGCAACGGGCTTGGGAGAGAAGAGGGTTGGGCGGCCATGGAGTTTTGGGGGAGAAAACACAAAACCTAATTTCTTTTCATTTAACCAAATGCACAAAACTCCAAAGATCCAAGGGTAACTAAGATATGACGCGGAAAGAGTAACAAGAGCTCTCCATAGCTCAACTGGCACGCCTCCTCACGAGCTTTCCTGAGACCCGGTTTGAATCCCAACCGCAACATAAATTTCCTATATTTTTACTTTTGCATCTATCCATGCTCAAACCCATCCACAAAGCCTCAAAAACTTACATAATACCATCCAATAATTTTAGCAAGCTGAAAAAGACATAAACGGCCCTGACGGCCCGACCAAATTACCAAAATACCCCCAGGGCATACCTCGAAGACCGGGATGAAAACCTGGGCCGTTACACCTAATTTCTATTTCATTTAACCAAATGCACCAAACACCAAAGATCCAAGGTTAACTAAGATGTGATGCAGAAGGAGCAACAAGAGCACCTAATGGCTCAATTGGCACACATCTCTACAAGCTTCCCAGGAGACCCGGGTTCAAACCCCCTATTGCAAAGACAAATTCCTTTATTTTTACTTTTGCATCTACCCATGCTCAAACCAAACCACAAAGCCTCAAAAACCTTCATAAATCCATCCAATAATTTTAGCAACTGGAAAAAGACATAAACGGCCCTGACGGCCCGACCAAATTACTAAAATACCCCTAGGGCATACCTGGAAGACTGGGACGAAAACCTGGGCCGTTACACAACACCTTGAGGATAACAACTCAAAGGTTTTACCAACCAATGCCACGGCACCTCTGTGCCAACTCACTCAACTGTGGCTCAGCTATAAAGCCAACTGCGAACGCACAACAACTAGGAACAAAGCCCGAGAAGGGCTTGCTCTGTAGAAACTCAACCTAAGCTTATAACGAGCAAAGCTCGCCTCCAAGCTACCACTCAACTCTTAAGTCCAACTGGCTACTCAAAGGACTTCCTCCTTTTAGCTTGGACCTAACTCAGCTTCCAACCAGAAACTCCACTCCCGGAACATCGCAAGGAATACAAATAACGACAACCATGATGCTGGCGAATCGCAGAAACACGAACTGACAAGGCTACCTCAAAAGTTAATACTCGAAGCTGGCATCCACGTGCAACTCAACCTCCATAGAAATTAAGGGTTCTTCAAACCCCAAAGAACCAACAACTTTCCAGCAACAGCTCAAGCTCTTAAACTGGCTGGCCTCCGCCCTTGCGGGGACAAACAACTTTTCGCTTGCTAAAACACAATGCAGGGACCCTCTCGTTGGGCTGACCGCTGCGCTACTCTAATCAACTACACAACTCAGGAGCTAAGCAGACTTCTTCTAAATGGAAATGATTCCCCAGCAAGCGAGCCTCCACAAGACAGCGAACCTCACACACGCTAGCTGTCTTGCTCAACAAAGGCAACAACAACCAAATCTCTAGGAAGCATCAACCGAGGAATCCCACAACCGATTGGACCACCAATCTAGGACTAGCAGTCCTTACTCAATCCGTCGAGGGAGGGGTCAACTCCCAAAACTACCTGACTAGGAACAAGTCCTCAGGGCAACGCCCGCTTGCTCGAACCGAGCTAGCTCTCGAACAACATGGGAACCATACTTGGTTAACGCAAAGCACCACCTTGCTAAGAATCCCAAAAACCAACTCGGAGGCACTTAAAACAACGCTAGCTTGTCAACCGACAGGTAACGAATCACTCGCCCCACGAGCAAAACTAACTGCTAGCAACTCAAAACCACACCTGAACCAATCCGGACTCTACTCCAAACAAACACTAGCTTGCTAGTCTACCAAATCTGCCAGTAACTCACCCGAGGTCTACAACCTAGGGTTCCTCCGATCACCCTTCGACACACACGGTCGTCAAACGGTCTAACAGACAACTGGCTACACGGGCACAACTCTCTCCAGCAATTCAACTATGCTAGCCAACACCAACTCCTTGGAAACCAAGAGGACCAGAAATGCTACAGAATGAGCCATCCTCCTACACAAGCATCAGCCACAACATAGCTTCTATCCAAGGTAAGGATCCGAACAACACTCTTAACCATGACGATCAGAAACTGCGCGGCTTCGCTACCACCGCTCTTGTTCAGTTCCAACTGAACTCTAACCATTGACCAAAAAGAAGTTCCTCTGACCAGGTCAAGGTCCATCTGGCAAAACTAGCTTAACAACAAACTGGCTACGAGCACGGTATCTTTACAACCAAAGTCAGGGCACTTGCCAAGAACTAAAGCCTTGACACCTCAAGGACTGAGCACTGGTTGCTCAACATAAACCTCTCGTGGATCCCAAAGCATACACCACGGAACGAGCTACACAAAAGTACACCGGCGTGTACAGCTCCAACTTGATTCCTTAAGATCCAATGCCAACAAGAACTCTCACACAAGGCAGCTTTTGCCTCCCAATAGAGCCACAACTAGCAAGAGAGTAATAAGAGTTCAAACCCACTCGAGGTCAACTCACCACGGAAAGCCACACTGGTCAACTCACTCTTGCAAGAGCATAACCACACCAAGCTGACATACCTCAAAGCAATGTGCCCACTAAATGAGCTCCGCTCAACCATCCAACTTAAGGCTCTACCACTGGATCAACCACGCATCCATCGATACCAACCCTATCCATACTAGGGTAACTCAAAGGGTAGTCGAATCATGCTACCAACAAACTGGCTCATAAGCTCACAACACAGGCGCGAGAACTTGAACGCGCTAGCTCTTAACAACCTACAACATCCTTTGTACCCAACTCTCGGTGACCCTGAAATGCTCCTACTTTCCCTCGAATGACCTCATACCTGTAGATCTCTGACTACCACCGAGCTAGATCTCTTATGCAACCCAAACAGGTGCAACCTCAGGAACGGGTACAAGACTAATGGGGATGCTATACTCCGGGCAGGTCATGGAAGCACCAGCACAAAAGTGCCAACTAGCCTGAATCTAGGCCTCCTCTCAAAGCTTGGTGCCAACATGCACTACATCCTTTACAACACAAATCAGCCCTAAAC
This sequence comes from Sicyos edulis, assembly GCA_036507275.1. Taxonomy (NCBI): domain Eukaryota; kingdom Viridiplantae; phylum Streptophyta; class Magnoliopsida; order Cucurbitales; family Cucurbitaceae; genus Sicyos; species Sicyos edulis. The sequence continues at coordinate 21,897,751 of CM071851.1, read as the reverse complement.
GAGCTTCATGCCCCTCTGAGGGTAGGGGAGGTCACACTCCAAGTGACGGGGCAATGGCACTCAAAACAAGAAGTCCAACGCTCGAGCAGTCTAATCTCTGGCATCTCGTCTAACAGACATGCCACAGCCTACTCCTGCATCCCACTCGATGCTCAACAAAAGCTCAGGCCAACCCCTCGGGTGGCAGCAACTAGCTCCACAATTGGAACATGCTAACAAAAGAGTGCTCCACCCTACTAGCCTACTGAAATCCACGGACGGATTAAGCCCTGACAAGCAAACTCCACACTACTCCCTGGCTACGGGGTACTAAAAGAACTGGCTGCTAAACGACAGCAGGCTTGCAAGGAATCAAGATGTCCCTACATCTTCCACAAGCCACTAACACGGCAACTTGCCAAACGATCGGGCGACTGGTGGAGACTTTGCTGGTCCACCTCTCACAAGGGACTTCCACCACCAAGCTGTTGTATCAAACAGCACAGGAACAGCACACCTCAGCCTCTGAACATCAGGACATCCGATCTCACGGATGATAAACTCAATCCTGGCCAACCACTTCGCTACTAGCAGAAGGCCTTTCTAAAACATCAAGCTCTACAGGCTTCCACTTGCCAAACTCGGCGGCTCCATCAATGCCAACAACTAATCAGCATAAACCTGCTGATCCTGCCCTTCCGGGAACCTCCAGGGCTACAAGAGCTACTGGGGGTGCCTTCTAAATAAACTCCATCGGTTGGGCAAACTGTGCCCGGGACTCCTCACTACTCGCTACAATCTGCGCCTGAGTCTTCGCTCTCTGATAGCTGAAAGACCTGCCATCAATTCTCTCATGGCTGGAGCACACTCTGCTCAAGGAGTCACTCTCTGAGGCGTGCTAGCCTCTACCCCCTCCACTTGGCAACTCAACTGCCGGGGCCAAAGCTGGCCTACGGGTCTAGACAACCCTGGACGCGGTCTCAACAACGACACGATCAGTCCAACTCATCGGTTAGACATACCAAACGTCCCTGCTCCTCCATGTGTAATCAACATCTTGGCGATCTACACAAAGCATAAAAGCTAGCCCACGCTAGGGCTCTTACTGCTCAACAAGGGTAACACATGTATACTAGATGCAGTATCGTAAAATAAAACCCTTAGCTTAATGAACTCAGACAAACCTGACGGCCGTGGAGTGCTGATGATCATGGGAACAACAACCTACAAAGCAGGTTAGTCTACAGAATCTATGACTCTGTGCTCTGATACCAACTGTAAGAACCTGACCCAAAACACAGTCCTAAACTTGGGTTCTCACTCAGCATGCTAGTTAAATATGTAAACAAGCGGTTTAGTGCTCATATTTTAAAACTTTACAAAACATTTGAAAACGGGGAACACTTAAAAGCATAACCAACAATTTTCATTAAGCAAATCCAACAGAGTAAAAACAAGTCTGGCCAGTATTTATAAAAGAACACACAAACAGTTAAAACAACTTTTAAACAACATCCCCCTAGGACTCCTGTCCATCTACATGCTGAACAAATAATGCAAATAATAAATGACAGAATGCCGGCAGCTCCCATGATCAATCAGCTCCCTCTGCTAGCCGTCCCGGTGCTGTCCCAAGTTACCTGGTGGAAAACCACATAAATAAGAGTGAGTATAAACATACTCAGTAAGAATCCCCAACCGGGGTGCGATACGATACATCAGTCATCTAGCACCCTAGTATACATGCAAATAGTTACCAACACAGATCATAGCTCAACGAGCTTACAAGGCAAGATCTGGAATCCTCGGAAGTCTCCTACTTTCGGCCTAATGATTGGTTCTCATAACCAATCCCGGGACATCTCCGAGGGTCTTTCTCCCTCGGCCAATTAATCAGCTCAAAAACCGATCCCAAAGATGTCCGACACCCTCGAGGGTCTTTCTCCCTCGACCACAATGATTAGTTCAAAAACCAATCCCAACGGGTGTCCTCAAGGGCCTTTTACCCTCGCTAATAAATGTGGACTATCGGGAGAGTACCCGAATTCTCGCTCTAAACTGGAAGGAACTGGTGTATTCACGAACATTAGCCAGGGGAAGCTCTCCGAATCGGAACCTAACGCGTGTGCGCACACACGGCATGCTGCTGCAACCGGAGTAAATGTGAGGGCTAGGTACAAACTACGCGAGCCAGGTACGCATGCCTAAGACTCGGAAGCGGTGTCACTAAACAAGTAGTGCGAGGCCCTCGACACTCATCTGTGCAGCCTGTACCACCGACCTGAAGCTAAGAACCGGCCAAGGCAGGCTTGCACCGTTGGCAGGGTTCCGCTCTAGCAGGCTACAAACTAGGCTTATGCCGATGTGGTAGCTACGTCCACATTGGCGGCCAGGGGGATGCAATGTACGTTATGCTTCGCTCTCACACCCGACCCATGGGGACAAAGTACGTTATGTCCGCTCTCAGTCTTTGGATGATGACAAACCCTACTACACTAGCTAAGAGTATGAAATCACTGATTCCTGGCTATACATACATATCAACATCAATCACACTTAACCTAGCATGATACTACGAACTTAAAACAGGAATCATAAGCATGCTGGAAGAACAAACCTAGCATGGCACTAACATGTATAATCAGACAAACATGCTAGCAAGAGATCAATCATAGCTGCCCTATCACTATCATGCTCATAACAGCAAACATACATACAAGGCACATCATGATAATATCGCAGGGTCCACACAACCACGGTAAGGAATCCTTACCTGGAAACAAGCAAAAATAGCTATCATAAATCAACCAAGCGACCCTCGAGCTTCTAAGAGAACCCGAGCAACCTAAGCATTTAATAAAAATATCCTAATTAAATAAACAGCAGCCAACAGCTTAGGACCCAAGGGAGAAAAGACTCGGGAAATACCATCCGAGAAGCCACAAGGCTCGACCCACACCAACACAGCAGGGCAGGCTGTCGGCAGCAAGGAGGCTGGCGCTGGGCGCAGGCGCGACAGGGACACGGGCTCGCTGGAGCGGGCACTAGCGAGTAGACGCGCTGGAGCGGGCGCGCGGCGAGGCAGGCTGGACTGCGGAGACGACGCGCGGACAACGCATCTGGGCTGCAGAACGGCGCGCGGCGCAGGAGACGGTGCTGAGCGGCAGCGAGCGGCGTCGAGCGATGCAGGGCGTGCGACCACTGGACGAGGCAGGGGCTGAGCGACCTGGTGCGGGGCGGCGATGGGACGACGCACGGGCGACGCATCTGGGCAGCAGCGAGAGGTGCAGGGCGGCGCTGGGGGCGCGGACGGCGACAGAGACAAGGGTTGGCTTCTAGGCTACGACGGGTTCGGACGCTTGTGGCGCGCGGCGTGGGGCATCCGGGCGCGAGCGAGGGTTGACGGTGGCACTGGTCGGTCTGCTGCTGGTATCTGCTGTGGTGGGCGGCTGGTGCTTGAGCGGCTGGGCGGCCTGGTGCGGAGCGGCTGGGCATGGTGCGGCTAGGGTTTGGTGGGGCTTGGCAAGGAGAGAGAGAGAGAAAGAGAGAGAGAGAGACTTGCAAAACAAGGGGGAATGGGATTTTCTTCATTTTCTTTCCTTATCCAATTGTTAATAGGTCTTGAAGACCTAAAATCCCTTCCCACGGCTTCCTCCTTCGAGACCTAGTTGAAGCAATCTTTTCCAATAAATAAAACTCACTTAATTCAAATCCCAAAACAACATTAAGGGTAAAGGCTCAAATCCCAAAGAAAGCACTCAAACAACAATAATTTCCCAAAAACCCAAACCTCTTCCAAACTTCCAAACGACTAGCCCAAACATCTTGGGTCTTGCAACCAACAACAATCAAGCCTCGGCAAAGGCAAGAGCGACCCTGAAACCCTTAAAATCCACAAATCCTGCCCGGGGAGCAAAAGACCAAAATACCCCTTAAGGGTTAAAATAGCTCTAACGGCCCAACCGAACAACCGAATCTTGAACCGAAAGCACCTAAAAAACCCGAATAGAAAACTGGGCCGTTACAAATGAGAACCTAACAAGCACAATAATTATCACAATCCATAGGCCTAAATATAATAAAATAAACAGGGCTCAGCTCAAGAGTAATTCACACGACACGGACGGACAGCCAGCAGCGCCCCAACGCCCATGCAGCCCGTCTGTCCGCGCGCTAGCCCATGCCGTGTGAGTTGCTCCCGAGCCGTGCCCTATTTGTATTATTATTTTAGACCTATTGGTTTTGATATTTGTTGTTGTTTGTTAGGTTCCCGATAGCTAGCTCGGGCTCGATTGCAGCATAGGATCTTTGTGTGTTGTTGCCTTCCGACCAAGGTAAGGATTTCTTACTGAAGTTGTGTGGGCCCTGCGGTATATTTTGTGATTGTTGTTTGTATGCTTGTTTATGTTTATAAGCATGTTAGTGGATAGGTGCTCTGTTATGAATTCCGACTGGCATGATTCTCGTGTTGTTTCTCATGTTAGTTCTATGCTACGTTGTTCTGTTCTGGCATGCTCGTTATCTGTTCTTGCTTCATAGTATCATGCTAGGTTCATTGTTTCTGCTGAGCACGTATTGGATTGTTAGCTGTTATCTGTTTATAGTTTAGAATCCTGATAGGTAGCATCATCCTGGCGAGGATGCATAACGTAACTTGCATCCGTGGCAGGGACGTACGAGGCAGTACTCCATCCCTGATTCGTCGTTAGGGTTTAGCTAACCCTAACGGCAGCTATAACGGCCCAGTTTTCTATATCGGTTTCCCAGGTGTTTTCGGGACATTATGCGGATGTTCGGATGGGCCGTTAGAGCTTTTTAACCTTTAAGGGTATTTTGGTCTTTTGCTCCCCGGTCAGAGGTTGAGGATTTTCAGGGCTTCAGGGTCATTTTGGCCTTCGTTGAGACTTGATTAATGTTGGTTGCAAGACCCAAGGAGGTTGGGTTAGTTGATTAGAAGTTCGGAGACATTCCGGTTGATAGCAAAATTAATTGGAATTTAATTGGTCCCATTGAGATTTGAACCCTTGCCCTAATGGTGGAATTGGAGTTTTTAGAAAAAGAGATTTAGTTAAAAAGAAAAGAATTTCTTTAGCCGGGACCCGCAAGAGAAAGCCTTGGGAAGGGAATTTTAGGTCTCCTAACCCTTTTAAAATAGGAAAAAGAAGGAAATTAGGGAAAACCCTCTTTGTTCCCTTGGTAGTCTCTCTCTCTCTCTCTCTCTCTCTCTCTCTCTCTCTCCTAAAACCGAGCCACCCTAACCCAGCCGCAACACTCAGCCAAGTCACCCCAGCCACACCGCACCACACCGCCCGCTCGGCCCCATCGCTGCGCGCACGCACGAGACGCACCAGCCGCTCGGCCCCTGCCGCCCCGCCCCGGCAAAGACGTCTGCGATCCGAAGCCCCACCGCCGACGCCCAACACCGCCCGACGTCGCGGGGGCGACGCCGATCCGTCGCTGCAGCGCGGCGACACGCCCAAAGATCAGACGCTGTCGTCTGCGCGCCAACCCAGCGAGCCCGCTCGCTCGCGCGTCGCCTACGCAACCGATCGCCCGCGCGCTGCCTCGCCGTTCAGACGCCATGCCGCACGCCCGCTCCTGTGCGTCCGCTCGCCTTGCCGTGCGCCCGAGCCAGCGCCCCAGCCGCACCAGCAGCGCCCAAAACTGCCCCCTTGCTGCGAGACCCCGTGTCTTCTCGGTTGGTAATTCCCGAACCTATCCCTTCTAGATTTTTAAGCTGCTGGCTGCTGTATATTTATTTAGGATGCTTTTATTATGCCTAGGTTGCTCGGGTTTCGCTTTAAAGCTCGAGGGTCGTTATTGATTGTGAAAGTTATTTCTGCTTGCTTCCAGGTAAGGATTCCTTACCGTGGGTTGTGTGGACCCTGCGATGCTTTCTTGATTGTGCCTTATATGCATGTTTACTTTTATGAACATGATTAGTGGATAGGACATGACTTGTGATTGCATTCTGCTAGCATGTTTGCTTGTTTGTACATGTTAGTGCCATGCTAGGATTGTTCTTCCCGGCATGCTTGAGATTCCTGCTTTAAGTTCGTAGTATCATGCTAGGTTATGTGTGATTGATGATGATTATGTATGTTTAGCCAGAATCGTTTACTCTATACTCTAGCTAGTGTGTTACTATTTGTCATCATCTAGAGGCCGAGAGCGGACATAACGCACCTTGTCCCCACCGGTCGGGAGTAGAGCGAAGCATAACGTACATTGCTTCCCTCAGACCAATGAGGATTAGCTACCTCATTGGCATAAGCCTAGTTTGTAGCCCGCTAGAGCGGAACCCCGCTAACGGTGCAAGCCTACCTTTGCCGGTTCTTAGCTTCGTGTCGGTGGTACAGTCGCACAGATGAGTGCCGAGGGCCTCGCACCATCGTGTTCGGTGACACCGTTTTCGAGTCTTAGGCATGCGCACACGGCCCGCATAGTTTGTACTTAGGCCCCCACATTTACGCCGGTTGCAAAGCATGCGGTGTGCGCGCAAGACACGCGATAGTCGCGCGATTCGAGAGCTCCCCGGGCTAATGTTCGTGAGTACACGATTCCTTCCGGTTTAGAGCCGGACTTGGGTACTCTCCCGATAGTCCAGATTTATAGCGAGGGTAAGAGGCCCTTGAGGACACCCATTGGGATTGGCTTTTGAGTGATCATATGGTCGAGGGAGAAAGACCCTCGAGGGTGTCGGACATCTTGGGATCGGTTTTTGAGTGATCAATTGGCCGAGGAGAAAGACCCTCGGAGATGTCCGGGATTGGTTATGAGAGCCAATCATTAGGCCGGAAGTAGGAGACTTTCGAGGATTCCAGATTCTGCCTTGTAAGCTCGTTGAGCTATGATCTGTGTTGGTAACTGTTTGCATGTATACTAGGGTGCTAGATGATTGATGTATCGTATTGTACCCGGTTGGAGATTCTTACCGAGTATGTTTATACTCACCCTTATTTCTCGTGGTTTTCCACCGGGTAACTTGGGACAAAGACCAGGGGACGGCTAGCGGAGGGAGCTGATTGATCATGGGAGCTGCCAGCACTCTGTCTTTATTGTTTGCATATTTGTTCAGCATGTAGATGGACAGGAGTCCTAGGGGAAACATTATTAAACGTTGTTTGAACTGTTTTGAATGTTTTTATATATACTGGCCAGGTTTGTTTTACTTCGTTGGTTTTTCTTAAACAAAATTGTTGATTATGTTTTAAGCATTCCCCGTTCTAAATGTTTTGGAAGGTTTTAAATATGAGCACTAAACCGCTCGGTGAAATATTTAACTTGCATGCTGAGTGAGAACCTAGGTTTAGGACCGCATTTTGGGTCGGGTTCTTATAGTAGCCCTGTGCAATCTTGGGTGAGGGTGGCAGACTGTTAAATGCCCCAACGGTTGGGGGATTGACGAGGCATTGCCTTGTCCCCGGCAGTCGACACGTCCTCAGTGTGTCGGCAGTAGCCCTTGATTTCCACCTGATAGGGCAAGGACTGGTTCCTGGTGTAAGCCTACCACTGCCGGTTTCTTAGCCTCAGGTGCGGTGGTACAAGCTGACATAGTCATAGTGTCCTAGTCTCACACCACTATGTTCAGTGACACCGATCCAGAGATTTGTTAGGCATGCGTACTGAACCAGGGCAGCATGCCCTAGACCCAGCACCTCCCTGGTTTGCAGTAGCATGCGGTGCGTGCACACGCTCATTACAGCGCCGACTGGAGAGCTCCTCAGGATCTTAAGTTCAGTGCACCTTTCGTATCGACAGTAGGAAGGCTGAGGCCGAGACTAGTTTCTCGTATAGTATCGTAAAGCGTTGTAGTTTTCCGGAGTAAGACCGTAAGATGGCATCTGAGGTTTATGTATGGATTAAAGCGATGTGCTCTCTTCGGTGTTATATTCATAGCTTGCATACATTCTACTATATGACCAGTTATATCATATTGTACCCCGGTTGGGGATTCTTACTGAGTAATTCGTTACTCACCCTTATTTTGTGGTTTTCCACAAGTAACCATGGCGAGAGACAGGATGGCTGAAGGAGGAGCTGCTGATCATGGAAACCAGCTGTTTAAACTCTGAGTCTTATGTTTATGTTTTTATGTTTTTATTGTCCTCTGAATGCATGTAGTTGGGCATGGAGCCCTTAGGTTGTTTTCTGGATTCTGACACTGATGTAAACTATTTTGGATTTTGAATGTTTGAATTAAATCTCTGATCAGAGTACGCTTTAAATTGTATTTAGCTTGGAATAGGTACTTGGAAATGGGGACAGGTTCCAGGACATTTTTTGTTTGTTTTTTAATGGATGTTTACCGTTTTTAGTTTTATTCAGAATCTGGAAAGTGATCTTGCATAATATTTTCTAAGTTTTAAAGCATGCATTGAGGTAAAGGCCTAGTTTAGGACCCCATTCGGGTCGGGTCTTTACACCAATCCCATAGACATCCTCGAGGGTCTTTCTCCCTAGGCCAAATGACCAACTCAAAAGCTGATCCCAACTAGATGTCCTCGAGGGCCTCTTGCCCTCGGCTAAACTGTTCTTATGACAAACAGGAGAGTACCCGAAGTCTGGCTCTATACTGGAACGAAAGTGGTGTACTCACGAACATTAGTGTAACTGCCCAGGTTTTTATTCTGGATCTCTAGGTATGTTTGGTTATTTATTTGGTCGTTTGGTTGGGCCGTTAGGGCTTCCTGAGCTTCCAAGGTTATTTTAGTCATTTGGCCTCCTAGAGCATTTGGTAATTGTTTAGGGTTGCGGGCTGTTTCCCAGACTGGTGTTGAGTTTTTATTTGTGTTCTGGTTTTAGGTTTCAGGATCGGGTGTTGTTTGGAAGTCGTTCGGGATTTACAGAAAATTGGAATTTAAAAGTGAGCTCGCCAGGACTCGAAGGGGGAATCTCCAAGGACACTTGGCACTAGGAGGGTTTTTGTAGCATTTTTAAATAAGAAAATAAAATGAAAAATCCACCATACTCCTTCTCATTTGATCGTGAAAGCCCTAGCCTCTTCCTCCTTCACTTTGGCCGAAACACACACCTCCCAAACCCTTCAACTTCTCCATCACAAGCACCAAGCGTTCGAGCCCTTCACCATCACCGAACCAGTCCTAGCTGTAAGCAGCCATCATCGTCGACATCCTTGCCATCTCTTCCAGCCACACACCATCGCAGCCCTCACGCTGACGCCAGCATCGAGCGACGCACACACCCGCTGCAGCACACCAAGCCGCCCAACAGGCCCACGTCGCAACTCCTCGCATGCAATCATCGGCTGTTCTCAGCACACAGCTGAGTTTCACCTACCGCAAAGCACGCACTCGTCACCGCCCCACTTGCCTTGCTCACACAGCAGCAGCGACACGTCCTCCGCTCAGTAGCCGGCCTCTCAACTACGATTCCCAGCGCCGCAACGCACGTGAAGCCTCGCCCGCACAGCGACAGCGATGCAGCCCCTTGCACGCTGTCTTGCCGAGTTCCCACACACAGTCGAGGCCTGCAGCGCGCCCTGCTCGCCCACCTATATGCATCCGTCCTCAATCTACTACCCACGCCGTGCCTTGCAGCCGAGCCAACCTTACTGCAGCCTGCTTTGCCGAGCCCTTGTGTTCTCGGTTTGGGTAAGGCATAATTTCTGAGGCTATTTGTTGTCGTTTGTTAATACGTTGCTTAGGTTTAATTTTGTGTTATGTCATAGTTATTGTTAGGTGATTCGTGTTTTCTTGCAGCTCAAGATCACCTCTCGTTTGTCAGCTATTCCCACTGATCATGTAAGTGTTTCTTGTCGGGGTTGTGTGGGCCCTGCACAAAATTCTAATAAATTCCTAGCTTGTTTGTTCTGCCTGATTCTTATGAACTGTTAATAAATAGTTGAGCAGGTTGATTGAATGTTGTGATCTGTTCGTATGCCGTATTTTCTGATTTATGATTTATTGCACCTGTTGTTTGCTAGGGTTTTGGCACGTAGTTTACTTGATTGTGGTTGTAGCACTCCCTGTTTTATAACTATCCCGAATGTCTACATTTACTCTGTTAGTTATAGACTTGTGGATTATGGAGCACTATTAGCTCTAGGCTGCCTTGTGGGCTAGAGTCCATTAGGGAGTCACAAGTGTCAGTCAAGTTGCGTGCTGGCTCGTTTCCCGAGTGTCAGTCGAGTTGCGTGCTGGCTCGGTAGGCTCTAGACTAGCCCAGTTGCATGCAGTCTATGATCTTCCAGGTTTGAGTTGATCCAAGGTTTGGCCCAGTTGCGTTGCCACCCTAGCCTCTTTTCGGACTCACGTAATTGCGTGCTATGCGTTGTCGATCCAGATTGGCCCAGTTTCGTTGCCAATCCAAGGTTTGGCTCAGTTGCGTTGCCACCCAACTATGTTTAGGACAACCCCAGTTGCGTACTGTCCAGGACAAGCTCAGAAGCGTGTTGTCCCAGTTAGCCTAGTCGCGTGCTAACTTAGAGTAGTCTTAGAGATAGACTTTTCAGAGACCGAGGACACCTAGGTTGCCCTCCTGTCTAGTCAGCACAGTGGTGTGCTGACCCTGCTCGACACTTTTTGTCATTGTTGTTTGAGACTGCCTTTATGTAATTATGCTTGCTTGTATGCTAAGATGCTAAATGATTTGTCCTGCGTAATGTACCCCGGTTGGGGAATTCTTACTGAGTGCAATTGTACTCACCCTTTTCTGTGGTTTCTTCCACCAGGTAACTTGGCACAACATCGAGGTGGCTAGTGGAGGAGCTGGCTGATCATGGGGACGAGTCTGTTGCATCTTCTATCTGCATTGCACTTTATTTCAAAATACTTTTACCATGTTGGGTTTTAGATTTTGTACACTCTGGCCAGATGCTAAAACTTATATGATTATGTTTAAACTGTTTGGTTTTTGGGATATTGAAATAATTTTGAAGTGCATGTTTCTTAAATCTTCTATGTCTATGTTTTAAAATTCATTTGTGAGTCATGGCATTTAATAAGGACCATTTGTGACCATTTAGAGTCGGGTTATTACAATTAGCCCGAGGGAGCTCTCCGAACCGGCGACTAACGCGTGTGCGCGCACATAGCATGCTACTGCAAACTGCGTAAATGTGGGGGCATAGGGACAAACTACTCGGTCTAGGTACACATGCCTATGTAAAGACCCGACCCAAAAGAGGCTCTAAATGGGCCTTTACCCCAATGCATGCATTCAAAGTAAGGACAATATAAAAATATGATTTCGGATTCCAATTAAAATTAAAACATTCAGCATTCAAACAGAAATCAATACAGTTTACTGAAACATGTCCCTGTCTCCAAGCACCTGTTTCAAGACAAATACATTTCCAAAAGTTTACTCTGATCAGAGATTTATTAAAATCATTCAAAACCTTCTCAAATACAACAATGCTGGAATCCACAAAACATTGGGAAAACATCCTAGGGCTCCGTGCCCGACTACATGCATTCAGGGGTAATAAAAAGACAAGAGTCATAATATAAAAGGTCAGAGATGACAGCAGGTTCCCATGATCACAGCTCCTCCTTCAGCCATCATGTCTCGCACCTTGGTTACCTGTGGAAAACCACAAAATAAGGGTGAGTAACGAATTACTCAGTAAGAATATCCAACCGGGGTACAATATGATATACATGGTCATCTAGATGAATGTATGCGAGCTATGAATATAAACACAGAATAGAGCACATAGCTTAAGTCCACACTTGGACCTCGGATGCCATCTCAGGGTCTTAGTCCGAAAAATCCATCACACAAAATGCCCTATATGAGAAACAAGTCCCGGCCTCAGCCTGTCTACTGTCGATACGAAAGGTGCTCTAGCTCAAGATCCCGAGGAGCTCTCCGGTCGGCGCTGTAATGAGCGTAAGCGCGCACCGCATGCTACTGCAGACTCTAGGGGGTGCTGGGTCTAGTGGCAAGCTGCCCAAGTCCAGTCACCATGCCTAACTAAATGTCTGGATCGGTGTCACTGACATAGGGGTGTGAGACCTGGACACGTGAACTATGTCAGCCTGTACCACCGCACCTGAGGCTCAGGAACCGGTCGTGGTAGGCTTACACCAAGAAGCAATCCTTGCCCTAACAGGTGGCAATCAAAAGATACGGCCGAACACGCTGAGGACGTGCCGACTACCGAGGACGAGGCTGTAACGGCCCAGAAATTTCATCCCGGTCTTCCCGGGTTGCCCAGGGGCATTTTGGTAATTTGGTCGGGCCGACAGGGCCGGTTATGTCTTTGCTAATTGCCGGAAAAATTATGAGATGATTTGAATGGGATCGGGAAGCTTGGTTGTAAGAACCCGACCCAAAATACGGTCCTAAACCTAGGTTCTCACTCACCATGCAAGTTAAATACTTCATCAAGCGGTTTAGTGCTCATATTTAAAACCTTTCAAAACATTTAAAAGCGGGGACATTTAAAACATAAACAACAACCTTCATTTAAGCAAACCAACAAAGTAAAACGAACCTGGCCAGTGTTTATGAAATCATACAATACAATTTAAATAATTGTTAAAAACATCCCCCTAGGACTCCTGTCCTACTACATGCTGAACAAATTATGCACACAATAATAGACAGAGTGCCGGCGGCTCCCATGATCAATCAGCTCCCTCCGCTAGCCGTCCCGGTGCTGTCCCAAGTTACCTGGTGGAAAACCACAGAAATAAGGGTGAGTATAAACATACTCAGTAAGAATCCCCAACCGGGGTACAATACGATACATCAATCATCTGGCACCCTAGTATACATGTAAACAGTTACCAACACAGATCATAGCTCAACGAGCTTACAAGGCAGAATCTGGAATCCTCGAAAGTCTCCTACTTCTGGCCTAATGATTGGCTCTCATAACCAATCCCGGGACATCTCCGAGGGTCTTTCTCCCTCGGCCAATTGATCAGCTCAAAAACCGATCCCAAAGATGTCCGACACCCTCGAGGGTCTTTCTCCCTCGTCCATATGATCAGCTCAAAAGCCAATCCCAATGGGTGTCCTAAAGGGCCTCTTGTAACGACCCAGGTTTTTCTTCCCGGTCTTCCAGGTATGCCCTAGGGGTAATTTGGTAATTTGGTCGGGCCGTCATGGTCGTTTGTGTCTTTTCCAGCTACTAAAATTATTGGATGGTTTTTGTAGGTTTTTGGAGGGGTTTGTGGTTTGGTTTGAGCAAGGTTTGTTGCAAAAGTAAAAATAAAGGAAATTGTTGCAGTAGGGGTTTGAACCGGGTCTCTGGGAAGCTTGTAGAGAGGTGTGCCAATTGAGCCATTAGGTGCTCTTGTTGCTCTTTGTGCATCACATCTTAGTTTACCTTGGATTTTGGAGTTTTGGTGCATTTGGTTAAATGAAATAGAACTAGGTTATTCCATCTTATTCTCCAAATCACCTCTTGGCCGCCCAAGCTCTCCATCTCCATAGCCTTGCCGAGTTCTTCATCCTTGCATCTCCTTGGGTTCGATCATCATCATTAGGGTAAGTCTTCATCTTCTTCATCTTCTCATTTGGGTGTTTTCTTGGCCGAATGTAAGAAAAAGGAGTTGTGTGTGTGTGTGTTGTGCGAACACCGAGAGGAGTCCAAAGAGCGAAGTCGCATCGGCCCGGCTCCGTCAGCAGACCGCCCCGTCGTCGCGACGCCCGGATCGATCGAGCCAGCCCCGCCGCGACGCCCAGATCGATCGAGCCGAGCCACCGCCGACGCCCAGATTCTTTCGCAGCAGCCTCGCCGTTCGCCAGCCGGTCGATCGCCCGTCGCCACGCGCCGGAGAGGTCTCTCGCCAGCGCCAAAGACGCGTCCAGCCGATCGCTCGCCACGCCCTCGCCGTGTCCGCTTGCCGAGCCGCCGCTCGCCGCGCTTTCGCTCGGGCGTTCGCCGCGCGCGCGTCCTCGCTGAGTTGCTCGCCGCGCGCGCTACGACCCGACGCGCCGCGCGCGCGCGCCTTCGCCAGACGCCAGCGCCGCGCGCCTTCGTCCAGACGCGCGCCGCGCAGCGCGCGTGTCCACGCTGCAGTGCGGCAGCGGCAGCCAGTAGCGTGTCCGTGCGTGTACGCGCAACGGGCGCGTGTCCTGCCGTGCAGTGCGCAGAGCGCGGCGCCCGACCTTGCCGAGCCGGCTTGCGGCGGCTCCAAGCTCGTGGTCGTCGCGCCGCGTGAGTTCCCTTTGAGCCGAGCTTGCTGTTTCTATTGTTGTTTAGATATTTTAGATGCTGATTATTGTTGGTTTGCTAGGTTCCCGCCGCTAGCTCGGGATTGTTCCATGACTTAGGATTTGTGTGTAAAAGTCTTCCAGACCAAGGTAAGGATTTCTTACAGGGGTTGTGTGGACCTCGCGGTATATTTGTGATTGTTGTTTTGTATGCTGTGTATGTTTACTAGCATGTTTAGCCTAGGTGCTCTGTGCTCAATTCTGGTGGCATGAACTCTTGTATTGTTTCTCATGTTAGCCCATGCTAGGTTGTTCTATTCTAGCATGTTCGATATCCTGTTCTTGCTTCGTAGTATCATGCTAGGTTCTTTGTATCCGATGAGCACGTATTGGACTGCATTGATTGAATCGTTATTATTGTTAAGGTTAGAATTGAGGTAGATAGAATCATCAGGGCCCGATGCATAAAGTATCTTGCATCTATGGCAAGGACGTTCGAGACAGATTCTCCGTCCTTGGACCCGTGAGGGATTAGCTATCCCAACCGGTAGGCCCCGCAATCTTGGGTGAGGGTGGCAAAGCGCTTATTGCCCCAACGGTCGGGATGATGACTTGGCATTGCCTCCCCCCGGCGATCGACACGTCCTCGGCGTGTTCGCCGTAGCCCTTGATTGCCACTGTTAGGGCAAGGACCGCTTCTGGTGCAAGCCTACCACGCCCGGTTCCTTAGCCTCAGTGCGGTGGTACAGGTGACATAGTTCACGTGTCCGAGTCTCACACCCTATGTCGGTGACACCGATCCGGAGATTTAGTTAGGCATGGTGATCGAACACGGGCAGCTTGCCACTAGACCCGGCACCACCCCGAGAGTTTGCGTGAGCATGCGGTGCGCGCTTACGCTCATTACAGCGCCGATCGGAGAGCTCCTCGGGATCTTGAGCGAGTGCACCTTTCGTGATCGGCGAGGCGCCGAGGCCGGGACTTGTTCCCGTATAGTGCGTTTAGTGTGTTGTGGTATTTTCCGGACTAAGACCCCGAGATGGCATCCGAGGTCCAAGTGTGGACTTAGCTATGTGCTCCGCTCTGTGTTTGTTCTCATAGCTTGCATACATTCTTCTAGATGATCATGTATATCGTATTGTACCCGGTTGGGGATTCTTACTGGTAATTCGTTACTCACCCTTATTCTCGTGGTTTTCCACGGGTAATCAAGCGGGAGACAGGATGGGTGAAGGAGGAGCTATGATCATGGAACTCTTTGTCATCTCTCGATTGTTTTATTTTAATTATCATGACTCTTCACTTTTTATTATTTCCTGAATGCGTGTAGACGGGCACAGAGCCCCGGATGTTTTTCTTACGTTTTATGGATTCCAAAGATATTGGTACTTGTGGATTGTTTTAATGGTTTAAATAAATCTCACGATCAGAGTGTGCTTTTAGAAATGTATGTTTTGGTTGTTGAATGTTTACATTTTTACTTGGAATCCAAATGTATTTTTTCTTAATGTCTTTTATTTTCACTACATGCATTGGGGTAAAGGCCCATTTAGAGCCCCTTTTTGGGTGGTCTTTACAGATTGGTATCGAGCTCGAGTCATAGATTCTGTGAGATCGACCTTTTGTTGTAGGTCGTTTTCCATGATCATCAAGACTCCGATAGTCATCGTGTACGCCTAGATTTATTGTTTTAGAAAGGAAAAGGGTTAAGAATTTACAATACCTATCATCTAGTGTATGCCTTGTTTGGTGTTGTGGAATGGTGACAGCGTGTTTTGATTCGTTGTTGGTTTGGATGTAGATCGCCAAAGATGCGATCACCCGCATCTGGGAGAGGAGGTTCGAGAGCGGTCGAGGTATCAGGATCGGATCTCGACATCGCAGGACATCGTCCCAAGCCGACATCGATGGCATTCCACCAAAGAAAGCTCCTCCCGTTACGCCTAGAGCGGGCGTTGAGGCGATCGAGCGCCGTGAGATCGCTCCCGGAGCAGAGTTTGCCGAGTCTATGAGGGCTTTTATGGTCGGCATGTTGAGTGACCAGAGGGCGAGACCTGTGCCTTGTTGGCGGCGCAGCGGAAGAGTCCCGAGCCCAGATCGAGCGGTGACTCGATTGGTTCAAAGAGCTCAAGTAGCACCTCCGGCTCCACAGAGCAAGTAGCCCCCAGAGGCGATATGGCAGAGGGTGCCGAGGAATTGGGTAGGTGGTCAAGGATTTTGTGAAGTGGAAGCCCGAGAAGTTTGATGCCACCGGTGATGCGTTAGCGGCGGCCTGTGGATTGCCCATTTGGAGTACACCTTCCCGATCATGGTGTGCCCCGATATTCAGAGGCCGAGATGTGCGGCTCATGTGCTAGGAGGCACAGCGAGATGGTGGTGGGAGTCCACCTTGAGCGAGAGACCGGTGGGTCTCCACCCGCTACTTGGGAGTTCTTCAAGGTGAGTTCAAGGTAAAGTTCATCGGTGATGAGGCTCAGGAGAAGATGGTGGAGCTCTTCCGGAACTCAAGCGTGGTTCTCGATTCCATTGAGGAATATGAGCGCAAGTTCTCGGAGTATGGATATTTCGCTCCTCGGTTGATTGCCACCCCGGAGTGAAGATTCGGAAGTTCATATCCTGGATTGAGGCGAGGTGTTTCCCAGATGTCGTGGCTCGTGCCCACGACACTTATGCTAGGGCTGTCCCGATTAGCCACGATCTATAATGGGAAGTATCTGCTTGAGCGGGTTGTTGCCGCCGCTCTGTTCAGCGTCTGTCCCGGTGTGGGGCGTAAGAGAGGAAGTTTGACTTTCGGGAGGCGGCGCCGCCGCGTAAGGGCGATTCGAACAGAGATCACGGAGAGCTCCAGTCCGTTTCAGCCCCGACAGCAGGAGGACCTGAGCGATTTCCGCTTGTGCTACTTGTGGGAAAGTCCACGCCGAGCTTGTCACCTGGACCTAGATTGTGCTTCCCGTTGTGGTAGAGAGGGGCACATGGCCCGTTTTTGTGATCACCCGCTATGGCGGCTCGGCCAATGTGCAGCAGCAGAGGTCGAGTGTTTGCTACGACTCGTCAGAGGCCGAGCGCACGGATGCCGGATGCCGTGCAAGGTGCACGCTTCTTGTTTTAGATCACTGCGCATTTGTCTTGTTTGATTCTGGTTCCACGCATTCATTTGTATCGTGTTGTTTCTTCGAGCATGCTAAGTTAAGACTAGAGCCTCTAGGTTTTGAGTTATCTGTTGCAACTCCTTCGGGGAGTTAGTATGTTGGCTAGGGATAAGATTAAGGATGGCCGGATCGAGATATCCAGGAGAGTTGCTTAGGCCACGCTCATAGTTACGCCTATGAGCGGTTTTGATGTGATTCTTGGTATGGAGTGGTTAGTCGCTAACCACGCGTTGATTGACCGCCACCGAAAGAAGTAGTGTTCAGCCGCCTGTCGTGACTTTAAGTTTCGTGGAGTCAGGTGGAGTTTGCCCGCCGATGGTGTCACCGTAAAGCTCGTCGTTTGCTAGCTCATGGAGCTTGGGGCTATCTAGCCAAGTTGTCGGGGAAGAGCGCCTCGTCTGCTGATCGTGCAGTGCGGCCGTGCAGGGAGTTTGCGGACGTGTTTCGAGGAGTTACTGGGGTTGCCCCAAAGAGAGAGGTTGACTTCATTATTGAGCTCGAGCGGGGACCCTCCCTATCTCGAAGGCTCATCGCATGGCGCCAGCGTGAGTTAAAGGGCGAAGATTGATTTGCAGGAGATGTTAGACCGAGGGTTCATCCGTCCAAGTGTGTCCCGTGGGAGAGCACCACGATTCTGTTTGTGAAAAAGAAGGATGGATCTATGCGCTTATGTATTGATTACCGCGAGCTTAATAAGGTGTGATGAAGAATAAGTACCGTTGCCCCGTGATCGATGATTTGTTCGATCGGCTTCAGTGGAGCTTCGTGTTCTCCAAGATAGATCCGAGATCCGGTTACCATCGATTTGCGGATCGGGGATGCCGACATTCCTAAGACGACTTCAGTCCGGATATGGTCACTATGAGTTTGTGGTTATGTCGTTTGGATTGACCAATGCCCCGTTGCGTTCTCATGGACATGATGGATAGGGTGTTCAAATCATTTTTGGGACAACCTTCGTCATCGTGTTCATTGACGATATTCGATTTATTCGAGGTCTAAAGAAGACCATGCAGAGCATCCGAGGCGAGTATTGGCGGCTTTGAGGGAAAACCGGCTTTATGCGAAGTTTTCCAAATGTGATTCTGTTGGAGCGGTGGCCTTCCTAGGCCACGTGGTTTCGAGAGATGGTATAGCCGTGGACCCCGCGAAGATTGAGGCCGTGAGTTCATGGGCCAAGCCGACTTCGGATTCTGCCGAGATTCGCAGCTTTCAGGTTTTGGAGTTACTACCGTCGGTTCGTCAAGGACTTTTTCGCTTTAGCCTCCCCTCACTCGTCCCGACGAGGAAGGGTGTCGAGTTTGTTTGGGACAAAGCAGTGTGATGAGAGCTTTGCTGCTCAAGCGTAGTTTGACTTCAGCGCCGATGTTGGCGATCCGAGGGGACAGGTGGTTTCGTGGTCTACTGATGATGCTTCCAAGTTTGGATTAGGTTGTGTGTTGATGCGGCACGGGAAGGTCATTGCCTATGCTTCCCGTCGGTGGCCGTATGAGCAGTAACTACCCGACTCATGATATGGAGTTGGCGTGATGGTGTTTGCAATCAAGATTTGGAGGCATTACCGTATGGTGAGCGGATTCAGATGTTTACCGATCACCGAGCCTCAAGTATCTGTTTACTCGAAGGAGTTGAATATGAGGCAGAGGAGATGGTTAGAGTTGGTAAAGGATTATGGCTGCGAGATTTTGTACCATCCGGTAAAGCCAATGTAGTGGCCGATGCTTTGAGCAGAAAAGACGTCGCACTCTGCGGCGTTGTTGAGTTCCCAGCCCAGTTTGAGAGAGAGTTCGAGCGGCCGAGGTTGCAAGTGTTGTTGGGAGAGGTTACCGCGTGGTAGCTCGATTGATTTATTCACCGTCGATTCGGCAATGGATTATAGACAGCCAGTTGGGTGACCCGCACTTAAGAGATTGGTTGTGAGTTAGTCTTGACGGTGACTTTGACTTTGTATATTCACGCAGACAGTGGGTTGACTTATAGAGGCGGTTGTGTGTTCCGGACACTGCGAGTTTGCGAGCAGAGTTGCTCTCTGAGGCCCACAGTTCCCCCTTTTGCTTGGCACCCCGGGGTACCAAGATGTATCAGACCTTAAGCGAGACCTTCGGTGGATGGGGATGAAGAGAGATGTGGCAGAGTTTGTCGGTAGGTGTTTCACTTGTCGGCAAGTGAAGGCACCAGCAGAGGCCAGCCAGGTTTGTTGCAAATGACCACCGAGTGTACCCAGTGGAAATGGGAAGAGATCTCTATGGACTTTATATCCGGTTTGCCAAGGACTCGAGGAAGTTCTCTCAGATTTGGGTGATAGTCGATCGTTTGACCAAGAGCGCACACTTCATTCCCGGTAGAGACACTTATACCGTGGAACAAAGGCGCAAACTGTTTTTGGAGCAGATCATCCGTTATCATGGTGTGCCGGTTAGGATTGTGTCCGATCGTGACTCGCGGTTCACTTCTCGTTTCGGAGAGCGCTCCGAAGGGTTTGGGCACAGAGTGCGCCAAAGATGACTTTTCACCCTCGACGGATGGTCGACCGAGAGAGTGAATCGATTCTCGAGGATATGTTGAGGGCTTGTGTGTTGGATTTCCCAGCGATTGGGACCGAGATTCGTACTTGATGGAGTTTGCCTATAACAATAGTTACCATCGATTTATCTGGATGGCTCCATTCGAGGCATTGTATGGTAAGCGTTATCGGTCCCCCGTGTTCTCGGGAAGAGGTTGGTGATAGACGAGTTTTGGGTCCCGAGATTCTGCAGCTTGACCAATGGTGCAAAGGCGAGAAGATTAGAGCTCGTATGTTGACAAATTTCAGAGCAGCGAGAAGAGTTACGCCGATGTTCGGCGCCGAGATTTGGAGTTTGAGGTTGGTGGCATGTGTTCCTTAAGGTTGCTCCGATGCGAGGTGTTTTGAGGTTTGGTAAGCGTGGGAAGTTGAGTCCCCGCTTTGTTGGTCCATTCGAGATCCTAGAGAGGATTGGCAGAGTTGCTTACCGGTTAGCCCTACCTCCGTCACTATCGGTGCATAGTGTTTTCCATGTATCGATGTTGAGGCAAGATGTGCCGGACCCGTCGCACATTGTGGACTTTGAGCCTTTGCGGTGAATGAGGATTTGAACTTCGAGGAGAAGCGGTGAGGATCCTTGCCTTTGAGACCAAGACGTTGCGTGTGAATCGCGAGATTCGTTTGGTAAAGTTTGAGTGGAAGAATCGGGGTTACGAGGAAGCCACTTGGGAGCGGGAAGACGAGATGAGGTTGCATTACCCCGAAATTTTTTGTTTTAAGGACTTTCGAGGACGAAAGTCATAAAAAGGAGGGAATATTGTAACGACCTGTGTTTTTCTTCCCGGTCTTCCGGGTATGCCCTAGGGGTAATTTGGTAATTTGGTCGGGCCGTCATGGTCGTTTGTGTCTTTTCCGGCTACTAAAATTATTGGATGGTTTTGTAGGTTTTGGAGGGGTTTGTGGTTTGGTTTGAGCAAGGTTTGTTGCAAAAGTAAAAATAAAGGAAATGTGTTGCGCAAATGGGGTTTGAACCCGGTCTCCGGGAAGCTTGTAGAGAGGTGTGCCAATTGAGCCATTAGGTGCTCTTGTTGCTCTTTGTGCATCACATCTTAGTTAACCTTGGATTTTGGAGTTTTGGTGCATTTGGTTAAATGAAATAGAACTAGGTTATTCCATCTTATTCTCCAAATCACCTCTTGGCCGCCCAAGCTCTCCATCTCCATAGCCTTGCCGAGTTCTTCATCCTTGCATCTCCTTGGGTTCGATCATCATCATTAGGGTAAGTCTTCATCTTCTTCATCTTCTCATTTGGGTGTTTCTTTGGCCGAATGTAAGAAAAAGGAGTTGTGTGTGTGTGTGTTGTGCAACCCGGAGGAGTCCAAAGATCGAGCTCGTCGCATCGCCCGGCTCAGATCAACAGACCGCATCCCGCTGTCGTGACGCCCAGATCGATCGAGCAGCCACCGCCGCGACGCCCAGATCGATCGAGCCACCGCCGCGACGCCCCAGATCTGTTCGCGCGAGCCTCGCTGTTCGCCCAAAGCAGAGATCGCCCGATCGCCGCGACGCCAGAGGTCTCGCCAGCCGCCAAGACGTCCAGCCGATCGCCAGACGCCCTCGCCGTGTCCGCTTGCCGAAGCCGCGCGCGCCGCGCGCGCCGCTCGAGACGTTCGCCGCGCGCGTCTCGCTGAAGTTGCTCGCTCGCGCGCTTCGCCCGACGCCAGCGCCCGCGCGCCGCCAGACGCCCGCGCGCCGCGCGCGCCGTCGAGACGCTGCGCCAGCGCGCTGCGTGTCCCTCGCTGTTGTGCAGTAGCGCAGCAGGTGGCGTGTCCCGCGTGCGTGCGGTAGCACAAGAACCGCGCGTGTCCTCGCTGCGTGCGGCGTAGAACAGCGCCCCCACTTTGCCGAGCGAGCTTGCTGTGCAGCAGCTCCAAGCTCGTGTCGTCGCGCGCGTGAGTTCCCGAGCCGAGCTTGTCTGTTCTATTGTTGTTTAGATATTTTAGATGCCGATTATTGTTGGTTTGCTAGGTTCCCGCCGCTAGCTCGGGATTGTTCCGCAGCTTAGGATTTGTGTGTAAAAGTCTTCCACCAAGGTAAGGATTTTTACAGGGGTTGTGTGGACTCATGTATATTTGTGATTGTTGTTTTGTATGCTGTGTATGTTTACTAGCATGTTTAGCCTAGGTGCTCGTTTCAATTCTCGACTGGCATGAACTCTTGTATTGTTTCTCATGTTAGCCCATGCTAGGTTGTTCTATTCTAGCATGTTCGATATCCATTCTTGCTTCGTAGTATCATGCTAGGTTCTTTGTATCCGATGAGCACGTATTGGACCGCATTGATTGAATCGTTATTATTGTTAAGGTTAGAATTGAGGTAGATAGAATCATCCGGCCCGATGCATAAAGTATCTTGCATCTATGGCAAGGACGTTCGAGACGATTCTCCGTCCTTGGACCCCGTGAGGGATTAGCTATCCCAACCGGTAGGCCCCGCAATCTTGGGTGAGGGTGGCAAATCATTTATTGCCCCAACGGTCGGGATGATGACTTGGCATTGCCTCGTCCCCCGGCAGATCGACACGCCTCGCAGCGTGTTGGCCGTAGCCCTTGATTGCCACCTGTTAGGCAAGGACCGCTTCTCGGTGCAAGCCTACCACGGCCGGTTCCTTAGCCTCAAAGTGCGGTGGTACAGCCGACATAGTTCACGTGTCCGTGTCTCACACCCCTATGTCGGTGACACCGATCCAGAGATTTAGTTAGGCATGGTGATCGAACACGGGCGGCTTGCCACTAGACCCGGCACCCCCGAGTTTGCAGAGCATGCGGTGCGCGCTTACGCTCATTACGAGCGCACGATCGGAGAGCTCCTCGGGATCTTGAGCGAGTGCACCTTTCGTGATCGGCGGCGATGGCGGCCGAGGCGGGACTTGTTCCCGTATAGTGCGCTTAGTGTGTTGTGGTATTTTCCGGACTAAGACCCCGAGATGGCATCCGAGGTCCAAGTGTGGACTTAGCTATGTGCTCCGCTCTGTGTTTGTTCTCATAGCTTGCATACATTCTTCTAGATGATCATGTATATCGTATTGTACCCGGTTGGGGATTCTTACTGGGTAATTCGTTACTCACCCTTATTACGTGGTTTTCCACGTGTAATCAAAGCGGGAGACAGGATGGTCAAGGAGGAGCTATGATCATGGAACCTGCTTGTCATCTCTCGATTGTTTTATTTTAATTATCATGACTCTTCACTTTTTATTATTTCCGAATGCATGTAGACGGGCACAGAGCCCCGTGATGTTTTTCTTACGTTTTATGGATTCCAAAGATATTGGTACTTGTGGATTGTTTTAATGGTTTAAATAAATCTCTCGATCGAGTGTGCTTTTAGAAATGTATGTTTTGGTTGTTGAATGTTTCTGTTTTTACTTGGAATCCGAAATGTATTTTTTTCTTAATGTCTTTTATTTTCACTACATGCATTGGGGTAAAGGCCCATTTAGAGCCCCTTTTTGGGTCGGGTCTTTACACCTCTCACCCTCGCTATAAATCTAGACTATCGGGAGAGTACTCGAAGTCTGGCTCTAAACTGGAAGGAACTGGTGTACTCACGAACATTAGCCCGGGGGAGCTCTCCAAACCGACGACTAAAGCGTGTGCGCGCACACCGCATGCTGCTGCAACCGGCGTAAATGTGGGGGCCTAAGTACAAACTACGCGGGCCAGGTACGCATGCCTAAGACTCGGAAGCGATGTCACTGAACACAGTAGTGCGAGGCCCTCGGCACTCATCTGTGCAGACTGTACCACCGACCTGAAGCTCAGGAACGGCCAAGGCAGGCTTGCACCTTTGGCAGGGTTCCGCTCTAGCAGGCTACAAACTAGGCTTATGCCGATGTGGTAGCTAAATGTAAAGACCCGACCCAAGAAACGGTCTCTAACCTAAGGTCCTTACTAAGCATGCATGATTAAGAATGTAAAACGTCATTCAGAGCTTGAAATTTAAAACTTTGCAGTAGACATATTTAAAACAAATCTGTTATTCCAATTAAATAAAAACAAGTAAACGACTGATCAGTACTTTCTTAAAACAAATCAAGGGAAACGGTATGAGAATCATCAAATAGTTTTTTGGGTATTTTTCCTAGGGACTCAAGTCCCACTACATGCTAAATCATAAACACAATGAAAGAACGTGCAACTCAGAGTCAGCTATCCATGATCATCCAGCAGCCTCCTCCTAGCCATCCAGCCTCTGTCCCAAGTTACCTGGTGGAAAACCACAGAAAATAAGGGTGAGTATAAACATACTCAGTAAGAATCCCCAACCGGGGTACAATACGAAAACATCTCATTTAGCACACGGACATGCAACCATACAATGACATAGAGCGGGCACGGTTGGTGTAGGCTATGAGCTACTTCAAAGGCGAGCCTACTCAAGGGCTTCCGTCTATAGCCTCTCCTAGGTCCTACATTTGGATGCCCTTCGGGCCTTACACAACCTAGGACACAGTGATGCCCAAAGGGGCCTTACACACTTAGGATGCCCATCGGGCCTACACCTCCGATGATCGGTGATGCCCGGTGGGCCTTACACACCTAGGATGCCCATAGGGCCTTACATCTCCGTAATCGGTGATGCCTAGTGGGCCTTACACACCTAGGATGCCCATAGGGCCTTACACCTCCGAATCGGTGATGCCCAAAGTGGGCCTTACACACCTAGGATGCCCATAGGGCCTTACACCTCGAGATGTCCATCGGGTCTTGCCGAGCGGGACCCCAAACTAGTTGCCTCTACGGTCCTCTATACTATACATCACACATCTAACCGTAACTTGGATCTAGCAAAGATACAAATGGCGGCATGGTTCTATCAAGATAGGAAAGCCTAACATGGAACTAACGGGATGTAAACATGTCACGAACATGAATCAAAAGAAAACATGTAACCTATCACTAGAAACTCATATAATTACAAGAATCAGCGTGCTATCAACTATTCGCGAGGTCCACACAACCCCGGCTAAGAATCCTTACCGGAAATAAGTGGAGGTTAACTATCCCGAATCAAATAACGACCCTCGAGCTTTTAAGCGAACCCGAGCAACCTAAGCAAGTAATAAAATATCCTAATTAATAAACAAACATCTAAAATCGGGAAGTCCAAAGGGTGGAGGCTCGGGATTTACCAACCGAGAAGGCACACGTCTCGGCAGTTAGCGCAAGGACGGGCGCCGCAGAGTAGTAGGCGGCGGGCGCTGGGGCTGGGCTGGGGCCGGGCGCTGGCGAGGCTGGCGCTGGCGCTGGCTAGAAGCGCGCAAGCGGGACGTCGGTTCGCGAGACAGCGGCGCGGCGCGCGTCGGGCGGCAGCAAAGCGGAGCGCGCGTGCGCGTCGGGCGGCTCTGGTGCGGAACGGCGCGACGCGTCTGGGCTACAGTCGGTGCGCAGCGGCGCGACGCGTCTAGGCTGGGCGAGGCGAGGCGATCGGGCGCGCTGGCATGGGCGATGCTGAGGGTGTCTGGGCGCGCCTGGGCATGGGGGGCTGGGCTGCTGGTGCGCTGGGTGAGCATGGGTGAGCGGGGGCGCGGCTAGGCGGCTAGGGTTTCTTGGTGAGGTCGGCTAGGAGAGAGAGAGAGAGAGAGAGAGAGAGAGAGAGAGAGAGAGAGAGAGAGATTTTTCCAAAACAAGGGGAATAGGATTTCTTTTCCTTTTCCTAATTTAAATGGGTCTAAAATCCCTTCCCAAGGCTTTCTCATGTCCCTGGCTAAAGAAATTCTTTTCTTTTAACTAAATCTTCTTTTTCTAAAAACTCCAATTTCACCATTAGGTCAAGGGTTCAAATCTCAATGGAAGCACCAAAATTACAATTAATTTTGCCATTTTCTAAAACACCTCCAAACTTCCAAACAACTTGCCCAAACCTCTCTCTGGTCTTGCAACCAACAACCAATAAGCTTCGACAAAGGCGGGAATGACCCCGAATCTCGAAAATCCACAAAACTCGATAGGGGCAAAAGACCAAAATGCCCCTAAGGGTTAAAATAACTCTAACGGCCCATCCGAACATCCGAATAATGACCGAAATCACGGGTAACCGAAATAGAAAATCGGGGCCGTTACAATACTCCCTCCTTTTAAGACTTTCGTCCTCGAAAGTCCTAAGACGAAAATAACTCTAGGAAAACTCCACTCGATTCTTAACCAACCAAGCTCCCGGTTAAGACAACACAAATCCTTCTTGAAAACGAAACCTCTTGGTTTCCCAAAGGCTCCAAGCCCAAAAGACACCGAGTGCGCCACAAACTATCTCAACCAAAACCGAACTAACACCGAGCTTCAAGAAATCATGCGATAGCTAGTCGGTGAGTCACACCCTCGACTCGCACCAACTCTCAAACGGTCTTAAAATCTTAGGGGCTCACTTAGCCCTCGCTAACCCAACTCGGAACGCCTCTCTACGGCGCTACTCACACAGAAACTCGTGGACGGGTCACAAGCTCTAAAACTCTACGCCACGCCCGGCAGTAACTCTCTCGAATGCTCATAGTTGTTATCAAACAGCCTCGACCCTTTACCATCTTCGACCAAACAACCGAACCTCCTGTGTTTTGAAACAAAACGGTCTACTCTTACTTCGCAAGAGACTCGCGAACCCCATCGGTTGCCTACAATCCTTAACGAAATCCAATTCGAACCACCAACTGGTGACTGATCCCTAGGCAACCTTCTCCAACTAGCATGCGTCCACAACACTAAAGCAACCATCTTACGAGAAATCGAAGCACCAAAGCCGAGGGGCACTTTTCTGGTTCACCAAGCGGCTACCACCACTCATACTAGCTGAAACTTCAGCTTCGGCCACCCCTGAACGACAAGGTCCAGGAACAGGCTCCACTCAGCCAAACTAAAAAAAAACCGGAGCTCCTCGGGATCTTCAGCCAGTGTACCTTTCATCGACAGTAGACAGGCTGAGGCCGGGACTTGTTTCTCGTATAGGGCGACTTGTGTGGTGATATCATTTCGGACTAAGACCCTAAGTTGGTATCCGAGGCCCAAGTGTGGGCTAAGCTATGTGCTCTATTCTGTGTTTATATTCATAGCTTGCATATGCTCATCGAGATGACCATGTATATCGTATTGTACCCCGGTTGGGGATTCTTAATGAGTAATTCGTTACTCACCCTTATTATTGTTTTTTTTTCACAGGTAACCGAGTTGCGAGAGCAGACAGATGGTGAAGGAGGAGGCGTGATCATGGGGCCCAGTCATCAAACTCTGATTTTATGTTATGACTCTTTATGTTTTATTTTCCCCTGAATGCATGTAGCCGGGCACGGAGCCCTAGGATGTTTTCTAAATGTTTTGTGGATTCCAGCATTGTTGTATCTGGACAGGTTGTGAAGGATTTTAATAAATCTCTAATCAGAGTAAACTTTGGAAATGTATTTATCTTGGAACAGGTGCTTGGAAACAGGGACAGGTTTTAGGAAAATTGTCCGGGCTTTGAACTGAATGTTTGCATGTTTTGTTTTTAATTGGAATCTGAAATCATGTCTGTTTAATGTCCTTTACTTTGAATGCATGCATTGGGGTAAGGGCCCATTTAGTGCCCCATTTGGGTCGGGTCCTTACAGTTGGTATCAGAGCTCAGAGTCATAGATTCTGTAGATTGACCTTTTGTTGTAGGTTGTTTTCCCATGATCACTAGCACTCCGACAGTCATCTGGTACACCTAAGTTTACTATTTGTTGTAGAAAAAGGGTTAAGAATTTACAATACCTGTCATCTAGTGTACGCCTTGTGTAGTGTTGTGGAGCGGAGACGAGCAGATTCTGACTCGTTATTGGTTTGGGTTTAGAGCGCCATCATGCCAACTTCCTGCAGTGTGTGATGTATGTTGTGGCTTGTTGAGGTATCCAGATAGATTCGGATTCCCCTGGAACATCGTTCCAGAGGAAGGCAGAGGTTAGACTCCCGTAGGCCACTTGTGGCCCAGTTGTTGGTTTTCCCCTAGTGAGAGGGTGGAGGTGTTTTGCCTGGGAGTGCTACTCCAAGAGAGGAGTTAGCTATGGTTGTACTGATGTGGATGTTTGTGGAGCGGGTCCTCGTGTGGACTAGCCTGGGTAGCTCAAGTGTTGATCTTGAGCCTTAGTAGATTGTTCGATTGCCCAGAGAGAGTGGCTGCAGAGTTGGTAGCCTTCGAGGAGATTGATGAGACATCTTTGTGCTCCTGTAAAGTGTTGTTGGTTGCAGCTAGTAAGCCGAAACCTTGTGGTTAAGGGTGCAGAAAGCAGTGTTCCCTTCGGACTGGATCCGTTGGTGGTTTCCTCAGTTGTTGATAGAGTGGAACACTCTTCTTTTGGTAAGCCCCTAGAGTAGGGCTAGCTGCTGCCTGTTGAGAGAGCCGGCCAGAGTTTTGTTGGGCATCAAGTGGAGATGCGAGAGTAGGCTGTGAGCTTTCAGCTTGATGAGATGCCTTAGGCATGGTTGTTTGAGTTTGGCCCCGTTGTAGTAAGATGTGGATTTAGTAGTAGTGGCACTTGAGGTGCATTGGTTGGTGTGCCGCTTTGGCACTAAGTCTGGTTTAGGCCTGAGTTTGGCATGGGTATAGCAGATGGTTCTATGACCCGTCCGGAGTTCAGCGCACTCCTTTAGCCTTGGATCCGTTGTGGCAGTTGCACCTGTTTTGGTCGTGCAAGAGGGCTAGTTCAGTGGTAATCGAAGGACTTCAAGTGAAAGGATGTTCGAGAGGAGCCGGAGCCTCTTCCCAGTGTTACTGGAGGTTGAGTAAGTCAGCAGATTGACGGTTGGTAAGTGTTAGTGCGCGTGCATCTCACGCTATTGTTAAGGCCAAGAGATCCTTGTGGTTGGTAGTGCGGTCAACTACCTTCGAGTGCCTAAATCTGAGGAGAGTTGAGCATCGTAGAAGCAAGTTTGGGTCCAGCTGAGGGACCATGAGTTGGATGCCTATGAGGTGAGTAGGATGCCTTGTGAGAGGAGTTGGATGCCTTATGGGTAAGCACCCTTGGTAGAGGCGTGGTATAAAGTAAGTTCAGTTGGCATGGTTGCTTTGGTAGAGCAAGGTTGCCACAGCTTTGAGCATCGTGTGGAGATGGAACTTTGGGTGTTCCGTTGATTGATTGTATCTCTCCCAGGAGCTAGTGTTGCTTTTTGGGAAAAGCATTTTTTAGTCTTGGATCTCTAAATGAAGGTTGGGAGTTGTGCACACAAGTGTGTTTTGTGTGGTTCGTTCTGTGGCGAGAGTCTCAGATCCATGTAGGGTTTGCTTTGGGGATCTGGTGCTCAGTTCTTGGAAAAGTTGGACTCCAGGTGGATGTTGTAAGGCTTTAGGGAGGTGGTAAGGATACCATGCTCGTGGTATCAGGTTGTTGCTTAGGTAAGATTTGTTAAGTTGGACCTAAGCTTGGTTGGCAGATCTTCTTGTTGATCGTCATGACTGAGAGAGTTGTTCGGATCCTTCCTTGGGTAGAAGTTATGTTGTGGTTGACGTCTGAGTAGGAGGATGACGCATTCGGTAGCGTTTCGGGTCCTCTTGGTTTCCAAGGAGTTGGAGTTGGCCAGCATGGTGATGATGCTGGAAAATGGAGTTGTTGTTTGTTAAGGCAGTTGGCTGTTAGTCCGTTAGTTGGCAGTGAGTGTCGAGGGTTGTCGGAGAACCCTAGGTTGTGGAGAGCCTCTCTATAGCTCAGTCAGGCCCAGGTAGTCGTTTCAGTGGGCAAGTTGAAGCAGTGTAGTTTGTAGCCTCGGGTGAGTTGCTGGCAGTCTTGGTAGCCTAGCAAGCTAGTGTTTATTGGAGTAAATTCCGGATTGGTTCCGGTGTGGTGACAAGTTGATGCTTGGTATGACCAAGGTGTGGATTGGAATTGCTAGGAGTTAGTTTTGCTTGTGGGGCGAATGGTTCGTGCCCTGTTGGTTGTCTTCCTGTTTTCAGGAGGTTGAGAGTTGCCCCGTTGGTATTTGGAGGTTCAGTCCGGGGTGAACCCCTGTTGCTACCCCGTGAGATTTAGATCTTCTGGCTTTAGTGGAGCAAGACAGTGAGTGTATGTAGAGCTCTCTGTCCTTCGGTTGTCTGCTCGTACGAGCCATCTCCTTCTGGGTTTGGCAGTTTGCTACCGTCGGTTTGTTAAGGACTTTTCTGCCATAGCCTCGCCCCTCACTCGTCTGACGAGGAAGGGTGTCGAGTTTGTTTGGGACGGTAGGTGTGATGAGAGCTTTGCCAGGCTCAAGCGCAGTTTGGCTTCAAAGCACTGTGTTGGCGATCCGGAGGGGACAGGTGGTTTCGTGGTCTACAGTGATGCTTCCAAGTTTGGGTTAGGTTGTGTGTTGATGCAGCACGGGAAGGTCATTGCTTATGCTTCTCGCCAGCTGAAGCCATATGAGCGGAACTACCCGACTCATGATATGGAGTTGGCAGTAGTGGTGTTTGCATTGAAGATTTGGAGGCATTACCTGTATGGTGAGCGGATTCAGATGTTAACCGATCATCAGAGCCTCAAGTATCTGTTACTCAGAAGGAGTTGAATATGAGGCAGAGGAGATGGTTAGAGTTGGTAAAGGATTATGACTGCGAGATTTTGTACCATCCGAGTAAAGCCAATGTTGTAGCTGATGCTTTGAGTAGGAAGACATCGCACTCCGCGGTGTTGTTAAGTTCCCAGCCTAGATTGCAGCGGGAGTTCGAGCGGGCCGAGGTTGCAGTGTTGTTGGGTGAGGTTACTGCCAGAGTAGCTCAGTTGACAGTCCAGCCATCGATTAGACAACTGATTATTGATAGTCAGCTGAGTGACCCCGCTCTTAAGAGATTGTTTGACAGAGTTAGTGCTGACGGAGATTTTGACTTTGCATATTCACCTGATAGTGGGCTGACGTACAGAGGCCGGTTGTGTGTTCCAGATGTTGCAGGATTGCGAGCAGAGTTGCTCTCAGAAGCCCACATTTCTCCGTTTGCGTGGCACCCCGGGGGTACCAAGATGTATCAGGATCTTAAGCAGACATTCTGGTGGATGGGTATGAAAAGAGATGTTGCGGAGATTGTCAGTCGATGTCTCACTTGTCGCAGAAGTGAAGGCACCAGCGCAGACCACCGGTTTGTTGCAGCCACGAGTGTGCCCAGTGGAAGTGGGAAGAGATCTCCATGGACTTTATTTCTGGTTTGCCGAGGACCCCGAGGAAGTTCTCTCAGATCTGGGTGATAGTCGACCGATTGACTAAGAGCGCACACTATAAGAACCCGACCCAAAATACGGTCCTAAACCTAGGTTCTCACTCAGCATGCAAGTTAAATATTTCACCGAGCGGTTTAGTGCTCATATTTAAAACCTTCCAAAACATTTAGAACGGGGAATGCTTAAAACATAATCAACAATTTTGTTTAAGAAAAACCAACGAAGTAAAAAAAAACACAGCAGTATATATAAAAACATTCAAAAGCAGTTCAAACAACTTTTAATAATGTTTCCCTAGGACTCTCTGCCCATCTACATGCGGAACTAATATGCAAACAATAAAGACAGAGGCTGGCAGCTCCCATGATCAATCGCCTCCTCCGCTTAGCGGGCCCAGTGCCGTCCCAAGTTACCCGTGGAAAACCACAGAAATAAGGGTGAGTATAAACATACTCAGTAAGAATCTCAACCAGGGTACAATACGATACATCAATCATCTAGCACCCTAGTATACATAAGAACGATTACCAACATGGATCATAGCTCAACGAGCTTACAAAGCGAGAACCGGAATACTCGAAAGTCTCCTACTTAGGCCTAATGATTGGCTCTCATAACCAATCCCGGGACATCTCCGAGGGTCTTTCTCCTCGGCCAATTGATCACTCAAAAACCGATCCCAAGATGTTCGACACCTCGAGGGTCTTTCTCCTCGACCATATGATCACTCAAAAGCCAATCCTAATGGGTGTCCTCAAGGGCCTCTTACCCTCGCTATAACTGGACTATCGGGAGAGTACCCAAGTCCGGCTCTAAACCGAAGGAAGGCGGTGTACTCACGAACATTAGCCCGGGAGCTTCTCCGAATCGGGCGACTATCGCGTGGCGTGCGCGCACACCGCATGCTTCGCTGCAACCGGCGTAAATGTGGGGGCCTAAGTACAAACTATGCGGGCTGTGCACGCATGCCTAAGACTCGAAGCGGTGTCATCGAACACGTGAGTGCGAGGCCCTCGACACTCATCTGTGCGCACTGTACCACCGACTGAAGCTAAGAACCGGCCAAGGTAGGCTTGCACCGTTGCTAAGGTGGTTCCGCTCTAGCAGCTACAAACTAGGCTTATGCCAATGAGGTTGCTAATCCTCATTGGTCTAGCCTGGGAAGCAATGTACGTTATGCTTCGCTCTTGTAAAGACCCGACCCAAAAAGGGGCTCTAAATGGGCCTTTACCCCAATGCATGTAGTGAAAATAAAAGACATTATGAAAAATACATTTCGGATCCCAAGTAAAAACAGAAATATTCAACAACCAAAACATACATTTCTAAAAGCATACTCACGATCGTGAGATTTATTTAAACCATTAAAACAATCCACAAGTACAAATATCTTTGGAATCCATAAAACGTAAGAAAACATCCCGGGGCTCTGTGCCCGTCTACATGCATTCAGGGGAAATAACAAAAGTCAAGAGTCATGATAAATAAAATAATCAGAGATGACAAGCAGGATTCCATGATCACAGCCTTCCCCTTCACCATCCTGTCTCCCTCCTTGATTACCGTGGAAAACCACAGAATAAGGGTGAGTAACGAATTACCCAGTAAGAATCCCCAACCGGGGTACAATACGATATACATGATCATCTAGAAGAATGTATGCAAGCTATGAGTACAAACACAGAGCGGAGCACATAGCTAAGTCCACACTTGGACCTCGGATGCCAACTCGTGGTCTTAGTCCGGAAAATACCACAACACACTAAACGCGCTATACGGGAACAAGTCCCGGCCACGGCTTCATCATCTGTCGATACGAAAGGTGCACTAGCTCAAGATCCCGAGGAGCTCTCGGTCGGCGCCAGTAATGAGCGTAAGCGCGCACCGCATGCTACCGCAAACTCGGGGTGCCGGGTCAGTGGCAAGCCGCCCAGTGTTCGATCCACCATGCCTAACTAAATCTCCGGATCGGTGTCACCGACATAGGGGTGTGAGACCGGACATGTGAACTATGTCGGCTGAACCACCGCACCGAGGCTAAGGAACCGGTCGTGGTAGGCTTACACCAGAAGCGGTCCTTGCCCTAACAGTGGCAATCAAGGGCTACGGCCGAACACGCCGAGGACGTGCCGATCGCCGGGGACGAGGCAATGCCAAGTCATCATCCCGACCGTTGGGGCATTTAACGATCCGCCACCCTCACCCAAGATTGCAGGGCCTACCGGTTGGGATAGCTAATCCTCTCACGAGGTCCAAGGACGGAGAATCTGTCTCGAACGTCCTTGCCATAGATGCAAGATACTTTATGCATCGGGCCCGGATGATGCTATCTACGAATTCTAAACCTTAACAATATTAACAATTCAATCAATGCGATCCAATACGTGCTCAACAGATACAAGGAACCTAGCATGATACTACGAAGCAAGAACAGATATCGAACATGCTAGAATAGAACAACCTAGCATGGGCTAACATGAGAAACAATACAAGAGTTCATGCCGGCCAGAATTCGCAACAGAGCACCTAGGGCTAAACATGCTAGTAATCATACATGTGCATACAAAACAACAATCACAAATATACGCAGGTCCACACAACCCCTGTGAAGAAATCCTTACCTTGGGTCGGAAGACTTCTACACACAAATCCTAAGTCGCGGAACAATCCCGAGCTAGCGAGCGGGAACCTAGCAAACCAACAATAATCAGCATCTAAAATGTCTAAACAACAATAGAACAAGCAAGCTCGGCACGGGGAACTCACGCGCGCGCGACGACACGAGCTTGGGGTCAGCTGCAAGCCGGCACGGCAAGGCAAGGGCGGGCGGGCTGTATGCTACCGGGCACGGCGACGCAGCAGGACACGCTACCGGCCGCGCGCTAGCACTACACGGCAGGGACAGCGCGCGCTGGCGAGCGTCTGGCGCGGCGCGCGCGCGCTGGCGTGGCGATGCGCATACACGGCGAGCGGGCTCGGCAGGACGTCTTGCGCGCGGCGAACGCTCGCGGCGGCGCGCGGCGCCGGGCGCGGCGGCAGCGGCGACGCGACGCGACGCGGCTGGCCTTGCGGCGAGCAGCAGGTGTGAAGGCCTCTGGCGCCCGAGCGACGGGCGAGCGGCTTCGGGCGAAGGCCTCTCGGCGCGATTCGGGCGTGGCGAACGATCGGGCGATCTGTCTTGGCTGGACGAACGGCAAGGCCGCTAGGACAGAATCGGCGGCGAGCGATCGGGCGCGTCTGGGCGGGCTGGACGAACGGCAAGGCGCTAGGGACAGATTCTGGGCGTGCGAAGGTGACCGGTGGACGTCGGCGATGACGAGGGCGATCTGTCTTCTTTGGCCGGGCTTCACTCTACCGGGTTGCAATCAACACAACACACACAACACACCTCTTTTCACTTGGCCAAACGCACACCAAACGGATGAGAAGAAGAAGAAGAAGATCAATACCTACCGGAATGATGATGATCGAACCCAAGGAGATGCAAGGATGAAGAATCGGCAAGGCTATGGAGAGGGAGAGCTTGGGCGGCCAAGAGGGGATTTGGAGAAGAAGATGGAATAAACCTAATTCTATTCCATTTAACCAAATGCACCAAAACTCCAAAATCCAAGGTTAACTAAGATGTGATGCAGAAAGAGCAACAAGAGCACCTAATGGCTCAATTGGCACACATCTCTACAAGCTTCCCAGAGACCCGGGTTCAAACCCCTACTGCAAAGACAAATTCCTTTATTTTTACTTTTGCAACAAACCTTGCTCAAACCAAACCACAAACCCTCCAAAAACCTACAAAAACCATCCAATAATTTTAGTAATCGAAAAGACACAAACGACCCTCGACGGCCCGACCAAATTACCAAATTACCCCTAGGGCATACCGGAAGACCGGAAGAAAAACTGGTCGTTACAATATTCCCTCCTTTTTATGACTTTCGTCCTCGAAAGTCCTTAAGACAGTAAAACAGCTCAGGGTAATGCAACCTCATCTCGTCTTCCCGCTCCCAAGTGGCTTCCTCGTAACCCCGATTCTTCCATCGAACCTTTACTAAACGAATCTCGCGACACGCAACGTCTTGGTCTCAAAGGCAAGGATCCTCACCGCTTCTCCTCGAAGTTCAAATCCTCATTCACCGCAAAGGCTCAAAGTCCACAATGTGCGACGGGTCCAGGCACATACCGCCTCAACATCGATACATGAAAAACACTATGCACTCACCGATAGTGACGGAGGTAGGGCTAACCTGGTAAGCAACTCGCCAATCCTCTCTAGGATCTCAAATGGACCAACAAAACGGGGACTCAACTTCCCACGCTTACCAAACCTCGTAACACCTCGCATCGGAGCAACCTTAAGGAACACATGTGACCAACCTCAAACTCCAAATCTCGACGCCGAACATCGGCGAACTCTTCGCGCTCGCTCGAAATGTCAACATACGAGCTCTAATCTTCTCGTGATCGCACCATTGGTCAACTGCAGAACTCTCGGACCCAAAACTCGTCTATCACCAACCTCTTCCTGAAACACGGGGACCGATAACGCTTACCATACAATGCCTCGAATGGAGCCATCTCAATCGCCGATCGTAATCGTTGTTATAGGCAAACTCCATCAAGTATGAGATATCGGTCCCAATCGCTCGGGAAATCCAACACACAAGCCCTCAACATATCCTCGAGAATCGATTCACTCTCTCGGTCGACCATCCGTCCGAGGGTGAAAAGTCGTCTTTGAAATCGCACTCGTGCCCAAACCCTTCTCGAGCGCTCTCAGAAACGAGAAGTGAACCGCGAGTCACGATCGGACACAATCCTCACCGGCACACCATGATAACGGATGATCTCGCTCCAAAAGCACCGCGCCCATTGTTCCACGGTATAAGTGTCTCTACCGGGAATGAAGTGTGCGCTCTTGGTCAAACGGTCGACTATCACCCAAATCGAGAGAACTTCTCTGAGTCCTTGGCAAACCAGAGATAAAGTCCATGGAGATCTCTTCCCATTTCCACTCGGGTACACTCTGGTCGCAACAAACCAGTGGCCTCTGCTCGGGTGCCTTCACTTGTCGACAAGTGAGACACCTACCGACAAACTCGCCACATCTCTCTTCATTCCCATCCACCGTAAGGTCCGCTAAGGTCTCGATACATCTTGGTACCCCGGGGTGCCAAGCAAAAGGGGGAACTGTGGGCCTCCGAGAGCAACTCGCTCGCAAACTCGCAATGTCGGAACACACAACCGGCCTCTATAAGTCAACCCACCGTCTGGGAATATACAAAGTCAAAGTCACCACAAGACTACTACTCTCACAACCAATCTCTTAAGTGCGGGTCACCCAACTGGCCGTCTATAATCCATTTGCCGAATCGACGCACTGAATAGCCAATCGAGCTACCTGGCGGTAACCTCTCCCAACAACATCGCAACCTCGCCCGCTCGAACTCTCTCGCAAACTGGCTGAACTCAACAACGCCGCAGAGTGCGACGTCTTTCTACTCAAAGCATCGGCCACTACATTGGCTTTACCGGATGGTACAAAATCTCATGATCATAATCCTTTACCAACTCTAACCATCTCCTCTCGCCTCATATTCAACTCCTTCGAGTAAGCAGATACTTGAGGCTCGGTGATCGGTAAACATTCGAATCCGCTCACCATACAGGTAATGCCTCCAAATCTTGATTGCAAACACCATCACGCCAACTCCATATCATGAGTCGGGTAGTTCTCGCTCATACGGCCGGTGACGGGAAGCATAGGCAATGACCTTCCCGGCCGCATCAACACACAACCTAATCCAAACTTGGAAGCATCATCAGAGACCACGAAACCACTGTCCTCTCCGGATCGCCAACATCAGTGTTGAAGTCAAACTACGCTTGAGCACGGCAAAGCTCTCATCACACTCGCTTGTCCCAAACAAACTCGACACCCTTCCTCGTCGACGAGTGAGGGGCGAGGCTAAAGCGAAAAGTCCTTGACGAACCGACGGTAGTAACTCGCCAAACCCGAGAAAGTCGCGAATCTCGGCAGAATCGGAAGTCGGCTTGGCCCATGAACTCACGGCCTCAATCTTCGCGGGGTCCACGGCTATACCATCTCGAAACCACGTGGCCTAGGAAGGCCACCGCTCCAAACAGAAATCACATTTGGAAAACTTCGCATAAAGCCTGGTTTTCCTCAAAGCCGCCAATACTCGCCTCAAATGCTCGCATGGTCTTCTTTAGACCTCGAATAAATCGAATATCGTCAATGAACACGATGACGAAATTTGTCCAAAAATGATTTGAACACCCTATCCATCATGTCCATGAACGCGGCTGGGGCATTGGTCAATCCAAACGACATGACCACAAACTCATAGTGACCATATCCGGACTCAAAGTCGTCTTAGGAATGTCGGCATCCCCGATCCGCAATCGATGGTAACCGGATCTCGATCTATCTTGGAGAACACGGAAGCTCCTCAAGCCGATCGAACAAATCATCGATACGGGCAACGGATACTTATTCTTCATCGCCACCTTATTAAGCTCGCGGTAATCAATACATAAGCGCATAGAACCATCCTTCTTTTCACAAACAGAATCGGTGCTCCCACGGGGACACACTCGGACGGATGAACCCTCGGTCTAACAACTCCCCTGAATCGATCTCTTCGCCTTTAACTCTGCTTTGGCGCCATGCGATCACGGAGCCTTCGAGATAGGGAGGGTCCCCGGCTCGAGCTCAATAATGAAGTCAACTCTCTCTTTGGGGGCAACCCCAGAACTCCTCAGAAACACATCCGCGAACTCCCGCACACGACGGCACTGATCGACAGACACGAGGGGCGCTCTTCCGCACAACTTGGCTAGATAGCCCCAAGCTCCATGAGCTAGCAAACGACGAGCTTTCACGGTGACACCATCGGGCGGCAAACTCCACCCCGAGTCCACGAAACTTAAAGCTGGGCCGACTGGCGGCCCGAAACACTACTTCTTTCCGGTGGCAATCAATCAACGCGTGGTTAGCGCCTAACCACTCCATACCAAGAATCACATCAAAATCGCTCATAGGCGT
Organism: Sicyos edulis; assembly: GCA_036507275.1. Classification (NCBI taxonomy): domain Eukaryota; kingdom Viridiplantae; phylum Streptophyta; class Magnoliopsida; order Cucurbitales; family Cucurbitaceae; genus Sicyos; species Sicyos edulis. Next base: position 21,859,730 of record CM071851.1, on the reverse strand, counting down.
AACTATGAGCGTAGCCACAAGCAACTCTCGTGATATCTCGATCCGGCCATCCTTAATCTTATCTCTAGCCAACATATTAACTCCCGAAGGAGTTGCAACAGATAACTCGAAACCTAGAGGCTCTAGTCTTAACTTAGCATGCTCAAAGAAACAACACAGATACAAATGAATGCGTGGAACCGAGAATCAAACAAGACAAATGCGCAGTGATCTAAAACAAGAAGCGTACTCGCCACGGCCGCATCCCGACGCTCGGCCTCTGACGGTCGTCGAGCAAACACCCGACCTCGCTGCTTTACTATTGGCCGAGCCGCCATAGGTGGCTGATCACAAAACGGGCCATGTGACCCTCTCTACCACAACGGAAGCACAATCTAGGTCCAGGTGACAAGCTCCGGCGTGGACTTTCCCACAAGTAGCACAAGCGGGAATCGCTGGGTCCTCCCCGCTGTCGGGGTGGAAACGATTTGGAGCTCTCCGCCGATCTCGTTCGAATCGCCTTTGGCGGCGCCGCCGCCTCCCCGAAAGTCAAACTTCCTCTTCGCCCCACCACTTTGGGACGGGACAGGATCTTTGACAGAGAGCGGCAACAACCCGCTCAACAGATACTTCCCATTATAAATGGTGGCTAATCGCACCGCTCTAGCATAAGTGTCGTGGGCCCGAGCCTCGACATCCCGGGAAACACCCCGCCTCAATCCAGATATGAACTTCCGAATCTTCACACGGGGTGGCAATCAATTGAGGAGCAAAATATCCATACTCGAGAACTTGCGCTCATATTCCTCAATGGTATCGAGAACCCCGCTTCGAGTCTCCGGAAGAGCTCCACCATCTTCTCTTGAGCCTCATCACCGATGAACTTTACCTTGAACTCGGCCTTGAAGAACTCCCGGTGTAGCGGGTGGAGACCACGGGTCTCTCGCTCAAGGTGGACTCCCACCACCATCTCATTGTGCCTCCTAGCACATGAGCCGCACATCTCGGCCTCTCGAATATCGGGGCACACCATGATCGGGAAGGTGTACTCCAAATGGGCAATCCAACTGCTGCGCTAACGCATCACCGGTGGCATCAAACTTCTCAAAGCTTCCACTTCACAAAATCCTTCACCACCTACCCAATTCCTCGGCACCCTCGCCATATCCGCCTCTGGGGCTACTTGCTCTCGAGGAGCCGGAGGTGCTACTGAGCTCTTTGAACCAATCGAGTCACCGCTCGATCTGGGCTCGGGACTCTTCCCGCGCTGCGCCAACAAGGCACAGGTCTCGCCTCTGGTCACTCAACATGTCGACCATAAAAGCCCTCATAGACTCAAAGAAACTCGCTCCAGAGCGATCTCACGGCGCTCGATCGCCTCAACGCCCGCTCTAGGCGTAACAGAGGAGCTGCTGGTGGAATGCCATCGTGTCGGCTTGGGGGACGATGTCCCCGCAGATGATCGAGATCCGATCACGATACCTCGACCGCTCTCGAACCTCCTCTCCGATGCGGGTGGATCGCATCTTTGGCGATCTACATCCAAACCAACAACGAATCAAAACTCGCTGTCACCATTCCACAACACCAAACAAGCCATACACTAGATGATAGGTATTGTAAATTCTTAACCCTTTTCCTTTCTAAAACAATAAATCTAGGCGCGCACTGATGGTCGCCAGTCTTTGGTGATCATGGAAAAATGACCTACAACAAAGGTCGAGTCTCTGAGAATCTATGACTCGAGCTCGATACCAATCAGAAAGACCCGACCCAAAAGGGGCTCTAAATGGGCCTTTACCCCAATGCATGTAGTGAAAATAAAAGACATTATGAAAAATACATTTCGGATCCCAAGTAAAACAGAAATATTCAACAACCAAAACATACATTTCTAAAAGCATACGATCAGAGATTTATTTAAACCATTAAAACAATCCACAAGTACAAATATGCTGGAATCCATAAAACGTAAGAAAACATCCCGGGCTCTGTGCCTGCGTCTACATGCATTCGGGGAAATAACAAAAGTCAAGAGTCATGATAAATAAAATAATCAGAGATGACAAATAGATTCCATGATCACGACTTTCCCTTCACCATCCTGTCTCCCGCCTTGATTACCGTGGAAAACCACGAATAAGGGTGAGTAACGAATTACCCCAAGAAGAATCCCCAACCGGTACAATACGATATACATGATCATCTAGAAGAATGTATGCAAGCTATGAGTACAAACACAGAGCGGAGCACATAGCTAAGTCCACACTTGGACCTCGGATGCCAACTCGTGGTCTTAGTCCGGAAAATACCACAACACACTAAACGCGCTATACGGGAACAAGTCCCGGCCTCGGCTGTCTCATCGCCACATACGAAAGGTGCACTAGCTCAAGATCCCGAGGAGCTCTCGATCGTTTGTAATGAGCGTAGCGCGCGCACCGCATGCTACCGCAAAACTCGGGGTGCCGGGTCTAGTGGCAAGCCGCCTGTGTTCGGCCACCATGCCTAACTAAATCTCCGGATCGGTGTCACCGACATAGGGGTGTGAGACACGGACACGTGAACTATGTCACCTGAACCACCGCACCGAGGCTAAGGAACCGGTCGTGGTAGGCTTACACCAGAAGCGGTCCTTGCCCTAACAGTGGCAATCAAGGGCTACGGCCGAACACGCCGAGGACGTGCCGATCGCCGGGACGAGGCAATGCCAAGTCATCATCCCGACCGTTGGGGCATTTAACGATACCGCCACCCTCACCCAAGATTGCGGGGCCTACCGGTTGGGATAGCTAATCCCTCACGGGGTCCAAGGACTGAGAAGCGTCTCGAACGTCCTTGCCATAGATGCAAGATACTTTATGCATCGGGCCCGGATGATGCTATCTACCGAATTCTAAACCTTAACAATAATAACAATTCAATCAATGCGGTCCAATACGTGCTCAACAGATACAAGGAACCTAGCATGATACTACGAAGCAAGAACAGATATCGAACATGCTAGAATAGAACAACCTAGCATGGGCTAACATGAGAAACAATACAAGAGTTCATGCCATCGAGAAATTGAAACAGAGCACCTAGGGCTAAACATGCTAGTAATCATACACGTGCATACAAAACAACAATCACAAATATACCGCAGAGTCCACACAACCCGGTGAAGAAATCCTTACCTTGGTGGAAGACTTCTACACACAAATCCTAAAGCTGCGGAACAATCCCGAGCTAGCGGCGGGAACCTAGCAAACCAACAATAATCAGCATCTAAAATGTCTAAACAATAATAGAAACAGCAAGCTCGGCTCTCGGGAACTCACGCGGCGCGACGACACGAGCTTGGGGTGCCGCGCAAGCCGGCGGCACGGCAAGGTTGGCGCTGGCGCGCTACTGCACGCGCAGACGGCAGGACACGCGCCGGCGCGCGCTACCGCACGACACTGCACAGGACACGACGCGCGCGCGCGCGCGAGCGCTCGGGCGAGGCAGCGCTGGCGCCGGGCGCGCGCGCGCGGACACGGCGCAGCGGCGGCGGGACGCGCGCGTGGGCGAACGTCGGGCGAAGGCGCGCTGGCGCTGGCGTGGCGGCAGCGCGGCGACGGACGCGGCTGGCGCGCGCGGCGAGCGGCTTCGGGTGAAGGCCTCTGGCGCGCGAGCGACGGGCGAGCAGCTTCGGGCGAAGGCCTCGGCGCGATCCGGGCGTGGCGAACGATCGGGCGATCTGTCTTCTTGGCTGGACGAACGGCAAGGTCGCTAGGGACAGATCGGCGTCGCGGCGAGCGATCGGGCGTCATCTTTGCGGGACGAACGGCAAGGCCGCTAGGATGAGATCTGGCGTCTGGAGCCGATTCGGGCCGGACGCGGCGACGACAGGGATCTGCATCTTCTTGGCTGGGCTTCACACGGTGGCCGCAATCAACACAACACACACAACACACCTCTTTTCACTTGGCCAAACGCACACCAAACGGATGAGAAGAAGAAGAAGAAGATCAATACCTACCCGGAATGATGATGATCGAACCCAAGGAGATGCAAGGATGAAGAATCGGCAAGGCTATGGAGAGGAGAGCTTGGGTGCCAAAGAGGATTTGGAGAAGAAGATGGAATAAACCTAATTCTATTCCATTTAACCAAATGCACCAAAACTCCAAAATCCAAGGTTAACTAAGATGTGATGCGAAAAGAGCAACAAGAGCACCTAATGGCTCAATTGGCACACATCTCTACAAGCTTCCCAGAGACCGGGTTCAAACCCCTATTGCAAAGACAAATTCCTTTATTTTTACTTTTGCAACAAACCTTGCTCAAACCAAACCACAAACCCCTCCAAAACCTACAAAACCATCCAATAATTTTAGTAACTGGAAAAGACACAAACGACCCTGACGGCCCAACCAAATTACCAAATTACCCCTAGGGCATACCTGGAAGACCGGGAAGAAAAACCTGGGTCGTTACAGCTCTACTCCCGACCGGTGGGGACAAGGTACGTTATGTCCGCTCTCAGCCTCTAGATGATGACATCCCTAACACACTAGCTAGAGTATAGAGTAAACGATTCCTGGCTAAACATACATAATCATCATCAATCATACATAACCTAGCATGATACTACGAACTTAAAGCAGGAATCTCAAGCATGCTGGAAGAACATTCCTAGCATGGCACTAACATGTACAAACAAGCAAACATGCTAGCAGGAATGCAATCACAAGCTGTCCTATCCACTAATCATGTTCATAAAAGTAAACATGCATATAAGGCACAATCAAGAAAGCATCGCAGGGTCCACACAACCCACGGTAAGGAATCCTTACCTGGAAGCAAGCAGAAATAACATTCACAATCAATAGCTCCCTCGCCGTTCGTCCCTCCGGTAAGCTCTCCTTCTCTTTCCTTCTTCTTCTTCTTCTTTTTCTCCCCCAATTTCATCTCCCCTGTTCCGATTTTGCCATTGCTGGCCGAGAGAGAGTGAGGTGTGAGTGTGTGAAGTGCAGCTAGCCGAGAGGGATTCGTCCGTGAAGAAGCTCCATCGTCGCCGAAATCGCGCCAACTCGCCGAGAACGTCGCTCATCTGTCGCGCGCAGCAGCCCGCCGAGCCGCGCCGCGCACCGCCTCGCGCCAGTGCGCGCGCCCTCATCCAGCTCCGTGTCACGCCGCACGCCATCCCAGCCGAGCCCGCGCCCGCGCGCCCCTGTGTCGCCCCCGCGCCTGTCCGCGCGCAGCCAGCGCCCACGCTCCCAACCAGCCATATTGTTGCCCCGCTCGTGCAATCGACTCGTTCGTGTGTCCGTCGCGCCTCGTGAGTTGCTCCCCAGCTGAGCCCTGTTTATTTTATTATATTTAGGCCTATTGTGTGATTTTTGTTGTGATTGATAGGTTCTCGATAGCTAGTTCGGGTTCGTTCGCAGCTTAGGTTTTCGTGTAATCGTCCCCGACCAAGGTAAGGATTTCTTACCGGAGTTGTGTGGACCCTGCGATATTATATGTGATTGCTGATTGATTGCTTGTTTGTGTTTATTGACATGTGTAGCTAAGTGCTCTAATCTGAATTCCCGATTAGCATTATTTTCCCAGTTATTTCTCATGTTAATCCATGCTAGGTTGTTTCCTCTGGCATGCTCGTATCTGTTCTTGTTTCGTAGTATCATGCTAGGTTCGTTGTATTCTTATTGAGCACGTATTGGATTTTATTGAATTGTTTGCTGATTGCTAAGGCAGGTTAGAGATACAGGTAGATAGCATCATCCGGGCCTAATGCATAAAGTACCTTGCATCCATGGCAGGGACGTTCGAGACAGTTCTCCGTCCCTAGACCCCGTGAGGGATTAGCTAACCCTACCGGTAGGCCCTGCAATCTTGGGTGAGGGTGGCAGACTGTTAAATGCCCCAATGTTCGGGATGATGACTTGGCATTGCCTCGTCCCCGGCAGCCGGCATGTCCTCAGCATGTTTGGCAGTAGCCCCTGATTGCCACTTGTTAAGGTAAGGACGGCTTCCTGGTGTAAGCCTACCACGACCCGTTCCTTAGCCCCAGGTGCGGTGGTTCAGGCTGACATAGTTTACGTGTCCAGGTCTCACACCCCTATGTCAGTGACACCGATCCAAAGATTTAGTTAGGCGTGGTGACTGGACATGGGCAGCTTGCCTCTAGACCCGACACCCCCCATAGTCTGCAGTAGCACGCGGTGCATGCTTACGCTCATTACAGCGCCGACCGGAGAGCTCCTCGGGATCTTCAGCCAGTGTACCTTTCGTCGACAGTAGACAGGCTGAGGCCGAGACTTGTTTCTCGTATAGGGCGACTTGTGTGGTGATATCATTCCAGACTAAGACCCTAAGTTGGCATCCGAGGCCCAAGTGTGGGCCAAGCTATGTGCTCTATTCTGTGTTTATATTCATAGCTTGCATACGCTCATCGAGATGACCATGTATATCGTATTGTACCTCGGTTGGGGATTCTTACTAAGTAATTCGTTACTCACCCTTATTATTGTGGTTTTTCCACAAAGTTACCAAGTTTGCGAGACAGATGGTGAAGGAGGAGCTGTGATCATGGGGCCCGATCATCAAACTCTGATTTTATGTTATGACTCTTTATGTTTTATTTTCCCCGAATGCATGGCGAGACACGAGCCCTAGGATGTTTTCTAAATGTTTTGTGGATTCCAGCATTGTTGTATCTGGATAGGTTTTGAAGGATTTTAATAAATCTCTGATCAGAGTAAACTTTAGAAATGTATTTATCTTGGAACAGGTGCTTGGAAACAGGGACAGGTTTCAGGAAAATTGTCAAGCTTTGAATCAATGTTTGCATGTTTTGTTTTTAATTGGAATCTGAAATCATGTCTGTTTAATGTCCTTTACTTTGAATGCATGCATTGGGGTAAGGGCCCATTTAGTGCCCCATTCGGGTCGGGTCCTTACAGAGGCAATGCCAAGTCATCATCCCGACCGTTGGGGCATTTAACAGTCTGCAACCTCACCCAAGATTGCAGGGCCAGTCGTTAGGGTTAGCTAAACCCTAACGGGGTCCAGGGACGGAGTACTACCTCGTACGTCCCTGCCATGGATGCAAGATACTTTATGCATTCGGGCCCGGATGATGCTATCTACCTACACTCTAACCTATCATATCAATAACATACAATCCAATACAATCCAATACGTGTTCAACAGATACAACGAACCTAGCATGATACTACGAAGCAAGAACAGATACAAGCATGCCAGAACGGAACAACCTAGCATGGACTAACATGAGAAACAACATAAGAAATCATGCCAGTCGGGAATTCAGAACAGAGCACCTATCACTAAACATGCTGATAATCACAAACAAGCATACAAACAGCAGTCACATATAATATCGCAGGGTCCACACAACTCCGGTAAGAAATCCTTACCTGGCCGGGAGGCAATGTAACAGCCCAGTTTCAAATTCCAGTTTTCGAGGTGCCTTCGGGTCAAGATTCGGTTGTTTGGTTGGGTTTTAGAGCGGTTTTGCCCCTTGGGGGTATTTTGGTCTTTTGGCTCTCCGGGCAGGATTTGTGGTCTTCGTGGCTTCGAGGTAGCTCCCCGCTTTGTTGAGGCTTGTTTGTTGGTGGCTGCGAGTCCCGAGGTGTTTGGGCTAGTCGTTTGGAAGTTCGGTTGTGGTTTTGGGTTTTGGCAAAGTGATGGTTGTTTGGGTGTTTCTTTTGGGATTCGAGCCCGAGCCTTTAGTGTTGCTTTGGGAGTTGGATTTAAGTGAGTTTGATTGATTGGAAAAGATTTCTTTGATCGGGTCTCGAAGGAGGAAGCCGGGAAATGGGATTTTGAGGTTTTAAGTGGATAAGGATGGAAAATGGAATTTAAAATCCCATTTTTTCCCTTTTTTCCCATTTTCCTTTTTATTTCTCTTTTTCTTTTCTTATTTTTTCCAAAATGCATCTTTCTCTCTCCTTCTCTCTCTCTCTCCCCGAGCACCCCACCTAGCCCATTTCTAGCCATGGCTCGCCCCACCCGGCCGTGCAGCCTTGGCTCGCCCACGCCCAGCTAGCCCGAGCCCAGCGTCGCTGAGAGCGGCCCGAGCTCGCCCAGCGCCCGCGCGCCCCTGCCTCGCCCGGCCCGAGCATCGCGCGCCCTCGCCCAGCGTCGCCCAGCTCGCGCGCCCTCGCCCTGCCCTAGTCCGTGTCGCATAGCTGCGCACTATGCCGAAGCGCGCGCGACGCGTGCGCGTCGCGTCGCCGAGCCTCGCCAGCTCGATCGCGCGTCCCAGCCACAGATCTCGCGCCGCGTGCGTGTCGCTCGCGCCCGCGCGCCGTCTCTATCTTGCTGCGCCGCGCGCGCGCCGGCAGTCGGCCGAGCAAGCTCCTGCGCCCAGCGCTGTGTCCTTGCAGCATGACCCAGCGCCCCTCGCGCGCGCTCGCGCCCAGCGCCGTGCAGTAGCGCCCCTGCGGCCCAGCGTGCCCGGCCGGCCCCTTTGGTCGCCTAGCCGTGCGCTGGCGGCTCGTTCGAGTGTCGTCACCGCGCCTCGTGAGTTGCTCCGAGCCGAGCCCTCTTTATTTTAGAGTATTTAGGGCTATTTTATGATTATTGATGTTTTTGTTTGGCTCGATATAGGTTGCTCGGGTTTGATCGCAGATTATTTTATTGTGTGTTGTTGCCTTGAGACTGTAAGGATTTCTTACGGAGTTGTGTGGGCCCTGCGATATTGTCATGATTTTGCCTTGCTTGTTTCTTCGATGTTATGAGCATGATAATAATAGAGCGCTTTGATTGATTTTCGCTAGCATGTTTGCTTGATATTACATGTTAGTGCCATGCTAGGTTTGTTTCGGCATGTTTGTGATTCCCGCTAAGCTCGTAGTATCATGCTAGGTAGTATGATTGATGTCGGTCTTTGCTTGCTAGCCGGGAATCATTGCTTTTTCCTGTACTCTTAGATAGAGTTGTAGGGTTTGTCATCATCCGAGGTGAGCGGACATAACGTACTTTGTCCCCACCGATCGGGAGTAGTGTGCGACGCATAACGTATCTTGCTTCCCCGGTCACTAAGGTGGATTTAGCTCGGTCGGGAATAAAGTGTGCGCAAAGATAACGTATCTTGCTACCCCGCCCGACCAGCCGGTTGTAGGAATTAGCTACCCACTTCGGCATAGCCCTTGTTGCTCTGCTAGAGCGGAACCCCGCCACGGTGTAAGCTGCCGTGGCGGTTCTTAACCGTGTCGGTGGACCAGCCGCATGAGATGAGCGCCGAGGGCCTCGCGCCATCGTGATCGGTGACACCGCCTCGAAGTCTTAGGCATGCGTGCACTGCCCGCGTAGTTTGCCCTTAGGCCCCCGCATTTACGCCGGTTGCGAGAAGAGCATGCGGTGTGCGCGCACACACGCGTTAGATGCCGGATCGGAGAGCTCCTTAGGGCTAATGTTCGTGAGTACACCATTCCTTCCGTTAGAGCTCGACTTCGGGTACTCTCCCGTAAGTCCAGTTAGCAAGGGTAAGAGGCCCTTGAGGACATCCTTGGGATCGGTTTTTGAGTGATCAATTGGCCGAGGAGAAAGACCCTCGAGAGATGTCCCGAGGATTGGTTAGGATAACCAATCATTAGGCCGGAAGTAGGAGACTTCCGATGACTCCAGATCTTTCTTTGTAAGCTCGTTGAGCTATGATCCGTGTTGGTAGTTTGTTTGCTTGCATGCTTTGGTTCTAGATGATTGATTATATCGTATTGTACCCGGTTGGGATTCTTCTTGAGTAATTCGTTACTCACCCTTACTTATCTTTCAGAAACCATGGCGCGGCGGGATGGGTGGAGGAGGAGGCGTGTAACGGCCCGTGTTTTCGTCCGATCTTCCGGTATGCCCTAGGGGTATTTTAGTAATTTGGTCGGGCCGTCGGGGCGTTTATATCTTTTTCCAGTTGCTAAAATTATTGGATGGATTTATGAAGGGTTTTGAGGCTTTGTGGTTTGGTTTGAGCATGGGTAGATGCAAAAGTAAAAATAAAGGAATTTTCTGTGTAGCAAATGGTTTGAAACCGGGTCTCCAGGAAGCTTGTAGAGATGTGTGCCAATTGAGCCATTAGGTGCTCTTGTTGCTCTTTCTGCATCACATCTTAGTTAACCTTGGATCTTTGGTGTTTGGTGCATTTGGTTAAATGAAATAGAAATTAGGTTTGTTGTGTTTTCTTCTCCAAAAGAGTTGTGGCCGCCCAAGCTTTCTCCCAAGCTCTCCTTGCCGATTCTTCATCCTTGCAGCTCCATTGGATCGTTCATCATCACTCCGGGTAAGTCTTCATCCTCTTCATCTTCTCGATTGGGTGTTCTTGTTGGCCGAAGGTAAGGAGAAGAGCTTGTGTGTGTGTGTGTTTGTAGCAGTCGCCCAAAGATGCCCAGATCGCGCCAAAGAACAAGCCCAGGCCGCCCAGATCGCCTAGCAGCAAGCCCAGGCTGCCCAGATCGCGCAGCAGCAGGCACCAGGCCGCCCAGACCGCCAGCCCCGTCGCAGCCCGTCGCGCGCACCTGCTGAGCAGCCCGCGCGCCCGCGTCTCGCGCCCGCGCGCCCGCTCTCGCTGCGCGGCGCGCGCGCCGCGTCGCGTCGCGCCTCGCGCCGGCCGCGCTCGTCTCGTCCGCTTGCTCGCGCCCGCGCGCTGCGCCCGGCCAGCCGTGCCGCGCGCGCGCGCGCGCAGCCTCGCCGCCTCCGCGCGCCGTCGGCGCCGCAGTGCGGCGGTCCTCGCGCCATCGCCCCCTTCTGCGCCCGTCGGCGCCAAGAAGCAGCCCGCCGTGTTGCCGCCCGTCGCGTGTCGATCGTGCCGTGTGAGTGCCCCGAGCCGAGCCTGCTTGTTTTATTATATTTTTTAGGGCTATGATTGTGATTTCTATTGTGTTTGTTAGGTTCTCGTTAGCTAGCTCGGGATCGATCGCAGCGTAGGATTTTGTGTGTAGTTGCCCCCGGCCAAGGTAAGGATTTCTTACCGGAGTTTGTTGGACCCTGCGATGTTCTATGTGATTGTTGTTTGTATGTTTGTTTGTGATTATCAGCATGTATAGTTTAGGTGCTCTGTTCAATTCACGACTAGCATGACTTCGTATGTTGTTCTCTCATGTTAGCCCATGCTAGGTTGTTCCGTTCTAGCATGCTCATATCATTCTTGCTTCGTAGTACCATGCTAGGTTCGTTGTATCTGTTGAGCACGTTTTGGATTGTATTGGATTGTATGTTATTGATATGATAGGTTAAAGTGTAGGTAGGTAGCATCATCCGGGCCTGATGCATAAAGTATCTTGCATCCATGGCAGGGACGTCGAGACAGTTCTCGTCCCTCGACCCGTTAGGGTTTAGCTAACCCGACCGGTAGGCCCCGCAATCTTGGGTGAGGGTGGCGATGTTAAATGCCCCAACGGTCGGGATGATGACTTGGCATTGCCTGCGTCCCGACGATCGGCGCGTCCTCGGCGTGTTCGGCCGTAGCCCTTGATTGCCACTGTTAGGCAAGGACCGCTTCGGTGCAAGCCTATCACGACCGGTTCCTTAGCCTCAAGTGCGGTGGTTCAGCCGACATAGTTCACGTGTCGTGTCTCACACCCTATGTCGGTGACACCGATCCGAGAGATTTAGTTAGGCGTGGTGATGGACATGGGCGGCTTGCCACTAGACCCGGCACCCCATAGTTCGCAAAGAGCACGCGGTGCATGCTTACGCTCATTCTGGCGCCGACCGTAGAGCTCCTCGGGATCTTGAGCTAGTGTACCTTTCTTTCGTATCGGCGATGACAGCCGAGGCCGAGACTTGGTTCTCGTATAGGGCGTATTGTGTGGTGTGGATTATTCCGGACTAAGACCCCGAGTTGGCATCCGAGGTCCAAGTGTGGACTTAAGCTATGTGCTCTATTATGTGTTTATGTTCACGACTTGCATACACTCATCTAGATGACCATGTGCATCGTATTGTACCCGGTCGGGGATTCTTCTTGAGTAATTCGTTACTCACCCTTACTTATCTTTCGGGTAACCATGGCGCGAGGCAGATGGTGAAGGAGGAGCTATGATCATGGGAACGTCTTTGTCGTCTCGACTTTTTATTTCTATGACTCTTGTCTTTCATTTTCCCTGAATGCATGTGGCGGCACACGAGCCCTAGGATGTTTTTCGAATGATTTTGTGGATTCCCGCTTTATTGAATTTGAGAATGTTCCAAATGTTTTAATAAATCTCTGATCAGAGTGTACGTTTTGGAAATGTATTTGCCTTGAAACAGGTTTCAGCAAACTATATTGATTTCTGATTGAACCTTGATTGTTTTGTTTTAATTGGGAATCTAAAAACTTATTTGCATATTATCCTTTCCTTTGAATGTATGCATTGGGGTAAAGGCCTATTTAGAGCCCCTTTTGGGTCGGGTCTTTCTGATTGGTATCGAGCTCGAGTCATAGACTTTGTAGACCGACCTTTTGTTGTAGGTCGTCTTTCCCATGATCACCAGAAGCACTGGATACCATCAGTACGCCTAAGTTTTCTGTTTTAGAAAAGGGTTAAGAATTTACAATACCTTTCATCTAGTGTATGCCTTGTGTAGTGTTGTGGAGCGGAGACGAGCAGGTTCTGACTCGTTGTTGGTTTGGGCTTAGTGAGCCATCATGCCAACTTTCCCGCAGTGCGAGCAGTTTGTTTAGCAGCTTGTTGAGGTATCCAGATAGATCCGGATGCCCTGGGACATCGTTCCAGAGGGAGGCAGAGCTTAGACTCCCGTTGGCCATTTGTGGCCCAGTTGCTGCTTTTCCCTTAGTGAGAGGGTGGTGGTGCTTCGTGCAGATCGCCAGTATGTTGATCGCACCCAGAGGAGCAGGGCGCTTGGCATGTCCGACCGAGGAGTTGGACAGATCGTGTTGATGTTGAGGCCGCGTCCAGGGTTGTTAGGCCCGCATGCCGATTTTGGCCTGGCAGGTTGAGTTGCCTAGAGGAGGGGTAGAGGCTAGCGGCGCCTCAGAGTGAGACTCCTTGAGCAGAGTGTGCTCCAGCCATGAGAGATCGATGGCGTGTCTTTAGCTATCGAGAGCGGAGACCAGCGCAGATTTGTAGCGCGTAGTGAGGAGTCCCGGCACATTAGCCCGGTGTGAGTCTGTTTCAAAGCATTTTCCCCCAGTAGCTCTTGTAGCCCCGGAGGTTCTCGGGAGGGCATGATCAGCAGGTTTATTCAGATGAGTTTGTTGGCGTTGTTGGAGACGCCCAGGTTGGCAAATGGATGCCTGTAGAGCTCGATGTTTTAGTAAGTCCTACTGCTAGTAGTAAGGTAGTTGGCCAGGTTTGAGTTTAGCATCCGTGTGTGGGATGCCCTGCTGTTCAAAGGCCGAGGTGTGCCGTTCCTGTGCTGTTTGGTTCATCAGATGGTGGTGGAAATCCCTTGTGAGAGGTGGTCTAGCAGAGTCTCCACCAGTCGCCCGATTGTTTGGCAAGTTGCCGTGTTAGTGGCTTGAGGCAGATGAAGGGTCATCTTTGCCCCCTTGCGAGCCTGTTGTTGTTTAACAGCCCCGCTTCCTCAGATGTTGATTTGGTAGTAGTAGCACTTGAGGTGCATTGGTTGGTGTGCCACTTTGGCACTAAGTCTGGTTCAGGCTTGAGTTTGGCTTGGCATAGCAGATGGTTCTATGCCGTCGGAGTTCCAGCACACTTCTTTAGCCATTGGATCCATTTATGGAAAATGCACTTGTTTAGGTCGTGCAAGAGGGCTAGTTCAGTGGTAGTTGAAGGACCACAAGTGAAAGGATGTTCGAGAGGAGCTGGAGCCTCTTCCCAGTGTTACTGGGGGTCGAGTAAGTCAGCAGGTTGGCGGCTGGTAAGTGTTAGTGCGTGTGAGTCTCACGCTAATGCTAAGGCCAAGAGATCTTTGTGGTTGGTAGTGCGGTCCACTACCTTCGGGTGCCTAAACCTGAGTTGAGTGAGCATTGTAGATGCGAGTTCGGTCCAGCAGGGGAACCATGAGTTGGATGCCCGTGAGATGAGTTGGATGCTCTCGAGATGAGTTGGATGCTTATGAGATGAGTTGGATGCCTATGAGATGAGTAGGACGCCTTATGTGTAAGCGCACTTGGTAGAGTCTTGGTATAAAGTAAGTTCGGTTTGGCGTCGTTATGTTTTAGCAGAGCAAGGTTGCCACTGCTTCGAGTATCGTGGGAAGATGGAACTTTTGGTGTTCCTTGGATTGTTTGTATCGCTGCCAGGAGTTATCGTTGCTTTGTGGAAAAGCGCTTGTTAGTCTTGGATCTCTAAAGGAAGGTTGGGAGTTGTGCACACAAGTGTGTTTTGTGTGGTTCGTTCCGTGGCGAGAATTTCAGATCCATGTAGGGTTTGCTTTGGAGATCTCGTGCTCAGTTCCTTGAGAAGTGGGACTCCAGGTGGTTGTTGTAAGGCTTCGGTTGAGGTGGTAAGGATACCGTGCTCGTGGTATCAAGTTGTTGCTTAGGCAAGATTTGTTAAGTTGGGCCTAAGCTTGGTTGGCGGATCTTCTTGTTGATCGTTGGTTGGAGTTCAGTTGGAAACCGAACAAGAATGATGGTAGCTAAGCCGCGTGGTTTACGATCGGCATGGCTAAGAGAGTTGTTCGGATCCTTCCTTGGGTAGAAGTTATGTTGTGGCTGATGCTTTGAGTAGGAGGATGCGCGATTCTCGTAGCGTTCGGGTCCTCTAGGTTCCCAAGGAGTTGGAGTTGGCCAGCATGGTTGGGATGCCGGAAATTGGAGTTGTTTGTTCGAGCGGTTGTCTGTTAGATCGTATGCCAAGCAGTGTGTGTGTCGAGGTTGCCGAAGAACCCTAGGTTGTGGAGAGCCTCTCCAGAGCTCGGTCGAGCCCAGCTAGTGAGTTTCATTGGCTTGGAGGCGTGTAGTTTGTAGCCTCGGTGGAGTTGCTAGCGATCTTGGTAGACTAGCAAGCTAGTGTTTATTTGGAGTAAAGTCCGGAGTGGTTTCGGTGTGGTGGCAAGTTGATGCTTGGTGTTGACCAAGTGTGGATTGAAGTTGCTAGAGTTTAGTTTTGCTCGTGGGGGGCGAGTGGTTTGTGCCATGTTGGTTGTTTTTTCCTGTTTCCAAGATGTTGAGTTGCCCCGTTTGGCATTTGGAGGTTCGATGCGAGATGGACCCTTGTTGTGCCCCGTGAGATTAGATGTTGTTGCTCTGGTGGAGCAAGGCGGAGCGTATGTGGAGTTCTCTGTCCGTTGGTTGTCCGCTTGTAGGAGCCGTTTCCTTCGGGAGTTGTCGAGTTACTCCCTTGGTCTTGGAGTTAATGGTGGAAGCGCTAGCTTGAAGGAAAAGTTTGTTGGTTTGCTTGGAAGTAGTCGTTTGTCCGATTAAGCGGATTCTTGGAGGGTGTTCTAGAGGCTGCAGTAAAGGTTGTCCTGCCTCTTATGAGTGTTTGGCCTAGTTGGTTAAGATTTTGTGTGTTGGCATGGAAGATGTTGCACCTTTGTAGTGGAAGATCTTCTTTGTATCAGTTGTGGGTTGAGGTTGCACCATTGTGGCTGGATTAGGGTCTGGACTTATCGAGGATCCTTCTTTGGCTAGTGTAGCTTGCACTCTGCCGGCCATTGTTGGTATTCTTGTTCTTGGTAGTTGGTGTTGACCAGGTAGTGGAGTTCCGTTATGAAGTTTCGGTGGGAAGGTGCATTAAGCCTAAGCTTGAGGGTTAAGCCTGTATGTGTTATCGTTTGGACTTGTGAGATGTGTTTCATATTTGAGGCGAGCTTTGTTCCGTTGTTTGCACGGAGGTAAGTTTAGTGGATGGAGCCCTCTGGGGCCTGGTTGTTTGCAAGTTGTCTTGCCCAGCTTGTGATTTGAGTCGAGCTAGAGATGAGTGGATTGGCATAGCTATGCGATTGTAGTTGTTTGAGCTTCCTAGTTCGTAGCACTCAAGTTGTTGGATTGTAAGTTTCCGTGTGGGAGCTGTCGGCTAGTTGAGGTTGTTGTGTGAGTTCGGATTTTTGGAGTATTGACTTGAGAGCTAGAGCTCGCACCTCGGTTTGTTGTGAGATGCCATTTCTATGGAGTAGAGGCATGTCGATTTGAGTTGGAGATGTTGCCATTAGGGTGTGGCAACAAAGGTTTGTTCTAGCGGTGCGTGGGCGAACCGTGATTCAGAGAGAGTGTTCTTAGAGGCTTATGAGCCGAGTGCGATTTCTGTAGTGTTTTCACCCTTTTGTCCGAGGGTCTTTTGGGAGGAGGAGCCGGATCCTTCGGAGCTTGTTGCGAGTTGGTGTTTCCGTGATTAGGCGGTGGAGACCAGTGTGGTTTTAGGAGGTTGCCTTGAGTAGCGTTCTCGTGATCGATTCTTGTGGTTCCATTGAGGCATTGTATGGTAAGTGTTGCAGTCTCTAGTGCTTTGTGAGAAAAGGTTGGTGGCCGTCGGTGTTGTTTTGGGTCCTGTGTTGCCGCAGATTGACCAGAGGTGTTGTGCAAGAGGTTGAGCTCGTTTGTGGTTAGCTCAGAGCGAGCATGAAAGTTTCGTCGATGTCCGCGTCGAGTTTTAGAGTTTGAGGTTGGACAAAGGCGTGCTTTTAAGATTGTGCCGTTGTGAGTTGTGTTGAGTTTTGGCAAGCGGGAGAAGTGGAGTCTCCCGTTGTTGGACCATTTGAGATTCTCGAGAGGATTGGCAGAGTTGCATATTGGTTAGCTTTTTCGGTCAATGTCACCGTGTGCGGTGTTCTCATGTATCGGTGGGAGGCAAGATGTGTCGGACCCATTGCTCATTGTGGACTTTGAGCCTTTGCGGTGATTGAGGATTTGAGCTTCGAGAGGAAGCTGTGAGTATTCTGGTCCTTGAGACGAAGGCGTTGCATAATCGTGAGATCCGTTTGGTAAAAGTTCGGTGGAGGGGTTAGAGTTCGAGAGAGGAGGCCGCTTGTGAGCGGGAAGACGGGATGAGATTGCGTATCTGTCTTGTTTTGATCTTAAGGACTTTCGAGGGCGAAAGTCATAAAAAGGAGGAATATTGTAACGGCCCGTGTTTTTCGTCCGATCTTCGGTATGCCCTAGGGGTATTTTAGTAATTTGGTCGGGCCGTCAGGCCGTTTATATCTTTTTCAGTTGCTAAAATTATTGGATGGATTTATGAAGGTTTTTGAGGCTTTGTGGTTTGGTTTGAGCATGGGTAGATGCAAAAGTAAAAATAAAGGAATTTGTTGTGCAGTAGAGGTTTGAACCCGGTCTCTGGGAAGCTTGTAGAGATGTGTGCCAATTGAGCCATTAGGTGCTCTTGTTGCTCTTTCTCGCATCACATCTTAGTTAACCTTGGATCTTTGGTGTTTGGTGCATTTGGTTAAATGAAATAGAAATTAGGTTTGTTGTGTTTTCTTCTCCAAAAGAGTTGTGGCGCCCAAGCTTTCTCCCAAGCTCTCCTTGCCGATTCTTCATCCTTGCAGCTCCATTGGATCGTTCATCATCACTCGGGTAAGTCTTCATCCTCTTCATCTTCTCGATTGGGTGTTCTTGTTGGCGAAGGTAAGGAGAAGAGCTTGTGTGTGTGTGTGTTTGTAGCAGTCGCCCAAAGATGCCCAGATCTCGCCAAGCAGCAAGCCCCAGCCGCCCGGATCGCCTAGCAGCAAGCCCAGCGCCCAGATCGCGCAGCCAGCGAGCACCGAGCCGCCCGCACCGCCGCCCGTCGCGCGCCGTCGTCGCGGCTCGCGACTGGCTGAGCAGCCGCGCGCCCGCGCTCTCGCGCTGCGCGCCGCTCATCGCTGCGCTGCGGCGCCGCGATCGCGTCGCGCTCGCGCGCGCTGCGCGCTCGTCTCGTCCGCTTGCGCGCCCGTGCGCTGCGCCCGGCCAGCCGTCCCGCGCTCATGCGCATGCGCGCTGCGCGCCGCCTCTGCCGCCCGTCAGCGCCAGTGTGCGGTCCTCGCCGCCCATCAGCCTTCGCGCGCTCGTCAGCGCCAGCAGCCCCGCCGTCTTTGCCGCCCGTCCGCGTGTCGGTCGTGCCGTGTGAGTGCCCGAGCCGAGCTCGCTTGTTTTATTATATTTTTTAGGGCTATGATTGTGATTTCTATTGTGTTTGTTAGGTTCTCGTTAGCTAGCTCGGGATCGATCGCAGCGTAGGATTTTGTGTGTAGTTGCCCCGCCAAGGTAAGGATTTCTTACAGGAGTTGTGTGGACCTGCGATGTTCTATGTGATTGTTGTTTGTATGTTTGTTTGTGATTATCAGCATGTATAGTTTAGGTGCTCATTCTCAATTCACGACTAGCATGACTTAGTATGTTGTTCTCTCATGTTAGCCCATGCTAGGTTGTTCCGTTCTAGCATGCTCATATCATTCTTGCTTCGTAGTACCATGCTAGGTTCGTTGTATCCATTGAGCACGTTTTGGATTGTATTGGATTGTATGTTATTGATATGATAGGTTAAAGTGTAGGTAGGTAGCATCATCGGGCCCGATGCATAAAGTATCTTGCATCCATGGCAGGGACGTCGAGCAGTTCTCCGTCCCTCGACCCCGTTAGGGTTTAGCTAACCGACCGGTAGGCCCCGCAATCTTGGGTGAGGTGGCGGTGATCGTTAAATGCCCCAACGGTCGGGATGATGACTTGGCATTGCCTCGCCTCGAGCGATCGGCACGCGTCCTCGGCGTGTTCGGCCGTAGCCCTTGATTGCCACCGTTAGGGCAAGGACCGCTTCTCGTGCAAGCCTATCACGACCGGTTCCTTAGCCTCAAAGTGCGGTGGTTTGGCCGACATAGTTCACGTGTCGAGTCTCACACCCCTATGTCAGTGACACCGATCCAGAGATTTAGTTAGGCGTGGTGACTGGACATGGGCAGCTTGCCACTAGACCCGGCACCCCCCATAGTCTGCAGTAGCACGCGGTGCATGCTTACGCTCATTACAGCGCCGACCGGAGAGCTCCTCGGGATCTTGAGCTAGTGTACCTTTCGTATCGACAGTAGACAGGCTGAGGCCGAGACTTGGTTCTCGTATAGGGCGTATTGTGTGGTGTGGATTATTCCGGACTAAGACCCTGAGTTGGCATCCGAGGTCCAAGTGTGGACTTAAGCTATGTGCTCTATTATGTGTTTATGTTCACAGCTTGCATACACTCATCTAGATGACCATGTGCATCGTATTGTACCCCGGTCGGGGATTCTTACTGAGTAATTCGTTACTCACCCTTACTTATCTTTCGGGTAACCATGGCGCGAGGCGGTGATGGGTGAAGGAGGAGCTATGATCATGGGAGCGTCTTTGTCGTCTCGACTTTTTATTTCTATGACTCTTGTCTTTCATTTTCCCTGAATGCATGTGGCGCACACGGAGCCCTAGGATGTTTTCTCGAATGATTTTGTGGATTCCCGCTTTATTGAATTTGAGAATGTTCCAAATGTTTTAATAAATCTCTGATCAGAGTGTACGTTTTGGAAATGTATTTGCCTTGAAACAGGTTTCAACAAACTATATTGATTTCTGATTGAACCTTGATTGTTTTGTTTTAATTGGGAATCTAAAAACTTATTTGCATATTATCCTTTCCTTTGAATGTATGCATTGGGGTAAAGGCCTATTTAGAGCCCCTTTTGGGTCGGGTCTTTACAAGCTGTGATCATGGAAACCCGTTGTTCAACTCTGAGATTTATGTTTATGTTTTAAATGTCCTCTGAATGCATGTAGTTGGGCACGGAGCCCTAGGTTGTTTTATGAATGTATTTCTGGATTCTAGCATTGTTGTAAATGTTGTAAAGTTGTATGTTTTTAATAAATCTCTGATCAGAGTAAGTTTTGGAAATGTATTTGTCTTGGAGCAGTGCTTGGAAACAGGACGAGTTTCAAGAATTTTGTATTGACTTTTAAATGAACTCTTGCTTGCGGTTTTTGGTTTTACTTAGAATCCGAAACAACCATCTTGCAAATTCTAGTGTTGATTTGTATGCATGCATTGAGGTAAGGGCCCATTTAGAGCCCCATTCTGGTCGGGTCCTTCTGAGTTGGTAGTATGAGCTCGAGTCATAGATTCAGAGGAGTGACCTTTTTGTTGTAGGTCGTTTTTCCATGATCATCGGCACTCAAGCGGTTATCAGTGCGCCTAAGTTCTTGTTTTTAAAGAAAAGGGGTAAGAATTTACAATACTTTTCATCTAGCTTTTATGCCTTGTGTTGTGTAGCGAGAGGCGAAGCGAGTTACGACTCGTTGTTGGTTTGGGCTTAGTGAGCCATCATGCCAACTTTCCCACATTGCGAGCAGTTTGTTTAGCAGCTTGTTGAGGTATCCAGATAGATTCGGATGCCCCTGGGACGTCGTCCCCGAGGGAGGTAGAGCTTAGACTCCGTTGGCCATGTGTGGCCCGATTCTTTCGCTTTTCCCTAGTGAGAGGGTGGAGGTGCTTCGTGCGAGATCGCGAGTATGTTGATCGCACCCGCAGGAGCAGGACGCTTGGCGTGTTCGACCGAGGAGTTGGACCCGATAGTGTTGATGTTGAGGCCGCGTCCCGGTGGTTGTTAGGCCCGCATGCCGATTTGGCCCGGCGATTGAGTTGCCTAGAGGAAGGGGTAGAGGCTAGTAGCGCTTGAGTGAGACTCCTTGAGCGAGTGTGCTCTAGCCATGAGAGTTTTGATGGCGAGTCTTTAGCTATCAGAGAGCGGAGACCAGCGCGCTTTGTAGTAGCGTAGTGAGGAGTCCACAGCACGGATAGCCCGGTGTGAGTTTGTTTCAAGATTTCCCCCAGCAGCTCTTGTAGCCGGAGGTTCCGGGAGAGCATGATCAGCAGGGGTTTTTCAGATGAGTTGGTTGGCGTTGATGGAGCGCCCGATTTGGCAAATGGATGCTCAGAGAGCTCGATGTTTTAGTAAGTCCCGCTGCTAGTAGTAAAGTAGTTGGCGAGTTTGAGTTTAGCATCCGTTTGTGGGATGCCCTGCTTTGCTCGAGGCCGAGGTGTGCCGTTCTGTCTTTATTTGGTTGTGATTGGTGGTGGTAGTCCCTTGAGAGAGGTGGACTAGCAGAGTCTCCACCAGTCGCCCGATTGATTGGCAAGTTGCCGTGTTAGTGGCTTGAGGCGGATGAAGGGTCATCTTTGCTCCCTTGCGAGCCTGCTGTTGTTTAACAGCCCAGCTTCCTCAGATGTGGATTTGTTAGTAGTAGCACTTGAGGTGCATTGGTTGGTGTGCCACTTTGGCACTAAGTCTGGTTTAGGCTTGAGTTTGGCTTGGGCATAGCAGATGGTTCTATGTCGTTCGGAGTTCAGCGTACTCCTTTAGCCTTGGATCTGTTTATGGCAGTTGCACCCGTTTAGGTCATGCCAGAGGGCTAGTTCAGTGGTAGTCGATGAACTACAAGCGAAAGGATGCTCGAGAGGAGCCGGAGCCTCTTCCTAGTGTTTCTGGAGGTTAAGTAAGTCAGCAGATTGGTTGGTAAGTGTTGGTGCGCTTGAGCCTCGCGCTAGTGTTATGGCCAAGAGTTTTCTTGTGGTTGGTAGTACGGTCAACTACCTTCGAGTGCCTTTATCTGAGGAGAGTTGAGCATCGTAGATGCGAGTTTGGTCCAGTAGATGGACTCTGAGTTAGATGCTCATGAGATGAGCTGATGCCTTGCGAGAGGATTTAGATGCCTTATGGGTAAGCACCCTTGGTAGAGGCTTGGTATAAAGTAAGTTCGGTGTGGCATGGTTATGCTTGGTAAAGCTAGGTTGCCTCAGCTTTGAGCATCGTGTGAAGTTGGAACTTTTGGTGTTTCTTCGGTTGGAGTTCAGTTGGAAACTGAACAGGTGCGGTGGTAGTAAAGCCGCTCAGTTCTGATCGCCTTGGCTAAGAGAGTTGTTTGGATCTTTTCCTTGGGTAGAAGCCTTGTTGAGAGGCTGATGTTTGAGTAGGAGGACGACGCATTCGGTAGCGTTTCGGATCCTCTTGGTTCCCAAGGAATTGGAGTTGGCCTGCATGGTTGAGATGCTGGAGAGAGTTGTGCCTGTTCAGGCATTTGGCTGTTAGCTCGTTTGTCGGCCGTATGTGTCGGAGGGTGATCGGAGGATCCCTAGGTTGTGGAGAGCCTCTCCAAAGCTCAGTCAGGCCCAGGTAGTGAGTTTCAGTTGGCAAGCTAGAGCCGTGTAGTTTGTAGCCTCGGTTGAGTTGCTAGCAGTCTTGGTAGACTAGCAAGCTAGTGTTTGTTTGGAGTAAAGTCCGGATTGGTTCCGGTGTGGTGGCAAGTTGATGCTTGGTGTTGACCAAGGTGTGGTTTGGAGCTGCTAGTGATTTGCTTTGCTCGTGGGACGAATGGTTCGTGCCCAGTTGGTTGATTTCCTGTTCCAGGATGTTGAGTTGCCCCTGTTGTTGCCCCGTGAGATTTAGATGTTGTTGCTCTAGTGGAGCATGACAGTGAGCGTATGTGGAGCTCTCTGTCCTTTGGTTGTCTGTTTGTAAGAGCCGTTTCCTTCGGGGATTTGTCAGGTTACTCCCCTGGTTTTGGAGTTGATGGTAGTGGTGCTAGCAAGAGGGAAAAGTTTGTTGGCTGCTTGGAAGTAGTCGTTTGTCCAGTTAAGCGGACTCTTGGATGGTGTTCTAGAGGCTGCAGTAAAGGTTGTTCTGCCTCTTGTGAGTGTTTGGCCAAGATTTGGTTCTCTTGTTGTTTCGAGAGCTAGTTCGGTTCTAGCTGGAGGGCGTTGCCCTAAGGTCTTGTTTCTAGTCAGTAAGTTTTGGGAGTTGACCCCTCCCTCGGCAGTTGAGCAAGTGTTGTTGGTTCTGGATTTGTGATCCGATTGGTTGAGTTTTCCCTTGGGTGTTGCTTCCAAGAGAGTTGGTTGCTGTTGCCTTGGGTTTGAGCAAGTCAGCGAGCTTGTGTGAAGTCCGTTGCCCTTCAGAGTTGCTTGCTGGGAAATTCGTTTCCTATTTTTGTAGGAGTCAGCTTAGCTCATAAGTTGTGTATTTGATCAGAGTAGCGCAGCGGTCAGCCCAGCGAGAGGGTCCCTGCTTTGTGTTGTTAGCAAGCAAGAGTTGTTTGTCCCCGCAAGGGTGGTGGCCAGCCAGTAAGAGTTGTTCTGGCAAGTTGTTGGTTCTTTGGGGATTGAAGATTTCCTTTCCCCCTAGCCTCTGTGGTGGTTGAGTTGCTCCCTGGATGTCAGCCTCGAGTGTTAGCTTCTGAGGTAGTCTTGCGGAATCGTGTGGCTTAGGATCCGTAAGCTTTGAGGTTGTCGTCATCCGTTTTCCTTGTAAGGTTTCGGGAGTGGAGCTTCTGGTTGGAAGATAAGTCTGGCCTAAGCGAAAAGGAGAAGTCTTTTGAGTAGCCAGTTGAATTTTAAGAGTTGAGAGGTAGCTTGGAGGCGAGTGTCGCTCGTTATAAGTTTGGGTTGAGTTCTGCTGAGCAAGCCCTTCTCGGGCTTTGCTCCTTGTTGTGCGCCGCAGGTTAGAGTAGCAGATTTGTTTGAGTGAGTTGGCACAGAGGTGCCGTGGCTTTGGTTGGTAAAGCCGTTGAGCTGTTTTCCTCAAGGTGTTGTGCCGTAGAGAGCTGCGTGATGGTTTAGTCCTTGCAGCCCGAGTTTTCCTTGAGAGGAATTTTGGTGGTTTCCTTGCCTGGCAGTGTTTTCTTTGGCCAGTTGCTAGTAGATTTGAATGGAAAAGTTTGCTTTCGGCCGTTTGGTTTCTGGAATCTGGAAGGTTCAGTTGTTTGGCCAATTTGTTGAAGGGTTGAGTTTGTTTGTTGTCAGCTGTGAGCTTCCAGAGGAGTTTTGCCAGTGCGTGGTGTAGAGCTTCATAGCTTGTGGCCAGTCCTCGAGATTGCTGAGAGTAGCACCGTTTTAGAGTTGGTGCGAGTTGAGAGCGTGGTTTGCCGTCTTTTCCTTTTGGAGTTCAGGTATGCCCTGTCTTGGTCGAGATAGTTATGCCCAGTTTGGATGGCATTGTGGCCTTGAGTTTTGAGAACCCAAGAGAGTTTTGGTTCTCGAAGAGGGCTAGTGTTGTTGGCCGAGAAGTTCATTGCATTTGGATCGGTGGAGTTTTCCCGAGTGTTTCATCTTAGGACTTTCGAGGACGAAAGTCTTATATGGAGGAGTATTGTAATGCCCCGATTTCCTATTCCCGCTTTTCGAGGTGCCTTCGGGTCAAGATTCGGTTGTTTGGTTGGGTTTTAGAGCGGTTTTGCCCCTTGGGGGTATTTTGGTCTTTTGGCTCTCCGGGCAGGATTTGTGGTCTTCAGGGCTTCGAGGTAGCTCCTGCCTTTGTTGAGGCTTGTTTGTTGGTGGTCATGAGTCCCGAGGTGTTTGGGCTAGTCGTTTGGAAGTTCGGTTGTGGTTTTGGGTTTTGGCAAAGTGATGGTTGTTTGGGTGTTTCTTTTGGGATTCGAGCCCGAGCCTTTAGTGTTGCTTTGGGAGTTGGATTTAAGTGAGTTTGATTGATTGGAAAAGATTTCTTTGATCGGGTCTCGAAGGAGGAAGCCGGGAAATGGGATTTTGAGGTTTTAAGTGGATAAGGATGGAAAATGGAATTTAAAATCCCATTTTTTCCCTTTTTTCCCATTTTCCTTTTTATTTCTCTTTTTCTTTTCTTTTTTTTTTCCAAAATGCATCTTTCTCTCTCCTTCTCTCTCTCTCTCCCCGAGCACCCCCCCACCTAGCCCAGCCCCTAGCCATGGCTCGCCCACGCCCAGCTAGCCCGAGCCTAGCGTCGCCAGAGCCAGCCCGAGCTCGCCCAGCGCCCGCGCGCCCCTGCCTCGCCCAGCCCGAGCATCGCGCGCCCTCGCCCAGCGTCGCCCGGCTCGCGCGCCCTCGCCGCCCTAGTCCGTGTCGCCCGGTGCGCCTTTGATGCGGCCGCGCCAGACAAGATGCGCGCGTCGCGTCGTCGCCGAGCCTCGCCAGCTCGTCGCGCGCCCCAGCGCTCGAGATCGCGCCGCGCGTCGTGTCGCTCGAGCCCGCGCGCCTCTCTGTCTTGGCGCGCGCCGCGCGCTGGCGCCACACCGAAAGCAAGCTCCGCGCCCAGCGCTGTCTGCGCTGCTGCAGCCCAGCGCCCCTCGCGCGCGGCTTCGCGCCAGCGCTGCCGTGCCAGCGCGCCCACAGGGCCCGCCCGCGCCAGCCGGCCCCTTTGGTTTGCCTAGCCCGTGCAAATGGCTCGTTCGAGTGTCGGTAGCGCGCCGTGAGTTGCTCCGAGCCGAGCCCTGTTTATTTTAGAGTATTTAGGGCTATTTTATGATTATTGATGTTTTTGTTTGGCTCGATATAGGTTGCTCAGTTTGATCGCAGATTATTTTATTGTGTGTTGTTGCCTTCCCACCGGTAAGGATTTCTTCTAGGAGTTGTGTGGGCCTGCGATATTGTCATGATTTTGCCTTGCTTGTTTCTTTGATCGTTATGAGCATGATAATAATAGAGCGGCTTTGATTGATTTCGCTAGCATGTTTGCTTGATATTACATGTTAGTGCCATGCTAGGTTTGTTCGCGGCATGTTTGTGATTCCCGCTTAAGCTCGTAGTATCATGCTAGGTAGTATGATTGATGTCGGTCTTTGCTTGCTAGCCAGAATCATTGCTTTTTCCCCAGACTCTTAGATAGAGTTGTAGGGTTTGTCATCATCCGAGGTGAGCGGACATAACGTACTTTGTCCCCACCGATCGGGAGTAGTGTGCGACGCATAACGTATCTTGCTTCCCCGGTCACTAAGGTGGATTTAGCTCAGTCGGGAATAAAGTGTGCGCGCGAGATAACGTATCTTGCTACCCCGCCCGACCAGCCGGTTGTGGAATTAGCTACCCACTTCGGCATAGCCTAGTTTGTAGCTCGCTAGAGCGGAACCCCGCCACGGTGTAAGCTGCCGTGGCGGTTCTTAGCTTCGTGTCGGTGGACCAGCCGCATGATGATGGCGCCGAGGGCCTCGCGCCATCTTGTGATCAGTGACACCGCTTCGAGTCTTAGGCATGCGTACTGCCCGCGTAGTTTGCCCTTAGGCCCCGCATTTACGCCGGTTGCGAGAAGAGCATGCGGTGTGCGCGCACACGCGTTAGATGCCGGATCGAGAGCTCCTTAGGGCTAATGTTCGTGAGTACACCATTCCTTCCGTTAGAGCTCGACTCGGGTACTCTCCGTAAGTCCAGTTAGCAAGGGTAAGAGGCCCTTGAGGACATCCTTGGGATCGGTTTTTGAGTGATCAATTGGTTGAGGAGAAAGACCCTCGAGAGATGTCCGAGATTGGTTAGGATAACCAATCATTAGGCCGGAAGTAGGAGACTTCCGATGACTCAGATCTTTCTTTGTAAGCTCGTTGAGCTATGATCCGTGTTGGTAGTCGCTTTTGCTTGCATGCTTTGGTTCTAGATGATTGATTATATCGTATTGTACCCCGGTTGGGGATTCTTACTGAGTAATTCGTTACTCACCCTTACTTATCTTTCAGGAAACCATGGCGCGAGGCATGATGGCTGGAGGAGAAGCTGTGATCATGGAAACCCGTTGTTCAACTCTGAGATTTATGTTTATGTTTTAAATGTCCTCTGAATGCATGTAGTTGGGCACGGAGCCCTAGGTTGTTTTATGAATGTATTTCCGGATTCTAGCATTGTTGTAAATGTTGTAAAGTTGTATGTTTTTAATAAATCTCTGATCGAGTAAGTTTTGGAAATGTATTTGTCTTGGAGCAGTGCTTGGAAACAGGCGAGTTTCAAGAATTTTGTATTGACTTTTTAAATGAACTCTTGCCGGTTTTTGGTTTTTACTTAGAATCCGAAACATCCATCTTGCAAATTCTAGTGTTGATTTGTATGCATGCATTGAGGTAAGGGCCCATTTAGAGCCCCATTCGGGTCGGGTCCTTACAGGCAACTACACACAAAATCCTAAGCTGCGATCGAACCCTAGCTAGCTACCGAGAACCTAACAAACACAATAATAATCACAATCCATAGGCCTAAATATAATAAAAATAAACAAGGCTCGGCTCAAAGGAGCAACTCACGCGGCGCGGGCCGACACGCTGGACGGGCAGCAAAGACGGCGAGGTATTCTTTGGCTGGCGCAGTGGGCCCAGAGGGCTGACGCTGGATCGGCGCGCTGGGCGCTGGCGCTGCGCATGGACACATGGCGCTGGGCGCGCGGGCTGCGATGACAGGCGAAAGGATGCGGGCATGCGCGCGCGTGCAATGCAGCTGCGAGCGTGCTCGTGAGCCGGGCGCGGCGACGAGGCAAAGCGCGCGATGCAGCAGCCGCAGCGAGCGCGACACGGCCGGGCGCGGCGGCGAGAGCTGCTCGGGCGATCTGCGCGGCTGGCTGCGATCCGGGCTGTCTCAGAGTCTGGGGGCGCTGCTGCTGGGCGCCTAGCTGGGCTGCTCGACCGGGACGACGTACGAACTACGGGGCTGCAAGGGGAGAAGGAGCTCGGCTTGTGAGCTAGGGAGAAAAAGGTTGGGCGGCCATGGAGTTTGGAGAAGAAGACCCAAAACCCTATTTTCTCTTCTTTTAAACAAATGCACCAAAACTCCAAAGATCCAAAGGTAACTAAGATATGACGCGGAAAGAGTAACAATAACACCTTGTGGCTCACTTGGCAAGGCTCTCCTCTAGCACACAAGGCCACCCTGGCTCGAACCTTGGCTGCAACACAATTTTCCTTTATTTTAACTTTTGCATCTATCCTTGCTCAAACCCATCCACAAAGCCTCAAAAACCTACATAAACCCATCCAATAATTTTAGCAACTGGAAAAAGACATAAACGGCCCTGACGGCCCGACCAAATTACCAAAATACCCCTAGGGCATACCTGGAAGACCGGGATGAAAACCTGGGCCGTTACAGCGTAAGACTTGGAAGCGGTGTCACTAATCTACAGTAGTGCGAGGCCCTCGGCACTCAGTTGTAGCAGCCTATACCACCGACGCCTGAAGCTAAAAATTGACTAGGGTAGGCTTACACCGTTGGCAGGATTCCGCTCTATAGCAGGCTATAAACTAGGCTTATGCCTGTACGGTTAGCTAAACCACGCCCGGCTGATGAGGGCGGGAACAAGTCCTCACTGATCTCGACCTATGGGGACAAAGTACGTTATGTCCACTCTCAGCCTCTAGATGATGACAATCCTTACAAGCTATCTAAGATCACAGAGTAACCGATTCTTAATAGTTCAAACATTCTTAACAAGTATACATAACCTAGCATGATACTACGAACTTAAAGGAGGAATCACAGAGCATGCTGGAAGGACAAACCTAGCATGGCACTAACATGTAGAAACAAAGGTAAACATGCTAGCAGAGAAAAATCAACAAGGCAATCCTATCCACTAACATGCCTGTAACAGTCAACAATAAACAACGTAAAAGATCCTTACTTGGAAAACAAGCAGTAAATAATAAACAACGAATGTGATCCTTGAGCTGCAGAGTCTCACGAACTTATCCAAATCATAAACACAACATATTAAACCTAGCTAGCTAACTACCGAACCAGGAATCAGAAGCTAAGGGTTCGAGAAACTACCAAACCAATAAGAACAAGTGCTCTAGGCCAAGCATTAGGGAAGAGATCTAGACCAATGAAGCTCTCGGCTAGAAGATGCTTGAGGCTAGGGTTGTTGCGGCAAAGGTGGTGTCTCTCCTCCGCTAGGGCTTGCAACAATGGTGGTGGAAAAATAGAAGACCTCTCGGCCAAGGGTTCTTACGGCAGCAAGGAAGTTGTTTGTTTAGAGTGGTGCGACAAGATCAAGAACTCAGCTAGGGCATCTTAGGCCAGGGTTTGCGGCTGGCTTCTCTTTTGAAAAGAACAAAGCAAAGTGATGAGAGGAGATGGTGGGGATGATGAGCTCGACAACAATGGTGAAAGGGAAAGGATGAATCGGCATCTAGAAGAAGAAGGGAATGAGGAATCAGCAACTTTGGGGAAGGAATCGTGCGACTAGGTCTCGATAAACGGAAAGGTGCAATTTCTTCTTTATTTTTGTCGATTGAAAATCCTGGCCATCCCCCTTCGAGTCCCAGCTGCAGCACACTTTTCCTCTTATTTTATTCTTTTCAAAACAATCATCCAAAAGCCTAGCTGGTCACAGGTTCGTGTCCCAGTAGCAACACTTTAATCTCCTATTTCATTTAAAAGCCAAACTCTCAAATCCAACACCCTTCGAGTCCCAACAAACACACATTTAACTCTTATTTTTCTCTTTTAAACCGGAAGACTTCCAAACTTCACAAAAATGCATTCCAACCCTAGAAACCTGAAATCGAAGAATAACTGAACTCAACAATAGACAGAAACAACCCTGAAACTCTAGTTAACTACAAAACCGGCCCTGAGGTCAAAATGACCAAAATGCCCCTAAGGGCTAGAACTGCCCTAACGACCCAACCGAACAATCGAAAAACAAGCCAAACATACCTGGGAAACCGGAATAGATTTCTGGGTCGTTACAATTAATCTCGACAACACTACTAGATGCAATCAGAATATCATCCACATACAACTAAAGCAAGATGAAGCAACTCACACTAACAGTCTTTCTGTATACACAAGAGTCAAAGGAATTTCTAGCAAAACCATTCTCATATATGAACGAGTAAAAACACTTATTCCGTTGCCTCGAAGACTGCTTAAGGCCGTAGATGGACCTTTTCAAATGACAAACTTTGCCAAACTGACCATCTACTTCATATCCAGGAGATTGTTTCATAAAGATATATTTATCCAAGGTTCCATTCAAGAATGTTGTAGTCACATCCATCTGCTCCAATTCAAGGTTGAATTGAACATCCATTGCCAATAAGACTCTTATAGAAGAATGTCTGACAATTGGAGAAAATACTTAGGTGTAGTCTATCCCCTCTTCTTGTGTGAACCTTTGGCAACCAATCTCGCCTTAAACTGAGGTTGAGCAAATCCTTTAATTCCTAGTTGCATCTTAAACAACCATCTGCAATCAATAATTTTATCATTTTTAGGCTTTGAAATACTATTTTCGTGTAAATCGTAAGGCTTTGAATCTGTATACACCCATCGTTAATTATAATGTTCAATTCTAGAAAATGAAATTCAACAATTGATCATAAATGAACTCAATTTTTTTAATCGTAAATGTAAATGAGAGGATTAAAACCAAATAAATCTAAAATAAAATTAATATTAAAAAAGCTATTCCATAGGGAAAATTTTTATCAAGTAATTAATAACTTGGTATTTAATCATTTATGTATCAATATATATATATTAAATTTGTATTAAGGAATTGATTAAATAAAATGGATTCAAAAGTTGACACATTTAATGCAGATTCTTTTTAAATTAACAAGTACACGTTTATTCGATCAACTATTTAATTTATATTGTCTGTAAAATATAAATGACTACTTATTTTATAAAAAATAAAAAAATAAAAAAATAAAAAACTAATTTTTACGCCATTAACTAATGAATGATTATTAAGAACAAGAATCCCTATTATTAAGTAATACTAAATTATAACTTTTAAAATTACTAGAATTTTAGCACGACGTTGCACGTGATAATTTTTTAAATAATAAATTTTATATATATATATAATTATAAATTATTTCTTACATTTTTAGGCTAAATTTAAATCATCAAATAATAATTCAATATAATATTGAATTTTATAACCATTTTTTCATGTTAGTTAAATGTATTTAAATTCACATTGATGTTAAAAAAGTAGTTAATTATTTATTTTGAGCTTAAAAAATAATAGGTGTTATTATTAAAAAAAAACTTAATAAAATTTATTGAATTAAAATTAAATTTTATCTCTGATTTTTAAAAATTGATGCTCTTTAATTTTTTCTCAATTTATCTATTAATAGACCAGTTACTTTTGCATTATAAAATTTATAAGAGTTATATCATTATTATAATTATAAATATAAATAAGCTAAATATATTTATTAGTATACATCTATCACTACTACAAAAATGGGGTATGATGATTCTAAAAAAGTGTCACTAACGCTTTAGATGATACTTTTTTGCAATCATTGTATCGCACATCATCTATTCCCTTTAAATGATACTTCTGTTTATGTGTCATTAAAACCTTTTAGATGATACTTTTATAAGTGTCATACAAACACTTTAGATGATAGTGTACTATAATCATTGTAGTTCAAATCATGATACTTTAGATTATACTTTACTTCGTAAAAAGTGTCATTTAAAACTCTTAGATGATGGTTTTAAACCATCATTAATTTGTTTTTGTTGACATTAATTACATATCATATATGTACTTTACATGATACATAAAAAAAATCATCAACAATATATCTGCGACACTTTTTTGTCATCACTAAATATTGAAATATGATACTTCATTTTAGTCAAATATCTTCAATTGTTGACAATAAGCTTTTGTCAAAAAGGTGCATAAAACCGTAACAATTGGTGTATTTTTTTCATATTAATACCTGTTTTCCTTTTTTTCATATTTGTACCTGTAATTGCATATACAACTATTAAAATAAGAAATTCTCTAATCCAAATTATTGTAAGAACGTTTTCTGTGACACACTTTATAGACTAATAGTAATGAAAGTAGTAATTTAGACATGTCATTTTAAATGTTGTATAATTGTTCATGAGTACATATAAACTCATCCTACATATGTAAGATACATAGGGAATGTTCATGGTTGCACCAAAATCAAGATATGGCTTCGCCGCTAGTTGCATTATCTTCACATATTCACGATGATACGACATATCTATCATCAAAATATCTTCAATTATATAGTTCATCCTCCTACGATAAAAAAAATAAAATTGATTCAGTTAACCCAATCCAACTTATATCATATTAGTTCAAATAAAAATATTGTATGAGATTCAAGTCACAGTCATATAACACATCACTCATAGCAAACTCTAACAAATAATTTGGCAACACAAAACAAAACAAAATTACTCTAAAATCATAAAATAAGAAACCAATGTGCTTCTCATGTTCACCATTCATAACATGCTTCTCCATCAAGTTCATCAACAAACACAACATTACATACTCTATATGTTAATCAATTCACAAGTCCAATTTTACAATCCAATTTGCTAAAATTAGAGGTAATAATCATGTTCACTAATCTAGCATAAATATACTTCATCGATTAAGATAATAGAACAATGCTCAAATTGAAGCAACACAATCATATAACAAACACATGCTTAAGATAATAGAACAATGCTCAAATTGAAGCAATACTAAAATCTAAAAGAATAAACATATCATAGTTACGATAAGCACAACACAATCATACATGCACTCATTGATCTATATATATTTGCTCTAATAAACAATATAAACGTGACTACCATAACTGCAAGATAGTCATAACTTAATTAGTGTAAGTAAATACAATATATAAATACCTGACAGACATCCAATGCTTTTTGTATTCATTTCATAGTCTTCACAACTCTTTCTTTCATAAGAATATTCATCCATGATATCACCTAGCATAGAAAAAAATAGATAGTCATCAATATTGTCTACAATATATACTCTAATATGTAATTTATTTGATTTTTTCTTACAGTTCAGTTTACCACTTGGTGCAATGAGTATCTATTCAAATACTAACACTTGCTATGTTCTTATGCACCAACCAAAATATATTATGGTTATATCTTGAGGAATGTGGAGGCAACAAAATACATATGCTCCAAAATCTAGCCCTTCATGGCATCACAAAAAATTCTACTACACTTCCTACGCGATGTGTAGGTAGGTAAACACGAACTCTGCCCATTCAGTTCGTACTTTATCAATGTCATCTTGTGTGTAGCTAGATGGTGCATTATTCATCTGAAAATAAGATAAGAAAATATAAATATTAGTATATTACTATTAAATTAATATCTAACTCTACTTATATATACTTACTACATCAATTATTGAGTTCGTGTTTTGGCACACAATCTCTCGCATGTACATCATGATGTAGTAGCCGCATTCCACTACCCCAGGTTGTTTTGGACAATAATTTAAAGAAACATCATAAAACATCGATAAGATAGTAAAAATATTTCATAGCTGATGACACATACTTATTGAATAAGTTACCTTAATAGGTTTCCAAACAGGTTTCTTCTTTTTTAATTGCTTGAACGATCTGCAATTTTAGAAATGATACTAGATTAATAAACATAAACTTATTCATGATAATATTAAGAATATAAAAAAGTTAACGTACATTCCAATCACGCTAATGATATCTTGGTCAAGTCGATTTTTCAGTGGATCCATGTAATGGCCCGGAAATTTCATCCCGAACTTCCCGGGAGGCCCAGGGGCATTTTGGTAATTTTGGGTCGGGCCGACAGGGCCGGTTATGAAATTGTTAATTGCCGGAAAAATTATGAGTCGATTTGAATGGGATCGGGAATTTTGGTGAAGACATTTGGGCTTGGAAAAAGGTAAAAATAAATAGGGAATTAAATAGCGCGTCGAGTGAGATTCGAGCCAAGGACGTGCTACATGCTAGGCAGGAGGGCGCTGCCAGCCGAGCCACTGGGCGCGTTTGTTATCTTCATCGCACGATCTAATACATATGCCTGTTTGATGCGCTTTTTGGTTTAAAAGGCCAGCTCGCCCGAGCTTCTCCTTCTTCTTCCCCATTTCCTTCGCGATTTTCTTCTCCAACCGACTGCGTTCCTTCTCGATTTTCTCCCTCGCCGACCAGCCAATTCCGAGCTCCTCCTCGCCAATTGAAGCCCATTCTCCTCCGAGCGGTGGTAAGTTCTTCCTCTTCTTCCTTTCCTTGAAAAATCCGATTTCTTCCCCCCGGTTACGATTTCTGCTCACGGCCGTGTGGAGTGGGGAGATTCGTGTGGTTTTTGTGCGGCTAGTGTAGGGAAGTGGTCCACTTCAAATCAAATCGCGTCGAATCTTCTCCAATCTCCCGGAATCGAGCTCGTTTTCCCCGATCCCCTGTTCGCCCCTGTTCGCCGAGCTCGCGTGCGCAGAAGCAGCCCAGCCACCGAGCCTCGCCGCTCATCGTCCCGTGCCCACGCGCGCGTCCTCGCCTCAGCGCCCAGCCTCATCGCGTCGCCCGAGCCTCTGCTCGCCGAGTCGTGATGCATCGCCGCGATCTTGCGCTCGCGTTCAAAGTGCCCAGCTCGCGCCCATCTGCGCCCAACGGCCAGCGCAGCCAGGGCGCCACGCGCGCCATTCTCGCGCACCAGCCGCGCCCAGCCTAGCCCCGTTCTTTGCCCGGTTCGTGCAATCGGCTCGTTAAATGCGTTCGCCGCGCCTCGTGAGGATCTCCCGAGCTGAGCCTTGTTTATTTTATTATATTTAGGCCTATTGTGTGATTTTTGTTGTGATTGATAGGTTCTCGATAGCTAGTTCGGGTTCGCTCGCCGCTTAGGTTTTCGTGTCAAATCGCCCCGAACAAGGTAAGGATTTCATGGAGTTGTGTGAACCTGCGATATATTATGCGATTCTTGATTGATCGCTTGTTTGTGTTTATTGACATGTGTAGCTAGGTATTCTATTACGAATTCCCGATTAGCATGATTTTCCGATTTAATTCTCATGTTAATCCATGCTAGGTTGTTCCTTTCTAGCATGCTCGTGATCATTCCTTGCTTTGTAGTATCATGCTAGGCTCGTTGTATTCTTATTGAGCACGTATTGGATTTTATGGAATTGTTCTTTGTTTGCTAGGCGAGTTAGAATCGCAGTAGATAGCATCATCCGGGCCCGATGCATAAAGTACCTTGCATCCATGGGGGACGCCGAGCAAGTCATTCCGTCCCTGGACCCGTGAGGGATTAGCTAACCAAGCGGTAGGCCCCGCAATCTTGGGTGAGGGTGGCGGATCGTTAAATGCCCCAACCGTCGGGATGAAGACTTGGCATTGCCTCGCCCCGCGATCGGCTCGTCCTCGCGTGTTTGGCCGTAGCCCCCGATTGCCACTGTTAAGGTAAGGGCGGCTTCTGGTGTAAGCCTACCACGACCCGCTTCCTTAGCCTCAAGTGTGGTGGTTCAGTGACATAGTTTACGTGTCCAGTCTCACACCCTATGTCGGTGACACCGATCCAAAGATTTAGTTAGGCGTGGTGGATGGACATGGGCGGCTTTGCCTCTAGACCCGGCACCCCATGGTTGCGAGAGCACGCGGTGCATGCCGACGCTCATTACTGCGCCGACCGGAGAGCTCCTCGGGATTTTGAGCCAGTGTACCTTTCGTCGGCCGACAGAGATGTGCTAAGGCCGGGACTTGTTTCTCGTATAGGCGACTTATGTATTGGGTGTGTGGTGATATTATTCCGGACTAAGACCTTAAATTGGCATCCAAGGCCCAAGTGTGGGCTAAGCTATGTGCTCTATTACGTGTTTATACTCATAGCTTGCATACATTCATCGAGATGACCAAGTATATCGTATTGTGTACCGGTTGGGGATTCTTCTTGAGTAATTCGTTACTCACCCTTATTGTGGTTTTTCCACAGTAAGCAAGTTGCGAGACAGGATGGGTGAAGGGGAGCTGTGATCATGGGGCTCGATCATCAAACTCGATTTTGTGTTATGACTCTTTATGTTTTGTTTCCCTGAATGCATGTAGCAGGCACACGGAGCCCTAGGATGTTTTGTAAATGTTTTGTGGATTCCAGCATTTTGTATCCGAACAGTTTTGAATGGTTTTTAGTAAATCTCGATCGAGTAAACTTTGGAAATGTATTTATCTTGGAGCAGTGCTTGGAAACAGGGACGAGTTCCAGGAAATTGTCTAGTTTTTAAAGGGGTTATTTTGAATGTTTTGTTTTAATTGGAATCGAAATCAAGTCTGTTTAAATGTCCTTTACTTTGAATGCATGCATTGGGATAAGGGCCCATTTAGTGCCCCATTCGGTCGGTCCCCATGGCTTGGTATCGAGAGCTCAGAGTCAAAAATTATTTCAGAGATTGACTTTTTGTTGTAGGTCGCTTTCCCATGATCACCAAAGACTGGCAGTCATCAGTACGCCTAAGTTTACTATTTGTTGTAGAAAAAGGGTTAAGAATTTACAATACACTGTCATCTAGTGTATGCCTTGTGTAGTGTTGTGGAGCGGAGAGCGAAGCGAGTTCGACTCGTTATTGGTTTGGGTATAGAGCGCCATCATGCCAACTTCCCGCAGTGTGTGATGTATGTTGTGGCTTGTTGTGGTATCCAGATAGATTCTGATGCCCTGGGACATCGTTCCAGAGAGAGGTAGAGATTGGACTCCCATAGGCCAACTCTGGCCCAGTTGATGGTTTTCCCCTAGTGAGAGGGTGGAGGTGCTTTGCCTTGGAATGCCACTTCAAGAGAGGAGTTAGATGTGGTTGTGCTCATGTGGATGTTTGTGGAGCAGGTCCCCGTGTGGACTAGCCTGGGTAGCTCAAGTGTTGATCTTGAGCCTTGATAGATTATTCGGTTGCCCAGAGAGTGGTTGCAAGTTGGTAGCCTCGAGGAGGTTGATGAGGCATCTTTGTGCTTCTTTAAAGTGTTGTTGTTTGCAGCCAGTAAGCCGGAACCCTGTGGGTAAGGGTGCAGCAAGCAGTGTTCTCTACGGACTGGATTCGTTGGTGGTTTCCTTAGTTGTTTGGTAGAATTGAACACTCTTCTTTTGGTAAGCCCTAGAGTAGGGCTAGCTGCTGCATGTTGAGAGAGCAGGCCAGAGTTTGTTGAGCATCATGTGGAGATGCAAGAGTAGGCTGTGAGCCTTCAGCTTGATGAGATG
Organism: Sicyos edulis; assembly: GCA_036507275.1. Classification (NCBI taxonomy): domain Eukaryota; kingdom Viridiplantae; phylum Streptophyta; class Magnoliopsida; order Cucurbitales; family Cucurbitaceae; genus Sicyos; species Sicyos edulis. The sequence goes on along the minus strand of CM071851.1, from coordinate 21,823,134 downwards.
CCTTAGGCATGGTTGTTGGAGTTGAGCCCTTGTATGCCTAGCCAGAGTTCGTGTCACTTGAGGTTGTGACCTTGTTGGCCCCGTTGGTAGTAAGATGTGGATTTGGTAGTAGTGGCACTTGAGGTGCAAAGGTTGGTGTGCCGCTTTGGCACTAAATCTGGTTAAGGCCTGAGTTTGGCATGGGCATAGCAGATGGTTCTATGCCGTTCGGAGTTTAGCGTACTCCTTTAGCCTTGGATCCGTTTATGGTAGTTGCACATGTGGAGGTCGTGCAAAAAGGGCTAGTTCAGTGGTAATCGAAAGATTTCAAGCGAAGGGATGTTCGAAAGGAGCCTTTTCCCAGTGTTACTGGAGGTTGAGTAAGTCAAGCTGGTTGTTGGTTGGTAAGTGTTAGTGTGCGTGCATCTCACGCTAGTGTTAAGGCCAAGAGATCTTTGTGGTTGGTAGTGCGGTCAACTACCTTCGAGTTCCTAAATCTCAGGAGAGCTGAGCATCGTAGAAGCAAGTTTGGGTTCCAGCTGAGGGACCATGAGTAGGATGCCTTGTGAGAGGAGTTGAATGCCTTATGGGTAAGCACCCTTGGTAGAGGCTTGGTGTAAAGTAAATTTGGTTTGGCATGGTTATGCTTTGGTAGAGCAAGGTTGCCACAGCTTCGAGCGTCGTGTGGAGATGGAACTTTGGGTGTTCCGTTGATTGGTTGTATCTCTGCCAGGAGCTAGTGTGGCTTTTGGGAAAAGCCTTTGTTAGTCTTGGATCGCTAGATGAAGGTTGGGAGTTGTGCACACAAGTGTGTTTTGTGTGGTTCTGTAACGGCCCGGAAATTTCATCTCGGTCTTCTTGGGAGGCCCAGGGGCATTTTGGTAATTTTGGTCGGGCCGACAGGGCCGGCTATGTAATTGTTAATTGCCGGAGAAATTATGAGTCGATTTGAATGGGATCGGGAATTTTGGTGAAGACATTTGGGCTTGGGAAAAGGTAAAAATAAATAGGGAATTAAATAGCGCGTCGAGTGAGATTCTAGCCAAGGACGTGTCGCGTGCTAGGCGGAGGGCGCTGCCAGCCGAGCCACCGGGCACGTTTGATAATCTAAACGCGCGATCTGGTATATAAGCCCGTTTGTGCTGAGTTTTGGTTTAAAAGGCCAGCTCGCCCGAGCTTCTCCTTCTTCTTCCTCGCGATTTTCCTTCTCCGACAGACCGAGTTTTTCTTCGCGATTTCCTCCCTCACCAGCTCCAATTCGACCGAGTTCCTTTCCATTTCGAAGTCGTTCTTCTTTTTCGAACAACCGGTGAGTCCTCTTCTTCTTCTCCTCCGATTCCTTCTCCTCTGTTTTCTGGTTTTCGCCATTGATGGCCGAGAAGATTGATTTGGTGTGTGTGTGATGTTCGGTGCAGCTGACCAAGGGGATTCGTCCAACCAATTCGGCCGAGATCATCTTCTCCATCGCCAATTTGAGTTCTTCTCCATCGCGCTAGAAATCGCCCAAATCGCCCGATTCATCCTTCCTTCGCGATCGCGCCCAAACGCCGAGCTCGCCAGCCCTTCGCGCGAAAGCCAGCTCCGTGTCGCGTCGCATCGCCAGCGCCCAGCCGAGCCTCGCCGCACGCCGTCCCAGCCGAGCCTCGCCCGCACGCCCCTGTGTCGCCGCTCGATCGTCGCGCGCAGCCAGCGCGCCCATTTCTGCACCCCAGCGCGCCCAGCCAGCCCCGTTGCTGCCCCGTTCGTGCAATCGACTCGTTCGTGCGTTGGTCGCGCCTCGTGAGTTGCTCCCGAGCTGAGCCTTGTTTGTTTTATTATATTTAGGCCTATTGTGTGATTTTTGTTGTGATTGATAGGTTCTCGATAGCTAGTTCGGGTTCGTTCGCCACCTAGGTTTTCATGTCAAATCGTACCCGACCAAAATAAGGATTTCTTACCAGAGTTGTGTGGACCCTGCGATATATTATGCGATTGCTGATTGATTGCTTGTTTGTGTTTATTGACATGTGTAGCTAGGTATTCTATTCTGAATTCCCAATTAGCATGATTTTCCTGATTTAATTCTCATGTTAATCCATGCTAGGTTGTTACTTTCTAACATGCTCGTATCTGTTCCTTGCTTCGTAGTATCATGCTAGGCTCGTTGTATTCTTATTGAGCACGTATTGGATTTTATGGATTTGTTTGCTGATTGCTAGGGCAGGTTAGTGTTGCAGGTAGATAGCATCATCCGGGCCTGATGCATAAAGTACCTTGCATCCATGGCAGGGACGTCGAGCAAGTCATTCCGTCCCTGGACCCCGTGAGGGATTAGCTAACCCAAGCGGTAGGCCCTGCAATCTTGGGTGAGGGTGGCAGACTGTTAAATGCCCCAACGGTCGGGATGATGACTTGGCATTGCCTCGTCCCCGGCAGCCGGCATGTCCTCAGCATGTTTGGCAGTAGCCCCTGATTGCCACCTGTTAAGGCAAGGACGGCTTCCTAGTGTAAGCCTACCACGACCGTTCCTTGGCCCCAAGTGCGGTGGTTCAGGCTGACATAGTTTACGTGTCCAGGTCTCACACCCCTATGTCAGTGACACCGATCCAAAGATTTAGTTAGGCGTGGTGACTGGACATGGGCAGCTTGCCTCTAGACCTGGCACCCCCCATGGTCTGCAGTAGCATGCGGTGCATGCTTACGCTCATTACAACGCCGACTAGAGAGCTCCTCGGGATTGTGAGCCAGTGTTCCTTTCGTCGACAGTAGACAGGCTGAGGCCGGGACTTGTTTCTCGTTTAGGGCGACTTATGCATTCGGTAGCGTTTCGGGTCCTCTTGGATTCCAAGGAGTTGGAGTTGGCCAGCATGGTTGTGTTGCTGGAAAATGGAGTTGTTGTTTGTTCAGGCAGTTGGCTGTAGGCCGTTAGTTGGCAGTGGATGTCGAAGGTTGCCGGAGAACCCTGGGTTGTGAAGAGCCTCTCTAGAGCTCAGTCAGGCCCAGGTAGTGAGTTGCAGTTGGCAAGCTGGAGCCGTGTAGTTTGTAGCCTCGGGGGAAATTGCTGGCAATCTTGGTAGCCTAGCAAGTTAGTATTTGTTTGGAGTAGAGTCCGGATTGGTTCCGGTATGGTGACAAGTTGATGCTTGGTGTTGACCAAGGTGTGGATTGGAATTGCTAGAAGTCAGTTTTGCTCGTGGGGCGAATGGTTCGTGCCCTGTTGGTTGTCTTCCTGTTTCTAGGAAAGTTGGGAGTTGCCCCATTGGTATTTGGAGGTTCAATTCGTGGTGAACCCCTGTTGCTACCACGTGAGATTTTTATCTTGTTGCTTCAGTGGAGCAAGACAGTGAGTGTAGGTGGAGCTCTCTGTCCTTCGGTTGTCTGCTCGTAGGAGCCATTTCTTTCTGGGTTTGGCAGGTTACTAGCGTCGGTTTGTTAAGGATTTTTCCGCCATAGCCTCGCCCCTCACTCGTCTGACGAGGAAGGGTGTCGAGTTTATTTGGGGACAGAAAGTGTGATGAGAGCTTTGCCAGGCTCAAGCGCAGTTTGACATCAGCACCAGTGTTGGCAATCCTGGAGGGGACAAGTGGTTTCGTGGTTTACAGCGATGCTTCCAAGTTCGGGTTGGGTTGTGTGTTGATGCAGCACGGGAAGGTCATTGCTTATGCTTCCCGTCAGCTGAAGCCATATGAGCAGAACTATCCGACTCATGATATGGAGTTGGAAGCAGTGGTGTTTGCACTGAAGATTTGGAGGCATTACCTATATGATGAGCGGATTCAAATGTTTACCGATCACCAGAGCCTCAAATATCTGTTTACTCAGAAGGAGCTGAATATGAGGCAGAGGAGATGGTTAGAGTTGGTAAAAGTTTATGACTGCGAGATTTTGTACCATCCGGGCAAAGCAAATGTTTAAGCTGATGCTTTGAGTAGGAAGACGTCGCACTTCGCGACGTTGTTGAGTTCCCAGCCCAGATTGCAGCGGAAGTTCGAGCGGGCTGAGGTTGCAATGTTGTTGGGTGAGGTTACTGCCAGAGTAGCTGAATTGACAGTCCAGCCATCAATTAGGCAGCAGACTATTGATAGTCAGCTGAGTGACCCCGCACTTAAGAGATTGGGTGGCAGAGTTAGTGCTGACGGAGATTTTGATTTCGTATATTCACCAGACAGTGGGCTGACGTACAGAGGCCGGTTGTGTGTTCCGGATGTTGCAGGATTGCGAACGGAGTTACTCTCAGAGGCCCACAGTTCTCCGTTTTCTTGGCACCACGGGGGTACCAAGATGTATTAGGATCTTAAGCAGACATTCTGGTGGATGGGTATGAAAAGAGATATTGCAGAATTTGTCAGTCGATGTCTCACTTGTCAGCAAGTGAAGGCACCCAGGCAGAGACCAGCCGCTTTGTTGCAGCCGCTGAGTGTACCTCAGTGGAAATGGGAAGAGATCTCCATGGACTTTATTTTTGGTTTGCCGAGAACTCCGAGGAAGTTCTCTCAGATTTGGGTGATAGTCGATCGATTGACTAAGAGCGCACACTTCATTCCCGGTAGAGACACTTATACCGTGGAATAGTGGGCGCAGTTGTTTTTGGAACAGATTGTTCGCTATCACGGTGTGCCTGTGAGGATCATGTCTGACCGTGATTCGAGGGCTTGTGTGTTGGATTTCTCGGGCAGTTGGGACCAGTACCTGTATCTAATGGAGGTTGCATATAACAACCGTTGCATATAACAACCGTTATCAGTCGACGATTCATATGGCTCCATTCGAAGCTTTGTATGGTAAGCGTTGTCGTTCTCCTGTGTTCTGGGAAGAGGTTGGTGATAGGCAGGTTTTGGGTCCCGAGTTGCTGCAGTTGACCAATGGTGCCGTGCAGAAGATTAGAGCTCGTATGTTGACAAATTTCAGAGCGAGCGCATGAAGAGTTATGCCGATGTTTGGCGTCGGGATTTGGAGTTTGAGGTTGGTCGACATGTATTCCTAAAGGTCGCACCGATGCGAGGTGTTTTGAGGTTTGGCAAGCGTGGAAAGTTGAGTCCCCGTTTTGTTGGTCCGTTTGAGATTCTGGAGAGGATCGGCAGGGTTGCTTATCGATTAGCCTTGCCTCCGTCATTGTCGGCAGTGCACAGTGTTTTTCATGTGTCGATGTTGAGGCAGTACGTGCCGGACCCGTCGCACATTGTTGATTTTGAGCCTTTGCAGCTGAATGATGATTTGAGCTTCGAGGAGAAGCCAGTGGGGATTCTTGCTTTTGAGACAAAGACACTGCGTAATCGTGAAATCCGGTTGGTAAAGGTTCAGTGGAGGAGTCAGATTTTAGAGGAAGCCACTTGGGAGCGGGAGGAGGAGATGAGATTGCAGTATCCCGAGCTGTTCCAATCTTAAGTGACTTTCGAGGACGAAAGTCTTATAAGGGGGGAATATTGTAACTGCCCAGAAATTTCATCCCGGTCTTCCCGAGAGGCCCAGGGGCATTTTGGTAATTTTGGGTCGGGCCGACAGGGCCGGTTATGAAATTGTTAATTGCCAGAAAAATTATGAGTCGATTTGAATGGGATCAGGAATTTTGGTGAAGACATTTGGGCTTGGAAAAAGGTAAAAATAAATAGGGAATTAAATAGCGCGTCGAGTAAGATTCGAGCCAAGGACGTGCTGCATGCTAGGCAGGAGGGCGCTACCAGCCGAGCCACTGGGCGCGTTTGTTATCTTCATCGCACGATCTAATACATATGCCTGTTTGATGCGCGTTTTGGTTTAAAAGGCCAGCTCGCCCGAGCTTCTCCTTCTTCCTCCCCATTTCCTTCGCAATTTTCTTCTCCAACCGACTGCGTTCCTTCACGATTTTCTCCCTCGCCGACCAGCCAATTCCGAGCTCCTCCTCTCCAATTCGAAGCCCATTCTCCCTCCGAGCAGATGGTAAGTTCTTCCTCTTCTTCCTTTCCTTCGAAAAATCCGATTTATTTACCCCTGGTTCCGATTTCGTTCTGCCGGCCGTGGGAGTGAGGAGATTCGTGTGGTTTTTGTGCAGCTAGTGTAGGGGAAGTGGTCCAGCTTCAAATCGCGCGTCGAATCTTCTCCAATCGCCCGGAATCGAGCTCGTTTTCTCTGATCCCCTGTTCGCCCCTGTTCGCCGAGCTCGCGTGCGCAGAAACAGCCCAGCCGCCGAGCCTCGCCGCTCATTGTCCCGTGCCCACGCGCGCGTCCTCGCCTCAGCGCCCAGCCACATCGCGTCGCCCGAGCCCCTGCTCGCCGAGTCGTGATGCATCGCCCAGTGCCGCTCGCGTCCGCGCACCCGCGTTCGCGCCCAGCGCCCATCTCTGCCGCCCATCTGCGCCCGCTCTAGCGCGCGCAGCAGCGCGCCGCACGCGCCATTCTCCGCGCGCCCAGCCTAGCCCCGTTCTTTGCCCGTTCGCGGCAAATCGGCTTGTTCGTGCGTTCGTCGCGCCTCGTGAGTTGCTCCCGAGCTGAGCCTTGTTTATTTTATTATATTTAGGCCTATTTGTGTGATTTTTGTTGTGATTGATAGGTTCTCGATAGCTAGTTCGGGTTCGCTCGCCGCTTAGGTTTTCGTGTCAAATCGTCCCCGACCAAGGTAAGGATTTCTTACCGGAGTTGTGTGGACCCTGCGATATATTATGCTATTCTTTGATTGATCGCTTGTTTGTGTTTATTGACATGTGTAGCTAGGTATTCTATTCTCGAATTCCCGATTAGCATGATTTTCCGATTTAATTCTCATGTTAATCCATGCTAGGTTGTTCCTTTCTAGCATGCTCGTATCATGCCTTTGCTTCGTAGTATCATGCTAGGCTCGTTGTATTCTTATTGAGCACGTATTAGATTTTATGGAATTGTTTGCTGTTTGCTAGGGCAGGTTAGAATCGCAGGTAGATAGCATCATTCGGGCCTGAGGCATAAAGTACCTTGCATCCATGGCGGGGACGTCGAGCAAGTCATTCCGTCCCCCGACCCCGTGAGGATTAGCTAACCCAAGCGGTAGGCCCCGCAATCTTGGGTGAGGTGGCAGATCGTTAAATGCCCCAACGGTCGGGATGATGACTTGGCATTGCCTCGCCCCCGGCAGCCGGCATGTCCTCAGCATGTTTGGCAGTAGCCCCTGATTGCCACCTGTTAAGGCAAGGACGGCTTCCTGGTGTAAGCCTACCACGACCCGTTTCCTTGGTCCCAGGTACGTGGTTCAGGCTGACATAGTTTACGTGTCCAGGTCTCACACCCCTATGTCAGTGACACCGATCCAAAGAATTAGTTAGGCGTGGTGACTGGACATGGGCAAACTTGCTTCGCACCGCAACCCCCATTGTTCGCAGAGCACGCGGTGCATGTTTACGCTCATTACAGCGCCGACCGGAGAGCTCCTCGGGATCTTGATCCAGTGTACCTTTCGTCGACAGTAGACAGGCTGAGGCCGGGACTTGTTTCTCGTATAGGGCAACTTATGTATTGGACTCTGTGGTGATATTATTCCGGACTAAGACCCTAAGCTGGCATCCGAGGCCCAAGTGTGGGCTAAGCTATGTGCTCTATTCTGTGTTTATATTCATAGCTTGCATACGCTCATCGAGATGACCATGTATATCGTATTGTACCCCGGTTGGGGATTCTTACTGAGTAATTTGTTACTCACCCTTATTGTGGTTTTTCCACAGGAAACCAAGTTGCGAGACAGGATGGATGAAGGGGGAGCTGTGATCATGGGGCTCAGTCATCAAACTCTGATTTTGTGTTATGACTCTTTATGTTTTGTTTCCCCTGAATGCATGTAGCCGGGCACGGAGCCCTAGGATGTTTTGTAAATGTTTTGTGGATTCCATCATTTTGTATCTGAACAGGTTTTGAATGGTTTTTAGTAAATCTCTGATCAGAGTAAACTTTGGAAATGTATTTATCTTGGAACAAGTGCTTGGAAACAGGGACAGGTTCCAGGGAAATTGTCTAGTTTTTAAAGGGGTTATTTTGAATGTTTTGTTTTAATTGGAATCCGAAATCATGTCTGTTTAAATGTCCTTTACTTTGAATGCATGCATTGGGGTAAGGGCCCATTTAGTGCCCCCATTCGGGTCGGTCCCTTACAATCCATCCAAAATACAGTGCCACTTGAATTGTCAATAAGTATTAAAGTCCAATGATTCCTATTACAAAATTGAAATATTACATGCAAGTTATATTATGTAATGAGACATATAAAGAATTCATATAAGACTTGCCCAGAATTGTACGGAAATATTAAAATTTGAGTAGAGTCCAATTGTTCAAGTCTTGTAGCCAGCATCTTTGCTCGTGACTCATAGTCACTAAAAATAGAGATGGATCCAGCGTCGAAAAAATTATATACTCTCGCGAAAGTGGTGTTAGCTATTTTAGCATGGAGACGTCTTTAACATGTAATAGATTATAATTAGTCATCAAATAATATATTATACAAACCAAACAAATTTCAAAACATTAACCTAGTACTTACATCATATAAGCATCGATGCAAGAAGTGCCTATTGGTCGCATTTGACAAAAAATTTGTAACATCTCAATCCAAATACTACACTTTAGGTGCTTACCAAACACTTCTATGGGTGCATTGATTTGAATGGAAGACTTGATATATTTTAATTCTCGCAACAAGCAACGAAGAATAATAGGACTCTCAACGGATGTCTCTGAGGTTACCAATGACTCTATTCGATGATTTTCCTCCTAATTCAATCACAAAATAAAGATACATTATCAATAAACATATTTGACACATACCTTATAGTATATTAGTCACATTACCTTTTCATTATCTATTAACACTAGATGTCTTGGCCACAACAAATGAGAACCAATCTCTTGAGATAGTAGGTTATTGCCTTCCTTTGATGGTAATGGAACCTTACAATCACCATCTACCACCACATCGATCGAAACATTAATATTTTCATCATTTTCATTGTAGTTGAATATTGTCCCAGCAGCGACAACATTTCTTTTCGAACCAAAAGCTAACCGACAAGAAGTTCCATCCTATTCGAAATTTTCATTCATTTAATAATAAGTTAATCGTTCTTGTCATGGAATTTTCAAAATATGGTACTAAAATGTTCACCTTATATTTATCTGACATCTTGGTGTTGAGGAACTTATCATGCACTGGTGTTCTAATCTGAATAAAAGTTATACAAAAATTAATTAATATATCATTAGAGAGTAAGAACTATAAAAATAGTAGAATCATGCATCACCTCTTTTTGTTGGTTACTGGCTTTAACATTTGCATTTTTCATGTCTTTCTTTTCATCTACTTCGGATGTACACCTTTTTGGCTTATGTGCTGAAGCATTTTCATCAATTTTATCGATTTCGGTTTCATTAATCAGATTAAGGTCACTTGTCTTCTTTTATGTAGTTCATCCTCCAATTCTAGTATGTATGCATCAGCGTGCTTTTTCTTTATCAACACATCTTTGGTTGTCTTTCTTGACATTTGAAGTCTGACCTGGAGTGTGAAAATATGTACTAGGTGTTACAAACTTACCCACACCACGTACTTTGCCTAGGGGATCTTTGGAACCTAATGCTTGTGATAGAATGTCATTCGGCATGTACATGTTTCCATCATCGACAATTTGAGTAGTCATTAACTCATCCTAAATTAAAATGTACAAATATTAGTCATTAGGTTTTAAATCAAAGAATAAATTATACATAGACATACGTACTATAAGATTCGCCACTTCTTGAGTTTGTTTGTCTGGTATTTTTCCATCACGGTCCATACGAGCCCTTACCCATAAATTGCATCGACGTTCATGTTTTGTAGTTGTCTTCTGTAACAATGTTACAAAAGAAAATAATGAATATATACGTATATATATTACACAACATAACTTATACAATAAAGAAGTTAAAAAAAATCTTACCATTTCTTCAGCAAGGTTGGCATACCCCTTGCGTGACAGTCGATGGTTATACACGTGTTTTTCTCTATTTTTTCTGCATTTTTCACTGACAACCTTATCATAAGTATAAATACGAAATATAATTTTTATCACTAATGTTCCCCAATAATTGTGTTGAATGTGAGAATAGATACACTTACTTTGAACTCTTCTTGTAGACGTGATTTCACAAATTCTGTCCAATGGTCTTGCTCAATGTGAGAATACATCTTTCGTGGATTTTTTAACTTATCTCTATCTTCCTTCATCGGTTGTATAAATTTTTTGTTCAACCTATACTTAAATTGTCTAAATGCCACACCAGCATACTTTAAGACATTTTTCTTCGATCGAGGGTCCACAACATAAGCATCTACAAAGATTAATAATAGAGTTGCATTAATGTCATTATATGATATTATACCACAAATTAATATTATTACATGTACCAACTCAAATATTTTATTTTTCATCTCAATTGGAACATCGTGTCAATCGTTGATTGTGATTGGAACATGAACCCGTGCACACGTTCTAATAAAACTTTGCATTGTCGTTGCATTAATTCCAATAGGTTAGCCTAGGTCATTATAATGCACCACCTTCCTTTGACCCTCGCTACTAATACGAGTAATTTGGTGCATACCGCTAGGCCCTCGTGTATTAGATGTTGGTATGCATTCTTCCTCGCTAGGTGGTAAAGTCTCATCCATCAAATTATATGAATCTTCATTCATAGTGTCATCAACTGGATCGTCTAAAATATCATCCATCTATTGTAGATAGAATTTGCAATAATAAACAATTAGTTCTAAAATCATAGAAGATAAATCATCAATGTATCATGTGCAATTATAAATAACGAGTATGAAATTGAAGATAACCAATGCTTAAGTAAATTGTTCAAGTATTAAAGCAGAAGTTTCAACTACATTGGTTCTAAATCCAATGATACAACAAATACATTGTCTTGAAAACATGACTCATGATAAAGAAAAGAAGAGAAATAAGACAACTCTTTCATAATAGCCTCCCCATAAGATTACGAGCACCTACAAAAAACCTATATTACAAAAGATATAAAAATCACAACAAATGAAATAATTTAGAATCAGAATCGTACTTTATTATCTTGATTATCGCGAACCCATGTCCCATCACAATCATTCCTAGCATAAGAAGTTTCACCATCGTCTATATCGAATGCCTGATTCCATCTAGTAGCTGATGGATAGTGTAATGAAATATCCCCGAGTTCATCGTCATAACATGCTTCAGCAAAGTCCCTTTGTGATGGTGTGACAACTATTGACCACCGTGGATCACATGGATCTTCAATATAAAAAACTTGTTTCGCTTGTGTTGCTAGTATAAACGAATCTGAAACATTCCAATAACGGTGGAGGTCAACTAAAGTAAAACCAAGATCGTCTATGCGCACACCATTGTGATTTTCAACCCAATCACATTTGAACAGAGGAACCTTAAATATGTTATAATTAACTTCCTATATCTCTTGAATAACTCCATAAAAAGACATGTCTGAAATTACTGGATTCATGTCCTTAGCACTAGAAACTTGCATTGTTGATGCAACAAGCGTCACCCCACTATTTTGGACAACTCTATTTTCGTCTCGAAATTTGGTGTTGTAACTATATCCATTACTCTTAAAAGCATCATATTTCACTACCATTGGGTTCGGGCCATGTGTTATCCATCTTATCGTACTCAAAATATTGTTTCCCTCATGTATTTCTCTCATCACCTATCATACAACTTTCGTAAATAAGATACGAAGACTATATATTTAGAATGTATAACTAATATATCACAAAAGAGAATACCTCATCACGTATCCAAGTAGGAAAATGTCTATTATGTTCCTCCAATAACCGTTTGTCATTCTTTGATCGTCTAGGATTTGCATTCTTCAAATAATCCATATATTTTCTATAGTACATACACAATTATTAGAGGCAAATGTAACAAATGTGAAAATAGTCAATTAAAATGTCACTTACTCTCGATATGGTTGGACCACATCTGTGTTATTCAAAATATAAAGATGTGCCTCTTTCAACTGTTGTACATTCAGGCGCACTAATGAACCAGCTGATATTGGCTTATCGATTAGATTTTCTTCATGTGAATGAAACATACCTAGTCCAATAGGGTCTAAATCAATTTAAAACTCACTACAAAATTCAACTGCCTCTTCACATATGTAAGCCTCTGCAATGCTCCCTTCCGGACGATTTCTATTATGGACATAACTTTTCAACACCTTCATATACCTCTCAAATGGATACATCCATCGTAGATAAATGGGACCACATAGTTTGACTTCTCTCACTAGGTGAACGGTAAGATGCACCATAATTGTGAAAAAAGAGGGTGGAAAGTACTTCTCAAGTAGACATAATGTCACAACTACATCGTCCTGTAACTTATCCAAATCTGATATTCGCATACTCTTGGAACATATAGTATTGAAAAAGAAGCATAATCTACTAATAGCATGTCTCACATTCTTAGGTAGAATTGAGCGTAGCGCAATAGGGAGCAATTGTTGCATAAGAACATGGAAATCGTGAGATTTCAAATTAGTTAACTTTAAGTTGGGTAATGATACCAAATTTCTAATGTTTGAAGAGTATCCTTCGGGTACCTTTATGTCAGCTAATGATTTGCAAAAACGATATTTCTCTGCCTTTGATAATGTATAACATGTCGGGGGCATATATGTTCTACCACCCTTTGATGTAGGTGCTAATTTAGGCCTTATTTTCAATTTAACCAAGTCGCGTCCGGTCTTAACCCCATCCTTACTCTTTCCTGGAATATCAAGCAATGTTCCAATGATATTCATGCATATATTCTTTTCTATGTGCATTACGTCTAGACAATGTCTTATATGCAAATGTTTCCAATACGAAAGTTCATAAAATATAGATCTTCTTTTCCAGTAGTTCTTTTTAGCTTGGTCATCTAATTTTTTTTTCACACATTTTTCCTCTTGGAAAATTCATTCCATTTAGTTTGAGGAAAATAGCCTCCCCAGACATTGGAATCGGAACAGTTCCATGCTCTTTCTTACCATTGAAAGCTTTCTTCTGTCTTCTATATGGATGATGCCTTGGTAGATATTTTCTATGCCCCAAATATACATTTTTCCCCATGTTTAATCGCAAAGAAGATGTTTCCTCTCCACATATAGGACAAGCCTTGTATCCTTTAACACTACAACCACATAGATTGCCATATGCAGGAAAATCGTTTATAGTCCACATTAGTACTGCCCGAAGAGTAAAATTTTCTTCTCTATATGCATCATAGCATTCAACTCCCTCTTCCCACATGAGTTTCAAGTCGTTAATCAGAGGGGACAAGTATACATTTATATCATAGCCTGGTTGTTTTGGTCCGGATACCAACATCGATAACATGAGAAACTTTTTCCTCATGCACAACCATGGTGGAAGGTTGTATATTGTAAGAATCACTGGCCAACAACTGTATTTAGTACTCAAATTTCCAAATGGGTTAACACCATCGGTTGATAAGCCAAAACGGAGATTCCTATGCTCTGCACCAAAAGATGGCCACAGGTGGTCAATTAACCTCCAACATGGAGAATCAGAAGGATGACGCATGGCCCCATCAACTTTTCTTTCAGTTGCATGCCACACTAGATTCTTTGCATGTTCTGTGTTCTTGAACATTCTTATTAATCTTGGAATGATAGGAAAGTACCAAAGTTGTTTAGCAGGAACTCCTTTGCACTCTTCTATTGAATTTCGACGCATCTTTCATCTTGATAGATTACATATAGGACACTTGACTAACTTTTCATATTCTTTTCTGTAGAGACAACAATCATTGGGGCAAGCGTCTATCTTTTGATAACTCAACCCTAGGGCACCTAAAGTTTTTTTTTGCTTCATACATAGAGGTTGGCATTTGTAACGGCCCGGAAATTTCATCCCGGTCTTCCCGGGAGGCCCAGGGGCATTTTGGGAATTTTGGGTCGGGCCGACAGGGCCAGTTATGAAATTGTAAATTGCAGGAAAAATTATGAGTCGATTTGAATAGGATCGGGAATTTTGGTGAAGACATTTGGGCTTGGGAAAAGGTAAAAATAAATAGGGAATTAAATAGCGCGTCGAGTGAGATTCGAGCCAAGGACGTGTCGCGTGCTAGGCAGGGGCCGCTGCCAGCCGAGCCACTAGGCGCGTTTGTTAATCTAAACGCGCGATCTAATACATATCCGTGTTTTCGTGCGTTCGGGTTAAAACAGAGCAGCCGAGCCTTCTTCCTCTTTTCTCTTCTTCTTCTTGATTCTTCACCGACCGACTGCGTAGCTCTCGCGATTTTTCCTCCCTCACAGACCAGCGTCCTCTCCCTCGCCGTTCGTCCCTCCGGTGAGCTTTCTCCTTCTTCTTCTTCTTCTTCTCCTTCCCTTTTCCGTCGAATTTCTCCCCTAATTCCGACTTCCATTTTTTCGGCCGAGTCGAGGTGAATCTTTGGGTGGTTTTTGTGCAGCTAATGTAGGGGAAGTGGTCCAGCAACAAATCGCGCGTCGAATCCTCTCCTATCGCCCGGAATCGAGCTCGTTTTCTCCAATCCCCTGTTCGCCCCTGTTCGCCGAGATCGCGTGCGCAGAAGCAGCCCAGCCGCCGAGCCTCGCCGCTCATCGTCCCGTGCCCGCTCGCGCGTTCTGGCCTTAGCACTCAGCCGCATCGCGTCGTTCGAGCCCCTGCTCGCCGCTGAAGTCGTGCGCGCGCGCCGCGCGCGCCGCGTTCGCAGCGGCTCTGCGCACCCATCTCGCGCGCCCAGCGCAGCGCGCAGCTGGCGCTCCCCGCGCCCATTTCTCGCGCCCAGCTCGCCCAGCCGGCCCGTTCTTTGCCCGTTCGCTCAGGCAATCTGCTCGTTCGTGCGTTCGTCGCGCCTCGTGAGTTGCTCCCGAGCTGAGCCTCGTCTATTTTATTATATTTAGGCCTATTGTGTGATTTTTGTTGTGATTGATAGGTTCTCGATAGCTAGTTTGGGTTCGCTTGCCGCCTAGGTTTTCGTGTCAAATCGTCCCCGACCAAGGTAAGGATTTCTTACCGGAGTTGTGTGGACCCTGCGAAATATTATGCGATTCTTTGATTGATCGCTTGTTTGTGTTTATTGACATGTGTAGCTAGGTATTCTATTCGAATTCCCGATTAGCATGATTTTCCGATTTAATTCTCATGTTAATCCATGCTAGGTTGTTCCTTTCTAGCATGCTCGTATATCATTCCTTGCTCCGTAGTATCATGCTAGGCTCGTTGTATTCTTATTGAGCACGTATTGGATTTTATGGATTTGTTTGCCGATCGCTAGGCGGAGTTAGAGTTGCGGTAGATAGCATCATCCGGCCCGATGCATAAAGTACCTTGCATCCATGGCGGGGACGTCGAGCAAGTCATTCCGCCCCCGACCCCGTGAGGGATTAGCTAACCTAAGCGGTAGGCCCCGCAATCTTGGGTGAGGATGGCGATCGTTAAATGTCCCAACGGTCGGGATGATGACTTGGCATTGCCTCGCCCCCGCAGCCGGCATGTCCAAAGCATGTTTGGCAAGAGCCCCGATTGCCACTGTTAAGGCAAGGACGGCTTCCTCGGTGTAAGCCTACCACGACCCGCTTCCTTGGCCCCAGTGCGGTGGTTCAGCCGACATAGTTTACGTGTCCAGTCTCACACCCCCTATGTCGGTGACACCGATCCAAAAATTAGTTAGGCGTGGTGGACTGGACATGGGCGACTTGCTTGCATCCCGCAACCCCCATGGTCGCAGCAGAGCACGCGGTGCATGTTTACGCTCATTACACGCCACGACCGGAGAGCTCCTCGGGGTCTTGAGCCGAGTGTACCTTTCTGCCGACAAGAGACAGCCGAGGCGGGACTTGTTTCTCGTATAGGGCGACTTATGTATTGGGTGTGTGGTGATATTATTCCGGACTAAGACCCTAAGCTGGCATCCGAGGCCCAAGTGTGGGCTAAGCTATGTGCTCTATGCTGTGTTTATATTCATAGCTTGCATACGCTCATCGAGATGACCATGTATAATTCGTTGCTCACCCTTATTACTGTGGTTTTTTCCACAGGTAACCAAGTTGCGAGACAGATGGTGAAGGAGGAGCCGTGATCATGGGGCCCGATCTTCCAACTCGATTTTGTGTTATGACTCTTTAGGTTTTGTTTCCCCTGAATGCATGTAGCCGAGCACGGAGCCCTAGGATGTTTTGTAAATGTTTTGTGGATTCCAAAGCATTTTGTATATCCGAACAGTTTTGAATGGTTTTAGTAAATCTCGATCAGAGTAAACTTTGGAAATGTATTTATCTTGGAAGCAGTGCTTGGAAACAGGACAGTTCCGTGGAAATTGTCTAGTTTTTAAAGGGGTTATTTTGAATGTTTTGTTTTAATTGGAATCCGAAATCATGTCATTTAAATGTCCTTTACTTTGAATGCATGCATTGGGGTAAGGGCCCATTTAGTGCCCCATATCTGGTCGGTCCCTTACAGGCTTGGTATCGAGCTCAGAGTCATAAATTTCAGTAGATTGACCTTTTTGTTGTAGGTCGTTTTCCCATGATCACCAAAGACTCACACGGTCATCAGGTATGCCTAAGTTTACTATTTGTTGTAGAAAAAGGGTTAAGAATTTACAATACCTGTCATCGAGTGTATGCCTTGTGTAGTGTTGTGGAGCGGAGACGAGCAGGTTCTGACTCGTTATTGGTTTGGGTTTAGAGCGCCATCATGCCAACTTCCATCAGTGTGTGATGTATGTTGTGGCTTGTTATGGTATCCAGATAGATTCAGATGCCCTAGGACATCGTTCCAGAGGGAGGTAGAGATTGGACTCCCATAGGCCAACTGTGGCCCAATTGATGGTTTTCCCCTAGTGAGAGGGTGGAGGTGCTTTGCCTTGGAATGCCACTCCAATAGAGAAGTTAGCTGTGGTTGTGCTGAAGTGGATGTTTGTGGAGCAGGTCCCCGTGTGGACTAGCCTGGGTAGCTCAAGTGCTGATCTTGAGCCTTGTTAGACTATGTGGTTGCCCAGAGAGTGGTTGCAAAGTTGGTAGCCTTCGAGGAGGTGATCAGGCATCTTTGTGCTTCTGTGAAGTGTGGTTGTTTGCAGCCAAGTAAGCCGGAACCCTGTGATTAAGGGTGCAGCAAGCAGTGTTCCTTTCGGACAGGATCCGTTGGTAGTTTCCTCAGTTGTTTGAAAGAGACGAACACTCTTATTTTGGTGAATCCCTAGAGTAGGGTTAGTTGCTGCATGTTGAGAGAGCCGGCCAGAGTTTGTTGAGCATCATGTGGAGATGCAAGAGTAGGCCGTGAGCCTTTAGCTTGATGAGATGCCTTAGGCATAGTTGTTGGAGTTGAACCCTTGTATGCCGAGCCAGAGTTCGTGTCACTTGAGGTTGTGATTTTGTTGGCCCCGTTGGTAGTAAGATGTGGATTTGGTAGTAGTGGCACTTGAGGTGCATTGGTTGGTGTGCCTCTTTGGCACTAAATCTGGTTTAGGCCGGAGTTTGGCATGGGCATAGCAGATGGTTCTATGCCGTCAGGAGTTTAGCGTACTTCTTTAGCCTTGGATCCGTTTATGGTAGTTGCACCTGTGGAGGTCGTGCAAAAGGGCGAGTTCAGTGGTAATCTAAGGACGTCAAGCGAAAGGATGTTCGAGAGGAGCCGGAGCCTTTTCCCAGTGTTACTGGAGTTTGAGTAAGTCATGCAGGTTGTCGGTTGGTAAGTGTTAATGCGCGTGCATCTCACGCTAGTGTTAAGGCCAAGAGATCTTTGAGGTTGGTAGTGTGGTCAACTACCTTCAAGGGCCTTATCTGAAAAAAGTTGAGCATAGCAAGTTGGGTCCAGTTGAGGGACCATGAGTTGGATGCCTACGAGGTGAGTAGGATGCCTTGTGAGAGGAGTTGGATGCCTTATGGGTAAGCACCCTTGGTAGAGGCTTGGTATAAAGTAAGTTTGGTTTGGCATGGTTATGCTTTGGTAGAGCAAGGTTGCCACAGCTTCGAGCATCGTGCGGAGATGGAACTTTGGGTGTTCCGTTGATTGGTTGTATCTCTGCCAGGAGCTAGTGTGGCTTTTGGGAAAAGCATTTGTTAGACTTGGATCGCTAAATGAAGGTTGGGAGTTGTGCACACAAGTGTGTTTTGTGTGGTTCGTTCTGTGGCGAGAGAGTCAGATCCATGTAGGGTTTGCTTTGGGGATCTGGTGCTCAGTTCTTGGAAAAAAAAAAATTTGGACTCCAGGTGAATGTTGTAAGGCTTTAGTGAGGCGGTAAGGATACCATGCTCGTGGTATCAGGATGTTGCTTAGGTAAGATTTGTTAAGTGGACCTAAGCTTGGTTGGCGGATCTTCTTGTTGATCGTCATGACGGAGAGAGTTGTTCGGATCCTTCCTTGGATAGGAGTTATGTTGTGGTTGATGTCTGAATAGGAGGATGATGCATTCGGTAGCGTTTCGGGTCCTCTTGGTTTCCAAGGAGTTGTTGTTGGCCAGCATGGTTGTGTTGCTGGAAAATGGAGTTGTTGTTTGTTCAGGCAGTTGGCTGTAGGCCGTTAGTTGGCAGTGGATGTCGAAGGTTGCCGGAGAACCCTGGGTTGTGAAGAGCCTCTCTAGAGCTCGGTCAGCCTGTAGTGAGTTGCGATTGGCAAGTCGTGGGCCGTGTAGTTTGTAGCCTCGGGGAAATTGCGGCAATCTTGGTAGCCTAGCAAGTTAGTATTTGTTTGGAGTAGAGTCCGGATTGGTTCCGGTATGGTGACAAGTTGATGCTTGGTGTTGACCAAGGTGTGGATTGGAATTGCTAGAAGTCAGTTTGCTCGTGGGGCGAATGGTTCGTGCCCTGTTGGTTGTCTTCCTGTTTCCAGGAAAGTTGAGAGTTGCCCCGTTGGTATTTGGAGGGTCAGTTCGTGGTGAACCCCTGTTGCTACCCCGTGAGATTTTGATCTTGTTGTTGTAGTGGAGCTGTAGTGTAGCAAGACAGTGAGTGTAAGTGGAGCTCTCTGTTCTTCGGTGGTTTGCTCGTAGGAGCTGTTTCTTTCTGGGTTTGGCAGGTTACTACCGTCGGTTTGTTAAGGATCTTTCAGCCATAGCCTCGCCCCTCACTCGTCTGACGAGGAAGGGTGTCGAGTTTGTTTGGGACGGTAGGTGTGATGAGAGCTTTGCCAGGCTCAAGCGCAGTTTGACTTCAAAGACTGTTGGTGATCCCAGAAGAGGCGACAGTGGTTTCGTGTTTTACAAATGATGCTTCCAAGTTCGGTTTGGGTTGTGTGTTGATGCAAAGACGGGAAGGTCATTGCTTATGCTTCCGTCAGTGAAGCCATATGAGCGTAACTATCCGACTCATGATATGGAGTTGGCAGGAGTGGTGTTTGCACTGAAGATTTGGAGGCATTACCTGTATGGTGAGCGGATCCAGATGTTTACCGATCACCAGAGCCTCAAGTATCTGGTTGCTCAGAAGGAGCTGAATATGAGGCAGAAGAGATGGTTAGAGTTGGTAAAAGATTATGACTGCGAGATTTTGTACCATCCGGGTAAAGCAAATATTGTAGCTGATGCTCTGAGTAGGAAGACGTCGCACTCCGCAGTGTTGTTGAGTTCCCAGCCCAGATTGCAGCGGGAGTTCGAGTGGACTGAGGTTGCAGTGTTGTTGGGTGAGGTTACTGCCAGAGTAGCTCAGTTGTTAATTCAGCCATCGATTAGACAGCGGATTATTGATTGTCAGCTGAGTGACCCCGCACTTAAGAAATTGGGTGATAGAGTTAGTGCTGATGAAGATTTTGATTTCGTATATTCACCAGACCAGTGGGCTGACGTACAGAGGCCGTTTGTGTGTTGCGGATGTTGCAGGATTGCGAACAGAGTTGCTCTCAGAGGCCCACAGTTCTCCATTTGCTTGGCACCCCGGGGGTACCAGGATGTATCAGGATCTTAAGCAGACATTCTGGTGGATGGGTATGAAAAGAGATGTGGCGGAGTTTGTCAGTCGATGTCTCACTTGTCAGCAAGTGAAGGCACCCAGGCAGAGACCAGCCAGTTTGTTGCAGCCGTTGAGTGTACCTCAGTGGAAGTGGGAAGAGATCTCCATGGACTTTGTTTCTGGTTTGCCGAGGTCTCCGAGGAAGTTCTCTCAGATTTGGGTGATAGTCGATCGATTGACTAAGAGCGCACACTTCATTCCCGGTAGAGACACTTATACCGTGGGACAGTGGGCGCAGTTGTTTTTGGAGCAGATCACTTATTATCACGGTGTGCCTGTGAGGATTGTGTCTGACCTTGATTCGAGGGCTTGTGTGTTGGATTTCCCGGACAGTTGGTACCAGCAACTGTATCTGATGGAGTTTGAATATAACAACAGTTATTAGTCGACGATTCAGATGGCTCCATTCGAGGCTTTGTATGGTAAGCGTTGCCGATCTCCTGTGTTCTGGGAAGAGGGTGGCGATAGGCAGGTTTTGGGTCTCGAATTGCTGCAGTTGACCAATGGTGCCGTGCAGAAGATTAGAGCTCGTATGTTTGACACTCGAGAGCGATGAGAAGAGTTACGCCGATGTCCGGCGTCGGGATTTAGAGTTTGAGGTTAGTCGACATATATTCCTAAAGGTCGCACCGATGCGAGGTGTTTTGAGGTTTGGAAAACGTGGAAAGCTGAGTCCCCGTTTTGTTGGTCCGTTGTGATTTCGGAGAGGATCGGCACGGTTGCTTATCGATTAGTGTAAAGACCCGACCCAAAAGGGGCTCTAAATGGGCCTTTACCCCAATGCATGTAGTGAAAGTAAAAGACATTATGAAAAACACATTTGGATCCCAAGTAAAAAGCGAAACATTCAACAACCAAAACATACATTTCTAAAAGCATACTCGATCGGAGATTTATTTAAACCATTAAAACAATCCACAAGTACAATTATCTTTGGAATCCATAAAACGTAAGAAAACATCCCGGGGCTCTGTGCCCGTCTACATGCATTCAGGGAAATAACAAAAGTCAAGAGTCATGATAAATAAAATAAAATAATCGGAGATGACAAAGCAGGATTCCATGATCACGCCTTCCCCTTCACCATCCTGTCTCCCGCTTGATTACTCGTGGAAAACCACGAGAATAAGGGTGAGTAACGAATTACCCAAGAAGAATCCCCAACCGGGTACAATACGATATACATGATCATCTAGAAGAATGTATGCAAAGCTATGAGTACAAACACAGAGCGGAGCACATAGCTAAGTCCACACTTGGACCTCGGATGCCATCTCGTGGTCTTAGTCGGAAATACCACAACACACTAAACGCGCTATACGGGAACAAGTCCCGGCCTCGGCGACTCATCGCCGATACGAAAGGTGCATCGCTCAAGATCCCGAGGAGCTCTCCGGCCGGTGTTGTAATGAGCGTAAGCGCGCACCGCATGCTACCGCAAACTCGGGGTGCGGGTCTAGTGGCAAGGCGCCTGTGTTCGGCCACCATGCCTAACTAAATCTCCGGATCGGTGTCACCGACATAGGGGTGTGAGACACGGACACGTGAACTATGTCACTGAACCACCGCACCGAGGCTAAGGAACCGGTCGTGGTAGGCTTACACCAGAAGCGGTCCTTGCCCTAACAGTGGCAATCAAGGGCTACGGCCGAACACGCCGAGGACGTGCCGATCGCCGAGGGACGAGGCAATGCCAAGTCATCATCCCGACCGTTGGGGCATTTAACGACCGCCACCCTCACCCAAGATTGCGGGGCCTACCGGTTGGGATAGCTAATCCCTCACGGGGTCCAAGGGCGGAGAATCGTCTCGAACGTCCTTGCCATAGATGCAAGATACTTTATGCATCGGGCCCGGATGATGCTATCTACCCGAATTCTAAACCTTAACAATAATAATAATAACAATTCAATCAATGCGGTCCAATACGTGCTCAACAGATACAAGGAACCTAGCATGATACTACGAAGCAAGAACAGATATCGAACATGCTAGAATAGAACAACCTAGCATGGGCTAACATGAGAAACAATACAAGAGTTCATGCGATCAGAATTGCAACAGAGCACCTAGGGCTAAACATGCTAGTAATCATACACGTGCATACAAAACAACAATCACAAATATACCTCGTGGTCCACACAACCCGGTAAGAAATCCTTACCTTGGTCGGAAGACTTCTACACACAAATCCTAAGTCATGGAACAATCCCGAGCTAGCGGCGGGAACCTAGCAAACCAACAATAATCGGCATCTAAAATATCTAAACAACAATAGAACAGCAAGCTCGCCCGGGAACTCACGCGCGCGACGACACGAGCTTGGGGTCACGGCAAGCCGGCACGCGGCAAGGACGCCGGCGCGCTTGTACCGCACGGCAGGGCAGGGACGCGCTGGCGGCGCGCTACCTGGCACGGCAGGGACACGCGCTGGCGAGCGTCTCGACGAGCGCGCGCTGGGCGCCTGGCGCGGCGGCGCGGACACGGGCGAGCAGCCGGCTGGCAGGACGCGCGCGCGCGGCGAACTTGTCGACGGCGGCGCTGCGGCGCTGCTGTCGCGGCGGCGAGCGCGGACGCGGGCCGGGCGAAGCGGCGCTGGCGCGCGGCGGCAGCGATGCGGACGCGGGCTGGCGCGCGCAGGCGAGCGCGGCTTCGGGTGAAGGCCTCCTGGCGCGCGAGCGATCGGGCGAGCAGCTCGGGCGAAGGCCTCCTGGCGCGATCTGGCGTGCGATCTGTGCTGCTGGACGAACGGCAAGGCTGCTAGGACAGATCTGGCGTGCGAGCGATCGGCTGGACGTGCGGGCGCTGGCGAGGACCTCCTGGCGTGCGAGCGATCGGGCGATCTGTCTTCTTGCTGGTCGGGCTTCACTACCGGGCCGCAATCAACACAACACACACAACACACCTCTTTTCACTTGGCCAAACGCACACCAAACGGATGAGAAGAAGAAGAAGAAGATCAATACCTACCCGGAATGATGATGATCGAACCCAAGGAGATGCAAGGATGAAGAATCGGCAAGGCTATGGAGAGGGAGAGCTTGGGCGGCCAAGAGGTGTTTTGGAGAAGAAGATGGAATGACCTAATTCTATTTCATTTAACCAAATGCACCAAAACTCCAAAATCCAAGGTTAACTAAGATGTGATGCAGAAAGAGCAACAAGAGCACCTAATGGCTCAATTGGCACACATCTCTACAAGCTTCCCAAGAGACCCGGGTTCAAACCCCATTGCAAAGACAATTTCCTTTATTTTTACTTTTGCATCAAACCTTGCTCAACCAAACCTCAAACTCCTCCAAAACCTACATAAACCATCCAATAATTTTAGTATTTGGAAAAGACACAAACGACCATGACGGCCCGACCAAATTACCAAATTACCCTAGGGCATACCTAGAAGACCGGAAGAAAAACACTGGTCGTTACAATATTCCCTCCTTTTTATGACTTTCGTCCTCGAAAGTCCTTAAGACAGCTTATACTCGAGGTAATGCAACCTCATCTCGTCTTCCCGCTCCCAAGTGGCTTCCTCGAGAACCCCGATTCTTCCATCGAACCTTTACCAAACGAATCTCGCGATTACGCAACGTCTTGGTCTCAAAGGCAAGGATCCTCACCGCTTCTCCTCGAAGTTCAAATCCTCATTCATTTGCAAAGGCTCAAAGTCCACAATGTGCGACGGTCCGGCACATCTTGCCTCAACATCGATACATGAAAAACACTATGCACCGCCGAGTAGTGACGGAGGTAGGGCTAACAGGTAAGCAACTCGCCAATCCTCTCTAGGATCTCAAATGGACCAACAAAACGGGGACTCAACTTCCCACGCTTACCAAACCTCAGAACACCTGCGATCGGAGCAACCTTAAGGAACACATGCCGACCAACCTCAAACTCCAAATCTCGACGCCGAACATCGGCGTAACTCTTCTCGCTCGCTCTTCCGAAATGTCAACATACGAGCTCTAATCTTCTCAGATTGCACCATTGGTCAATCGCATAATTCGGGACCCAAAACTCGTCTATCACCAACCTCTTCCCCGAACACAGGGACCGGCTAACGCTTACCATACAATGCCTCGAATGGAGCCATCTCAGATCGCCGATCGGGTAATCGTTGTTGTAGGCAAACTCCATCAAGTCATGAGCATCTGGTCCCAATCGCGGGAAATCCAACACACACAGCCCTCAACATATCCTCGAGAATCGATTCACTCTCTCATCGACCATCCGTCCGAGGGTGAAAAGTCATCTTTGGCGCACTCTGTGCCCAAACCCTACGAGCGCTCTCGTAAACGAGAAGTGAACCGCGAGTCACGATCGGACACAATCCTCACCGGCACACCATGATAACGGATGATCTCGCTCCAAAAGCATTTGCGCCATCTGTTCCACGGTATAAGTGTCTCGTCGGGAATGAAGTGTGCGCTCTTGGTCAAACGGTCGACTATCACCCAAATCGAGAGAACTTCCTCTGAGTCCTTGGCAAACCGGATATAAAGTCCATAGAGATCTCTTCCCATTTCCACCTGGGTACACTCGGTGGTTTGCAACAAACCGGTGGCCTCTGCACTGGGTGCCTTCACTTGGCGACAAGTGAGACACAGGTACCGACAAACTCGCCACATCTCTCTTCATTCCCATCCACCGGTAAGGTGCTTTTAAGGTCTGATACATCTTGGTACCCCGGGTGCCAAGCAAAAGGGGAATTGTGGGCCTCCGAGAGCAACTCGGCTCGCAAACCCGCAATGTCCGGAACACACAACCGCCTCTATAAGTCAACCCACCGTCTCGGTGAATACACAAAGTCAAAGTCAAGTCAAGATCGACTCTGTCAACCAATCTCTTAAGTGCGGGGTCACCCTAACTGGGCGTGTCTAAAATCATTTGCCGAATCGGACGGTGAGAATACCAATCGAGCTACCCAGCGGTAACCTCTCCCAACAACATCGCAACCTCGCCCGCTCGAACTCTCTCTCGCAAACTGGCTGGGAACTCAACAACGCCGCAGAGTGCGACGTCTTCTCGCTCAAAGCATCGGCCACTACATTGGCTTTACCGGATGGTACAAAATCTCGATCATAATCCTTTACCAACTCTAACCATCTCTCTCGCCTCATATTCAACTCCTTCGAGTAAACAGATACTTGAGGCTCGGTGATCGGTAAACATCCGAATCCGCCACCATACTGTAATGCCTCCAAATCTTGATTGCAAACACCACCGCCGCCAACTCCATATCATGGGTCGGGTAGTTCTCGCTTCATACGGGCTTTGGTGACGGGAAGCATAGGCAATGACCTTCCCGTCTTTGCATCAACACACAACCTAATCCAAACTTGGAAGCATCATCAGAGACCACGAAACCACTGTCCCCTCCGGATCGCCAACATCGTCTTGAAGTCAAATCGCGCTTGAGCCCGGCAAAGCTCTCATCACACTCTTTGTCCCAAACAAACTCGACACCCTTCCTCGCCGACGAGTGAGGGGCGAGGCTAAAGCGAAGAAGTCTGACGAACCGACGGTAGTAACTCGCCAAACCCAGTAAAGTCGCGAATCTCAAGAATCGAAGTCGGCTTGGCCCATGAACTCACGGCCTCAATCTTCGCGGGGTCCACGGCTATACCATCTCTCGAAACCACGTGGCCTAGGAAGGCCACCGCTCCAACCAGAATCACATTTGGAAAACTTCGCGCATAGCCTGGTTTTCCTCAAAGCCGCCAATACTCGCCTCGGATGCTCTGCATGGTCTTCTTTAGACCTCGAATAAATCGTAATATCGTCAATGAGCACAATGACAAAGCTGTCCAAAATGATTTGAACACCCTATCCATCATGTCCATGAACGCGGTGGGCATTGGTCAATCCAAACGACATGACCACAAACTCATAGTGACCATATCTAGACTCGAAAGTCGTCTTAGGAATGTCGGCATCCCCGATCCGCAATCGATGGTAACCGGATCTCAGATCTATCTTGGAGAACACCAAGCTCCTCAAGCCGATCGAACAAATCATCGATACGGGCAACGGATACTTATTCTTCATCGTCACCTTATTAAGCTCGCGGTAATCAATACATAAGCGCATAGAACCATCCTTCTTTTTCACAAACAGAATCGGTGCTCCCCACGGGACACACTTGGACGGATGAACCCTCGGTCTAACATCTCCTGAATCGAATCTTCGCCTTTAACTCACTGGCGCCATGCGACACGGGGCCTTCGAGATAGGGAGGGTCCACGGCTCGAGCTCAATAATGAAGTCAACTCTCTCTTGGGGGCAACCCCGGTAACTCCTCGTGAAACACGTCCGCAAACTCTCGCACGACGGCCGGCACTGATCAACAGCAGCCGAGGGGCGGCTCTTCCCGCACAACTTGGCTAGATAGCCCCAAGCTCCATGAGCTAGCAAACGACGAGCTTTCACGGTGACACCATCGGCGGGCAAACTCCACCTGGACTCCACGAAACTTAAAAAGTCAACGACACGGCGGCCCAACACTACTTCTTCCGGTGGCGGTCAATCAACGCGTGGTTAGCGACTAACCACTCCATACCAAGAATCACATCAAAACCGCTCATAGGCGTAACTATGAGCGTAGCCACAAGCAACTCTCCGGATATCTCGATCCGGCCATCCTTAATCTTATCTCTAGCCAACATACTAACTCCGAAGGAGTTGCAACAGATAACTCAAAACCTAGAGGCTCTAATCTCAACTTAGCATGCTCAAAGAAACAACACAGATACAAATGAATGCGTAGGAACGAGAATCAAACAAGACAAATGCGCAGTTGATCTAAAACAAGAAGCGTACTGCCCGCAGCGGCATCGATGACGCTCGGCCTCCGACGGGTCGTAGCAAACACTCGACCTCGCCGCTGCCACTGGCCGAGCCGCCATAGTTGGTGATCACAAAAACGGGCCATGTGCCCTCTCTACCACAACGGAAGCACAATCTAGGTCCAGCCGACAAGCTCGGCGTGGACTTTCCCACAAGTAGCACAAGCGGAAATCGCTCGGGTCCTCCTCGCCATTGTCGGCCGGAAACGGATCGAGCTCTCACGATCTCTCGCTTCGAATCGCCTTTGGCGGCGCCGCCGCCCCCGAAAGTCAAACTTCCTCTTCGCCCCAATTTGCTGGGACGGGACATTTGACGAACAGAGAGGCAACAACCCGCTCGGCAGGATACTTCCCATTATAGATCGTGGCTAATCTGGGATGACCCTAGCATAAGTGTCGTGGGCCCGAACCCGACATCTCGGGAAACACCCGCCTCAATCCAGATATGAACTTCCGAATCTTCACCCGGTGGCAATCAAGCGAGGAGCAAAATATCCATACTTCGAGAACTTGCGCTCATATTCCTCAATGGAATCGTAACCCCGCTGTGTTCGGAAGAGCTCCACCATCTTCTCTTGAGCCTCATCACCGATGAACTTTACCTTGAACTCGGCCTTGAAGAACTCCCAAGTAGCGGGTGGAGACCCGGTGGTCTCTCGCTCAAGGTGGACTCCCACCACCATCTCGGCCGTGCCTCCTAGCACATGAGCCGCACATCTCGGCCTCTCGAATATCGGGGCACACCATGATCGGGAAGGTGTACTCCAAATGGGCAATCCACTGGCCGCCGCTAACGCATCACCGGTGGCATCAAACTTCTCAAAGCTTCCACTTCACAAAATCCTTGACCACCTACCCAATTCCTCGGCACCCTCTCCGCCATATCCGCCTCGGGGCTACTTGCTCTCGAGGAGCCGGAGGTGCTATCGAGCTCTCTTTGAACCAATCGAGTCACCGCTCGACCGGGCTCGGGACTCTTCCCGCTGCAGCGCCAACAAGGCACGGGTCTCGCCCTCTGGTCACTCAACATGTCGACCATAAAAGCCCTCATAGACTCAAGCAAACTCGCTCCGGGGAGCGATCTCACGGCGCTTCATCGCCTCAACGCCCGCTCTACGCTGCACAGAGGAGCTGGCGGTGGAATGCCATCGATGTCACTTGGGACGACGTCCCTGCGATGACGATCCGATCACGATACCTCGACACCGCTCTCGAACCTCCTCTCCCGAAGACGGGTGGTGGCATGTTGGCGATCTACATCCAAACCAACAACGAATCAAAACTCGCTGTCACCATTCCACAACACCAAACAAGGCATACTGTAGATGATAGGTATTGTAAATTCTTAACCCTTTTCCTTTCTAAAACAATAAATCTAGCGCGCACTGATGACCGTCTGAGTCTTGATGATCATGGAAAACGACCTACAATAAAAGGTCGGTCTACTGAATCTATGACTACGAGCTCGATACCAATCAGAAAGACCAGACCCAAAAGGGGCTCTAAATGGGCCTTTACCCCAATGCATGTAGTGAAAGTAAAAGACATTATGAAAAACACATTTGGATCCCAAGTAAAAAAAGAAACATTCAACAACCAAAACATACATTTCTAAAAGCATACTGATCGAGAGATTTATTTAAACCATTAAAACAATCCACAAGTACAATTATGCTGGAATCCATAAAACGTAAGAAAACATCCCGGGGCTCTGTGCCCGTCTACATGCATTCGGGGAAATAACAAAAGTCAAGAGTCATGATAAATAAAATAAAATAATCAGAGATGACAAGAGATTCCATGATCACAGCTTCCCCTTCACCATCCTGTCTCCCGCCTTGATTACTGTGGAAAACCACGTAGAATAAGGGTGAGTAACGAATTACCCAGTAAGAATCCCCAACGGGGGTACAATACGATATACATGATCATCTAGAAGAATGTATGCAAAGCTATGAGTACAAACACAGAGAGGAGCACATAGCTAAGTCCACACTTGGACCTCGGATGCCATCTCGTGGTCTTAGTCCGGAAATACCACAACACACTAAACGCGCGCTTATACGGGAACAAGTCCCGGCCTCGGCTGACATCGCCGTCACGTAAAGGTGCATCGGCTCAAGATCCCGAGGAGCTCTCCGATCGGCGTTTGTAATGAGCGTAAGCGCGCACCGCATGCTACCGCAAACTCGGGAAGCCGGGTCTAGTGGCAAGTCGCCCGTGTTCGATCACCATGCCTAACTAAATCTCCGGATCGGTGTCACCGACATAGGGGTGTGAGACACGGACACGTGAACTATGTCACTGAACCACCGCACTGAGGCTAAGGAACCGGTCGTGGTAGGCTTACACCGAAGCGGTCCTTGCCCTAACAGTGGCAATCAAGGGCTACGGCCGAACACGCCGAGGACGTGCCGATCGCGGGACGAGGCAATGCCAAGTCATCATCCCGACCGTTGGGGCATTTAACGATCGCCACCCTCACCCAAGATTGCGGGGCCTACCGGTTGGGATAGCTAATCCCCTCACGGGGTCCAAGGACGGAGAACTGTCTCGAACGTCCTTGCCATAGATGCAAGATACTTTATGCATCGGGCCCGGATGATGCTATCTACCCGAATTCTAAACCTTAACAATAATAATAATAACAATTCAATCAATGCGGTCCAATACGTGCTCCATGAGATACAAGGAACCTAGCATGATACTACGAAGCAAGAATGATATCGAACATGCTAGAATAGAACAACCTAGCATTGGCTAACATGAGAAACAATACAAGAGTTCATGCCGATCAGAATTGAACGAGCACCTAGGGCTAAACATGCTAGTAATCATACACGTGCATACAAAACAACAATCACAAATATACCGCGAGGTCCACACAACCCCGGTAAGAAATCCTTACCTTGGTCGGAAGACTTCTACACACAAATCCTAAAGTGCGGAACAATCCCGAGCTAGCGGCGGGAACCTAGCAAACCAACAATAATCGGCATCTAAAATATCTAAACAACAATAGAACAGCAAGCTCGGCCGGGAACTCACGCGCGCGACGACACGAGCTTGGGGTGGCGGCAAGCCGGCACGCAAAGGCCGCGCTTGGCCGCGCTGCTACCGCACCGCAGGCAGAGGAGGGCGCGCTAGCCGCTACTGGCACCGCAGCGCAGGACACGCGGCGCGCGCGCGAGCGCGCTCGAGCTGGCGCGGCTGGCGCCGGGCGCGGCGGCGGCGGCTTCGGCGAGGAGCTGGCAGGACGGCGCGCGCGCGCGAACGCTCGACGGCGCGGCGCGCGGCGCTGGCGCGCGGCGAGCGCGCGCGCGACGCGGCTGGCGCGCTGGCGTCGCGGCGAGCGAGCGCGATGCGGACGTGGCTGGGCGGGCGGCGAGCTTCGGGTGAAGGCCTCTGGCGCGCGAGCGATCGGGCGAGCAACGCGGCGAAGCCTCTCTGGCGCGATCGGGCGTCGGCGATCGTCTTGCTGGACGAACGGCAAGGCCGCTAGGACAGATCTCGCGCGGCGAAGCGATCGGTTTGGACGACGCGCGCGCTGGCGAGGACCTCCTGGCGTGCGAGCGATCGGGCGATCTGTGCTGCTGGCTGGGCTTCACTCGGCTGGCTGCAATCAACACAACACACACAACACACCTCTTTTCACTTGGCCAAACGCACACCAAACGGATGAGAAGAAGAAGAAGAAGATCAATACCTACCCGGAATGATGATGATCGAACCCAAGGAGATGCAAGGATGAAGAATCGGCAAGGCTATGGAGAGGGAGAGCTTGGGCGGCCAAGAGGTGTTTTGGAGAAGAAGATGGAATGACCTAATTCTATTTCATTTAACCAAATGCACCAAAACTCCAAAATCCAAGGTTAACTAAGATGTGATGCAGAAAGAGCAACAAGAGCACCTAATGGCTCAATTGGCACACATCTCTACAAGCTTCCCAAGAGACCCGGGTTCAAACCCCGGCTGCAGCACAATTTCCTTTATTTTTACTTTTGCATCAAACCTTGCTCAACCAAACCTCAAACTCCTCCAAAAACCTACATAAACCATCCAATAATTTTAGTAGCTGGAAAAGACACAAACGACCATGACGGCCCGACCAAATTACCAAATTACCCCTAGGGCATACCTAGAAGACCGGGAAGAAAAACCTGGGTCGTTACAATTAGCCTTGCCTCCGTCATTGTCAGCAGTGCACAGTGTTTTTCATGTTTCGATGATGAGACAGTACATGCCGGACCCGTCCCACATTGGTGATTTTGAGCCTTAGCAGCTGAATGAGGATTTGAGCTTCGAGGAGAAGCCAGTGGGGATTCTTGCTTTTGAGACAAGACACTGCGTAATCATGGAATCCGGTTGGTAAAGGTTCAGTGGAGGAGTCAGAGCTCAGAGGAAGCCACTTGGGAGCGGGAGGACGAGATGAGATTGCAGTATCCCGAGCTGTTCCAATCTTAAGTGACTTTCGAGGACGAAAGTCTTATAAGGGGGGAATATTGTAACGGCCCGGAAATTTCATCTCGGTCTTCCCGGGAGGCCCAGGGGTATTTTGGTAATTTTGGGTCGGGCCGACAGGGCCGGTTATGAAATTATAAATTGCCGTAAAAATTATGAGTCGATTTGAATAGGATCGGGAATTTTGGTGAAGACATTTGGGCTTGGGAAAAGGTAAAAATAAATAGGGAATTAAATAGCGCGTCGAGTGAGATTCGAGCCAAGGACGTGTCGCGTGCTAGGCAGGGGGCGCTGCCAGCCGAGCCACTGGGCGCGTTTGTTAATCTAAACGCGCGATCTAATACATATCCGTGTTTTCGTGCGTTCGGGTTAAAACAGAGCAGCCGAGCCTTCTTCCTCTTTTCTCTTCTTCTTTTAGATTCTTC
This sequence comes from Sicyos edulis, assembly GCA_036507275.1. NCBI lineage: Eukaryota > Viridiplantae > Streptophyta > Magnoliopsida > Cucurbitales > Cucurbitaceae > Sicyos > Sicyos edulis. Next base: position 21,791,468 of record CM071851.1, on the reverse strand, counting down.
ACCGACCGACTGCGTAGCTCTCGCGATTTTTCCTCCCTCGTCGACCAGCGTCCTCTCCCTCGCCGTTCGTCCCTCCGGTGAGCTTTCTCCTTCTTCTTCTTCTTCTCTTCTTCTTCTCCTTCCCTTTTCCGTCGAATTTCTCCCCTAATTTCGACTTCCATTTTTCCGGCCGAGTCGAGGTGAATCTTTGGGTGGTTTTTGTGCAGCTAATGTAGGGGAAGTGGTCCAGCAACAAATCGCGCGTCGAATCCTCTCCTATCGCCAGGAATCGAGCTCGTTTTCTCCGATCCCCTGTTCGCCCCTGTTCGCCGAGATCGCGTGCGCAGAAGCAGCCCAGCCGCCGAGCCTCGCCGCTCATCGTCTCTTGCCCGCGCGCGCATCCTCGCCTCAGCGCCCAGCCGCATCGCGTCGCCGAGCCCCCTCGCCGCTGAAGTCGTCGCGCCGCGACGCCTCGCGCCGCTCGCGTCCGGCGCCGCGTTCGCGCCAGCGCGCGCCAGCTCTGCCGCCCATCCGCCCCACGCGCCCATTTGCGCCATTTCGCCAGCCCGCCCGTTCTTTGCCCGTTCATGCAATCGGCTCGTTAAATGCGTTCGTCGCGCCTCGTGAGTTGCTCCCCAGTGAGCCTCGTTTATTTTATTATATTTAGGCCTATTGTGTGATTTTTGTTGTGATTGATAGGTTCTCGTTAGCTAGTTCGGGTTCGTTCGCGCCTAGGTTTTTCGTGTCAAATCGCCCCCGACCAAAGTAAGGATTTCTTCTTTGGAGTTGTGTGGACCTTGCGATATATTATGCGATTCTTTGATTGATTTGCTTGTTTGTGTTTATTGACATGTGTAGCTAGGTATTCTATTCTCGAATTCCCGATTAGCATGATTTTCCGATTTAATTCTCATGTTAATCCATGCTAGGTTGTTCCTTTCTAGCATGCTCGTATCTCATTCCTTGCTCCGTAGTATCATGCTAGGCTCGTTGTATTCTTATTGAGCACGTATTGGATTTTATGGATTTGTTTCTTCGATTGCTAGGGCGGAGTTAGAGTTGCGGTAGATAGCATCATCAAGGGCCCGATGCATAAAGTACCTTGCATCCATGGCGGGGACGTCGAGCAAGTCATTCCGTCCCCTGGACCCCGTGAGGGATTAGCTAACCAAGCGGTAGGCCCCGCAATCTTGGGTGAGGGTGGCGGACTATTAAATGCCCCAACGGTCGGGATGATGACTTGGCATTGCCTCGCCCCGGCGGCCGGCATGTCCTCGGCATGTTTGGCAAGAGCCCCGATTTCCACTGTTAAGGCAAGGACGGCTTCCTGGTGTAAGCCTACCACGACCCGTTTCCTTGGCCCCAGGTGCGGTGGTTCAGGCTAACATAGTTTACGTGTCAGTCTCACACCCTATGTCGGTGACACCGATCCAAAGAATTAGTTAGGCGTGGTGGATGGACATGGGCTTTACGTACTTGGACGGCAACCCCCATGGTGCAGCAGTAGCACGCGGTGCATGTTTACGCTCATTACAGCGCCCCACCAAGAGCTCCTCGGGATCTTGAGCAAAGTGTACCTTTAAATCGACGATGATGAGGCAGCCGAGGCCGAGACTTGTTTCTCGTATAGGGCGACTTATGTATTGGACTGTGTGTGATATTATTCCGGACTAAGACTCTAAGCTGGCATCCGAGGCCCAAGTGTGGGCTAAGCTATGTGCTCTATTCTGTGTTTATATTCATAGCTTGCATACGCTCATCGAGATGACCATGTATATTGTATTGTACCCGGTTGGGGATTCTTCTTGAGCAATTCGTTGCTCACCCTTATTCTTGTGGTTTTTTCCACATGTAACCAAGTTGCGAGACAGGATGGCTGAAGGAGGAGCTGTGATCATGGGGCCCGATCTTCCAACTCGATTTTGTGTTATGACTCTTTATGTTTTGTTTCCCCCGAATGCATGTGTGGCCGGGCACTGAGCCATAGGATGTTTTGTAAATGTTTTGTGGATTCAAAGCATTTTGTAGTTTGAAATGAGTTTTGAATGGTTTTAGTAAATCTCTGATCAGAGTAAACTTTGGAAATGTATTTATCTTGGAACAGGTGCTTGGAAACAGGGTAGGTTCCAGGGAAATTGTCTAGTTTTTAAAGGGGTTATTTTTAATGTTTTGTTTTAATTGGAATCCGAAATCATGTCTGTTTAAATGTCTTTTACTTTGAATGCATGCATTGGGGTAAGGGCCCATTTAGTGCCCCATTCGGGTCGGTCCATTACAGCATTTCATTATTTTCAGGAAGAAGATAGATTAGTAAAGACATTATTTTTGTGAAGCTTGTATTACTCCACCCAAACCTAACCTTCATATTATACAATCTCACGAGAGCAGACAACTTTGTAAATTTTTTACAACCAGGGTACAAAGGTTTCTTTGCATCTTCAAGCATAATGTCAAATACTTTTCCCACATTAGAATATTGGTCTTGTGCAGATTCAACCAGATTAATCACATTGAATAAAACATTTTCAACACCTTCGGTCGGATTAGTGATAAAGTGTTCACTTGCATTGTTAGGGTCAAAATCTTCTCCATGCCAAAACCAAATCTTATAACTCTGATCAATCCCGTTGACATACAAGTGATTCCTAACTATTTCAACTTCTTTGGATATACGGTTCCCACATTTTAAACAAGGACAACGTATTAAATTGGAACCATTATTATGGCGTAAACCAAATGCAATGAATGTTTCGATTCCCAACTCATACTCTCTAGACAACCTATTCTTCCTCATCCATGTTTTGTCCATTGCAAAATTCTATAAAATATATATAAAAAAAATAAGGATATGAAATAAAGGGAAAACACACATGTAAAATATTTAGTCATAAGAACAACAACATGCACTACTACAAAAATAAGATACAACGAGAGAATAATTATTCGATTTTAGTCCGATGAAAATAATTATTCCTCACAAAGACTAGAAATAAACTAGCATGAAATGTAACCATAAAACAAGAGAACTTAGTAAAAGTGGCAGCTGAGTATTTTCTAAGGTAGAAGATTTGAGAGACAAAGTGAAAAAGAAAAAAAAAATTGATTCCTAAACCAAGCACAAAGAAAAAGTAAGTTATGTTTGGACGAGAATACACATGTGAGCTTGGTAGAACTAGTTATGAAACTATGTTTTAGTCGTGGATAATAAGAGTCGTTTATAAAGAAATGTGATGCATTCTTCTCAACGAACATATTCAAAACTACATAAAAATGATATATCATTCATTTTCCAAAAGCCAAGTGTACAAAAAGAACATTTCCATAGATATAAATGAAGTTTTAACCAAGAATCACATATAAAACATACATTACATTTAACTATTAACCTTCATTTATGAATAGAAATGAAATTTGACAAAGAATATATATAAAACATACATAAGATTCAACTATTAACCAACCCGAAACACCAAATCAAAACATAAAACAACAGGGATCAGAATGGAGTTTACCCAAAATCGAGCGGTGGGACGGGTCGGTCTCGAGCTGGGGCTGCTGTGTGTGGCCAAAAATCGCGATTGATTCGGGCGTATGAAGCGGGAAGGTTGAGCAGGGGACACGAGCAGTCGGCGGCGGAGAGGGGTTGGCAAGCAGGAGAGGCTGAAATAGGGGAGAAGGGGTGTGTGAGAAGGAAGAGGAGAAGGAAAAAGTTTTACTTTTAAACCTAAACATAAATTTTTTTTTTTCATTAAAAAAAAACAAATTTCTAGCATTTTCTTTAAATGTTCTTGTTTTTTTTTCTTTTTATTTAAACTCACTCAAATGGGCCTAGCTTAAACCAAACTCCAACACTTTAATTTTTCTTTCAAATGACACTTTTAAGAGTTTCCTTTTTAAAATGAACCCATTTTCTTTCTTTTTAAACTAAACTTAGAATAGAATAAAATCCTTTCAAATTTTCAAATAACTCATTTCTTCAATGCATCAACAAAATCCATAAATTACAAATAAGCCAACTATTAATCACAAAAAATGCTCTGGGGTAGAATTACCAAAATACCCTTAAGTCCAACTTCGAAAGTGTAAAGACCCAACCCAAAAGGGGTTCTAAATGGCCTTTACCCCAATGCATGTATTGAAAATAGAAGACATTATGAAAAACACATTTCGGATTCCAAGTAAAAACAGAAACATTCAACAACCAAAACATACATTTCTAAAAGCATACTCGATCGAGATTTATTTAAACCATTAAAACAATCCACAAGTACAAATATCTTTGGAATCCATAAAACGTAAGAAAACATCACGGGGCTCTGTGCCCGTCTACATGCATTCAGGGAAATAACAAAAGTCAAGAGTCATGATAAAATAAAATAGTCGAGAGATGACAGCAGGATTCCATGATCACGGCTCCTCCTTTGACCATCCTGTCTCCCGCCTTGATTACCCGTGGAAAACCACAGAATAAGGGTGAGTAACGAATTACCAGTAAGAATCCCCAACCAGGTACAATACGATATACATGATCATCTAGAAGAATGTATGCAAGCTATGAGTACAAACACAGAGCGGAGCACATAGCTAAGTCCACACTTGGACCTCGGATGCCAACTCGTGGTCTTAGTCCGGAAATACCACAACACACTAAGCGCGCTATCACGGGAACAAGTCCCGGCCTCGGCTGTCTCTCGCTGTCGTCACGAAAGGTGCAGCGCTCAAGATCCCGAGGAGCTCTCGATCGGCGTTGTGTAATGAGCGTAAGCGCACACCGCATGCTACTCGCAAACTCGGAAGTGCGGGTCTAGTGGCAAGTCGCCCGAGTTGATCCACCATGCCTAACTAAATCTCTGGATCGGTGTCACCGACATAGGGGTGTGAGACTCGGACACATGAACTATGTCGGCTGTACCACCGCACTTTGAGGCTAAGGAACCGGTCGTGGTAGGGTTACACCGAGAAGCGGTCCTTGCCCTAACAGTGGCAATCAAGGGCTACGACCGAACACGCCGAGGACGTGCCATTGATCGCAGGGGGCGAGGCAATGCCAAGTCATCATCCCGACCGTTGGGGCAATTAACGATTTGCCACCCTCACCCAAGATTGCGGGGCGGCCGTTAGGGTTAGCTAAACCCTAACGGGATCATGGACGAGTACCATCTAGTACGTCCCATCGGGGATGCAAGTTACGTTATGCATCCGGCCGGATGATGCTACCTACGAACTCTAAACCATAGCAATAATAATAATTCAATCAATGCGGTCCAATACGTGCTCAATGAGATACAAGGAACCTAGCATGATACTACGAAGCAAAACAGATATCGAACATGCGAGAATGGAACAACCTAGCATGGGCTAACATGAGAAACAATACAAGAGTTCATGCGATCGAGAATTGAACAGAGCACCTAGGGCTAAACATGCTAATAATCATACAGGCATACAAAACAACAATCACAAATATACCGCAGGCCCACACAACTCCGGTAAGAAATCCTTACCTTGGTGGGAGGCTTCTACACACAAATCCTAAGGCTGCGGAACAATCCCAAGCTAGCGGCGGGAACCTAGCAAACCAATAATAATCGGCATCTAAAACGTCTAAACAACAAAAGAACGGCAAGCTGCGCGCAAGGGAACTCACGCGCGCGGCGGCGACACGAGCTTGGAGCTGCTGCAACGGCGCACGGCAGGTGGGGCGCCGCACGCAAGACTGGCAGGACGCGCGCGCTGGCGAAGCGTCTGGCGCGCGCGCGGCGAGCGCTGGGAAGCGAAGGCGGCTGGCGGCGCAGCGTCACGGCGAAGCGGCGACGCGGATGCGGTTGGGCGCGCGCGAGCGAGCGGCTTCGAGCGGCGCGCGGCGCCGGGCGTCTCGCGCGTCTCGGGCTTTGGCGCGATCCGCACGATCGGGCGTCTCTTCTGCTGGGCGCGATCTCGCACGATCTGGCGTCGCTGGCTGGCGCGATCGCCGCACGATCCGCGAGCGATGGCGCGCGGGAGGGCTGCTTCAACAGATCGGGCGATCTAGTGCGGCGCAGGGGCCGCTCAGCGGATCGGGCGATCAGTGCGCGATGGCGTCGCGACGGATCCGCGAAGGCTGGCCTCGCCCTGGCGACCGTGTGCGACGGCAGGGCGATCTATCTTGCCGCTTCTCTCTGGTCGTGCAATCAACACAACACACACAACTCTCTATTTCTTACCTTGGCCAAAGCATCAATAACCAAATGAGGAGATGAAGAGGATGAAGACTTACCCGGAATGATGATGATCGAACCCAAGGAGATGCAAGGAAAGAAGAATCGGCAAAGGCTATGGAGAGGGAGAGCTTGTGGGGCCAAGAGGAGATTTGGAGAAGAAGATGGAATAAACCTAATTCTATTTCATTTAACCAAATGCACCAAAACTCCAAAATCCAAGGTTAACTAAGATGTGATGCTTGAGAAAGAACCACAAGAGCACCTAATGGCTCAATTGGCACACATCTCTACAAGCTTCCCAGAGACCCGGGTTCAAACCCCACAAAGACAAATTCCTTTATTTTTACTTTTGCATCAAACCTTGCTCAAACCCCTCCAAAACCTACATAAAACCATCCAATAATTTTAGTAAGCTGGAAAAAGACACAAACGACCACGACGGCCCGACCAAATTACCAAATTACCCCTAGGGCATACACGGGAAGACCGGAAGAAAAACACAGGTCGTTACAATATTCCCTCCTTTTTATGACTTTCGTCCTCGAAAGTCCTTAAGACGTAAATAGCTCGGGGTAATGCAATCTCATCTCGTCTTCCCGCTCCCAAGTGGCTTCCTCGAGAACCCCGATTCTTCCATCGAACCTTTACCAAACGAATCTCGCGATTACGCAACGTCTTGGTCTCAAAGGCAAGGATCCTCACCGGCTTCTCCTCGAAGTTCAAATCCTCATTCGGTGCAAAGGCTCAAAGTCCACAATGTGCGACGGTCCGGCACATATTGCCTCAACATCGATACATGGAAAACACTATGCACCGCCGATAGTGACGGAGGTAGGGCTAGCAGGTAAGCAACTCTGCCAATCCTCTCTAGGATCTCAAATGGACCAACAAAACGGGGACTCAACTTCCCACGCTTACCAAACCTCGGACCAACTCGCATCGGAGCAACCTTAAGGAACACATGTTGACCAACCTCAAACTCCAAATCTCGGACGCCGAACATCGGCGTAACTCTCTCTCTGCTGCCGCCTGAAATGTCAACATACGAGCTCTAATCTTCTCGTGACCGCACCATTGGTCAATCTGCAGATAACTTTCGGGACCCAAAACACGTCTATCACCAACCTCTTCCCTGAACACGGGGGGCCAGATAACGCTTACCATACAAAGCCTCGAATGGAGCCATCCGAATAAATCGATCGTAATCGTTGTTATAGGCAAACTCCATCAAATACGAGATCATTGGTCCCAATCGCACGGGAAATCCAACACACAAGCCCTCAACATATCCTCGAGAATCGATTCACTCTCTCGGTCGACCATCCGTCGAGGGTGAAAAGTCATGGCTTGAAATCGCACTCTGTGCCCAAACCCTTCTCGGAGCGCTCTCCAAAAACGAGAAGTGAACCGCGAGTCACGATCGGACACAATCCTCACCGGCACACCATGATAACGGATGATCTCGCTCCAAAAACAAGCTGCGCCATCGCTGTTCCACGGTATAAGTGTCTCTACAGGAATGAAGTGTGCGCTCTTGGTCAAACGGTCGACTATCACCCAAATCCGAGAGAACTTCCTGAGTCCTTGGCAAACCAGAGATAAAGTCCATGGAGATCTCTTCCCACTTCCACTGGGCACACTCGATGTGGTCGCAACAAACCGGTGGCCTCTGTCTAGGTGCCTTCACTTTGGCGACAAGTGAGACACACCGACAAAACTCGCCACATCTCTCTTCATTCCCATCCACCGGAAGGTCCGCTTAAGGAGTCGATACATCTTGGTACCCCGGGTGCCAAGCAAAAAGGGGAATGTGGGCCTCTCAGGAGCAACTCGCTCGCAAACCCGCAATGTCAGGAACACACAACCGGCCTCTATAAGTCAACCCACATGCCGTGAATATACAAAGTCAAAGTCACCGTCGGCACTAACTCTGTCAACCAATCTCTTAAGTGCGGGGTCACCCAACTGGCCGTCTATAATCCGCCGCCTAATCGACGGTGAGCAGACAATCGAGCTACTACAGCGGTAACCTCACCCAACAACATCGCAACCTCGGCCCGCTCGAACTCTCTCCGCAAAGCTGGTGAGGAACTCAACAACGCCGCAGAGTGCGACGTCTTTCTACTCAAAGCATCGGCCACTACATTGGCTTTACCGGATGGTACAAAATCTCGCATGATCATAATCCTTTACCAACTCTAACCATCTCCTCGCCTCATATTCAACTCCTTACGAGTAAACAGATACTTGAGGCTCGGTGATCGGTAAACATCGAATCCGCTCACCATACAGTAATGCCTCCAAATCTTGATTGCAAACACCACTGCCGCCAACTCCATATCATGAGTCGGGTAGTTCGCTCATACGGCTTCAATTGATGGAAGCATAGGCAATGACCTTCCGTCTTTGCATCAACACACAACCTAATCCAAACTTGGAAGCATCATCAGAGACCACGAAACCACTGTCCCCTCGGGATCGCCAACAGTCGTGTGAAGTCAAACTACGCTTGAGCACGCAAAGCTCTCATCACACCTGATGTCCCAAACAAACTCGACACCCTTCCTCGTCGGGACGAGTGAGGGGCGAGGCTAAAGCGAAAAGTCCTTGACGAACAAGCGGTAGTAACTCGCCAAACCCGTAAAGTCGCGAATCTCGGCAATCAAGTCGGCTTGGCCCATGAACTCACGGCCTCAATCTTCGCGGGGTCCACGACTATACCATCTCTCGAAACCACGTGGCCTAGGAAGGCCACACCGCTCCAACAAGAAATCACATTTGGAAAACTTCGCATAAAGTGGTTTTCCTCAAAGCCGCCAATACTCGCCTCAAATGCTCTGCATGGTCTTCTTTAGACCTCGAATAAATCGAATATCGTCAATGAACACGATGTGAAGTTGTCCAAAAATGATTTGAACACCCTATCCATCATGTCCATGAACGCGCCGGGGCATTGGTCAATCCAAACGACATAACCACAAACTCATAGTGACCATATACGGACTGAAGTCATTTGTCTTAGGAATGTCGGCATCCCCGATCCGCAAATCGATGGTAACCGGATCTCGGATCTATCTTGAGAGAACATGAAGCTCTCTCGACGCCCGATCGAACAAATCGTCGATACGGGGCAACGGATACTTATTCTTCATCGTCACCTTATTAAGCTCGCGGTAATCAATACATAAGCGCATAGAACCATCCTTCTTTTTCACAAGCAGAATCGGTGCTCCCCACGGGACACACTCGGACGGATGAACCCTCGATCTAACATCTCCCGCGAATCTTCTTCGCCTTTAACTCATTGGCGCCATACGATCACGGAGCCTTCGAGATAGGGAGGGTCACGGCTCGAGCTCAATTGTGAAGTCAACCTCTCTCTCGGGGCAACCCCGTAACTCCTCAGAAACACGTCCGCAAACTCCCCGCACGGCCGGCACACGATCAACAGACAGCGAGGGGCGGCTCTTCCCGCACAACTTGGCTAGATAGCCCCAAGCTCCATGAGCTAGCAAGCGACGAGCTTTCACGGTGACACCATCGGCGGGCAAACTCCACCTGGACTCCACGAAACTTAAAAAGCAATGGGCGACACTGGCGGCTGAACACTACTTCTTTCCGGTGGCGGATCAATCAACGCGTGGTTAGCGACTAACCACTCCATACCAAGAATCACATCAAAACCGCTCATAGGCGAGAACTATGAGCGTAGCCCCAAGCAACTCTCCGGATATCTCGATCGGCCATCCCTAATCTTATCTCTAGCCAACATATTAACTCCCGAAGGAGTTGCAACAGATAACTCGAAACCTAGAGGCTCTAGTCTTAACTTAGCATGCTCGAAAAAACAACACAGATACAAATGAATCGTGGAACGAGAATCAAACAAGACAAATGCGCAGTGATCTAAAACAAGAAGCGTACACCGCCACAGCGGCATCCGTGACGCTCGGCCTCTGACGGTCGTAGCAAACACTCGACCTGCTGCTGCTATTGGTGAGCCGCCATAAGCGGGTGATCACAAAAGCGGGCCATGTGTCCTCTCTACCACAACGGAAGCACAATCTAGGTCGGTGACAAGCTCCAGCGTGGACTTTTCCACAAGTAGCACAAGCGGGAATCTGCTGGGTCCTCCCGCTGTGTGAGTGAACGGGTGGAGCTCTCGTGATCTGCTTCGAAGCGCCCTTGGCGGCGCGCCGCCGCCCGAAAAGTCAAACTTCCTCTTCGCCCCACAAATCTTTGGGACAGACCCGAACAGAGCGGCAACAACCCGCCGCGCAGATACTTCCTATTATAGATCGTGGCTAAGCTGGATGCCCTAGCATAAGTGTCGGGGCACGAGCCACGACATCTGGGAAACACCACTGCCTCAATCCGGATATGAACTTCCGAATCTTCACTCGGGGTGGCAATCAAGCGAGGAGCAAAATATCCATACTCACGAGAACTTGCGCTCATAATCCTCAATGGAATCGAACCGCTCGAGGTTACGGAAGAGCTTCACCATCTTCTCTTGAGCCTCATCACCGATGAACTTTACCTTGAACTCGGCCTTGAAGAACTCCCAAGTAGCGGGTGGAGACCCGGTGGTCTCTCGCTCAAGGTGGACTCCCACCACCATCTCGCCTGTGCCTCCTAGCACATGAGCCGCACATCTCGGCTCTCGAATATCGGGGCACACCATGATCGGGAAGGTGTACTCCAAATGGGCAATCCACACTGGCTGCCGCTAGCGCATCACCGGTGGCATCAAACTTCTCGAGCTTCCACTTCACAAAATCCTTGACCACCTACCCAACTCCTCGGCACCCTCTGCCATATCGCCTCTGGGGCTACTTGCTCCCGAGGAGCTGGAGGTGCTCTTGAGCTCTCTTTGAACCAATCGAGTCATTTTGCTCGATCTAGGCTCGGGACTCTTCCATTGCGGCGCCAACAAGGCACAGGTCTACGCCCTGCGGTCACTAAACATGCCGACCATAAAAGCCCTCATAGACTCGGCAAACTCTGCCGGGAGGAGCGATCTCACGGCGCTTCGATCGCCTCAACGCCCGCTCTAGGCGTAACAGGAGGAGCTGGCGGTGGAATGCCATCGATGTCGGCTTGGGACGATGTCCCCACTGATGTCGATCCGATCCCGATACCTCGACCGCTCTCGAACCTCCTCTCGATGCAGATGGTAGCATCTTTGGCGATCTACATCCAAACCAACAACGAATCAAAACACACTGTCACCACTCCACAACACCAAACAAGGCATACACTAGATGATAGGTATTGTAAATTCTTAACCCTTTTTCAACAACAAATAGTAAACTTAGGCGCACTGATGGAGCCAGTCTGAGTGTCGATGATCATGGAAAAACGACCTACAACAAAAGGTCGAGTCTACAGAATCTATGACTTTGAGCTCTCGATACCAAGCTGTAAAGACCGACCCAAAAGGGGCTCTAAATGGCCTTTACCCCAATGCATGTATTGAAAATAGAAGACATTATGAAAAACACATTTCGGATTCCAAGTAAAAGCAGAAACATTCAACAACCAAAACATACATTTCTAAAAGCATACTACGATCAGAGATTTATTTAAACCATTAAAACAATCCACAAGTACAAATATCTTTGGAATCCATAAAGCGTAAGAAAACATCCACGGGATCTGTGCCCGTCTACATGCATTGTGGGAAATAACAAAAGTCAAGAGTCATGATAAAATAAAATAGTCGAGATGACAAAGCAGGATTCCATGATCACGGCTCCTCCTTGACCATCCTGCCTCCCGCCTTGATTACTGTGGAAAACCACGAGAATAAGGGTGAGTAACGAATTACCCAGTAAGAATCCCCAACAGGGGTACAATACGATATACATGATCATCTAGAAGAATGTATGCAAGCTATGAGTACAAACACGAGCGGAGCACATAGCTAAGTCCACACTTGGACCTCGGATGCCAACTCGTGGTCTTAGTCCGGAAATACCACAACACACTAAGCGCTATACGGGAACAAGTCCGGCCTCGGCTGTCTCTCGTCGTCACGAAAGGTGCACTGGCTCAAGATCCCGAGGAGCTCTCGATCGGCGCCGTAATGGCGTAAGCACGCACCGCATGCTACACGCAAACTGCGGGGGTGCCAGGTCTAGTGTAACGGCCCGAGTTTTCATCCGGTCTTCGAGGTATGCCACGGGGGTATTTTGGTAATTTGGTCGGGCCGTCGGGGGCGTTTATGTCTTTTTCGATTGCTAAAATTATTGGATGGTATTATGTAAGTTTTGAGGCTTTGTGGATGGGTTTGAGCATGGATAGATGCAAAAGTAAAAATATAGGAAATTTATGTTGCGGTTGGGATTCGAACCCGGGTCTCAGGAAAGCTGTGAGGAGGCGTGCAGTTGAGCTATGGAGAGCTCTTGTTACTCTTTCGCGTCATATCTTAGTTACCCTTGGATCTTTGGAGTTTTGTGCATTTGGTTAAATGAAAAGAAATTAGGTTTTGTGTTTTCTCCCCAAAACTCCATGGCCGCCCAACCCTCTTCTCTCCCAAGCAAGCCCCTTGCGTGATTTTCTTCCCTTGCGGCCCGGCGCGCGTTCCGCCCACCAGCGACCCAAATTGAGCAGCCCGATCGAGCGGCCCAGCCAGATCGCACCCAGCGGCCCAGCGCCAGAAGAAGAGCGCCCAGACGCCAGCGCCCAGCGAGCGACGCAGCCCAGCGCCCAGGCCGTCGCGGCCGCCAGCCAGAGGCGTCGCGGCACCGATCCGCAGCGTCCGTCGCGTCGCGGCCGCGTGATCGCACCGTTCGCGCGCGCGCGCCAGCGCCTCGCCATCGCCGGCCGAGCTCGCGTCGCGCCGCATCGCGGCCAGCGCCCGTCGTCGCGTCGCGCGCGCGCGCCCTCTGCGTCTGCGCCGTGCTGCGTCGCGCGCGTGCCCCAGCGCGCGCGCGCTTAGCGCGCCATCCGCGCCCAGCGCTGTCCGTCCGTCTGCGCGCAGCAGCGCCAGATGTCGCCCATTTGCCGCCATCAGCGCCCAGTGTGCGCCCATTTGCCGCCCATCAGCGCCCATCCGCGCCAGAAGCAGAACTTCACCACCGTCTTTGCTGCGCCGTCCGCGTGTCACCGCATCGCGTGAGTTGCTCGAGCCGAGCCCTATTTATTTTATTATATTTAAGCCTTTAGAGTGTGATTATCATTGTTTTTGTTAGGTTCTCGGTAGCTAGCTCGGGTTCGATCGCGGCTTAGGATTTTGTGTGTAGTTGCCTCCGGCCGGTAAGGATTTCTTCACCGGAGTTGTGTGTGGACCTGCGATGTTCTATGTGATTGTTGTTTGTATGTTTGTTTGTGATTATCAGCATGTATAGTTTAGGTGCTCGCTCAATTCTCGACTAGCATGACCGTATGTTGTTCTCTCATGTTAGCCCATGCTAGGTTGTTCCGTTCTAGCATGCTCATATCTCTGTTCTTGCTTCAGTAGTACCATGCTAGGTTCGTTGTATCTGTTGAGCACGTTTTGGATTGTATTGGATTGTATGTTATTGATATGATAGGTTAAAGTGTAGGTAGGTAGCATCATCCGGGCACGATGCATAAAGTATCTTGCATCCATGGCGGGGGACGTCGAGACGATTCTCGTCCCTGGACCCCGTAAGGGTTTAGCTAACCCGGCCGGTAGGCCCCGCAATCTTGGGTGAGGGTGGCGATCGTTAAATGCCCCAGCGGTCGGGATAATGACTTGGCATTGCCTCGCCCCCGACGATCGGCACGTCCTCATCGTGTTCGGCCGTAGCCCTTGATTGCCACTGTTAGGGCAAGGACCGCTTCTGGTGTAAGCCTACCACGCCCGGTTCCTTAGCCTCAGTGCGGTGGTTGGTGACATAGTTCACGTGTCAGTCTCACACCCTATGTCGGTGACACCGATCCGGAGATTTAGTTAGGCGTGGTGGATTGGACATGGGCGACTTGCCACTAGACCGGCACCCCCATAGTTCTGCAGTAGCACGCGGTGCATGCTTACGCTCATTACGGCGCACGGCCAGGAGAGCTCCTCGGGATCTTGAGCTAGTGTACCTTTCGTATCGGCGAGTGAGGCAGCCGAGGCCGAGACTTGGTTCTCGTATAGGGCGTATTGTGTGGTGTGGATTATTCCGGACTAAGACCACGAGTTGGCATCCGAGGTCCAAGTGTGGACTTAAGCTATGTGCTCTATTATGTGTTTATGTTCACTGAGCTTGCATACACTCATCTAGATGACCATGTGCATCGTATTGTACCCGGTCGAGGATTCTTCTTGAGTAATTCGTTACTCACCCTTACTTATCTTTCGGGTAACCATGGCGCGAGGCGGGATGGTGAAGGAGGAGCTATGATCATGGGAACGCGTCTTTGTCGTCTCGACTTTTTATTTCTATGACTCTTGTCTTTCATTTTCCCCCTGAATGCATGTGGCGTAAGACACTGAGCCCTAGGATGTTTTCTTAATGATTTTGTGGATTCCCGCTTTATTGAATTTGAGGATGTTTCAAATGTTTTAATAAATCTACGATCGAGTGTACGTTTTGGAAATGTATTTGCCTTGAAGCGAGTTTCAAACAAACTATATTGATTCCGATTGAACCTTGATTGTTTTGTTTTAATTGGGAATCTAAAAACTTATTTGCATATTATCCTTTCCTTTGAATGTATGCATTGGGGTAAAGGCCTATTTAGAGCCCCTTTTGGGTCGGGTCTTTCTGATTGGTATCGAGCTCGAGTCATAGACTTTGTAGAGTGACCTTTTGTTGTAGGTCGTCTTTCCCATGATCACCAGCACTCCGGCGGTCATCAGTGCGCGCCTAAGTTTCTGTTTTAGAAAAGGGTTAAGAATTTACAATACCTTTCATCTAGTGTATGCCTTGTGTAGTGTTGTGGAGCGGAGGCAGCGAGTTACGACTCGTTGTTGGTTTGGGCTTAGTGAGCCATCATGCAAACTTTTCGCAAGGCGCAGCGGTTTGTTTAGCGACTTGTTGAGGTATCGAGATAGATCCGGATGCCCAGGACATCGTTCTAGAGGGAGGCGAGCTTAGACTCCGTTGGCCATTTGTGGCCCGATTCTTTCGCTTTTCCCCTAGTGAGAGGGTGGTGGTGCTTCGTGCGGATCGCCGGTATGTTGATCGCACCCGCAGGAGCAGAGGCGCTTGGCATGTCCGGCCGAGGAGTTGGGCGATCGTGTTGATGTTGAGGCGCGTCCGGGGTTGTTAGCCCGCATGCCGATTTGGCCGGCGATTGAGTTGCCTAGAGGAGGGGTAGAGGCTAGCGGCGCCTCAGTGAGACTCCTTGAGCGAGTGTGCTCCGGCCATGAGAGATTTGATGGCGAGTCTTTAGCTATCGAGAGCGGAGACCCAGCGCAGATTTGTAGCGCGTAGTGAGGAGTCCCGGCACGCAGATAGCCCGGTGTGTGAGTTTGTTTCAGCAGCATTTTTCCCCAGTAGCTCTTGTAGCCCCGGAGGTTCCAGGAGGGCATGATCGTGAGTTTATTGGATGAGTTTGTTGGCGTTGTTGGAGACGCCGAGTGTTGGCAAATGGATGCTGTAGAGCTCGATGTTTTAGTAAGTCCCACTTGATAGTAGTAAAGTAGTTGGCGAGTTTGAGTTTAGCATCAGTGTGTGGGATGCCTGCCATTCAAAGGCCGAGGTGTGCCGTTCTGCTATTTGGTTCATCGGATGGTGGTGGAAATCCCTTGTGAGAGGTGGTCTAGCGAGTCTCCACGATCGCCCGATTGTTTGGCAAGTTGCCGTGTTAGTGGCTTGAGGCGGATGAAGGGTCATCTTTGCCCCCTTGCGAGCTGTTGTTGTTTAATGACCCGCTTCCTCGGATGTTGATTTGGTAGTAGTAGCACTTGAGGTGCATTGGTTGGTGTGCCACTTTGGCACTAAGTGCAGTTCGAGCTTGAGTTTGGCTTGGCATAGCAGATGGTTCTATGCCGTCGGAGTTCAAAGCACACTTCTTTAGCCATTGGATCCATTTATGGAAAATGCACTTGTTTAGGTCGTGCAAGAGGGCTAGTTCGGTGGTAGTTGAAGGACCACAAGTGAAAGGATGTTCGAGAGGAGGCTGGAGCCTCTTCCCGGTGTTCTTGGGGGTCGAGTAAGTCAGCGAGGTTGGCGGTGGCAAGTGTTAGTGCGTGTGAGTCTCACGCTAGTGCTAAGGCCAAGAGATCTTTGTGGTTGGTAGTGCGGTCCACTACCTTGGGTGCCTAAACACGAGTTGAGTGAGCATTGTAGATGCGAGTTCGGTCCAGCGAGGGGAACCATGAGTTGGATGCCCGTGAGATGAGTTGGATGCTCTCGAGATGAGTTGGATGCTTATGAGGCGAGTTGGATGCTTTTGAGGCAAGATGAGCGAGATACCTTGCGAGAGGTTTTGGATGCCTTAGGGGTAAGCACCCTTGGTAGAGGCTTGGTACAAAGTAAGTTTGGTTTGGCATGATTATGCTTTGGTAGAGCAAGGTTGCCTCGACCAGTATCGTGTAGAGATGGAACTTTTGGTGTTCCTTGGATTGTTTGTATCATTTGCCGGGAGTTATCGTTGCTTTGTGGAAAAGCGCTTGTTAGTCTTGGATCTCTAAAGGAAGGTTGGGAGTTGTGCACACAAGTGTGTTTTGTGTGGTTCGTTCCGTGGCGAGAGTTTTGAGATCCATGTAGGGTTTGCTTTGGAGATCTCGTGCTCAATTCCTTGAGAAGTTGGACTCGGTGGTTGTTGTAAGGCTTTGGTTGAGGTGGTAAGGATACCGTGCTCGTGGTATCAAGTTGTTGCTTAGGCAAGATTTGTTAAGTTAGGCCTAAGCTTGGTTGGCGGATCTTCTTGTTGATCGTTGGTTGGAGTTTAGTTGGAAACCGAACAAGAGCGGTGGTAGCTAAGCGCGCGTGGTTTACGATCGTCATGGCTAAGAGAGTTGTTCGGATCCTTCCTTGGGTAGAAGTTATGTTGTGGCCGATGTTTTGAGTAGGAGGATGGCGCGTCTAGCGCGTTTCGAGTCCTCTAGGTTCCCAAGGAGTTGGAGTTGGCCGACATGGTTGGGATCTTGGAAATTGGAGTTTTTGTTGAGCGGTTATGCATTAGATCGTATGTCGGCGGTGTGTGTGTCGAGGGTTGCCGAAGAACCCTAGGTTGTGGAGAGCCTCTCGAGCTCGGTCGAGCCCGGCTAGTGAGTTTGGTTGGCTAATTGGGGCGTGTAGTTTGTAGCCTCGGTGGAGTTGCTAGCGATCTTGGTAGACTAGCAAGCTAGTGTTTGTTTGGAGTAAAGTCCGGAGTGGTTTCGGTGTGGTGGCAAGTTGGCGCTTGGTGTTGACCAAGGTGTGGAATGGAGTTGTTAGAGTTTAGTTTTGCTCGTGGGATCGAGTGGTTTGTACCATGTTGGTTGTTTTTCATGTTTCCGGGATGTTGAGTTGCCCCGTTTGGCATTTGGAGGTTGATGCGAGATGGACCCTTGTTACGCCCCGTGAGATTAGATGTTGTTGCTCTGGTGGAGCAAGGCGGTGGCGTATGTGGAGTTCTCTGTCGTTGGTTGTGCGCTTGTAAGGCCGTTTCCTTGGGGAGTTGTCGAGTTACTCCCTTGGTCTTGAAGTTAATGGTGGAAGCGCTAGCTTGAAGGAAAAGTTTGTTGTTTGCTTGGAAGTAGTCGTTTGTCGATTAAGCGGATTCTTGGATGGTGTTCTAGAGGTGCGATAAAGGTTGTTCTGCCTCTTGTGAGTGTTTGGCCAAGATTTGGTTCGTTTGTTGTTTCGAGAGCTAGTTCGGTTCTAGGTGGGAGGGCGTTATACGAGGCCTTGTTCCTAGTCGGTAAGTTTTGGGAGTTGACCCCTCCCTCGTGATTGAGCAAGTCTTTATTTGTTTCAGTTTGGTGGTACGATTGGTTGAGTTTTCTCTTGGGTGTTGCTTCCAAGAGAGTTGGTTCTTGTTGCCTTGGGTTTGAGCAAGTCGTGGCGTGTGTGGAGTTGTTGCCCATACGAGTTTGCTTCTTTGGGAAGTCGTTTCCCGTTTGGCGAGTCGACTTAGCTCTGAGTTGTGTAGTCGATCAGAGTAAGCGCAATGGTCACCCCAATGAGAGGGTCCCTGCTTTGTGTTGTTAGCAAGCAAGAGTTGTTTGTTTCCGCAAGAGCGGAGGCGGCCAGAAGAAGAGTTGAGTTGTTACGGCAAGTTGTTGGTTCTTTGGGGATTGAAGATTTCCTTTCCCTCTAGCCTCTGTGGTGGTTGAGTTGCTCATTGGATGCGACCTCGAGTGATAGCTTGCGAGGTAGTCTTGCGGATTCGTGTGGCCCGGGATCCGTAAGCTTTGAGGTTGTCGTTATCCGTTTTCCTTGTGAGGTTTTGGGAGTGGAGCTTACGGTTGGAAGATGAGTTAGGCTTAGGCTTAAAGGGAAGTCCTTTGAGTAGCGGTTGAATTTTAAGAGTTGAGTAGTAGCTTGGAGGCGGCGTTGCTCGTTATAAGTTTGGGTTGAGTTCTCTGAGCAAGCCCTTCTCGGGCTTTGTTCCTAGTTGTTGTGAGTTCGGTTGGCGTTAGTAGAGCGCGTTTGAGTGAGTTGCACGAGAGGTGCGTGGCATTGGTTGGTAAATTTGTTGTTTGTTTTCCTCAAGGTGTTGTGTCGCGAGATAGGCTGCGTGATGGTTTAGTCCTTGCTTCCGAGTTTTCCTTGAGAGGAATGTTGGATGTTCCTTGCTGGCGATTTTCTCCTTAAGATGGTTGCTTAAGTGTTGTGGTCGTGTTCTAGTTGGAGAAGTTTGTCTTTTGGATCGATCGCCTTGATTGGTGGTTCGTTTGTATCTCGTTAAAGAAGTTTGTAGTCAAGGTTTGAGGTTTGTTGGTCTTTTGTGAAGTAAGAGTAGGCCGTTTAGTTTTGGAATCTGGAAGGTTCGGTTGTTTGCTTGATTTTGTTGTAGGGTTGAGTTTGTTTGTTGGCCATTTGTGCCACAGTGTTTTTTTTTATATGTATCGATGTTGGGGCGGCATGTGCCGGACCCATTGTTCATTGTGGACTTTGAGCCTTTGCGGTGATTGAGGTTTGAACTTCAAGGGAAGCTGTGAGTATTACAGTCTTTGAGGCGTAGGCGTTGCATAATCGTGGGATCCGTTTGGTGAAAGTTCGGTGGAGGAGTCGAGTTGAGAGGAGGCGCTTGTGAGCGGGGAAGGCGGGATGAGATTGCGGTATCTGTCTTTGTTTTGAGTCTTAAGGACTTTCGAGGGCGAAAGTCATAAAAAGGAGGAATATTATAACAGCCCGAGTTTTCATCCGGTCTTGAGGTATGCCACAGGGGTATTTTGGTAATTTGGTCGGGCCGTCGAGGGCGTTTATATCTTTTCGATTTGCTAAAATTATTGGATGGTATTATGTAAGTTTTGAGGCTTTGTGGATGGGTTTGAGCATGGATAGATGCAAAAGTAAAAATATAGGAAATTTATGTTGCGGTTGGGATTCGAACCGGGTCTCAGGGAAAGCTTTGTGAGGAGGCGTGCGGTTGAGCTATGGAGAGCTCTTGTTACTCTTTCGCGTCATATCTTAGTTACCCTTGGATCTTTGGAGTTTTGTGCATTTGGTTAAATGAAAAGAAATTAGGTTTTGTGTTTTCTCCCCCAAAACTCCATGGGCGCCCAACCCTCTTCTCTCCCAAGCCCCTTGCCGTGATTTTCTTCCCTTGCGGCCCCGGCGCCGTTCCGGCCAGCCAAGCGACCAATGAGCGGCCGGTCTAGCGGCCACCCAGATCGCACAGCAGGCCCCAGCGCCCAGCGCAGAAGCGCCAGACGCTTGAGCGCCAGCAGACGCAGCCAGCGCCGAGCCGTCGCGGCCGCCAGCGAGCGTCGCGGCACCGATCGCGCAGCGTCCGTCGCGTCGCGGCCGCCGCATCGATCGCACCGTTCGCCGCGCGCGCGAGGGCCTCGCCATCGCCGGCCGAGCTCGCATCCGCATCGCGCCCAGCGCCGTCGTCGCGTCGCACCCGCGCGCCCCTCTGCGTCTGCGCCCGTGCCGTCGCGTACCTGCCGTCAGCAGCGCCGCGCGCCTAGCGCGCCATCCGCGCCCAGCGCTGTCCGTCTGCGCGCAGCGGCCAGCGCGTAGTGTGCGCCCATTTGCCGCCCATCAGCGCCCAGTGTCGCCCATTTGCCGCCCATCCGCGCCCGCGGCCAGCACCGTCTTTGCTGCCCGTCCGCGTGTCGGCCGCGCATCGCGTGAGTTGCTCAGCCGAGCCCTATTTATTTTATTATATTTAAGCCTTTAGAGTGTGATTATCATTGTTTTGTTAGGTTCTCGGTAGCTAGCTCGGGTTCGATCGCGGCTTAGGATTTTGTGTGTAGTTGCCTCCCGGCGAGTAAGGATTTCTTCACAGGAGTTGTGTGGACCTGCGATGTTCTATGTGATTGTTGTTTGTATGTTTGTTTGTGATTATCGGCATGTATAGTTTAGGTGCTCTGCATTGCGAATTCGACTAGCATGACCGTATGTTGTTCTCTCATGTTAGCCCATGCTAGGTTGTTCCGTTCTAGCATGCTCATATCATTCTTGCTTCGTAGTACCATGCTAGGTTCGTTGTATCTGTTGAGCACGTTTTGGATTGTATTGGATTGTATGTTATTGATATGATAGGTTAAAGTGTAGGTAGGTAGCATCATCAGGGCACGATGCATAAAGTATCTTGCATCCATGGCGGGGGCGTCGAGGCAGTTCTCGTCCACGGACCGTAAGGGTTTAGCTAACCCGACCGGTAGGCCTTGCAATCTTGGGTGAGGGTGGCGGTGTTAAATGCCCCAGCGGTCGGGATGATGACTTGGCATTGCCTCGTCCCGGCGATCGGCACGCGTCCTCGGCGTGTCGGCCGTAGCCCTTGATTGCCACCTATTAGGGCAAGGACCGCTTCTGGTGTAAGCCTACCACGGCCGGTTCCTTAGCCTCAGTGCGGTGGTTTGGTGACATAGTTCACGTGTCCGGTCTCACACCCCTATGTCGGTGACCGATCCAGAGAGATTTAGTTAGGCGTGGTGATGGACATGGGCGACTTGCCACTAGACCGGCACCCCCATAGTGCTGCGAGTAGCACGCGGTGCATGCTTACGCTCATTCTGGCGCCGGCCGGAGAGCTCCTCGGGATCTTGAGCTAGTGTACCTTTTTCGTATCGGATGATGAGGCGGTGAGGCCGAGACTTGGTTCTCGTATAGGGCGTATTGTGTGGTGTGGATTATTCGGACTAAGACCCACGAGTTGGCATCCGAGGTCCAAGTGTGGACTTAAGCTATGTGCTCTATTATGTGTTTATGTTCACGGCTTGCATACACTCATCTAGATGACCATGTGCATCGTATTGTACCCCGATCGGGGATTCTTCTTGAGTAATTCGTTACTCACCCTTACTTATCTTTCGGGTAACCATGGCGCGCGGCGCGGGATGGGTGAAGGAGGAGCTATGATCATGGGAGCGTCTTTGTCGTCTCGACTTTTTATTTCTATGACTCTTGTCTTTCATTTTCCCCCGAATGCATGTAGTAGACACGGAGCCCTAGGATGTTTTCTTAATGATTTTGTGGATTCCGCTTTATTGAATTTGAGGATGTTTCAAATGTTTTAATAAATCTCGATCAGAGTGTACGTTTTGGAAATGTATTTGCCTTGAAACAGTTTTGACAAACTATATTGATTCGATTGAACCTTGATTGTATTGTTTTAATTGGGAATCTAAAAACTTATTTGCATATTATCCTTTCCTTTGAATGTATGCATTGGGGTAAAGGCCTATTTAGAGCCCCTTTTGGGTGGGTCTTTACATCTAGTGGCAAGCTGCCCGAGTTCGATCCACCATGCCTAACTAAATCTACGGATCGGTGTCAGCGACATAGGGGTGTGAGACACGGACACGTGAACTATGTCGGCTGTACCACCGCTTTGAGGCTAAGGAACCGGTCGTGGTAGGCTTACACCAGAAGCGGTCCTTGCCCTAACAGTGGCAATCAAGGGCTACGGCCGAACACGGCGAGGGCGTGCCGCTCGGCGGGACGAGGCAATGCCAAGTCATCATCCCGACCGTTGGGGCAATTAACGATTTGCCACCCTCACTCAAGATTGCGAGGGCCACCGTTAGGGTTAGCTAAACCCTAGCGGGATCGGGACGAGTACCATCTAAATGCACGTCCATCGGGGATGCAAGTTACGTTATGCATCCGGCCGGATGATGCTACCTACGAACTCTAAACCATAGCAATAATAATAATTCAATCAATGCGGTCCAATACTTGCTCAGCAGATACAAGGAACCTAGCATGATACTCTGAAGCAAAGCAGATATCGAACATGCGAGAATGGAACAACCTAGCATGGGCTAACATGAGAAACAATACAAGAGTTCATGCGATCGTACCCACCCAAAAGGGGCTCTAAATAGGCCTTTACCCCAATGCATACATTCAAAGGAAAGGATAATATGCAAATAAGTTTTTAGATTCCCAATTAAAACAAAACAATCAAGGTTCAATCGAGAATCAATATAGTTTCTTTGAAACTGTTTCAAGGCAAATACATTTCCAAAACGTACACTCGATCGGAGATTTATTAAAACATTTGAAACATCCTCAAATTCAATAAAGCGGGAATCCACAAAATCATTGAGAAAACATCCTAGGGCTCGTGCGTCACATGCATATGCATTCGGGGAAAATGAAAGACAAGAGTCATAGAAATAAAAAGTCGAGAGGCGGCAATGACGCGTTCCCATGATCATAGCTCCTCCTTGACCATCACGCCTCGCGCCATGGTTACTGAAAGATAAGTAAGGGTGAGTAACGAATTACTCGGTAAGAATCCCGGCCAGGGGTACAATCACGATGCACATGGTCATCTAGATGAGTGTATGCAAGTTTGTGAACATAAACACATAATAGAGCACATAGCTTAAGTCCACACTTGGACCTCGGATGCCAACTCGGGGTCTTAGTCGGAATAATCCACACACACAATCGCCCTATCGAGAACCAAGTCTCGGCCTCGGCTGTCTCTCTGCATCGTCTGAAAGGTACACTAGCTCAAGATCGAGGAGCTCTCGGTGTGTTGTAATGGCGTAAGCATGCACCGCGTGCTCACTGCTGCGAACTATGAAGTGCGGGTCTAGTGGCAAAAGTTGCCCATGTCCGATCACCACGCCTAACTAAATCTACGGATCGGTGTCAGCGACATAGGGTGTGAGACACTGGACACGTGAACTATGTCGGCTGAACCACCGCTTTTTGAGGCTAAAGGAACCGGTCGTGGTAGGCTTACACCGAAGCGGTTCTTGCCCTAACGGTGGCAATCAAGGGCTCTACGGCGAACTGGCGAGGGCGTGCCCGGTATCGAGGGCGAGGCAATGCCAAGTCATCATCCCGACCGTTGGGGCATTTAACGATCTGCCACCCTCACCCAAGATTGCGGGGCCCTACGGTCGGGTTAGCTAAACCCTTACGGGGTCGGGGGCGGAGAAGCTGTCTCGGCGTCCACGCCATGGATGCAAGATACTTTATGCATCGGGCCGGATGATGCTACCTACCTACACTTTAACCTATCATATCAATAACATACAATCCAATACAATCCAAAACGTGCTCCATGGATACAACGAACCTAGCATGGTACTACGAAGCAAGAAGCAGATATGAGCATGCTAGAAGCGGAACAACCTAGCATGGGCTAACATGAGAGAACAACATACGAAGTCATGCTAGTCGGGAATTGAGCAGAGCACCTAAACTATACATCTTGATAATCACAAACAAACATACAAACAACAATCACATAGAACATCGCGGGGTCCACACAACTCGGTAAGAAATCCTTACAGCGGGAGGCAACTACACACAAAATCCTAGGCTGCGATCGGGCAGGAGCTAGCTACGAGAACCTAACAAAAACAATGATAATCACACTCTAAAGGCTTAAATATAATAAAATAAATAGGGCTCGGCTCAAAGGAGCAACTCACGCGATGCGGTGACACGTGACGAGGCGGCGGCGGCACGGTGAAATTTCTTCTTTGGGCGCGGATGGCGGCGATAGGCGGCAAATGGGCGCTGCCTGGCGATGGCGGCAAATGGGCGCTGCTGGCTGGCTGCTGGCGCTGCGACGGACAGCGGCCAGAGAGCGCGGATGGCGCGCTAAGCGCGAGCCGCAGCTAGGGCGGCGGCTGCGGGGCCACGCGCAGCGCGCGAGCGCGAAGAGAGAGGCGCGCAAGCGCGCGCGCGCGGGCAGCAGGCGCTCGGGCTGCGATGCGGGCCGCGGCTTCGGCGTAGCGATAAGCGGCTGGCTGGCGCGCGGCGAAGCAGTGCGATCGCGGCGGCTGCTGCGCGCGGCGGCCTTGTGGGTAGTCTTCGCGGCGCCTCTTTGGCGGCTGCGGCGGCACTGGCGCTGAGGCTGCGTCTCTTTGGCGCACAGGCGTCTGGGCGCCTCTTCTTTGGCGCTGAAATTTCTTTGGTGCGATCTGTTTGGTTTTGCTCGGCCAGGCTGCTCGGTGGAGTCGCTTAGCTGGCGGAGCAGCGCTCGAGTGCAAGGGAAGAAAATCACGGCAAGGGGCTTGGGAGAGAAGAGGGTTGGGCGGCCATGGAGTTTTGGGGAGAAAACACAAAACCTAATTTCTTTTCATTTAACCAAATGCACAAAACTCCAAAGATCCAAGGGTAACTAAGATATGGCGGAAAGAGTAACAAGAGCTCTCCATAGCTCAAGCTGCACGCCTCCTCACGAGGCTTTCCGGAGACCAGGTTCGAATCCCAAGCTGCAACATAAATTTCCTATATTTTTACTTTTGCATCTATCCATGCTCAAACCCATCCACAAAGCCTCAAAAACTTACATAATACCATCCAATAATTTTAGCAAGCTGGAAAAAGACATAAGCGGCCACGACGGCCCGACCAAATTACCAAAATACCCCGGGGCATACCTCGAAGGCGGGATGAAAACACAGGCGTTACAATATTCCCTCCTTTTTATGACTTTCGTCCTCGAAAGTCCTTAAAAACTGAAGCGGCCACGGAGGATCTGCAATCTCATCCGTCTTCCCGCTCACAAGCGGCCTCCTCTGAACTCGACTCCTCAGCGAACTTTCACCAAGCGGATCCACGATTATGCAGCGTCTACGTCTCAAAGACGAGAATACTCACGAGGCTTCCCTTGAAGTTCAAACCTCAATCGGTGCAAAGGCTCAAAGTCCACAATGAACAATGGGTCGGCACATCTTTGCCCCAACATCGATACATATAAAAAAAAAAAAAAAACTTTGTACCACGGTGTCAACAAACAAACTCAACCCTACAACAAAGTGGCCAAACAAGCTGAACCTTCCAGATTCCAAAACTAAGCGGCCTACTCTTACTTCACAAAAGACCAACAAACCTCAAACCTTGACTCTGACCTTAACGAGATACAAGCGAACCACCAAGCTGGCGGTGATCCAAAAGACAAACTTCTCCAACTAGAACACGACCACAACACTTAAGCAACCATCTTAAGGAGAAAATCGCCGGGCAAGGAACATCAACATTCCTCTCAAGGAAAACTCGGGAAGCAAGGACTAAACCATCACGTGACTATCTGCGACACAACACCTTGAGGAAAGCGGCTCAACGACTTACCAACCAATGCCACGGCACCTCTGTGCCAACTCACTCAAACGCGGCTCTACTAACGCCAGCGGGAACTCACAACAACTAGGAACAAAGCCGAGAAGGGCTTGCTCGAGAGAACTCAACCCAAACTTATAACGAGCAGCGCTGCCTCAAACTACTACTCAACTCTTAAAATTCAGCTGGCTACTCAAAGGACTTCCCCTTTAAGCCTAAGCCTAACTCATCTTCCAACGAAGCTCCACTCCCAAAACCTCACAAGGAAAGCGGATAACGACAACCTCAAAGCTTACGGATCTGGGCCACACGAATCCATAAGACTACCTCGCAAGCTATCACTCGAGGTGGCATCCAATGAGCAACTCAACCACCACGGAGGCTAGAGGAAAGGAAATCTTCAATCCCCAAAGAACCAACAACTTGCGAGAACAACTCAACTCTTCTTGGTGGCCTCGCCCTTGCGGGAACAAACAACTCTTGCTTGCTAACAACACAAGCGAGGACCCTCTCATTTTTGGTGGCCGCGCTGCGCTACTCGATCGACTACACAACTCGGGAGCTAAGGCGACTCACGCCAAGCGGGAAAGCGACTTCCCGGCAAGCAAACTCGGAGAAAGGCGGCGAACTCCACACACGCTCATTGACTTGCTCAAACCCAAGGCAACGACAACCAACTCTCTTGGAAGCAACACCCAAGAGAAAACTCAACCAATCGGACCACCAAAGCCGAAACAAAGCGGCACTTGCTCAAGCTGCTGAGGAGGGTCAACTCCCAAAACTGCTTGACTAGGAACAAGGCCTCGAGGGCAGCGCCCTCGGCTAGAACCGAACTAGCTCTCGAAACAACAAAGCGAACCAAATCTTGGCCAAACACTCACAAGAGAGCGAGAACAACCTTTCTGCGGCCTCTAGAACACCATCCAAGAATCCGCTTAAGCTGGACAAGCGACTACTTCCAAGCGGCCAACAAACTTTTCCTTCAAGCTAGCGCTTCCACCATTAACTTCAAGACCAAGGAGTAACGACAACTCCCGAAGGAAAGCGGCTCTTACAAGCGGACAACCAGCGGACGAGAGAACTCCACATACGCTCCTTTGTCTTGCTCCACGAGCAACAACATCTAATCTCACGGGGCGTAACAAGGGTCCATCTCGGTGAACCTCCAAATGCCAAGCGGGGCAACTCAACATCCACGGAAACATGAAAAACAACCAACATGGTACAAACCACTCGATCCCACGAGCAAAACTAAACTCTAACAACTCCATTCCACACCTTGGTCAACACCAAGCATCAACTTGCCACCACACGAAACCACTCGGACTTTACTCCAAACAAACACTAGCTTGCTAGTCTACCAAGGCTGCTAGCAACTCCACCAGGAGGCTACAAACTACACGCCTCGGCTAGCCAAGCTGAAACTCACTAGTGGGCTGGTGAGCTCGGAGGCTCTCCACAACCTAGGGTTCTTTGGCAGCCCTCGACACACTGCTGCTTGGAGACATACGATCTAACAGGACAAGCTGCTGAACAAACAACTCCAATTTCCGGCATCCCAACCATTTGGCCAACTCCAACTCCTTGGGAACCTAGAGGACTCGAAGCGCTACGAGAATCGTCATCCTCCTACTCAAAACATCGGCCACAACATAACTTCTACCCAAGGAAGGATCGAACAACTCTCTTAGCCATGGCGATGATCGAAACCACGCGGCTTAGCTACCCCGCTCTTGTTCGGTTTCCAACTAAACTCAACCAACGATCAACAAGAAGATCCGCCAACCAAGCTTAGGCCTAACCAACAAATCTTGCCTAAGCAACAACTTGATACCACGAGCACGGTATCCTTACCACCTCAACCAAAGCCTTACAACAACCACACAGAGTCCAACTTCTCAAGGAGGGCTGAGCACGAGATCTCCAAAGCAAACCCTACATGGATGCGAAACTCTCGCCACGGAGCGAACCACACAAAACACACTTGTGTGCACAACTCCCAACCTTCCTTTAGAGATCCAAGACTAACAAGCGCTTTTCCACAAAGCAACGATAACTCTGGCGGCGATACAAACAATCCAAGGAACACCAAAAGTTCCATCTCTACCACGATACTCGAAATTGAGGCAACCTTGCTCTACCAAAGCATAATCATGCCAAACCAAACTTACTTTGTACCAAGCCTCTACCAAGGGTGCTTACCCCTAAGGCATCCAAAACCTCTCGCAAGGTATCTGCTCATCTTGCCTCAAAAGCATCCAACTCGCCTCATAAGCATCCAACTCATCTCGAGAGCATCCAACTCATCTCACGGGCATCCAACTCATGGTTCCCCTGCTTTGGACCGAACTCGCATCTACAATGCTCACTCAACTCGAGGTTTAGGCACCCGAAGGTAGTGGACCGCACTACCAACCACAAAGATCTCTTGGCCTTAGCACTAGCGTGAGACTCACACGCACTAACACTTGCCGGCCGCCAACCTCTTTGACTTACTCGACCCCGGTAACTTTGGGAAGAGGCTCAGCTCCTCTCGAACATCCTTTCACTTGTGGTCCTTCAACTACCACCTTGAACTAGCCCTCTTGCACGACCTAAACAAGTGCATTTTCCATAAATGGATCAATGGCTAAAGAAGTGTCTTTGAACTCGGATGGCATAGAACCATCTGCTATGCCAAGCCAAACTCAAGCACTGAACCGGACTTAGTGCCAAAGTGGCACACCAACCAATGCACCTCAAGTGCTACTACTACCAAATCAACATACGAGGAGGCGGGGCATTAAACAACAACGAGGCTCGCAGGGGGCAAAGATGACCCTTCATGCGCCTCAAGCCACTAACACGGCAACTTGCCAAACAATCGGGCGGCGTGGTGGAGACTCTGCTAGACCACCTCTCACAAGGGATTTCCACCACCATCGATGAACCAAGCGGCCACGAGGCGGCACACCTCGGCCTTTGAGCAGCGGGGCATCCCACACACGGATGCTAAACTCAAACTGGCCAACTACTTTACTACTATCGGTAGGACTTACTAAAACATCGAGCTCTGAGGCATCCATTTGCCAACACAGGCGTCTCCAACAACGCCAACAAACTCATCTGAATAAACCTGCTGATCATGCCCTCCGGGAACCTCAGGGGCTACAAAACTCTTTGGGGAAAAATCTTTGAAACAAACTCTGTCAAATTTGGGCTATCTGTGCCGGGACTCCTCACTCACGCGCTACAAAGCTGCGCACAGGTCTCTCGCTCTCGATAGCTAAAGACACGCCATCAAATCTCTCATGGTGGAGCACACTCTGCTCAAGGAGTCTCACTCTGGTGATTTGCTAGCCTCTACCCCCTCCTCTAGGCAACTCAGCTGCCGGGGCAAAAATCGGCATGCGGGCCTAACAACCACTGGGCCGCGGCCTCAACATCAACACGATCTGTCCAACTCCTCGGTCGGACATGCCCAGCGCCACTGCTCCTGCAGGTGCGATCAACATCTTGGCGATCTGCACGAAGCACCACCACCCTCTCACTGGGGAAAAGCGACAAGCCCTGGGCCACAAATGGCCAGCGGGAGTCTAAGCTCGCCTCCCTCTAGAACGATGTCCCGGGGCATCCGGATCTATCTGGATACCTCAACAATTTGCTAAAAACAAGCTGCTCTTGCTGCAGAGAAAGTTGGCATGATGGCTCACTAAGCCCAAACCAACAACAGTCGAGAACACGCTTTCGTCTCGCTCCACAACACTACACAAGGCATACACTAGATGAAAGGTATTGTAAATTCTTAACCCTTTTCTAAAGCAGAAAACTTAGGCGTACTGATGGTAGCCAGTCCGGTGATCATGGGAAAGAGCGACCTACAACAAAGGTCGAGTCTACAAAGTCTATGACTACGAGCTCACGATACCAAGCTGTAAAGACCCGACCCAAAAGGGGCTCTAAATAGCCTTTACCCCAATGCATACATTCAAAGGAAAGGATAATATGCAAATAAGTTTTTAGATTCCCAATTAAAACAAAACAATCAAGGTTCAATCAGAATCAATATAGTTTCTTTGAAACTGTTTCAAGGCAAATACATTTCCAAAACGTACACTCGATCGAGAGATTTATTAAAACATTTGAAACATCCTCAAATTCAATAAAGCGGGAATCCACAAAATCATTGAGAAAACATCCTAGGGCTCGTGTGCGTCTACATGCATTCGGGGAAAATGAAAGACAAGAGTCATAGAAATAAAAAGTCGAGAGGCGAAAGACGTTCCCATGATCATAGCTCCTCCTTGACCATCTGCCTCGCGCCATGGTTACTGAAAGATAAGTAAGGGTGAGTAACGAATTACTCGGTAAGAATCCCCGGCCAGGGTACAATCACGATGCACATGGTCATCTAGATGAGTGTATGCAAATTTGTGAACATAAACACATAATAGAGCACATAGCTTAAGTCCACACTTGGACCTCGGATGCCAACTCGGGGTCTTAGTCGGAATAATCCACACCACACAATCGCCCTATCGAGAACCAAGTCTCGGCCTCGGCTGTCTCTCTCATCGTCACGAAAGGTACACTAGCTCAAGATCGAGGAGCTCTCGGTGTATTTGTAATGGCGTAAGCATGCACGCGCGTGCTCTGCGAACTATGGAAGTGCGGGTCTAGTGGCAAAGTTGCCCATGTCCGATCACCACGCCTAACTAAATCTACGGATCGGTGTCAGCGACATAGGGGTGTGAGACACGGACACGTGAACTATGTCGGCTGAACCACCGCACTTTGAGGCTAAAGGCCGGTCGTGGTAGGCTTACACGAAGCGGTCCTTGCCCTAACAGTGGCAATCAAGGGCTACTGGCCGAACACTGGCGAGGGGCGTGCCGGCCGTGTCGAGGGCGAGGCAATGCCAAGTCATCATCCCGACCGTTGGGGCATTTAACGATCGCCACCCTCACCCAAGATTGCGGGGCCTACGGTCGGGTTAGCTAAACCCTTACGGGGTCGAGGGGCGGAGAAGCGTCTCGGCGTCCCGCCATGGATGCAAGATACTTTATGCATCGGGCCGGATGATGCTACCTACCTACACTTTAACCTATCATATCAATAACATACAATCCAATACAATCCAAAACGTGCTCCAGCGGATACAACGAACCTAGCATGGTACTACGAAGCAAAGCAGATATGAGCATGCTAGAAGCGGAACAACCTAGCATGGGCTAACATGAGAGAACAACATACGAAGTCATGCTAGTCGGGAATTGAGCAGAGCACCTAAACTATACATGCTGATAATCACAAACAAACATACAAACAACAATCACATAGAACATCGCGAGGTCCACACAACTCGGTAAGAAATCCTTACAGTAGGAGGCAACTACACACAAAATCCTAAGCTGCGATCGGGCAGAGCTAGCTCCGAGAACCTAACAAAAACAATGATAATCACACTCTAAAGGCTTAAATATAATAAAATAAATAGGGCTCGGCTCAAAGGAGCAACTCACGCGATCACGGTGACACGCGGACAGGCGGCGGCACGGTGAAATTTCTTCTTTGGCGCGCGGATGGCGATGGGCGGCAAAATGGGCGCACCTGGCGCGCGATGGGCGGCAAATGGGCGCACACTGGCAGCTGCGCTGCTGCGCGACGCAGACAGCGCAGCTGGCGCGGATAAGCGCGCTAAGCGCGCGCAGCAGCGGGGCGGCAAGACGCGAGGGCGCGCGCGCGAGCGAGAGAGCGCGCGCGCGCGCGCGACGCGGGCAGCAGGCGCTTCGGCTGCGATCGCGACGCGAGCTTCGGTAGCGATAAGCGGCGCGCTGGCGCGGCGCGCGAAGCAGTGCGATCTGGCGGCTGCGCGGCAGCGCGACGGACGCGCTGGTGAGTCTTCTGCGCGCGCCTCTCTTGGGCGGCTGCGGCGGCTGGCGCTGGCTGCGTCTCTTTGGCGCTGGCGTCTCGGGCGACTCTTCTTTGGCGCGCTGAAATTTCTTTGGTGCGATCTGGTGTGGGCTGCTCGGCCGAGTGCTGCTCGGTTGGTCGCTTAGCTGGCGGGCAGCGCTCGGGAGTGCAAGGGAAGAAAATCACGGCAAGGGGCTTGGGAGAGAAGAGGGTTGGGCGGCCATGGAGTTTTGGGGAGAAAACACAAAACCTAATTTCTTTTCATTTAACCAAATGCACAAAACTCCAAAGATCCAAGGGTAACTAAGATATGACGCGGAAAGAGTAACAAGAGCTCTCCATAGCTCAAGTGGCACGCCTCCTCACGAGCTTTCCGGAGACCAGGTTCGAATCCCAAGCTGCAACATAAATTTCCTATATTTTTACTTTTGCATCTATCCATGCTCAAACCCATCCACAAAGCCTCAAAAACTTACATAATACCATCCAATAATTTTAGGCTGGAAAAAGACATAAGCGGCCACGACGGCCCGACCAAATTACCAAAATACCCCGGGGCATACCTCGAAGACCGGGATGAAAACACAGGCGTTACACTAGCAAACCAATAATAATCGGCATCTAAAACGTCTAAACAACAAAAGAAACGACAAGCTCGGCTCGGGAACTCACGCGACGCGGCGACACGAGCTTGGAGAGCTGGAGCGGCACGGCAGGCGGTGGCGCCGGCACGCAAGACGGCAGTGGACGCCCGCTGCGCTGCCGCGCACGGCACGCGACGGACGGCAGCGCGCGCGCGGCGCGTCTGGCGCGGTGGCGAGCGCCGGCGAAGGCGCGCGGCGGCGGCAGCGGCGCGGCAGCGACGCGCGACGCGGCGCTGGCGCGGGCGAAGCGCGGCGCCTGGCGCGCGCGTCTGGCGTCTCGCTTCTGGGGCGCGATCGCACGATCCGGCGCTCGCTGCTGGCGCGGCGCGATCTGGCGAGCGATGGCGCGCGCGGAGGGCTGCTTCAACAGATCTGGGCGATCCGTGCGACGGCAGGGCCGCTCAACGGATTCGGGCGATTCAGTGCGCGATGGCGTCGCGAACGGTGCGGCGAATTTCGCTGTCCGGCTTTGGCGATGCGTGCGTGCGCAGCGAGGGCGATCTATCGCCGCTTCTCTAGGGTGGTTGCAATCAACACAACACACACAACTCTCTATTTCTTACCTTTCGCCAAAGATCAATAACCAAATGAGGAGATGAAGAGGATGAAGACTTACCGGAATGATGATGATCGAACCCAAGGAGATGCAAGGGAAAGAAGAATCGGCAAAGGCTATGGAGAGGGAGAGCTTGTGCGGCCAAGAGGAGATTTGGAGAAGAAGATGGAATAAACCTAATTCTATTTCATTTAACCAAATGCACCAAAACTCCAAAATCCAAGGTTAACTAAGATGTGATGCAGAAAGAACCACAAGAGCACCTAATGGCTCAATTGGCACATATCTCTACAAGCTTCCCAGGAGACCCGGGTTCAAACCCCAGTGCAAAGACAAATTCCTTTATTTTTACTTTTGCATCAAACCTTGCTCAAACCAAACCTCAAACCCCTCCAAAACCTACA
The DNA here is from genome assembly GCA_036507275.1 of Sicyos edulis. NCBI lineage: Eukaryota > Viridiplantae > Streptophyta > Magnoliopsida > Cucurbitales > Cucurbitaceae > Sicyos > Sicyos edulis. The sequence continues at coordinate 21,758,198 of CM071851.1, read as the reverse complement.
TAAAACCATCCAATAATTTTAGTAATGGAAAAAGACACAAACGACCCTGACGGCCCGACCAAATTACCAAATTACCCCTAGGGCATACCTGGAAGACCGGGAAGAAAAACCTGGGTCGTTACAGAAAGTAACCCGAAGTGTTACAAAAGTATTACACAATAAAGTATTACCTGTTCACGCATAGTCAAGAAAGAATGACTCCCTGCCACACATAGCACAAATTCGTTCCACACACACACATAGCACAAATCTAAATACAAAAACCAGATCAAAATAATATTGTAAATACCTTCTACGTTATTTGATTTTTTTTATATATTTCAATAAATGACTTTTTTGTAATTTAGGGTATAGTATGATTAAGGGGTAAAATCGTCTAAAATATATATTTACTTATTTATATATAATGTTTAACGATATCAAAATTATATTAAAAATTTTATGATTATAAAAAAGTGTCACAAAATGCGCCTTTTTAATTTATGACACTTTGTTGTGATGATAGTTTTATTTTAATTTCTGATTGCGAGATGATTCTAATAAAGTGTCATAAAACGCGTGTTTTTATTTATGACACTTTAATTGCTTTAGCCTCTTGAATTTGGTTTGTCTGTAAAATATAAATGACTACTTATTTTATAAAAAAAAAAAAACTAATTTTCACGCCATTAACTAATGAATGATTATTAAGAACAAGAATCCCTATTATTAAGTAATACTAAATTATAAGTTTAAAAATTACTAGAATTTTAGCATGACGTTGCACGTGATAATTTTTTAAATAATAAATTATATATATATCTATAATTATAAATTATTTCTTACATTTTTAGGCTAAATTTAAATCATCAAATAATAATTCAATATAATATTGAATTTTATAACCATTTTTTCATGTTAGTTAAATTTATTTAAATTTACATTGATGTTAAAAAGTTGTTAATTATTTATTTTGAGCTTAAAAAATAATAGGTGTTATTATTAAAAAAAAACTTAATAAAATTTATTGAATTAAAATTAAATTTTATCTCTGATTTTTAAATATTGATGCTCTTTAATTTTTTCTCAATTTATCTATTAATAGACCAGTTACTTTTGAATTATAAAATTTATAAGAGTTATATTATTATAATTATAAATTTAAATAAGCTAAATATATTTATTAGTATACATCTATGAACTTACCTTTAACCTCAAATGATAATTTTATCGTTCTTAAAAAAAAATCTCACATCTCTAAGTCAACAATTAAGCAACAAAAGATCCCTACAAAAATTATTGCAACAAAAGAAAAGTTAGATGAAAGTTAAGGTAAATAATCCAACAAAAATAAGATAAGTAATTTTTTTATTATAAAAAAAAAACCAAGAAAGTAACCTCAAGCAAAAAGAAAGTTTCAAAACTGTTTGTAAACAACATATAGAGAACTATATATATATATATATTAGGAAATCATTGTTACCAAACTTTTGAAATTGAGGAATTCATGCACTAACCTGAGATGATAATCTTATAATTCTTCAAACTTTTTTTTTCCAGATCTCCAAGTATTTTTTTGAAAGGCAACAATTATGCAAAAAAAATCCCTACAAAAATTATTGCACAAAAGAAAAATTAGATGAAAATTAAGGTAAATAATTCAACACAACTTATTATAAAACAAAAAACAAAACAAAAAAAATAAAGAAAAATAAATCCAAGCAAATAGAAAGTGTTCTTGTAAACAAAATGTAGGCACCTATTATAGGATTGAAAAATTCAATTTATTATTTTAATTTGAATATAAAATGTCAAATAAAATCTATGAGATTTGGTAAAAATATCTTATTTTCTACATGAAAATTTAAATGATATATTGTTGAAATCTCTTATTTTCTAACTTAGTCATAAAATCTATAAGATTTGATAAAAAATATCTTATCTTCTACGGATGAAAATCTAAATGATATTGTAAATATCATCTATGTTATTTGAATTTTGTGGAAAATTCAATTTATTATTTTAATTAGAATATCAAATGTAAAATAAAATCTATGAGATTTGGTAAAAATATCTTATTTTCTACATTAAAATTTAAATGATATTGTAAATATCTTCATTTGATTGTTGAAATCTCTTATCTTCTAACATAGTCATAAAATCTATGAGATTTGATAAAAATATCTTATCTTTTACGTATGAAAATCTAAATGATATTGTAAATATCTTCTAGTTTATTTGAATTTTTTTATATATATATATTCCAATAAATGATATTTTTGTAATTTAGAGTATGATTTAAAGGGTAAAATCGTCTAAAAATTATTTTCTCTTTAAGCCACACTTTAAGGTAGTATGATACTAATCAAATTCAATTTTTTTCCCCAAGCGATAAGAACTAATTTTGTAATTTTATACAATGCAAATTTATTTATTTTTGTAATTTTACTTATTTTTATTTTTTGAGATTATAACATTTAAGGAGGGAGAGATTCAAACTCATTATCTGTAACACCCTAGTTAATTCCAAAATCATTTAAGTGTTTTGTATTGAATTTGTTTTTATAATATTATAACACTATAGATAATTTTTAAGTATAGTTAGTGTTTTATTTATTAGGCTCATAAATCTCAAACTAATTATATTATTTAATGCTCCATGAGATTTAAGCTATGAGTCACCTTGATAAGTTATTTAGAAATTTATAGTAAAAGCTAAAATGCAAAAAATTATTTTGGATTATGGAATTTGGAGTTTTAAAGTTAAATTAGGGTTTATGGATTTAAATGAAAAGAATGTTTTATTTATGTATTTTTTTATTTGGTCACCTTTTTTCTCTCTTCTTCATTCAACCCCAACAACCACCACCTAAAACCCACTCCTTCCTTCTTAGTTTCACGGAGTTAGAGAGCTCTGTTTGCGATTCCGATACTAGATCCGTGCTCAGGGAGTCGAGAGCTTCGAAACATGGTAAGATTTGTTGGTTTTCGTGGAATTTTCTAGCGAGAGGGTTTTGAAACCCGTTTCTTCTTTCGTAGTTTCGTGGAGCTAAAGAGGTCCGTTTGCGATTCCGAGACCAGATCCATGCTCAGGGAGTCGAGAGCTTCGAAACATGGTAAGATTTGTTGGTTTTCGTGGAATTTTCTGGCTAGAGGGTTTTGAAACCCGTTTATTCTTTTGTAGTTTCCGGGAGCTAGAGAAGTTCGTTTGGAAATCCGAGGCTTGTTCCGTAATCTTGAGCTCGAGACCTTTTCAATGAGGTATGACCAGTCCTGTTCCGTGACGATGCATGCACCGCCTGCCGCCACCACGCGCGCCGCCACCACGACGCGTGCTCAAATGAGGTTTTTCGCACTGCATCCGTGCTCAGGGAGTCGAGAACTTCGAAACATGGTAAGATTTGTTGGTTTTCGTGGAATTTTCTGGCGAGAGGGTTTTGAAACCCGTTTATTCTTTTTGTAGTTTTCGGGAGCTAGAGAAGTCCGTTTGGAAATCCGAGACTTGTTCTGTAATCCTGAGCTCCAGACCTTTTCAATGAGGTATGACCAGTCCTGTTCCGTGACGATGCACCACCGCCGGCCACCACGCGCCACCACCGGCCGCCGTGCTCCAGTGAGGTTTTTCGGACAGAAGGTTCCCCTCGTTCTCGTGATGTTACCCTCTTTGTGGCTTGTTTAGTTTATCCCTAACGAACGGTCAGCGTTGTTTTATGTTTAGGTGCTCTCGGGTTTCATCGTTTCTGGTCGCCGTTTAGCTCATGGGTTCCCGTGGTGTTTCGGTCTAGTCGTCGGGAAGGTAAGGAGCTTCATTATGATTTGGGTTGTGGTTTAAAGCATGTGAATAGTGGCATGATAGGATTTACGGGAACTGAAGGTTGGATGACTTGTCGCATGGATGCTTTGGTATTGTGATTCACTATTTGAACTTATTTCTACTCATGTGTAGCTCGTAAACTGTTAAATCTCCATTAATGTGTACCTTGTGATCGTATCATCATTTACCAGATGTGCATCTCTGCTCGTATATGCGATGAACTGTTTATCTGTTTATGTAAAGACCCGACCCAAAAGGGGCTCTAAATGGGGCTTTACCTCAATGCATGCAATCAAAACTAAAAACAGTATGCAGGAATGGCTTTCGGATTCCAATTAAAACCAAAACATTCAAACATTCAATTCAAAGTCAAAACAATTTCCTGAAACTTGTCCCTGTCTCCAAGCACCTGTTTCAAGATAAATACGTTCCAAAAGTTTACTCTGATCAGAGATTTATTAAAGCATTCAAAACTTTCAGCAGTTACAACAGTACTGGAATCCGTAAAAACATTCAGAAAACAACCTAGGGCCCCGTGCCCGGCTACATGCATTCAGAGGAAATAAAAAGACAAAGAGTCATAACATAAAATCAGAGTTTGACAACTGGTTCTGTAAAGACCCGACCCAAAAGGGGCTCTAAATGGGCCTTTACCCCAATGCATGTAGTGAAAATAAATGTAACGACCCAGGTTTTTCTTCCCGGTCTTCCAGGTATGCCCTAGGGGTAATTTGGTAATTTGGTCGGGCCGTCATGGTCGTTTGTGTCTTTTCCAGCTACTAAAATTATTGGATGGTTTTGTAGGTTTTGGAGGGGTTTGTGGTTTGGTTTGAGCAAGGTTTGTTGCAAAAGTAAAAATAAAGGAAATTGTCTTTGCAGTAGGGGTTTGAACCCGGGTCTCCTGGGAAGCTTGTAGAGAGGTGTGCCAATTGAGCCATTAGGTGCTCTTGTTGCTCTTTGTGCATCACATCTTAGTTAACCTTGGATTTTGGAGTTTTGGTGCATTTGGTTAAATGAAATAGAACTAGGTTATTCCATCTTATTCTCCAAATCACCTCTTGGCCGCCCAAGCTCTCCATCTCCATAGCCTTGCCGAGTTCTTCATCCTTGCATCTCCTTGGGTTCGATCATCATCATTCCGGGTAAGTCTTCATCTTCTTCATCTTCTCATTTGGGTGTGTTTTCTTTGGCCGAATGTAAGAAAAAGGAGTTGTGTGTGTGTGTGTTGTGCGGCCCGGTAGAGGAGTCCAAAGACCGAGCTCGTCGCATCAGCCAGCTCCGTCAACAGACCGCCCCTGTCGTCGCACGCCCAGATCGATCGAGCCAGCCCTGTCGCACGCCCAGATCGATCGAGCCAGCCCTGCCGCACGCCCAGATCTGTTCCGCAGCAGCCTCGCCGTTCGCCCAGCAGCAGATCGCCCGATCGCTCGCACGCCAGGAGGTCCTCGCCAGCGCAAGACGCGTCCGGCCGATCGCTCGACGCCCTCGCCGTGTCCGCTTGCCGAAGCTGCTCGCCGCGCGCGCGCGCCGCTCAGACGCGTTCGCCGCGCGCGTCGTCCTGCCGAGTTGCTCGCCGCGCGCCTTCGCCCGACGCGCGGCGCCGCGCGCCGCCGCCCAGACAAAGCGCGCGCGCGCCTTCGTCGAGCGCTCGCCCGCGCGCGTCGCGTGTCCGCTGCTGCGTGCGGCCAGCGCGCAGCCGGCGCGTGTCCGTGCCGTGCGGTAGCGCAACCGGTAGCGTGTCCCTGCCGTGCGGTAGCGCGGCCGGCGCCCGACCTTGCCGAGCCGACTTGCCGCGGCTCCAAGCTCGTGTCGTCGCGCCGCGTGAGTTCCCCGAGCCGAGCTTGTTGTTCTATTGTTGTTTAGATATTTTAGATGCTTTGATTATTGTTGGTTTGCTAGGTTCGCTCGCTAGCTCGGGATTGTTCATGACTTAGGATTTGTGTGTAAAAGTCTTCCGACCAAGGTAAGGATTTCTTACAGGGGTTGTGTGGACCTGCTTGGTATATTTGTGATTGTTGTTTTGTATGCTGTGTATGTTTACTAGCATGTTTAGCCTAGGTGCTCATTTCAATTCTGATGGCATGAACTCTTGTATTGTTTCTCATGTTAGCCCATGCTAGGTTGTTCTATTCTAGCATGTTCGATATCTGTTCTTGCTTCGTAGTATCATGCTAGGTTCTTTTTGTATCGATGAGCACGTATTGGATCGCATTGATTGAATCGTTATTATTGTTAAGGTTAGAATTGAGGTAGATAGAATCATCCGGGCCCGATGCATAAAGTATCTTGCATCTATGGCAAGGGCGTTCGAGACAGTTCTCGTCCTTGGACCCCGTGAGGATTAGCTATCCCAACCGGTAGGCCCCGCAATCTTGGGTGAGGGTGGCAAAGCGTTTATTGCCCCAGCGGTCGGGATGATGACTTGGCATTGCCTGCCCCCGGCGATCGACACGTCCTCGGCGTGTTGGCCGTAGCCCTTGATTGCCACCGTTAGGGCAGGACCGCTTCGGTGCAAGCCTACCACGGCCCGGTTCCTTAGCCTCAGTGCGGTGAGTACAGGTGACATAGTTCGCGTGTCGGTCTCACACCCCTATGTCGGTGACACCGATCCGCAGATTTAGTTAGGCATGGTGATCGAACACAGGCAGCTTGCCACTAGAGCCGGCACCCCGAGTTTGCAGTAGCATGCGGTGCGCGCTTACGCTCATTACGGCGCCGATGGAGAGCTCCTCGGGATCTTGAGCGAGTGCACCTTTCGTATCGGCAGTAGGCGGTGAGCCGGGACTTGTTCCGTATAGTGCGTTTAGTGTGTTGTGGTATTTTCGGACTAAGACCACGAGATGGCATCGAGGTCCAAGTGTGGACTTAGCTATGTGCTCGCAGCTCTGTTTGTTCTCATAGCTTGCATACATTCTTCTAGATGATCATGTATATCGTATTGTACCCCGGTTGGGGATTCTTAATGGGTAATTCGTTACTCACCCTTATTACGTGGTTTTCCACGGGTAATCAAGCGGGAGACAGGATGGGTGAAGGAGGAGCTATGATCATGGAACCTCTTTGTCATCTCGATTGTTTTATTTTAATTATCATGACTCTTCACTTTTTATTATTTCCCTGAATGCATGTAGGCAGGCAGAGAGCCCCGGGATGTTTTTCTTACGTTTTATGGATTCCAGCATATTGGTACTTGTGGATTGTTTTAATGGTTTAAATAAATCTACGATCAGTGTGCTTTTAGAAATGTATGTTTTGGTTGTTGAATGTTTCATTTTTACTTGGAATCCGAAATGTATTTTTTCTTAATGTCTTTTATTTTCACTACATGCATTGGGGTAAAGGCCCATTTAGAGCCCCTTTTTGGGTCGGGTCTTTACAATAAAAGACATTATGAAAAATACATTTCGGATCCCAAGTAAAAAACAGAAACATTCAACAACCAAAACATACATTTCTAAAAGCATACTACGATCAGAGATTTATTTAAACCATTAAAACAATCCACAAGTACAAATATGCTGGAATCCATAAAACGTAAGAAAACATCCTGGGGCTCTGTGCCCGTCTACATGCATTCAGGGGAAATAACAAAAGTCAAGAGTCATGATAAATAAAATAATCGAGATGACAAAGCAGGATTCCATGATCACGACTTCCCCTTCACCATCCTCGTCTTCCGCGCTTGATTACCGTGGAAAACCACGTAATAAGGGTGAGTAACGAATTACCCAAGAAGAATCCCCAACCGGTACAATACGATATACATGATCATCTAGAAGAATGTATGCAAGCTATGAGTACAAACACAGAGCTTGAGCACATAGCTAAGTCCACACTTGACCTCGGATGCCAACTCGTGGTCTTAGTCCGAAAATACCACAACACACTAAACGCGCTTATACGGAACAAGTCCCGCCACCGGCGACTATCGACGATACGAAAGGTGCACTAGCTCAAGATCCCGAGGAGCTCTCCGGCGGCGGCGCCAGAATGAGCGTAAGGATGCACCGCGTGCTTCTACAGACTATGGGGGGTGCGGGTCCAGTGGCAAGTCGCCCATATCCGGATACCACGCCTAACTAAATCTCGGATCGGTGTCACCGACATAGGGTGTGAGACTCGGACACGTGAACTATGTCACCGTACTACCACCGCACTGAGGCTAAGGAACGGGTCATGGTAGGCTTACACCGTGAAGCCGCCCTTAGCTTAACGGTGGCAATCAGGGCTACCGCCAACACGCCGAGGACGCGTTTACCGCCGGACTAGGCATTGCCAAGTCATCATCCCGACCGTTGGGGCATCGCTAGACTACCACCTCACCCAAGATTGCGGGGCCTACCGGTTGGGATAGCTAATCCCTCACGGGGTCCAAGGACGGAGAACTGTCTCGAACGTCCTTGCCATAGATGCAAGATACTTTATGCATCGGGCCCGGATGATGCTATCTACCGAATTCTAAACCTTAACAATAATAACGATTCAATCAATGCGGTCCAATACGTGCTCAACAGATACAAGGAACCTAGCATGATACTACGAAGCAAGAACAGTATCGAACATGCTAGAATAGAACAACCTAGCATGGGCTAACATGAGAAACAATACAAGAGTTCATGCCATCAGAATTCAAAACAGAGCACCTAGGGCTAAACATGCTAGTAATCATACACATGTGCATACAAAACAACAATCACAAATATACCGCAGGTCCACACAACCCCTGTGAAGAAATCCTTACCTTGGTCGGAAGACTTCTACACACAAATTCCTAGGTGCGAACACTTCCGAGCTAGCTATCGAGAACCTACAAACATAGTAACAATCATAACCATATCCCTAAAAATATAATAAAGCAAAGAGGCTCGGCTCGGGAGCACTCACACACGGCACCGCGACACGGCAAAGGCGCGCTGGCAGCGGGCACGGCTGAAGTGGGCCTTGGCTGGCTGTGGCGCTGGCATTGGCGCGTCTGCGCGCGCGGATGGGCGCTGGGGCGCGGGTATGTACACGGACAGACGGAGGACTCGCAGCAGAAGCAGCGCGACGCACGGCGCACGACGCGGCGCCGCGATGCGCGCGGACACACGGCGAGCCGCCGGCAGGACACGGCGAACGTCTTGGCGTGCGCGGCGAAGCGGTTCGGCAAGCGGACACGGCGAGGGCGTGCGATGGCGGCGACGCGACGCGGCCGACTGCGGCGCGCGCGCTGGCGAGGGCCTCTGGCGTGGCGAGCGACGGGCGAGGACGAACGACCATCTGAAATTTGCTGCTTTGCGCGCGATCGGGCGTCGCGGTAGGGCCGCGCCGGCGATCCGGGCGTGGGGGGCGCCGCCGCCGACGACAAGGCTAGGCTGGCGGGTTCTTTGACGAACGGCAAGGTCGCTAGGCGGATCTGGCGCGGCGGCGGTGCCGACGATCTGATCGGGCGCGAAGTGGTGGCGGTTGGACGCGCGACGATTGCTGCTGGCTGGGCTTCTCTCGGCTGGCTGCAATCAACACAAACACACTTGGCCAAACAGCACACCAAACGGATGAGAAGAAGAAGAGGAAGATCGATACCTACCCGGAATGATGATGATCGATCCAAAGGAGCTGCAAGGATGAAGAACTCGGCAAGGCAATGGAGAGGGAGAGCTTGTGCGGCCAAGAGGAGTTTTGGAGAAGAAGATGGAATAAACCTAATTCTATTTCATTTAACCAAATGCACCAAAACTCCAAAATCCAAGGTTAACTAAGATGTGATGCAGAAAGAGTAACAAGATCACCTAATGGCTCAATTGGCACACATCTCTACAAGCTTTTCAGAGACCGGGTTCAAACCCCATTGCAAAGACAAATTCCTTTATTTTTACTTTTGCATCAAACCTTGCTCAAACCAAACCTCAAACCCCTCCAAAACCTACATAAAACCATCCAATAATTTTAGTATTTGGAAAAGACACAAACGACCATGACGGCCCGACCAAATTACCAAATTACCCCTAGGGCATACCGGAAGACCGGAAGAAAAACACGGTCGTTACAATATTCCCTCCTTTTTATGACTTTCGTCCTCGAAAGTCTTTAAAGATGTAAACAGCTCGTGGTAATGCAATCTCATCTCGTCTTCCCGCTCCCAAGTGGCTTCCTCGTAACCCCGACTCTTCCATTGAACCTTTACCAAACGAATCTCGCGACACGCAACGTCTTGGTCTCAAAGGCAAGGATCCTCACTGGCTTCTCCTCGAAGTTCAAATCCTCATTCAGCTGCAAAGGCTCAAAGTCCACAATGTGCGACGGGTCCGGCACATACTGCCTCAACATCGATACATGAAAAACACTGCACACGGCTGACAATGACAGAAGGAGCTAACCAATATGCAACTCTGCCAATCCTTTCGAGAATCTCAAATGGTTCAACAACAGGAGGCTCCACTTCTCCCGCTTACCAACCTCAACACAACTCACAACGGCACAACTTTAAAACTACGCATTGTCCAACCTCAAACTCTAAAACTCGACGCCGAACATCGGCATAACTTTTCTGCCTGCTCTGAGCTAACAACACTAGCTCTAAACTCCTACACATCACCTCTGGTCAAATGCAGCAACTCAGGACCCAAAGCAAAATTGATGGCCACCAACCTTTTCTTAGAACACTGGAATCCTGCTGTACTTACCTTGCAATGCCTCAATGGAACCACAAGAATTGACCGCTGAGAACTGCAACCAAAGGCAACCTCATAAAACCACTCTAGTCTTCCGCTGCCTAATCACGGAAACACCAACTCGCAACAAGCTCCAAAGGTTCTGGATCACTCCTCCCAAAAGACCATCGGTCGAGGAGGGTGAAAACACTACTGAATCGCACCGGCCATAAGCCTCTTAACAACGCGCTCTCGAAGAACCACCGTTCATCACGCAGTACCTAGAAAAATCTTTGTTGCCACACTCTGGAGCCAACAACTCCAGCCTGAAACTGACATGCCACTACTCCACAGAATGACATCTCCACCTGGGTGAGGTGCGAGCTCTAGCTACTGAAGCCAATCCTCCAAAAATCCGAACTCACACAACAACCTCAACTAGCTGACAGCTCCCACACGGAAACTTACAAACCAACAACTTGAGTGCTACGAACTAGGAAGCTCAAACAACTACAAAGCGCATAGCTATGCCAACCCACTCAACTCTAGCTTGGCTCAAAATCACCTGGTTTGGACAAGTCACCGCCAACAACAACCGGCCCTAAAGGGCTCCCTCCACCAAGCCTACCTCCATGCAAGCACGGAACGAAGCTTGCCTCAAATATGAAGCACATCTCACAAGTCCAAACGATAACACATACAAAGCTTAACCCTCTAGCTTAGGCTTATTGCACCTTCCCACCGAAACTTCATAAACGGAACTCCACTACTCGGTTAACACCAACTACCAGGAACCAGATTACCAAAAATGGCTGGCAGAGCACAAACCACACTAACCAGCAAAGATCCCTAAAAAGGTCAAGACCCTAATCCATCCACAATGGTGCAACCTCAACCCACAACTGATACAAAGGAGTTCTTCCACTACAAAGGTGCAACATCTTCCAAGCCAACACACAAAAATCTTAACCAACTAGGCCAAACATTCATAAGAGGCAGAACAACCTTTACTGCAGCCTCTAGAACACCATCCAAGAATCCGCTTAACTGGACAAACGACTACTTCCAAGCAGCCAACAAACTTTTCCTTCAAGCTAGCGCTTCCACCATTAACTCCAAGACCAAGGGAGTAACCTGACAACTCCCCGAAGGAAACGGCTCCTACAAGCAGACAACCAACGGACAGATAACTCCACATACGCTCACTGTCTTGCTCCACCAGAGCAACAACATCTAATCTCACGGGGCACAACAAGGGTCCATCTCAGACTGAACCTCCAAATGCCAAACGGGGCAACTCAACATCCTAGAAACAGGAAAAACAACCAACATGGCACAAACCACTCGCCCCCACGAGCAAAACTAAACTCTAGCAACTCCAATCCACACCTTGGTCAACACCAAGCATCAACTTGCCATCACACCGAAACCACTCCGGACTTTACTCCAAATAAACACTAGATTGCTAGTCTACCAAGACTGCTAGCAACTCCACCGAGGCTACAAACTACACGCCTCCAGCTAGCCAACTGAAACTCACTGGCTGGGCCAGACTGAGCTCTGGAGAGGCTCTCCACAACCTAGGGTTCTTCGGCAACCCTCGACTCACACACTGCCGGCATACGATCTAAATGGATAACCGCTGAACAAACAACTCCAATTTCGGCATCCCAACCATCTTTGGCCAACTCCAACTCCTTGGGAACCTAGAGGACCGAACGCGCTACAGAATGCGTCATCCTCCTACTCAAAGCATCGGCCACAACATAACTTCTACCCAAGGAAGGATCCGAACAACTCTCTTAGCCATGTCGGTCAGAAACCACGCGGCTTAGCTACCACCGCTCTTGTTCAGTTTCCAACTGAACTCCAACCAACGATCAACAAGAAGATCCGCCAACCAAGCTTAGGCCCAACCTAACAAATCTTGCCTAAGCAACAACTTGATACCACGAGCACTGTATCCTTACCATCTCAACCAAAGCCTTACAACATCCATCTGGAGTCCAACTTCTCCAGGAACTGAGCACTAGATCTCCAAAGCAAACCCTACATGGATCTGAAACTCTCGCCACGGAACGAACCACACAAAACACACTTGTGTGCACAACTCTCAACCTTCCTTTAGAGATCCAAGACCAACAAGCGTTTTTCCCAAAAGAAACGCTAACTCCTGGCAGAGATACAAACAATCCAAGGAACACCAAAAGTTCCATCTCCACACGATACTCGAAGCTGAGGCAACCTTGCTCTACCAAAGCATAACCATGCCAATCCAAACTTACTTTGTACCAAGCCTCTACCAAGGGTGCTTACCCCTAAGGCATCCAAAACCTCTCGCAAGGCATCAGCTCATCTCGCCTCAAAAGCATCCAGCTCATCTCATGAGCATCCAACTCAGGGTCCCTCTACTGGACCAAACTCGCATCTACAATGCTCAACTCTCCTCAGATTTAGGCACTCGAAGGTAGTTGACCGCACTACCAACCACAAAGAAAATCTCTTGGCCTTAACACTAGCGCGAGACTCACGCGCACCAACATTTACCAACCGGCAACTCGCGACTTACTCAACCTCCGTAAACATCACTGGGAAGAGGCTCCGGCTCCTCTCGAGCATCCTTTCGCTTGTAGTCCATCGACTACATCGAACTAGTCCTCCGGCACGACCTAAACAGTGCAAGCGCCATAAACAGATCCAAGGCTAAAGGAGTACGCTGAACTCCGAACGGCATAGAACCATCCGCTATGCCCAAGCCAAACTCAAGCTGAACTGGACTTAGTGCCAAAGTGGCACACCAACCAATGCACCTCAAGTGCTACTACTACCAAATCCACATCCGAGGAAGTGAAATTGTTAAACAACAAAGAGGCTCGCAAGGGGGCAAAGATGACCCTTCATCCGCCTCAAGCCACTAACACGGCAACTTGCCAAACAATCGGGCGACTTGTGGAGACTCGCTAGTCCACCTCTCACAAGGGACTTCCACCACCATCCGATGAACCAAAACAAAGACAGAACGACACACCTCGGCCTCTCGAGCAGCGAGGGCATCCTACACACGGATGCTAAACTCAAACTCGGCCAACTACTTTACTACTAGCGAGAGGACTTACTAAAACATCGAGCTCTACAGGGCATCCATTTGCCAACCCGGGCGTCTCCATCAACGCCAACAAACTCATCCGAATAAAACTGCTGATCATGCCCTCCCGAGAACCTCCGGGGCTACAAGAGCTCTTTGGGGAAAAATGTTGAAACAAACTCTGTCATACCGGGCTAATCTGTGCCGGGACTCCTCACTACGCGCTACAAAGCTGCTACGGGTCTCCGCTCTCGATAGCTAAAGACACGCCATCAAATCTCTCATGGGTGGAGCACACTCTGCTCAGGAGTCTCACTCGAGGCGCCGCTAGCCTCTACCCCCTCCTCTAGGCAACTCAACTACCGGGGCCAAATCGCATGCGGGCCTAACAACCACGGACGCGGCCTCAACATCAACACGATCCGTCCAACTCCTCGGTCGGACATGCCAAGCGCACTGCTCCTCTAGGTGCGATCAACATACCGGCGACCGCACGAAGCACCTCCACCCTCTCACTAGGGGAAAAGCGAAAGAATCGGGCCACAAATGGCCAACGGAGTCTAAGCTCGCCTCCCTCCGAACGTTGTCCCGGGGCATCCGAATCTATCTGGATACCTCAACAAGCCGCTAAACAAACCGCTCGCGATCATGCGAAAGTTGGCATGATGGCTCACTAAGCCCCAAACCAACAACGAGTCGAACTCGCTCGCCTCTCGCTACACAACACTACACAAGGCATACACTAGATGGATGGTATTGTAAATTCTTAACCCTTTTTCAACAACAAATAGTAAACTTAGGCGCACTGACATGATGGTATCCAGTCTTGATGATCATGGAAGGATGACCTACAACAAAGGTCGGGCCTACGAGAATCTATGACTCGAGCTCGATACCAATCAGTAAAGACCCGACCCAAAAGGGGCTCTAAATGGGCCTTTACCCCAATGCATGTAGTGAAAATAAAAGACATTATGAAAAATACATTTCGGATCCTAAGTAAAAAACAGAAACATTCAACAACCAAAACATACATTTCTAAAAGCATACTCTGATCGAGAGATTTATTTAAACCATTAAAACAATCCACAAGTACAAATATTTGGAATCCATAAAACGTAAGAAAACATCCCGGGGCTCTGTGCCCGTCTACATGCATTCAGGGAAATAACAAAAGTCAAGAGTCATGATAAAATAAAATAATCAGAGATGACAATGAGGATTCCATGATCACGGCTCCTCGTTCAACCATCCTGTCTCCCGCCTTGATTACTTGTGGAAAACCACAGAATAAGGGTGAGTAACGAATTACCCAGTAAGAATCCCCAACCGGGGGTACAATACGATATACATGATCATCTAGAAGAATGTATGCAAGCTATGAGTACAAACACGAGCGGAGCACATAGCTAAGTCCACACTTGGACCTCGGATGCCAACTCGTGGTCTTAGTCCGGAAATACCACGACACACTAAACGCGCTATACGGGAACAAGTCCCGGCCTCGGCTGTCTCGCATCGTCGTCACGAAAGGTGCACTAGCTCAAGATCCCGAGGAGCTCCGGTCGTATTTGTAATGAGCGTAAGGATGCACCGCGTGCTTCTACTGACTATGGGGGTGCCGGGTCAGTGGCAAGTCGCCCATATCCGGATACCACGCCTAACTAAATCTCCGGATCGGTGTCACCGACATAGGGGTGTGAGACACGGACACGTGAACTATGTCACCTGTACCACCGCACTTTGAGGCTAAGGGCGGGTCATGGTAGGCTTACACCAGAAGCCGTCCTTACCTTAACGGTGGCAATCAAGGGCTCCGCCGAACACGCCGAGGACGTGCATTTGCGGGGACTAGGCATTGCCAAGTCATCATCCCGACCGTTGGGGCATCGCTTAGACTACCACCCTCACCCAAGATTGCGGGGCCTACCGGTTGGGATAGCTAATCCCTCACGGGGTCCAAGGACGGAGAAGCGTCTCGAACGTCCTTGCCATAGATGCAAGATACTTTATGCATCGGGCCCGGATGATGCTATCTACCGAATTCTAAACCTTAACAATAATAACGATTCAATCAATGCGGTCCAATACGTGCTCAATGGATACAAGGAACCTAGCATGATACTACGAAGCAAGAACAGTATCGAACATGCTAGAATAGAACAACCTAGCATGGGCTAACATGAGAAACAATACAAGAGTTCATGCCATCTCAGAATTGAACAGAGCACCTAGGGCTAAACATGCTAGTAATCATACACAGGCATACAAAACAACAATCACAAATATACCGCAGGGTCCACACAACCCCGGTAAGAAATCCTTACCTTGTGTAACGACCCAGGTTTTTCTTCCCGGTCTTCTAGGTATGCCCTAGGGGTAATTTGGTAATTTGGTCTGGCCGTCATGGTCGTTTGTGTCTTTTCCAGCTACTAAAATTATTTGATGGTTTATGTAGGTTTTGGAGGAGTTTGAGGTTTGGTTGAGCAAGGTTTGATGCAAAAGTAAAAATAAAGGAAATTGTCTTTGCAAAGGGGTTTGAACCCGGTCTCTTGGGAAGCTTGTAGAGATGTGTGCCAATTGAGCCATTAGGTGCTCTTGTTGCTCTTTCTGCATCACATCTTAGTTAACCTTGGATTTTGGAGTTTTGGTGCATTTGGTTAAATGAAATAGAATTAGGTTATTCCATCTTCTTCTCCAAAACACCTCTTGGCCGCCCAAGCTCTCCCTCTCCATAGCCTTGCCGATTCTTCATCCTTGCATCTCCTTGGGTTCGATCATCATCATTAGGGTAGGTATTGATCTTCTTCTTCTTCTTCTCATCCGTTTGGTGTGCGTTTGGCCAAGTGAAAAGAGGTGTGTTGTGTGTGTTGTGTTGATTGCGGCCCCACCGAGTGAAGCCGGCCAGCAAGAAGACAGATCGCTCGCTGCCGTCGCACGCGTCCGGCCCGATCGCGACGCGCGCCGAATCTGTCCCTAGCAGCCTCGCCGTTCGTCCAAAGAAGACAGATCGCGCGTCGCTCGCACGACGAGAGAGGTCCTCGCCGGCGCCCGCCGACGTCCGCGCCGCGTCTGCGTCGCCCATCGCACGCCCTCGCCGTGTCCGCTTGCCGAACCGCGCGCTCGCGCGCGCGCCGCCAGCGAGCGTTCGCCGCGCGCGTCGTCCTCGCTGAAGCCGCTCGCCGTGTGTCAAGATCGCGACGCCGCGCGCGCGCGCCGGCGCGCCGCCAGACGCGCTTCGCCGCGCGCGCCTCGTCCTGCCGTCTTGCGTGCGGTAGCGCGGCCAGCGCAGCGTCCTCTGCGTGCGGTAGCGGCAGGTAGCAGCGTCCTTGCCGTGCTGCTTGCGTGTAGCGGTAGCACAGCCGGTAGCGCAGCGTCCTGCCGTGGCACTGCTGTGAGCCCCAAGCTCGTGTCGTCGCGCGCGTGAGTTCCCCGAGCCGAGCTTGCTTGTTGTTCTATTGTTGTTTAGATATTTTAGATGCCGATTATTGTTGGTTTGCTAGGTTCCCGCCGCTAGCTCGGGATTGTTCCGCAGACTTAGGATTTGCGTGTAGAAGTCTTCCACCAAGGTAAGGATTTCTTACTGGGGTTGTGTGGACCCTCGCGGTTTATTTGTGATTGTTGTTTTGTATGCTGTGTATGATTACTAGCATGTTTAGCCCTAGGTGCTCTGCATTCAATTCTGATCGGCATGAACTCTTGTATTGTTTCTCATGTTAGCCCATGCTAGGTTGTTCTATTCTAGCATGTTCGATATCTGTTCTTGCTTCGTAGTATCATGCTAGGTTCCTTGTATCTCATTGAGCACGTATTGGGTGCATTGATTGAATTGTTATTATTATTATTGTTAAGGTTTAGAATTCGGGTAGATAGCATCATCCGGGCCCGATGCATAAAGTATCTTGCATCTATGGCAAGGACGTTCGAGAGCGATTCTCCGTCCTTGGACCCCGTGAGGGATTAGCTATCCCAACCGGTAGGCCCCGCAATCTTGGGTGAGGGTGGCGATCGTTAAATGCCCCAACGGTCGGGATGATGACTTGGCATTGCCTCGCCCCCGGCGATCGGCACGCGTCCTCGGCGTGTTCGGCCGTAGCCCTTGATTGCCACTGTTAGGGCAAGGACCGCTTCACGGTGTAAGCCTACCACGGCCGGTTCCTTAGCCTCAGTGCGGTGGTTCAGCCGACATAGTACACGTGTCCGTGTCTCACACCCTATGTCGGTGACACCGATCGAGAGATTTAGTTAGGCATGGTGGATCGAACTCGGGCGGCTTGCCACTAGACCCCGGCACCCCGAGTTTGCGGTGAGCATGCGGTGCGCGCTTACGCTCATTACAACGCGCGACCGGAGAGCTCCTCGGGATCTTGAGCTAGTGCACCTTTCAGATCGGCGATGAGTCAGCCGAGGCCGGGACTTGTTCCCGTGATAGCGTTTAGTGTGTTGTGGTATTTTCCGGACTAAGACCACGAGATGGCATCCGAGGTCCAAGTGTGGACTTAGCTATGTGCTCCGCTCTGTGTATGCTGTACTCATAGCTTGCATACATTCTTCTAGATGATCATGTATATCGTATTGTACCCCGGTTGGGGATTCTTACTGGGTAATTCGTTACTCACCCTTATTATTCGTGGTTTTCCACAAGTAATCAAGGCGGGAGACAGGATGGTGAAGGGGAAGGCGTGATCATGGAATCCTGCTTTGTCATCTCTCGATTATTTTATTTTATTTATCATGACTCTTGACTTTTGTTATTTCCCTGAATGCATGTAGACGGGCACAGAGCCCCGGGATGTTTTCTTACGTTTTATGGATTCCAAAGATATTTGTACTTGTGGATTGTTTTAATGGTTTAAATAAATCTACGATCGAGTATGCTTTTAGAAATGTATGTTTTGGTTGTTGAATGTTTGTTTTTACTTGGGATCCAAATGTGTTTTTTCATAATGTCTTTTATTTTCACTACATGCATTGGGGTAAAGGCCCATTTAGAGCCCCTTTTGGGTGGGTCTTTCTGAGTTGGTATCAAAGCTCGAGTCATAGATTCTGTCAGATCGACCTTTTATTGTAGGTCGTTTTCCATGATCATCAAGACTCTGGCGAGTCATCAGTACGCCTAGATTTATTGTTTTAGAAAGGAAAAGGGTTAAGAATTTACAATACCTATCATCTAGTGTATGCCTTGTTTGGTGTTGTGGAATGGTGTGAGCGGTGTTTTGATTCGTTGTTGGTTTGGATGTAGATCGCCAAAGATGCGACCACCCGTCGCACGGAGAGGAGGTTCGAGAGCGGTCGAGGTATCGGGATCGGATCGACATCTGCAGGACATCGTCCCAAGCCGACATCGATGGCATTCCACCGGCGAGCTCCTCCCGTTACGCCTAGAGCGGGCGTTGAGGCGATCGAAGCGCCGTGAGATCGCTCCGGAGCAGAGTTTGCTTTGAGTCTATGAGGGCTTTTATGGTCAGCATGTTGAGTGACCAGAGGCGAGACCTGTGCCTTGTTGGCGCAAGCAAGCGGGAAGAGTCCCGAGCCCAGATCGAGCGGTGACTCGATTGGTTCAAAGAGAGCTCGAGAGCACCTCCGGCTCCACAGAGCAAGTAGCCCCGAGAGGCGGATATGGCAGAGGGTGCCGAGGAATTGGGTAGGTGGTGAAGGATTTTGTGAAGTGGAAGCCCGAGAAGTTTGATGCCACCGGTGATGCGTTAGCGGCGGCCGTGTGGATTGCCCATTTGGAGTACACCTTCCCGATCATGGTGTGCCCCGATATTCGAGAGGCCGAGATGTGCGGCTCATGTGCTAGGAGGCACAATGAGATGGTGGTGGGAGTCCACCTTGAGCGAGAGACCGGTGGGTCTCCACCCGCTACCCGGGAGTTCTTCAAGGGTGAGTTCAAGGTAAAGTTCATCGGTGATGAGGCTCAAGAGAAGATGGTGGAGCTCTTCCGAACACGGAAGCAGGTTCGATACCATTGAGGAATATGAGCGCAAGTTCTCGAGTATGGATATTTTGCTCCTCGGTTGATTGCCACCCCGAGTGAAGATTCGGAAGTTCATTTCTGGATTGAGGCGGTGGTGTTTCCCGAGATGTCGTGGCTCGTGCCCCGACGACACTTATGCTAGGGTCTGTCGATTAGCCACGATCTATAATGGGAAGTATCTGCTTGAGCGGGTTGTTGCCGCTCTGTTCGGGCGTCTGTCCCCCGGTGTGGGGCGTAAGAAGAAGTTTGACTTTTCGAGGCGGCGGCGCGCGCCAAGGGCGATTCGAAGCAGAGATCGATCGGAGAGCTCCGGTCCGTTTCGGCCTCGACAGCAGCGGGAGGACCCAGCGATTTCGCGCTTGTGCTACTTGTGGGAAAGTCCACGCCGAGCTTGTCACTGGACCTAGATTGTGCTTCCGTTGTGGTAGAGAGGGGCACATGGCCCGTTTTGTGATCACCGGCTATGGCGGCTCGGCCAGTAGCGAATGTGGTCGAGTGTTTGCTACGACCCGTCGAGGCCGAGAGTACGGATGCCACTGTGGCGAGTGTACGCTTCTTGTTTTAGATCACCTGCGCATTTGTCTTGTTTGATTCTCGGTTCTACGCATTCATTTGTATCTATGTTGTTTCTTTGAGCATGCTAAGTTGAGATTAGAGCCTCTAGGTTTTGAGTTATTCTGTTGCAACTCCTTGGGAGTTAGTATGTTGGCTAGAGATAAGATTAAGGATGGCCGGATCGAGATATCAGGAGAGTTGCTTAGGCCACGCTCATAGTTTACGCCTATGAGCGGTTTTGATGTGATTCTTGGTATGGAGTGGTTAGTTGCTAACCACGCGTTGATTGATCGCCAGGAAAGAAGTAGTGTTCAGCGCCAGTCGGCCCGACTTTAAGTTTCGTGGAGTCCAAGGTGGAGTTTGCCCGCCGATGGTGTCACCGTGAAAGCTCGTCGTTTGCTAGCTCATGGAGCTTGGGGCTATCTAGCCAAGTTGTGCGGGGAAGAGCCGCCCCGCCCTGCTGCATTGATCAGTGCCGGTCGTGCAAGAGTTCGCGGATGTGTTTCCGAGGAGTTCTGGGGTTGCCCCCAAAGAGAGAGGTTGACTTCATTATTGAGCTCGAGCCGAGGACCCTCCCTATCTCGAAGGCTCCGTGACGCATGGCGCCAGTGAGTTAAAGGAATCAAGATTCGATTGCAGGAGATGTTAGACCGAGGGTTCATCCGTCCAAGTGTGTCCCCGTGGGGAGCACCGATTCCTATTTGTGAAAAAGAAGGATGGTTCTATGCGCTTATGTATTGATTACCGCGAGCTTAATAAGGTGATGATGAAGAATAAGTATCCGTTGCCCCGTATCGATGATTTGTTCGATCGGCAGGAGCTTCGTGTTCTCCAAGATAGATCCGAGATTGATTACCATCGATTTGCGGATCGGGGATGCCGACATTCCTAAGACGACTTTCGTGTCTAGATATGGTCACTATGAGTTTGTGGTCATGTCGTTTGGATTGACCAATGCCCAGTGCGTTCATGGACATGATGGATAGGGTGTTCAAATCATTTTTGGACGGCCGTCATTGTGTTCATTGACGATATTCTCGAT
Organism: Sicyos edulis; assembly: GCA_036507275.1. Classification (NCBI taxonomy): domain Eukaryota; kingdom Viridiplantae; phylum Streptophyta; class Magnoliopsida; order Cucurbitales; family Cucurbitaceae; genus Sicyos; species Sicyos edulis. The sequence continues at coordinate 21,737,114 of CM071851.1, read as the reverse complement.
TTATTCGAGGTCTAAAGAAGACCATGCAGAGCATCCGAGGCGAGTATTGGTACTTTGAGGGAAAACGGCTTTATGCGAAGTTTTCCAAATGTGATTTCTGGTTGGAGCGGTGGCCTTCCTAGGCCACGTGGTTTCGAGAGATGGTATAGCCGTGGACCCCGCAAAGATTGAGGCCGTGAGTTCATGGGCCAAGCCGACTTCGATTCTGCCGAGATTCGCGACTTTCAGGTTTTGGCGAGTTACTACCGTCGGTTCGTCAAGGACTTCTTCTGCTTTAGCCTCGCCCCTCACTCGTCTCGGCGAGGAAGGGTGTCGAGTTTGTTTGGGACAAAGCAGTGTGATGAGAGCTTTGCGTGCTCAAGCGCGATTTGACTTCAGCACCGGTGTTGGCGATCCGGAGGGGACAGTGGTTTCGTGGTCTCTCTGATGATGCTTCCAAGTTTGGATTAGGTTGTGTGTTGATGCAAAGACGGGAAGGTCATTGCCTATGCTTCCCGTCATGAAAGCCGTATGAGCAGAACTACCCGACCCATGATATGGAGTTGGCAAAGCAGTGGTGTTTGCAATCAAGATTTGGAGGCATTACTGTATGGTGAGCGGATTCGAGATGTTTACCGATCACCGAGCCTCAAGTATCTGTTTACTCGTAAGGAGTTGAATATGAGGCGAGAGGAGATGGTTAGAGTTGGTAAAGGATTATGACTGCGAGATTTTGTACCATCCGGTAAAGCCAATGTAGTGGCCGATGCTTTGAGCGAGAAAGACGTCGCACTCTGCGGCGTTGTTGAGTTCAGCCAGTTTCTGAGAGAGAGTTCGAGCGGCCGAGGTTGCAGTGTTGTTGGGAGAGGTTACCGCTGTGGTAGCTCGATTGATATTCACCGTCGATTCGGCGTAATTATAGACGGCCGGTTGGGTGACCCCGCACTTAAGAGATTGGTTGACAGAGTCGATCTTGTGGTGACTTTGACTTTGTGTATTCACCGAGACGATTGGGTTGACTTATAGAGGCCGGTTGTGTGTTCCGGACATTGCGAGTTTTGAGCCGAGTTGCTCGAGGCCCACAGCCCCCTTTTGCTTGGCACCGGGGTACCAAGATGTATCGAGACCTTAAGCGGACCTTCGGTGGATGGGAATGAAGAGAGATGTGGCAGAGTTTGTCAGGTGTCTCACTTGTCGCCAAGTGAAGGCACCCAGCAGAGGCCACTGGTTTGTTGCGACCACCGAGTGTACCCAGTGGAAATGGGAAGAGATCTCTATGGACTTTATATCCGGTTTGCCAAGGACTCGAGGAAGTTCTCTCGATTTGGGTGATAGTCGACCGTTTGACCAAGAGCGCACACTTCATTCCCGGACGAGACACTTATACCGTGGGAACGATTGGGCGCGGTTGTTTTTGGAGCGAGATCATCCGTTATCATGGTGTCTTGGTGAGGATTGTGTCCGATCGTGACTCATGGTTCACTTCGTTTCGAGAGCGCTCGAGAAGGGTTTGGGCACAGAGTGCGCCAAAGATGACTTTTCACCCTCGAGACGGATGGTGGACCGAGAGAGTGAATCGATTCTCGAGGATATGTTGAGGGCTTGTGTGTTGGATTTCCCGGCGATTGGGACGATATCTGTACTTGATGGAGTTTGCCTACAACAACGATTACGATCGGCGATTGAGATGGCTCCATTCGAGGCATTGTATGGTAAGCGTTGTCGGTCCCCGTGTTCTGGGAAGAGGTTGGCGATAGGCGAGTTTTGGGTCCCGAAAGTTCTGCGATTGACCAATGGTGCAGTCTGAGAAGATTAGAGCTCGTATGTTGACATTTCGGAGGCGAGCAGGAGAAGAGTTACGCCGATGTTCGGCGTCGAGATTTGGAGTTTGAGGTTGGGTCGCATGTGTTCCTTAAGGTTGCTCCGTCTGCGAGGTGTTGTGAGGTTTGGTAAGCGTGGGAAGTTGAGTCCCCGTTTTGTTGGTCCATTTGAGATCCTAGAGAGGATTGGCAGAGTTGCTTACCGGTTAGCCCTACCTCCGTCACTATCGGCGGTGCATAGTGTTTTTCATGTATCGATGTTGAGGCAAGATGTGCCGGACCGTCGCACATTGTGGACTTTGAGCCTTTGCGGTGAATGAGGATTTGAACTTCGAGGAGAAGCGGTGAAGATCCTTGCCTTTGAGACCAAGACGTTGCGTAATCGCGAGATTCGTTTGGTAAAGGTTCGATGGAAGAATCGGGGTTCGAGGAAGCCACTTGGGAGCGGGAAGACGTGATGAGGTTGCATTACCTCTGAGCTGTTTCTGTCTTAAGGACTTTCGAGGACGAAAGTCATTAAAAGGAGGGAATATTGTAACGACCTGTGTTTTTCTTCCCGGTCTTCTAGGTATGCCCTAGGGGTAATTTGGTAATTTGGTCGGGCCGTGTCCGGTCGTTTGTGTCTTTTCCAAACTACTAAAATTATTGGATGGTTTATGTAGGTTTTTGGAGGAGTTTGAGGTTTGGTTGAGCAAGGTTTGATGCAAAAGTAAAAATAAAGGAAATTGTCTTTGCAAATAGGGGTTTGAACCTGGTCTCTTGGGAAGCTTGTAGAGATGTGTGCCAATTGAGCCATTAGGTGCTCTTGTTGATCTTTACGCATCACATCTTAGTTAACCTTGGATTTTGGAGTTTTGGTGCATTTGGTTAAATGAAATAGAATTAGGTTATTCCATCTTCTTCTCCAAAACACCTCTTGGCCGCCCAAGCTCTCCTCTCCATAGCCTTGCCGATTCTTCATCCTTGCATCTCCTTGGGTTCGATCATCATCATTAGGGTAGGTATTGATCTTCTTCTTCTTCTTCTCATCCGTTTGGTGTGCGTTTGGCCAAGTGAAAAGAGGTGTGTGTTGTGTGTGTGTGTGTGTTGTGTTGATTGCAACCACCGAGTGAAGCCCGGCGGCCAAAGAGAAGATCGACGCTCGCTGTCGCACGTCCGGCCCGATCGCTCGCGACGCCCAGATCTCGTCCTAGCAGCCTCGCCGTTCGTCCAAAGAAGACAGATCGCCGATCGCCGCGACGCCAGAGGTCTCGCGCCGCGCGCGCCGCGTCGGCCGCGTCTGCGTCGTCCATCGCGACGCCGCGCCCGTGTCCGCTTTGCGAAGCCGCTCGCGCCGCGCGCGCGCTTCAGACGACGTTCGCGCGCGCGTCCCTCGCTGAAGCTTGCTCGCCGTGTTCAGATCGCACGCCGCGCGCGCCGCGCGCCGCCGCTTCGCGCGACGCGCGCGCGCGCGCTGCGTCCTGCTTGCGTGCGTGCGCGCAGCGTCCCTGCCGTGCGTGTAGCGTAGCAGCCAGCGTGGCGTCCTTGCTGTTGCGTGCCCGGTAGCGGCCGGTAGCTAGCGTCCTTGCCGTGCCGGCTTGCGGCTGACCCCAAGCTCGTGTCGTCGCGCGCGTGAGTTTCCGAGCCGAGCTTGCTGTTCTATTGTTGTTTAGATATTTTAGATGCCGATTATTGTTGGTTTGCTAGGTTCCCGCTCGCTAGCTCGGGATTGTTTCGTGACTTAGGATTTGCGGGTAGAAGTCTTCCACCAAGGTAAGGATTTCTTAGGGGGGGTTGTGTGGACCTGCTGCGGTATATTTGTGATTGTTGTTTTGTATGCCTGTGTATGATTACTAGCATGTTTAGCCCTAGGTGCTCGCGTTCAATTCTCGGTGGCATGAACTCTTGTATTGTTTCTCATGTTAGCCCATGCTAGGTTGTTCTATTCTAGCATGTTCGATATCTGTTCTTGCTTCGTTGTATCATGATAGGTTCCTTGTATCTCATTGAGCACGTATTGGATTGCATTGATTGAATTGTTATTATTATTATTGTTAAGGTTTAGAATTCGGGTAGATAGCATCATCGGGCCCGATGCATAAAGTATCTTGCATCTATGGCAAGGACGTTCGAGACAGATTCTCCGTCCTTGACCCCGTGAGGGATTAGCTATCCCAACCGGTAGGCCCCGCAATCTTGGGTGAGGGTGGCGGATCGTTAAATGCCCCAACGGTCGGGATGATGACTTGGCATTGCCTCGCCCCGGCGATCGGCACGTCCTCGGCGTGTTCGGCCGTAGCCCTTGATTGCCACTGTTAGGGCAAGGACCGCTTTCGGTGTAAGCCTACCACGACCGGTTCCTTAGCCTCAAAGTGCGGTGGTTCAGCCGACATAGTTCACGTGTCGTGTCTCACACCCCTATGTCGGTGACACCGATCCGGAGATTTAGTTAGGCATGGTGGATCGAAACTCGGCGGCTTGCCACTAGACCCGGCACCCCGAGTTTGCGGTGAGCATGCGGTGCGCGCTTACGCTCATTCTGGCGCCGATCGGAGAGCTCCTCGGGATCTTGAGCTAGTGCACCTTTCGTATCGGCGATGAGTCGGTGAGGCCGGGACTTGTTCCGTATAGCGCATTTAGTGTGTTGTGGTATTTTCCGGACTAAGACCCCGAGATGGCATCCGAGGTCCAAGTGTGGACTTAGCTATGTGCTCCGCTCGTATGCAGTACTCATAGCTTGCATACATTCTTCTAGATGATCATGTATATCGTATTGTACCGGTTGGGGATTCTTACTGGGTAATTCGTTACTCACCCTTATTACGTGGTTTTCCACAGGTAATCAAGCGGGAGACAGGATGGGTGAAGGGAAGGCGTGATCATGGAATCTGCTGTCATCTCTCGATTATTTTATTTTATTTATCATGACTCTTGACTTTTGTTATTTCCCGAATGCATGTAGACGGGCACAGAGCCCCAGGATGTTTTCTTACGTTTTATGGATTCCAAAGATATTTGTACTTGTGGATTGTTTTAATGGTTTAAATAAATCTCGATCGTGAGTATGCTTTTAGAAATGTATGTTTTGGTTGTTGAATGTTTTGTTTTTACTTGGGATCCGAAATGTGTTTTTTCATAATGTCTTTTATTTTCACTACATGCATTGGGGTAAAGGCCCATTTAGAGCCCCTTTTGGGTCGGGTCTTTACACCTTGGTCGGAAGACTTCTACACACAAATTCCTAGGCTGCGAACACTTCCGAGCTAGCTATCGAGAACCTACAAACATAGTAACAATCATAACCATATCCTAAAAAAATATAATAAAGCAAAGAGGCTCGGCTCGGGAGCACTCACACGGCACCGCGACACGGCAAAAAAAGCGCGCTGTTGCCGGGCACGGCCGAAGCTGGCGCTGCTATGTGCTACAGCACGTGTTGGCGCTGCTCGCTGCGGATGGGCGCTGGGCGCGGTATGCCTGAGACAGACGGGACTTCGGCGGCGAGCGGCAGCGCACGGCGGCGCGGCGCCGCGCGGCGGCGGCGTCGCGCGCGGACACGGCGAGCGCTCGGCAGAGGACACGGCGAACGTCTTGGCGCGGCGGGCGAAGCGGCGGTTCGGCAAGCGGACACGGCGAGGGCGTGCGATGGCGCGAGCGCGACGCGGCTGGACGCGTGGCGCTGGTAGGGCTCTGGCGTCGCGGCGATCGACGGCGAGCGCGAGCAGCGATCGAATCGGCTTATCTCGCTGGCGCGCGCGACGGCGTCGCGCGATCTTTGCGCCGGCAGATCTGGGCGTGGACTGGCCGCCGACGACATGGCTAGGCTGGCTGCCGGACGAACGGCAAAGGTCGCTAGGCGGATCTGGCGTCTGGCGCAGGCTGCCGACAGATCTGGGCGTGCGGTGGCGGTTGACGCGCGACGATTCTTTGTTATTGGGCTTCTCTACCGGGCCGCAATCAACACAAACACACTTGGCCAAACAAAGACACCAAACGGATGAGAAGAAGAAGAGGAAGATCGATACCTACCCGGAATGATGATGATCGATCCAAAGGAGCCGCAAGGATGAAGAACTCGGCAAGGCAATGGAGAGGAGAGCTTGTGCGGCCAAGAGGAGTTTTGGAGAAGAAGATGGAATAAACCTAATTCTATTTCATTTAACCAAATGCACCAAAACTCCAAAATCCAAGGTTAACTAAGATGTGATGCGAGAAAGAGTAACAAGAGCACCTAATGGCTCAATTGGCACACATCTCTACAAGCTTTCAGAGACCCGGGTTCAAACCCTACTGCAAAGACAAATTCCTTTATTTTTACTTTTGCATCAAACCTTGCTCAAACCAAACCTCAAACCTCTCCAAAACCTACATAAAACCATCCAATAATTTTAGTAGCTGGAAAAGACACAAACGACCATGACGGCCCGACCAAATTACCAAATTACCCCTAGGGCATACCGGAAGATCGGGAAGAAAACACTGGTCGTTACAATATTCCTCTCTTTTTATGACTTTCGTCCTCGAAAGTCCTTAAGACAGTAAAAAAATTTCGTGGTAATGCAATCTCATCTCGCCTTCCCGCTCCCAAGTGGCTTCCTCGAGAACCCCGACTCTTCCATTGAACCTTTACCAAACGAATCTCGCGATTACGCAACGTCTTGGTCTCAAAGGCAAGGATCCTCACCGGCTTCTCCTCGAAGTTCAAATCCTCATTCACCGCAAAGGCTCAAAGTCCACAATGTGCGACGGGTCCGGCACATACTGCCTCAACATCGATACATGAAAAACACTGCACACGGCTGACAATGACAGAAAGAGCTAACCAATATGCAACTCTGCCAATCCTTTCGAGAATCTCAAATGGTTCAACAACAGGAGGCTCCACTTCTCCCGCTTACCAACCTCAACACAACTCACAACGGCACAACTTTAAAACTACGCATTGTCCAACCTCAAACTCTAAAACTCGACGAACGAACATCGGCGTAACTTTTCTCACTGCGCCCGAGCTAACAACACTAGCTCTAAACTCCTACACATCACCTCCGGTCAAATGCAAAGAACTTCAGACCCAAAGCAAAATTGATGGCCACCAACCTTTTCTTAGAACACTGGAATCCTGCTGTACTTACCTTGCAATGCCTCAATGGAACCACAAGAATTGACCGCTGAGAACTGCAACCAAAGGCAACCTCATAAAACCACTCTAGTCTTCCGCTGCCTAATCACGGAAACACCAACTCGCAACAAGCTCCAAAGGTTCTGGATCACTCCTCCCAAAAGACCATCGGTCGAGGGTGAAAACACTACTGAAATCGCACCCGGCTCATAAGCCTCTTAACAACGCTCTCGGAACCACCGTTCATCACGCATTACCTAGAAAAATCTTTGTTGCCACACACTCTGGAGCCAACAACTCCGGCTGAAACCGACATGCCACTACTCCACGAATGACATCTCCACCTGGGTGAGGTGCGAGCTCTAGCTACTGAAGCCAATCCTCCAAAAATCCGAGCTCACACAACAACCTCAACTAGCTGACAGCTCCCACACGGAAACTTACAAACCAACAACTTGAGTGCTACGAACTAGGAAGCTCAAACAACTACAAACTGCATAGCTATGCCAACCCACTCAACTCTAGCTTGGCTCAAATCACTTTGGACAAGTCACCGCCAACAACCGCCCTAAAGGGCTCCCTCCACCAAGCCTACCTCCATGCAAGCAACGGAACGAAGCTTGCCTCAAATATGAAGCACATCTCACAAGTCCAAACGATAACACATACAGGCTTAACCCTCTAGCTTAGGCTTATTGCACCTTCCCACCGAAACTTCATAAACAGAACTCCACTACTCGGTTAACACCAACTACCAGGAACCAGATTACCAAAAATGGCTGGCAGAGCACAAACCACACTAACCAGCAAAGATCCCTAAAAAGGTCAAGACCCTAATCCATCCACAATGGTGCAACCTCAACCCACTCGATACAAAGGAGTTCTTCCACTACAAAGGTGCAACATCTTCCAAGCCAACACACAAAAATCTTAACCAACTAGGCCAAACATTCATAAGCGAGAACAACCTTTCTGCATGAGCCTCTAGAACACCATCCAAGAATCCGCTTAATCTGGACAAACGACTACTTCCAAGCGGCCAACAAACTTTTCCTTCAAGCTAGCGCTTCCACCAATAACTCCAAGACCAAGGGAGTAATCGACAACTCCCGAAGGAAGCGGCTCCTACAAGCGGACAACCAACGGACAGAGAACTCCACATACGCTCACTGTCTTGCTCCACGAGCAACAACATCTAATCTCACGGGGCACAACAAGGGTCCATCTCGGATGAACCTCCAAATGCCAAACGGGGCAACTCAACATCCGGAAACGGGAAAAACAACCAACATGGCACAAACCACTCGCCCCCACGAGCAAAACTAAACTCTAGCAACTCCAATCCACACCTTGGTCAACACCAAGCATCAACTTGCCATCACACCGAAACCACTCGGACTTTACTCCAAATAAACACTAGCTTGCTAGTCTACCAAGATCTGCTAGCAACTCCACCGAGGCTACAAACTACACGCCTCCGGCTAGCCAACTGAAACTCACTAGCCGGGGGCAGATCGAGCTCTGGAGAGGCTCTCCACAACCTAGGGTTCTTCGGCAACCCTCGACTCACACACGCCTTAGGCATACGATCTAATAGACAAGCTGCTGAACAAACAACTCCAATTTTCGGCATCCCAACCATCTTTGGCCAACTCCAACTCCTTGGGAACCTAGAGGACCCGAAACGCTACAGAATGCGTCATCCTCCTACTCAAAGCATCGGCCACAACATAACTTCTACCCAAGGAAGGATCCGAACAACTCTCTTAGCCATGTCGGTCAGAAACCACGCGGCTTAGCTACCATCGCTCTTGTTGGTTTCCAGCGAACTCCAACCAACGATCAACAAGAAGATCCGCCAACCAAGCTTAGGCCCAACCTAACAAATCTTGCCTAAGCAACAACTTGATACCACGAGCACTGTATCCTTACCATCTCAACCAAAGCCTTACAACATCCATCTGGAGTCCAACTTCTCCAGGAACTGAGCACTAGATCTCCAAAGCAAACCCTACATGGATCTGAAACTCTAGCCACGGAACGAACCACACAAAACACACTTGTGTGCACAACTCTCAACCTTCCTTTAGAGATCCAAGACCAACAAGCGTTTTTCCCAAAAGCAACGCTAACTCCTGGCAGAGATACAAACAATCCAAGGAACACCAAAATTTCCATCTCCACACGATACTCGAAGCTGAGGCAACCTTGCTCTACCAAAGCATAACCATGCCAATCCAAACATACTTTGTACCAAGCCTCTACCAAGGGTGCTTACCCCTAAGGCATCCAAAACCTCTCGCAAGGCATCAGCTCATCTCGCCTCAAAAGCATCCAGCTCATCTCATGAGCATCCAACTCAGGGTCCCTCTGCTGGACCAAACTCGCATCTACAATGCTCAACTCTCCTCAGATTTAGGCACTCGAAGGTAGTTGACCGCACTACCAACCACAAAGAAAATCTCTTGGCCTTAACACTAGCGCAAGACTCACGCGCACCAACATTTACCAACCGGCAACCTGCTGACTTACTCAACCTCCAGAAACACTGGGAAGAGGCTCCGGCTCCTCTTGAGCATCCTTTCGCTTGTAGTCCATCGACTACCACCGAACTAGTCCTCCGCACGACCTAAAGCGGGTGCAAGCGCCATAAGCAGATCCAAGGCTAAAGGAGTACGCTGAACTCCGAACGGCATAGAACCATCCGCTATGCCCAAGCCAAACTCAAGCTCTGAACCGGACTTAGTGCCAAAGTGGCACACCAACCAATGCACCTCAAGTGCTACTACTACCAAATCCACATCCGAGGAAGTCAATTTGTTAAACAACGGCCCGAGGCTCGCAAGGGGGCAAAGATGACCCTTCATCGCCGCCTCAAGCCACTAACACGGCAACTTGCCAAGCAATCGGGCGACTTGTGGAGACTCTCGCTAGTCCACCTCTCACAAGGGACTTCCACCACAATCGATGAACCAAGCGGCCACAGAACGACACACCTCGGCCTCTCGAGCAGCGGGGCATCCCACACACGGATGCTAAACTCAAACTGGCCAACTACTTTACTACTAGCGAGAGGACTTACTAAAACATCGAGCTCTCTGAGGCATCCATTTGCCAACACAGGCGTCTCCATCAACGCCAACAAACTCATCCGAATAAACTCTGCTGATCATGCCCTCCCGAGAACCTCAGGGGCTACAAGAGCTACGGGGAAAAATCTTTGAAACAAACTCTGTCAATTTGGGCTAATCGTGTGCCGGGACTCCTCACTACGCGCTACAAAGCTGCGCGCTGGGTCTCCGCTCTCTCGATAGCTAAAGACACGCCATCAAATCTCTCATGGGTGGAGCACACTCTGCTCAAGGAGTCTCACTCGAGCGCGCGCTAGCCTCTACCCCCTCCTCTAGGCAACTCAAGCTGCCAGGGGCCAAATCGGCATGCGGGCCTAACAACCCCGGACGCGACCTCAACATCAACACGACTGTCCAACTCCTCGGTCGGACATGCCAAGCGCCCTGCTCCTGCAGGTGCGATCAACATCTTGGCGATCCGCACGAAGCACTTCCACCCTCTCACTAGGGGAAAGCGAGAATCGGGCCACAAATGGCCAACGGAGTCTAAGCTCGCTGCCCCTCGGAACGATGTCCCGGGGCATCCGAATCTATCTCGGATACCTCAACAAGCCGCTAAACAAACCGCCTTGCTGCTGCGCTGAAAGTTGGCATGATGGCTCACTAAGCCCAAACCAACAACGAGTCGAAACTCGCTTTCGTCTCGCTACACAACACTACACAAGGCATACACTAGATGGCAGGTATTGTAAATTCTTAACCCTTTTTCAACAACAAATAGTAAACTTAGGCGTGCACTGATGACCGTCCAGTCTTGATGATCATGGAAGGATGACCTACAACAAAGGTCGATCTACAGAATCTATGACTCGAGCTCGATACCAATCAGTAAAGACCAGACCCAAAAGGGGCTCTAAATGGGCCTTTACCCCAATGCATGTAGTGAAAATAAAAGACATTATGAAAAATACATTTCGGATCCCAAGTAAAAAGCAGAAACATTCAACAACCAAAACATACATTTCTAAAAGCATACTACGATCGGAGATTTATTTAAACCATTAAAACAATCCACAAGTACAAATATTTGGAATCCATAAAACGTAAGAAAACATCCCGGGCTCTGTGCCCGTCTACATGCATTCGGGGAAATAACAAAAGTCAAGAGTCATGATAAAATAAAATAATCGAGAGATGACAAGAGATTCCATGATCACGGCTCCTCGTTCGACCATCCTGTCTCCCGCCTTGATTACCTGTGGAAAACCACGAGAATAAGGGTGAGTAACGAATTACCAGTAAGAAGAATCCAACCGGGGTACAATACGATATACATGATCATCTAGAAGAATGTATGCAAGCTATGAGTACAAAACACGAGCGGAGCACATAGCTAAGTCCACACTTGGACCTCGGATGCCAACTCGTGGTCTTAGTCCGGAAATACCACGACACACTAAACGCGCTATACGGGAACAAGTCCGGCCTCACCTATCTCATGTCGTCACGAAAGGTGCACTAGCTCAAGATCCCGAGGAGCTCTCGGTCGTGTTGTAATGAGCGTAAGGATGCACCGCGTGCTTCTACTGAGACTATGGAAGTGCGGGTCCAGTGGCAAGTCGCCCATATCCGGATACCACGCCTAACTAAATCTCCGGATCGGTGTCACCGACATAGGGGTGTGAGACTCGGACACGTGAAGTATGTCACTGTACCACCACACCTGAGGCTAAGGAACGGGTCATGGTAGGCTTACACCAGGAAGCCGTCCTTACCTTAACAGGTGGCAATCAAGGGCTACTGCCGAACACGCTGAGGACGTGCCGGCTGCCGGGGACTAGGCATTGCCAAGTCATCATCCCGACCGTTGGGGCATCGCTTAGACTACCACCCTCACCCAAGATTGCAGGGCCTACCGGTTGGGATAGCTAATCCCTCACGGGGTCCAAGGACGGAGAACTGTCTCGAACGCCCTTGCCATAGATGCAAGATACTTTATGCATCGGGCCCGGATGATGCTATCTACCTGAATTCTAAACCTTAACAATAATAACGATTCAATCAATGCAGTCCAATACGTGCTCAACAGATACAAGGAACCTAGCATGATACTACGAAGCAAGAACAGGTATCGAACATGCTAGAATAGAACAACCTAGCATGGGCTAACATGAGAAACAATACAAGAGTTCATGCGGTCAGAATTGAGCAGAGCACCTAGGGCTAAACATGCTAGTAATCATACACGTGCATACAAAACAACAATCACAAATATACCGCATGAGGTCCACACAACCCCTGTAAGAAATCCTTACCTTGGTGGAAGACTTCTACACACAAATTTCTAGGTGCGAACACTTCCGAGCTAGCTATCGAGAACCTACAAACATAGTAACAATCATAACCATATCCCTAAAAATATAATAAAGCAAAGAGGCTCGGCTCGCCGGAGCACTCACACGGCACCGCGACACGAAGCAAAGGCGCTGGCTGGCAGCCGGGCACGTACCGAAGCTGGCGCTGCCGTGGCATGCATTTGGTGCTGTTGGCGCATCTGCTTGCGCATGATGGGCGCTGGGCGCGGCTTTGTACACGTATGACGATGACAGGACTCAGCAGCGAAGCGGACGCACGGCAGCGCACGGCGCTGGCGCGCGATCGCATACACGGGCGAGCCGCCGCGAGGACACGGCGAACGCGTCTTGGCGTCGGGGCGAAGCGGTTCGGCAAGCGGACACGGCGAGGGCGTCGCGATGGGCGACGCGCGACGCGGCTGACGCGCTGGCGCTGGCGAGGGCCTCTGGCGGCGCGAGCGATCGGCGAGGAAGAACGGCGATCTGGCTCTGCTGGCTGCTTGGCGACCCGGCGTCTGGCGGCAGGCCGCCGGCAGATCGGGCGTGGGACCGTTTGCCCGGCGACAAGGCTAGCTGTTCGGCTGGACGAACGCGGCAAGTTTGCTAGGCGGATCTGGCGTGCGCAGGCGGTGCTTCGGCGAGATCTGGGCGTCTTGGTGGCGGCTGGACGCGCGACGATTCTTCTTGGCCTTGGGCTTCTCTCGGGCCGCAATCAACACAAACACACTTGGCCAAACAAAGACACCAAACGGATGAGAAGAAGAAGAGGAAGATCGATACCTACCCGGAATGATGATGATCGAGCCAAAGGAGATGCAAGGATGAAGAACTCGGCAAGGCAATGGAGAGGGAGAGCTTGTGCGGCCAAGAGGAGTTTTGGAGAAGAAGATGGAATAAACCTAATTCTATTTCATTTAACCAAATGCACCAAAACTCCAAAATCCAAGGTTAACTAAGATGTGATGCAGAAAGAGTAACAAGAGCACCTAATGGCTCAATTGGCACACATCTCTACAAGCTTTCAGAGACCGGGTTCAAACCCACTGCAAAGACAAATTCCTTTATTTTTACTTTTGCATCAAACCTTGCTCAAACCAAACCTCAAACCCCTCCAAAAACCTACATAAAACCATCCAATAATTTTAGTTGCTGGAAAAGACACAAACGACCATGACGGCCCGACCAAATTACCAAATTACCCCTAGGGCATACCTAGAAGACCGGGAAGAAAAACCTGGGTCGTTACAGGTTCCCATGATCACAGCTCCTCCTTCAGCCATCCTGTCTCGCACCTTGGTTACCTGTGGAAAACCACAAAATAAGGGTGAGTAACGAATTACTCAAGAAGAATCCCCAACCGGGGTACAATACGATATACATGGTCATCGAGCCGAAAGATATGCAAGCTATGAATATAAACACAGAATAGAGCACATATGTAACAGCCCAGTTTCCTATTCCAGTTTTCGAGGTGCCTTCGGGTCAAGATTTGGTTGTTTGGTTGGATCTTAGAGCGGTTTTGATCCTTGGGGGTATTTTGGTCTTTTGGCTCCCCGAGCAGGATTTGTGGTTTTCAGGGCTTTGAGGTAGCTCCTGCCTTTGTCGAGGCTTGTTTGTTGGTGGCTGCGAGTCCCGAGGTGTTTGGGCTAGTCGGTTGGATGCTCGGTTGTGGTTTGGGCTTTGGCTAAGTGATGGTTGGTTGTGTGCTTCCTTTGGGATTCGAGCCCCGGCCCTTAGTGTTGCTTTGGGAGTTGGATTTAAGTGAGTTTTATTTATTGGAAAAGATTGCTTCGGTCGGGTCTCGAAGGAGGAAGCCGGGAAATGGGATTTTAAGGTTTTAATTTGGATTAAAAGTTGATAAGGATGGAAAAAAGGGATAAAATCCCCATTTTCCTTTTAATTTCCCATTTTCCCTTTTCTTTTCTAAATTCCCATTTTTTTCTTTTATTTTTTTTCCCAAATTCTCTCTCTCTCTCTCTCTCTCTCTCTCTCCCCGAGCCCCCACTTTGCCCGAGCAAGCTCCTCCAGCTCGCCCAGCCTAACTAGCCCGAGCCAAGCCCCAGCCCCTGGTCGCGTCGCCCAGGTCGCCCAGCCCGCTCTCCCTCGCCTTGCCCAGGTCGCGCCATCGCCAGCCCGAGCCTCGCCCAGCTCGTGTCGCCCGAGCTCGAGCCCTCGCGTCGCCCATGTCGTCTGCGCCCGTGTCGTCCAGATCGCGCGTCCTATAGATCGTGGCGTCGTGTCGCTAGGGCCCGGGCGCTGTCCCTGTGTCGAGCCGCGCCGCGCGCCGTCGCCCAGTCGAGCTAGCGACCGCGCGCCCCTGTGTAGCCCAGCGCCCGTCCGCGTCAGCTATAGCGCCCCGGCGCCCCGAGCCCAGTAGCGCGCGGCGCCATCCTACGTCTGCCTCTGCGCCCATCACCGCCAAGCCGTGCGGCACGGCCGGCTCGTTCGCGTGTCAGCCGCGCCTCGTGAGTTGCTCCCGAGCTGAGCCCTATTTATTTTATTATTATTTAGGCCTATTTTATGATTATTGATGTGTTTGTTTGGCTCGCTATAGGTTGCTCGGGTTCGATCGCAGTTAGGTTTGTTGTGTGTTTTTTCCTTCGGACCAGGTAAGGATTTCTTACCGAAGTTGTGTGGGCCCTGCGATATATTATGTGATTGCTGATTGTATGCTTGTTTGTGTTTATTGACATGTTTAATGATAGGTGCTCTATTGTAATTCTCGATCGCATGATTTCCTATGTTGTTTCTCATGTTAGTCCATGCTAGGTTGTTCCTTTCTGGCATGCTCGTATCTGTTCTTGCTTCGTAGTATCATGCTAGGTTCGTTGTATTCTTATTGAGCACGTATTGGATTGATTGGATTGTTTGCTAATTGCTATGACAGGTTAGAGTTGGTAGATAGCATCATCCGGTGGGTGCATAACGAACCTTGCATCCCGAAGCGGGAGGACGCACGAGATGGTGCCGTCCCGATCCCGTTAGGGGACTAGCTAACCCTAACGGCGGGCCCCGCAATCTTGGGTGACGGTGGCGGATCGTTAAATGCCCCAACGGTCGGGATGATGACTTGGCATTGCCTTGTCGACAAACAGGCAGCGCGTCCTCGGCGTGTTTCTGCGGTAGCCCTTGAGTTGCCACCTGATAGGGCAAGGACGGTTTCCTGGTGTAAGCCTACCACGACCCGTGCCTTAGCCTCAGGTGCAGTGGTTCAGGCTGACATAGTTCACGTGTCCGAGTCTCACACCCCTATGTCGGTGACACCGATCCGAGCTTTAGTTAGGCGTGGTGGATGGACATGGGGCGGCTTGCCACTAGACCCGGCACCCTCATAGTCCGCAGAGAGCACGCGTGCGCGCTGAACGCTCATTATAGCGCCGACCGGAGAGCTCCTCGGGATCTTGAGCCAGTGCACCTTTCGTCGATAGTAGACAGGCTGAGGCCGGGACTTGTTTCTCGTATAGGGCGTATTGTGTGGTGAGTTATTTCCGGACTAAGACCCTAAGTTGGCATCCGAGGCCCAAGTGTGGGCTAAGCTATGTGCTCTATTCTGTGTTTATATTCATAGCTTGCATACCTTTCTGCTAGATGACCATGTATATCGTATTGTACCCCGGTTGGGGATTCTTACTGAGTAATTTGTTACTCACCCTTATTATGTGGTTTTCCACAAGTAACCATGGTGTGAGACAGGATGGCTGGAGGAGGAGCTGTGATCATGGAAACCCGTTGTTCAACTCTGAGTTTTATGTTTATGATTTAAATGTCCTCTGAATGCATGTAGTTGGGCACGGAGCCCTAGGGTATTTTCTGAATGTATTTCCGGATTCTAGCATTGTTGTAACTATTGTAAAGTTTGTATGTTTTAAATAAATCTCTGATCGAGTAAGTTTTGTAAATGTATTTGTCTTGGAACAGTGCTTGAAACAGGATGAGTTTTGGAAATTATGTTAACTTTTTAAATGGATGTTTTATGTTTTAGTTTTTACTTAGAATCCGAACACTATCTTGCGAATTTTTTGTAGATTTGAATGCATGCATTGAGGTAACGGCCTATTTTAGAACCCTTTCGGGTCGGGTCGTTACAGGTGGGTATCAGAGCTTAGAGTCATAGATTCTGTAGACTGACCTTTGTTGTAGGTCATGTTTCCATGATCATCAGCACTCCGACAGTCATCAGGTACGCCTAAGTTTACTGTTTTAAAGAAAGGGGTAAGAATTTACAATACTTTTCATCTAGTGTATGTAAAGACCCGACCCAAAAAGGGCTCAAAATAGGTCTTTACCCCAATGCATGCATTCAAAGTAAAGAACAATATGCAGATAGGTTTTTGATTCCCAATTAAAAACAAAAGAGATTCAATCAGAAATCAAGATGGTTTTTTTGAAACTCGTCCTGTCTCCAAGCACCTGTTTCAAGGCAAATACATTTCCAAAACGTACACTCTGATCAGAGATTGATTAAAACATTTGAAACATCCTCAAATTCAATAAAGCGGGAATCCACAAAACATTGAGAAAACATCCTAGGGCTCCGTGTCGACTACATGCATTCGGGGAAAAATAGAAGACAAGAGTCATAGAAATAAAAGATCGAGAGACGACGGCAGGAGTTCCCATGATCACGGCTCCTCCTTCACCATCCTGTCTCGCACCTTGGTTACTCGTGGAAAACCACAAAATAAGGGTGAGTAACGAATTACAAGAAGAATCCCCAACCGGGGTACAATACGATGCACATGGTCATCTAGGTGAGTGTATGCAAGCTATGAATATAAACACAGAATAGAGCACATAGCTTAAGTCCACACTTGGACCTCGGATGCCAACTCGTGGTCTTAGTCGGAAATAAATCCACCACACAATACGCCCTATACGAGAAACGAGTCGGCCTCGCCACTGTCTCATCGTCGATACGAAAGGTGCACTAGCTCAAGATCCCGAGGAGCTCCGGCCGGCGTTGTAATGAGCGTAGCGCGCATGCGCGTGCTACTGCAGACTATATGGGGGGTGCCGGGTCTAGTGGCAAGTCGCCCATGTCGAGCCACCACGCCTAACTAAATCTACGGATCGGTGTCACCGACATAGGGTGTGAGAGACGGACACGTGAACTATGTCGGCTGAACCACCGCACTTTGAGGCTAAGGAATCGGTCGTGGTAGGCTTACACCAGAAGCCGCCCTTGCCCTATCAGTGGCAATCAAGGGCTACGGCCGAACACGCCGAGGACGTGTCGATCGCCGGGATGAGGCAATGCCAAGTCATCATCCCGACCGCTGAGGCATTTAACGACCGCCACCTCACCCAAGATTGCAGGGGGCCTACGGCCGGGTTAGCTAAACCCTCACGGGGTCGGGGACGGAGTATTACTCGCACGCCCCCGCCATGGATGCAAGATACTTTATGCATCGGCCCGGATGATGCTACCTACCTACACTCTAACATATCATTTCAATAGCATATAATCCAATACAATCCAAAACGTGCTCAACGAGATACAACGAACCTAGCATGGTACTACGAAGCAAGCAGATATGAGCATGCCGAGAACGGAACAACCTAGCATGGACTAACATGAGAGAACAACATACGAAGTCATGCTAGTCGAGAATTGAGAATAGAGCACCTAAACTATACATGCTGATAATCACAAACAAACATACAAACAACAATCACATAGAACATCGCAGGTCCACACAACTCGGTGAAGAAATCCTTACCGCCGGGCAACTACACACAAAACCTAAGCCGCGATCGAACCCGAGCTAGCTACCGAGAACCTAACAAAACAATGATAATCATAATCCATAAGCCTAAATATAATAAAATAAACAAGGCTCGGCTCGGGAGCAACTCACGCGCTCTCGGTGACACGCTGGACGGGCAGCAAAGGCGACGGCGGGGGGCTTCTTGGGCGGCGACGGCGCAGAAGGGGCTGATGTGGCTGCGAGGACCGCGACACCGGGCGCCGACGGGCGCGTAGAGGAGGCGAGCAGGGCTGCGCGCGCGCGCGCGCGCTGGCTGGCCGGGCGCGGGCAAGCGGACGGGACGAGCGCGCTGGGCGCGAGGAAGGCGACGCAATGCGCGCGACGGCGCAGCGAGCGAGCGAGCGCGCGCGGCGCGCGTGGCTGGCGCGCTGGCCGCCACCTGGTGCGCGAGACGGGCTGGCGGTGCGGGCGGCTCGTGCTCGCTCGCTGCTTGCGATCTGGGCAACTGGGCTTGTTTGCTAGGCGATCTGTGCGGCTTTGGGCTTCGGCTTTGGGCGATCTGGGCATCTTTGGGCGACTGCAACAAAAACACACACACACAAGCTCTTCTCCTTACCTTGGCCAACAAGAACACCCAATCGAGAAGATGAAGAGGATGAAGACTTACCGGAATGATGATTGAACCAAGGGAGCTGCAAGGATGAAGAACTCGGCAAGGCAATGGAGAGAAAAGCTTGGGCGGCCACACACTTTGGAGAAGAAGATGAGACAAACCTAATTTCTTTTTCATTTAACCAAATGCTCCAAAACTCCCAAAATGCAAGGCTAACCATAAAATGATTCAGGAAGAGCAACAAGAGCACCTAATGGCTCAATTGGTACACATCCCCACAAGCTTCCCGGGAGACCCGGGTTCAAACCCCAGTGCAAAGACAATTTCCTTTATTTTTACTTTTGCACCAAACCTTGCTCAAACCAAACCACAAATCCTTCCAAAACCTACATAAATCCATCCAATAATTTTAGCCATGGAAAAAGACATAAACGGCCCTGACGGCCCGACCAAATTACCAAAATACCCCTAGGGCATACCTGGAAGACTGGGATGAAAACCTGGGTCGTTACAGTGTATGCCTTGTGTAGTGTTGTGGAGCGGAGACGAGCAGGTTCTTACTCGTTGTTGGTTTGGGCTTAGAGAGCCATCATGCCAACTTTCTGTAGTGTGAGCATTATTTAGCAGCTTGTTGAGGTATCCAGATAGATTCGGATGCCCTGGGACGTCGTCCCCGAGGGAGGCAGAGCTTAGACTCCCGTAGGCCATTTGTGGCCCGATTCTTCGCTTTTCCCCTAGTGAGAGGGTGGAGGTGCTTTGTGCAGATCGCCAGTATGTTGATCGCACTCAGAGGAGCAGGACGCTTGGCATGTCCGACCGAGGAGTTGGACTGATCGTGTTACTGTTCAGGCCGCGTCCAGGGTTGTTAGGCCCGTTGGCCAGATTTGGCCCTGGCAGTTGAGTTGCCTAGAGGAGGGGGTAGAGGCTAGCACGCCTCAGAGTGAGACTCCTTGAGCAGAGTGTGCTCCAGCCATGAGAGATTTGATGGCAGGTCTTTAGCTAGCAGAGAGCGGAGACCCAGGCGCAGTTTGTAGCGCGTAGTGAGGAGTCTCGGGCAAAGATAGCCCAGCTGACAGAGTTTGTTTCAGCATTTCCCCCCCAGTAGCTCTTGTAGCCCCAGAGGTTCCCGGGAGGGCATGATCAGCAGGTTTATTCAGATGAGATTGTTGGCTATGATGGAGCCGCCCAGTTTGGCAAGTGGATGCCCGTAGAGCTCGATGTTTTAGAAAGTCCTGCTGCTAGTAGTAAAGCGGTTGGCCAGGTTTGAGTTTAGCATCCGTGTGTTGGGATGCCCCGCGCTGCTCGTGAGGCCGAGGTGTGCCGTTCTGGCTTTGTTTGGCACAAAGAGTTGGTGGTGGAAGTCCCTTGAGAGAGGTGGACTAGCGAGTCCCGCACGGCCGCCCGATTGATTGGCAAGTTGCCGTGTTAGTGGCTTGAGGCGGATGTAGAGACATCTTTGCCCCTTGCAAGCCTCGCCGTTGTTTAAATGACCCGATTTCTCAGATGTTTGGTAGAGTTTAGCACTCTTCCTTGGTGAGCTCCTAGAGTGGAGCTAGCTGCTGCTTGTTGAGAGATCCGACCAGAGTTTTGTTGAGAATCATGAGGAGATGCTAGTGTAGGCCGTGGGCCTTCGGTTTGATGAGATGCCATAGGCATAGTTGTAACGGCCCAGAATTTCATCTCGGTCTTCCAGGGTTGCCCAGGGGCATTTTGGTAATTTGGTCGGGCCGACAGGGCCGGTTATGTCTTTTCTAATTGCCGGAAAAATTATGAGATGATTTGAATGGGATCGGGAAGCTTTGTGAAGGTATTTGGGCTTGGTAAAATGCAAAAAGAAATAAGGAATTAAATAGCGCGTCGAGCGGGATTCGAACCATGGGCGCTTGGGAAGCTAGTTGGGTGTCATTGCCAATCGAACAACCAAGCGCTCTTCTTAATATCTACGCGCCATATTGTACTTAAGCCTGTTCGAATGAGATTTAGTTTTAAAGAGAATTTCGCTCGAGAGTCTTCTTCTTCCTCCTCATTTCTTCCTCGACCGACCCGAGCTCCTTCGCGATTTTCTCCCTCGCCGACCACGATTCGACCAAGCTCTTCCTCCCCCAAATTCAAGGTCGATTTTCATTCCCGAGCTGCAGGTAAGCCTGTTTTTCTTCTTCTTCTTCTTCTTCTTCTCCCCCAATTCCTTCCCCTTCTCCCCTGTTTCCGATTTCTTCCTTGCCGGCCGGGTTGAAGCGAGTGGCTTGTAGGTTTCGTGCGGCCAGCCAAGGGGAAGTGAACCAGCGCCGGATCACCTGAGAAGAAGCTCCAATCCTGCCTTTTCGCCAGCCAATTTGCTCGCCCATCGTTCCTCTGTCGCGCGCAGCAGCAGCCGAGCCAGCTCGATCGCCAGATCTTCCGCGCGCTCGTCCTCTCCTAGACTCGTGTCACGCCGTCCCTGTGCCGAGCCGCGTCGCATCGTCAGCGCCCAGCTAGCCCTATTGCTGCCCCACTCGTGCAATCGGCTCGTTCGTGTGTCCATCGCGCCTCGTGAGTTGCTCCCGAGCCGAACCCTATTTATTTTATTGTATTTAGGCCTATTGTGTGATTAATTGTTGTGATTGATAGGTTCTCGGTAGCTAGTTCGGGTTCGTTCGCAGCTTAGGTTTTCGTGTAATCGTCCCCGACCAAGGTAATGATTTCTTACCGGAGTTGTGTGGACCCTGCGATATTATATGTGATTGCTGATTGATTGCTTATTTGTGTTTATTGACATGTGTAGCTAAGTGCTCTAATCTGAATTCCCGATTGACATGATTTTCTTGGTTAATTCTCATGTTAATCCATGCTAGGTTGTTCCTTTCTGGCATGCTCGTATCTGTTCTTGCTTCGTAGTATCATGCTAGGTTCGTTGTATTCATATTGAGCACGTATTGGATTTTATTGAATTGTTTGCTGATTGCTAAGGCAGGTTAGAGTTACAGGTAGATAGCATCATCCGGGCCTGATGCATAAAGTACCTTGCATTCATGGCAGGGACGTTCGAGAGCGATTCTCCGTCCCCGACCCCGTGAGGGATTAGCTAACCCTACCGGTAGGCCCTGCAATCTTGGGTGAGGGTGGCAGACTGTTAAATGCCCCAACGGTCGGGATGATGACTTGGCATTGCTTCGTCCCAGGCAGCCGGCATGTCCTCAGCATGTTTGGAAGTAGCCCCTGATTGCCACCTGTTAAGGTAAGGACGGCTTCCTAGTGTAAGCCTACCACGACCCGTTCCTTAGCCTCAGGTGCGGTGGTTCAGGCTGACATAGTTTACGTGTCCAGGTCTCACACCCCTATGTCAGTGACACCGATCCAGAGATTTAGTTAGACGTGGTGACTGGACATGGGCAGCTTGCCACTAGACCCGACACCCCCCATGTTCTACAGTAGCACGAGGTACATGCTTATGCTCATTACTGCGCCGACTGGAGAGCTCCTCGGGATTGTGAGCCAGTGTACCTTTTCGTCGAGAGATGAAGCCGAGGCCGGGACTTGTTTCTCGTATAGGGCGACTTGTGTGGTGATATCATTCAGGACTAAGACCCTGAGTTGGCATCCGAGGCCCAAGTGTGGGCTAAGCTATGTGCTCTATTCTGTGTTTTTACGCATAGCTTGCATTCACTCATCGAGATGACCATGTATATCGTATTGTATCCCGGTTGAGGATTCTTACTGAGTAATTCGTTACTCACCCTTATTATTGTCGTTTTCCACATGTAACCGAGTTGCGAGACAGGATGGCTGAAGGAGGAGCTGTGATCATGGGGCCTAGTCATCAAACTCTGATTTTGTGTTATGACTCTTTATGTTTTATTTTCCCCTGAGTGCATTTAGCCGGGCATGAAGCCCTAGGATGTTTTCTAAATGTTTTGTGGATTCCAGCATTGTTGTATCTAGACAGGTTTTGAATGATTTTAAGAAATCTCTGATCAGAGTAAACTTTGGAAATGTATTTATCTTGGAACAGGTGCTTGGAAACAGGGACAGGTTTTAGGAAAATTGTCCGGGCTTTGAACTGAATGTTTGAATGTTTTGTTTTTTTATTGGAATCCAAAATCATGTTTATATAATGTCCTTTACTTTGAATGCATGCATTGGGGTAAGGGTCCATTTAGTGCCTGTAACACCCCAGAAATTTCATCCTGGTCTTCCCGGGAGGTCCAGGGGCATTTTGGTAATTTGGTCGGGCCGACAGGGCCAGTTATGTATTTGTTAATTTCCGGAAAAATTATGAGTCATTTTGAGTGGGATCGGGAATTTTGGTGAAGACATTTGGGCTTGGAAAAAGGTAAAAATAAATAGGGAATTAAATAGCACGTCGAGTGAGATTCGAGCCAAGGACGCACTGCAAGCTAGGCAAGGGTCGCTGCCAACCGAGCCATTGGGCGTGTTTGTTAATCTTTGCGCGCGATCTTGTATATATGCCTGTCTTAGTGCGTTTTATTTAAGAGTAGAATTTAGCCCGAGCTTCTCCTTCTTCTTCCCCATTTCCTTCACGATTTTCTTCTCCAACCGACTGCGTTCCTCGGCGAATTTCTCCCTCGCCGACCAGCCAATTCCGAGCTCCTCCTCTCCAATTCGAAGCCCATTCTCCCTCCGAGCAGCTGGTATGTTCTTCCTCTTCTTCCTTTCCTTCAAAAATCCAATTTCTTTCCCCCTAGTTCCGCTTTCGTTCTGCCGGCCGTGGGAGTAAGGAGATTCGTGTGGTTTTTGTGCAGCTAGTGTAGGGGAAGTGGTCCAGCATCAAATCGCGTGTCGAATCTTCTCCAATCGCCCGGAATCGAGCTCGTTTTCTCCAATCCTCTGTTCACCCCTGTTCGCCGAGCTCGCGTGCGTAGAAGCTGCCCAGCCCGTCGAGCCACGCCGCGCATCGCCTCGCACCCGCGCGCGTGCCTCGCCCAGCTCCGTGTCACGCCGCGCGCCGTACCGGTGTCTTTGCTCGCCGCTCGCGCCCTCGCGCCAGACGCATGCGCGCTTGCGCGCGCGCGTCGCGCCAACGCTCGGCTATGCCGCCATCTCGCGCCCCACGCGCCACCTAGAAGCAATGAGCCCGAGCCGGCCCGGCCGTTCTTTGCCCGTTCGTGCAATCGGCTCTTTCGTGCGTTCGTCGCGCCTCGTGAGTTGCTCCCGAGCTGAGCCTTGTTTATTTTATTCTATTTAGGCCTATTGTGTGATTTTTGTTGTGATTGATAGGTTCTCGGTAGCTAGTTCGGGTTCGTTCGCGATTTAGGTTTTCGTGTCAATTCGTCCCCGACCAAGGTAAGGATTTCTTACCGGAGTTGTGTGGACCCTGCGATATATTATGCGATTGCTGATTGATTGCTTGTTTGTGTTTATTGACATGTGTAGCTAGGTACTCTATTCTGAATTCCCGATTAGCATGATTTTCCTGGTTATTTCTCATGTTAATCCATGCTAGGTTGTTCCTTTCTGGCATGCTCGTATCTATTCCTTGCTTCGTAGTATCATGCTAGGCTCGTTGTATTCTTATTGAGCACGCATTGGATTTTATGGAATTGTTTGCTGATTGCTAAGGCAAGTTAGAGTGGCGGAGTAGATAGCATCATCCGGGCGGGTGCATAAAGTACCTTGCATCCACGGATAGGACGTATGAGATGGAGCTCGCCCCGATCCCGTTGGGAATAGCTAACCCTAACGATTGGCCCCGCAATCTTGGGAGGGTGGCATCGTTAAATGCCCCAACCATCGGGATGATGACTTGGCATTGCCTCGTCCCCGGCGATCGGCGCGTCCCTCGCGTGTTCCGCCGTAGCCCCTATATGCCACCTGTTAACGTAAGGGCGGCTTCCTGGTGTAAGCCTACCACAACCCGTTTCCTTAGCCTCAGGTGCGGTGGTTTAGGCTGACATAGTTTACGTGTCCAAGTCTCACACCCCTATGTCAGTGACACCGATCCAAAGAATTAGTTAGGCATGGTGATGGACATGGGCGGCTTGCCTCTAGACCCGACACCCCCATGGTTCTGCAAAGAGCACACGGTGCATGTTTACGCTCATTACTGGCGCGCCGACCGAGAGCTCCTCGGGATCTTGAGCGGTGTACCTTTCGTCGGCGATGACAGCGGTACATAACGACCCAGTTTTTCATCCGGTCTTCCGGTATGCCCTAGGGGTAATTTGGTAATTTGGTCGGGCCGTCGGGCCGCGTTTGTGTCTTTTCGATTACTAAAATTATTGGATGGATTTATGTAGGTTTTTGGAAGGATTTGTGGTTTGATTTGACCAAGGTTTGATGCAAAAGTAAAAATAAAGGAAATTGTCTTCTGCCTAGAGGGTTTGAACCTGTGTCTCTGGAAAGCTTGTGGGGATGTGTGCCAATTGAGCCATTAGTTGCTCTTGTTGCTCTTCTGCATCATTTTATGGTTAGCCTTGGATTTTGGGAGTTTTGGTGCATTTGGTTAAATGAAATAGAAATTAGGTTTGTTCCATCTTCTTCTCCAAAGTGTGTGGCCGCCCAAGCTATTCTCTCCATTGCCTTGCCGGAGTTCTTCATCCTTGCGGCTCCCTTGGATCGATCATCATCATTCCGGGTAGGTATCGATCTTCCTCTTCTTCTTCTCATCCGTTTGGTGTCTTTGTTTGACCAAGTGAATAGAAGAGTGTTGTGTGTGTTTGTGTTGATTGCGACCCGGAGAGAGAAGCCCCACCGGCAGACCATCGTCGCGACGCCCGGTAGACCCGCCACCAGACGCCGGATCGCGCCGCCAGCACCCCCGATCGCCGAAGTCGCCGACCCTCCGTCCGTCGCGCGCCGCGCAGCAGCCTCGTGATCGCCCAAGGTCGCCGCGTGGTCGCAGCCATCGCGACGCCGGATCGCGGTCGTCCTCGCTCGATCGCTCGCCGCGACGCCAGAGGCCCTCGCGGCGCGCCGCGCGCTTTTCGCTCGAGCTGATCGCTCGACGCTCAGACGCTTCTTCGCGCGCGCGCGTCCTCGTCGTTGTGCGTCGTCCGTGCGTGCCTTGCTCGCTGCGTCGCGCAGCCGCCGCGCCCGTGCCCATCCGCCCGCGCTGGCGCGCCCAAAGATCTGCGCAGCGTGCCGGTAGCGGCCGCCAGCGCTTGCCTTGTGCAAACTGCCAAAGAACTCCAAGTTCGTGTCGCCGCCGCCGCGCGTGAGTGCCCCGAGCCGAGCTTGTCTGTTCTATTGTTTTTTTTAGACGTTTTAGATGTTGATTATTATTGGTTTGCTAGGTTCCCGCCGCTAGCTCGAGATTGTTCCGCGACTTAGGATTTGTGTGTAGAAGCCTCCACCAAGGTAAGGATTTCTTACCCGGAGTTGTGTGGACCCTGCGATGTTCTATGTGATTGATGTTGTATGTTTGTTTGTGATTATCGGCATGTGTAGTTTAGGTGCTCATTCGAATTCTCGATCGCATGACTTCGTATGTTGTTCTTTCATGTTAGTCCATGCTAGGTTGTTCCGTTCGCATGCTCATATTCATTCTTGTTCCGTAGTACCATGCTAGGTTTCTTTGTATTCTTTTGAGCACGTATTGGATTGTTTGTTGATTGTTAAGGCGAGTTAGAATTCGGGTAGGTAGCATCATCCGGCCCGATGCATAAAGTATCTTGCATCCATGGCGAGGGCGTCGAGACGATTCTCCGTCCACGGACCTCGTTAGGGTTTAGCTAACCCGACCGGTAGGCCCCGCAATCTTGGGTGAGGGTGGCGGATCGTTAAATGCCCCAACGGTCGGGATGATGACTTGGCATTGCCTCGCCCCGGCGATCGGCGGCACGTCCTCGGCGTGTTGGCCGCCAGAGCCCTTGATTGCCACCTATTAGGGCAAGGACCGCTTCTGGTGTGAGCCTACCACGACCGGTTCCTTAGCCTCAAAGTGCGGTGGTTCAGTGACATAGTGCACGTGTCGAGTCTCACACCCCTATGTCGGTGTGACACCGATCCGAGAGATTTAGTTAGGCGTGGTGGATGGACATGGGCGGCTTCCCACTAGACCCGGCACCCCATAGTTCTGCAGAGCACGCGGTGCATGCTTACGCTCATTACATCGCCGACCGGAGAGCTCCTCGGGATCTTGAGCTAGTGTACCTTTCGTGATCGACGATGAGACAGCGGTGAGGCGAGACTTGTTTCTCGTATAGGACGTATGGTGTGGTGGATTTATCTCGGACTAAGACCACGAGTTGGCATCCGAGGTCCAAGTGTGGACTCAAGCTATGCGCCCTTTTTTCGTGTTTATATTCATAGCTTGCATACACTCATCTAGATGACCATGTGCATCGTATTGTACCCCGGTTGGGATTCTTCTTGAGTAATTCGTTACTCACCCTTATTTTGTTGTTTTCCACGGGTAACCAAGGAGCGAGACAGATGGTCAAGGAGGAGCCGTGATCATGGGCACTTTGTCACACTCGACACTTTTATTCATTTTATGACTCTTAACTTTATATTTCCCTGAATGCATGTAGACGGGCACGGAGCCCTAGGACGTTTTCTCATGTTTTATGGATTCCGGCATAGTCGTGCACGAAAAGGTTTTTAATCGGTTTAAATAAATCTCGATCGAGTATACTTTTAGAAATGTACTTTTCTCAAAGCAGTGCTTGAAAAGCAGGGGACTTTTAATGTTTTAGTTTTACTTGGAATGAAAGTATGTTGCATATTGTTTTATTTTGAATGCATGCATTGGGGTAAAGGCCCATTTAGAACCCCATTCGGGTCGGGTCTTTACACAGGCTGAGGCCGGGACTTGTTTCTCGTATAGGGCGACTTGTGTATTGGACTATGTGGTGATATTATTCCGTACTAAGACCCTAAGCTGGCATCCGAGGCCCAAGTGTGGGCTAAGCTATGTGCTCTATTCTCGTGTTTATATTCATAGCTTGCATACGCTCATCGAGATGACCATGTATATCGTATTGTACCCGGTTGGGGATTCTTCTTGAGTAATTCGTTACTCACCCTTATTATTGTGGTTTTTCCACGGGTAACCAAGTTGCGAGACAGGATGGTCAAGGAGGAGCTGTGATCATGGGGCTCAATCATCAAACTCGATTTTGTGTTATGACTCTTTATGTTTTATTTTCCCCTGAATGCATGTGACAAGGCACTGAGCCCTAGGATGTTTTTCGAATATTTTGTGGATTCCAGCATTATTGTATCTAGACATGTTTTGAATGATTTTAAGAAATCTCGATTTGAGTAGTATTTGTGGAAATGTATTTATCTTGGAGCAGTGTTTGGAAATAGGGACAGTTCGGTGGAAATTGTCTAGTTTTTAAAGGGGTTATTTTGAATGTTTTGTTTTAATTGGAATATGAAATCATGTCATTTAATGTCCTTTACTTTGAATGCATGCATTGGGGTAAGGGCCCATTTAGTGCCCCATTCGGTCGGTCCCTTACTGGTTGGTATCGAGCTCAAAGTCATAAATTCTGTAGATTGACCTTTTGTTGTAGGTCGTTTTCCCATGATCACTAGCACTCCGACTGTCATCAGGTACGCCTAAGTTTACTATTTGTTGTAGAAAAAGGGTTAAGAATTTACAATACTGTCATCTAGTGTATGCCTTGTGTAGTGTTGTGGAGCGGAGACGAAAGGTGTTCTCGACTCGTTATTGGTTTGGGTTTAGAGCGCCATCATGCCAACTTCCCCGCAGCGGTGTGTGATGTATGTTGTGGTTTGTTGTGGTATCCAGATAGATTCGGATGCCCTGGGACATCGTTCCAGAGGGAGGTAGAGATTGGACTCCCATAGGCCAATTGTGGCCTGGGATTGATGGTTTCCCCTAGTGAGAGGGTGGAAGTGCTTTGCCTTGGAATGCCACTCCAAGAGAGGAATTAGCTGTGGTTGTGCTGAAGTGGATGTTTGTGGAGCAGGTGCTCGTGTGGACTAGCCTGGGTAGCTCAAGTGTTGATCTTGAGCCTTGTTAGATTATTTGGTTGCCCAGAGAGTGGTTGCAAAGTTGGTAGCCTTCAAGGAGATTGATGAGGCTTCTTTGTGCTTCTGTAAAGTGTTGTTGTTTGCAGCCGATGGCGGAACCACGTGGTTAAGGGTCCAAAGAAGCGGTGTTCTCACTGATTTGGATTCGTTGGTGGTTTCCTCAGTTGTTTGGTAGCGTTAAACACTTTTCTTTTGGTAAGCCCTAGAGTAGGGCTAGCTGCTGCATGTTGAGAGAGCCGACCAGAGTTTGTTGAGCATCATGTGGAGATGCAAGAGTAGGCTGTGAGCCTTCAGCTTGATGAGATGCCTTAGGCATGGTTGTTGGAGTTGAGCCCTTGTATGCCGAGCCAGAGTCCGTGTCACTTGAGGTTGTGACTTTGTTGGCCCCGTTGGTAGTAAGATGTGGATTTGGTAGTAGTGGCACTTGAGGTGCATTGGTTGGTGTGCCGCTTGGGCACTAAATTTGGTTCAGGCCTGAGTTTGGCATGGGCATAGCAGATGGTTCTATGCCGTTCGGAGTTTAGCGCACTCCTTTAGCCTTGGATCTGTTTATGGTAGTTGCACCTATGTAGGTCGTGAAAAAGGGCTAGTTCAGTGGTAATCGAAAGATTTCAAGCGAAGGGGTGTTCGAGAGGAGCCGGAGCCTTATCCCAGTGTTACTGGAGGTTGAGTAAGTCAAGCAGGTTGACGGTTGGTAAGTGTTAGTGCGCGTGCATCTCACGCTAGTGTTGAGGCCAAGAGATCTTGGCCAAGAGATCTTTGTGGTTGGTAGTGCGGTCAACTACCTTCGAGTGCCTAAATCTCAGTAGAGTTGAGCACCGTAGAAGCAAGTTTGGGTTCCAGCTGATGGACCATGAGTTGGATGCCTATGAGGTGAATAGGATGCCTTGTGAGAGGAGTTGGATGCCTTATGGGTAAGCACCCTTGGTAGAGGCTTGGTATAAAGTAAGTTTGGTTTGGCATGGTTATGCTTTGGTAGAGCAAGGTTGCCACAGTTTCGAGCATCGTGTGGAGATGGAACTTTGGGTGTTCCGTTGATTGGTTGTATCTCTGCCAGGAGCTAGTGTGGCTTTTGGGAAAAGCATTTGTTAGTCTTGGATCGCTAAATGAAGGTTGGGAGTTGTGCACACAAGTGTATTTTGTGTGGTTCGTTATGTGGCGAGAATTTCAGATCCATGTAGGGTTTGCCTTGGGGATCTGGTGCTCAGTTCTTGGAAAATTTGGACTCCAGGTGGATGTTGTAAGGCTTTAGTGAGGTGGTAAGGATACCATGCTCGTGGTATCAGGTTGTTGCTTAGGTAAGATTTGTTAAGTGGACCTAAGCTTGGTTGGAGGATCTTCTTGTTGATCGTCACGACTGAGAAAGTTGTTCGGATCCTTCCTTGGGTAGGAGTTATGTTGTGGTTGATGTCTGAGTAGGAGGATGACGCATTCGGTAGCGTTTCGGGTCCTCTTGGTTTCCAAGGAGTTGGAGTTGGCCAGCATGGTTGTGTTGCTGGAAAATGGAGTTGTTGTTTGTTTGAGCGATTGGTCGTTAGTCCGTTAGTTGGCAGTTGGTGTTGAAGGTTGTCGGAGAACCCTAGGTTGTGGAGAGCCTCTCTAGAGCTCAATCAGGCCCAGATAGTGAGTTTCAGTTGGCAAGTTGAAGCCATGTAGTTTGTAGCCTCAGGTGAGTTGTTGGCAGTCTTGGTAGCCTAGCAAGCTGGTATTTGTTTGGAGTGGAGTCCGGATTGGTTCTGGTGTGGGAACAAGTTGATGCTTGGTGTTGACCAAGGTGTGGATTGGAATTGCTAGAAGTCAGTTTGCTCGTGGGGCGAATGGTTCGAGCCCTGTTGGTTGTCTTCCTGTTTCCAGGAAAGTTGAGAGTTTCCCCGTTGGTATTTGGAGGTCTAGTTCGTGGTGGACCCCTGTTGCTACCCCGTGAGATTTAGATCTTCTAGCTTTAGTGGAGCAAGACAGTGAGTGTATGTAGGGCTCTCTGTCCTTCGGTGGTCTGCTCGTAGGAGCCGTTTCTTTCTGGTTTTGGCAGGTTACTACCGTCGGTTTGTTAAGGATTTTTCCGCCATAGCCTCGCCCCTCACTCGTCTGACGAGGAAGGGTGTCGAGTTTATTTGGGACACTAAGTGTGATGAGAGCTTTGCCGTGCTCAAGCAGCTTGATTTGACAAGACACGATGTTGGCGATCCGGAGGGGACAGTGGTTTCGTGGTTTACAGCCGATGCTTCCAAGTTCGGGTTGGGTTGTGTGTTGATGCAGCACGGGAAGGTCATTGCTTATGCTTCCCGTCAGCTGAAGCCATATGAGCAGAACTATCCGACTCATGATATGGAATTGGCAGCAGTGGTGTTTGCAATGAAGATTTGGAGGCATTACCTGTGTGGTGAGCAGATTCAGATGTTTACCGATCACCGAGCCTCAAGTATCATTTACTCGTAAGGAGTGAATATGAGGCAGAGAAGATGGTTAGAGTTGGTGAAAGATTATGATCTGCGAGATTTTGTACCATCCGGGCAAAGCAAATGTTGTAGCTGATGCTTTGAGTAGGAAGACGTCTGTAAAGACCCGACCCAAAAGGGGCTCTAAATAGGTCTTTACCCCAATGCATACATTCAAAGGAAAGGATAATATGCAAATAAGTTTTTAGATTCCCAATTAAAACAAAACAATCAAGGTTCAATCAGAAATCAATATAGTTTCTTTGAAACTGTTTCAAGGCAAATACATTTCCAAAACGTACACTCGATCAGAGATTTATTAAAACATTTGGAACATTCTCAAATTCAATAAAGCGGGAATCCACAAAATCATTGAGAAAACATCCTAGGGCTCGTGTCCGCTACATGCATTCGGGGAAAATGAAAGACAAGAGTCATAGAAATAAAAAGTCGAGACGACAAAGACGTTCCCATGATCATAGCTCCTCTTTCGACCATCCCGCCTCGCGCCATGGTTACCGAAAGATAAGTAAGGGTGAGTAACGAATTACTCAAGAAGAATCCCCGACGGGGTACAATACGATGCACATGGTCATCTAGATGAGTGTATGCAAGCTGTGAACATAAACACATAATAGAGCACATAGCTTAAGTCCACACTTGGACCTCGGATGCCAACTCAGGGTCTTAGTCCGGAATAATCCACACCACACAATACGCCCTATACGAGAACCAAGTCTCGGCCTCAGCCTGTCTACTGTCGATACGAAAGGTACACTAGCTCAAGATCCCGAGGAGCTCTCCGGTCGGCGCTGTAATGAGCGTAAGCATGCACCGCGTGCTCTGCAGACTATGGAAGTGTGGGGTCTAGTGGCAAGTCGCCCATGTCCGATCACCACGCCTAACTAAATCTACGGATCGGTGTCACTAACATAGGGGTGTGAGACACCGACACGTGAACTATGTCGGCTGAACCACCGCACTTCGAGGCTAAGGAACCGGTCGTGATAGGCTTGCACGAGAAGCGGTCCTTGCCCTAACAGGTGGCAATCAAGGGCTACGGCCGAACACGCTGAGGACGTGCCGACTGTCGGGGACGAGGCAATGCCAAGTCATCATCCCGACCGTTGGGGCATTTAACAGTCTGCCACCCTCACCCAAGATTGCAGGGCCTACCGGTCGGGTTAGCTAAACCCTAACGGGGTCCAGGGACGGAGAACTGTCTCGACGTCCCTGCCATGGATGCAAGATACTTTATGCATCGGGCCGGATGATGCTACCTACCTACACTTTAACCTATCATATCAATAACATACAATCCAATACAATCCAAAACGTGCTCAACAGATACAACGAACCTAGCATGGTACTACGAAGCAAGAACATATATGAGCATGCTAGAACGGAACAACCTAGCATGGGCTAACATGAGAGAACAACATACGAAGTCATGCTAGTCAGAATTGCAACAGAGCACCTAAACTATACATGCCGATAATCACAAACAAACATACAAACAACAATCACATAGAACATCGCAGGGTCCACACAACTCCGGTAAGAAATCCTTACCTTGGCCGGGGGCAACTACACACAAAATCCTACGCTGCGATCGATCCCGAGCTAGCTAACGAGAACCTAACAAACACAATAGAAATCACAATCATAGCCCTAAAAAATATAATAAAACAAGCGTGCTCGGCTGGGGCACTCACACGGCACGCACGACCACACGCGGACGGGCGGCAAAAAGACGGCGGGCCGCTTCTGGGCGCCGACGGCGCGAAGGGGCTGATGATGGCGCGGGACCGCAGACATCGGGCGCCGACGGGCGCAGGAGGCGGCAGCGGGGTGCGCAGCGCGCGCCGGACGGCTGGCCGGGCGCAGCGCACGCGCGCAAGCAGCGAGACGAGCGAAGGCTGGCGCGCGAGGCGCGACGCGATGAGGCGCACGGCGCAGCGAGGAGCGGCGCGCTGGCGCGCGACGCGGCGCGCGCGCTGCTCGCCAAGAGGCGCGCGACGGCCGCGACGGGCTGGCGGTGATGGGCGGCTCTGGTGCTCTGGCTGGCGCGCGATCCGGGCACTGGGCTTGCTTTGCTAGGCGATCTGGGCGGCTTCGGGCTTCTTCTTTGGCAGATCTGGGCATCTGCCGGGCGACTGCTACAAACACACACACACACAAGCTCTTCTCCTTACCTTCGCCAACAAGAACACCCAATCGAGAAGATGAAGAGGATGAAGACTTACCCGGAGTGATGATGAACGATCCAATGGAGCCGCAAGGATGAAGAATCGGCAAGGAGAGCTTGGGAGAAAGCTTGGGCGGCCACAACTCTTTTGGAGAAGAAAACACAACAAACCTAATTTCTATTTCATTTAACCAAATGCACCAAACACCAAAGATCCAAGGTTAACTAAGATGTGATGCAGAAAGAGCAACAAGAGCACCTAATGGCTCAATTGGCACACATCTCTACAAGCTTCCTGGGAGACCCGGGTTCAAACCCTCACTGCAAAGACAAATTCCTTTATTTTTACTTTTGCATCTACCCATGCTCAAACCAAACCACAAAGCCTCAAAAACCTTCATAAATCCATCCAATAATTTTAGCAACTGGAAAAAGACATAAACGGCCCTGACGGCCCGACCAAATTACTAAAATACCCCTAGGGCATACCTGGAAGACTGGGACGAAAACCTGGGCCGTTACAACGTCGCATTCCGCGGCGTTGTTGAGTTCCTCACCAGACGTACGTAGAGAGTTCGAGCGGGCTGAGATTGCAGTGTTGTTGGGTGAGGTTACTGCCAGAGTAGCTGAGTTGACAGTTCAGCCATCGATTAGACAACGGATTATTGATAGTCAGCTGAGTGACCCCGCACTTAAGAAATTGGGTGACAGAGTTAGTGCTGATGGAGATTTTGACTTTGTATATTCACGGCGGTGACAATGACGTCTGAGGCGGTTGTGTGTTCCGGATGTTGCGAGGATTGCGAACGAGTTGCTCTCGAGGCCCGCGATTTCTCCGTTTGCTTGGCACCCCGGGGTACCAAGATGTATCGAGATCTTAAGCAGACATTCGGTGGATGGGTATGAAGAGAGATGTTGCGGAGTTTGTCGATCGATGTCTCACGTGTCGCCAAGTGAAGGCACCCAGCGAGACCACCGCCCGGTTTGTTGCAAACCACTGAGTGTACCTCAGTGGAAATGGGAAGAGATCTCCATGGACTTTATTTCTGGTTTGCCGAGGACTCCGAGGAAGTTCTCTCACATTTGGGTGATAGTCGACCGATTGACTAAGAGCGCACACTTCATTCCCGGTAGAGACACTTATACCATGGAACAGTGGGCGCAGTTATTTTTGGAGCAGATCATTTGTTATCACGGTGTGCCTGTGAGAATTGTGTCTGACCGTGATTCGAGGGCTTGTGTGTTGGATTTCGAGGCGGTTGGGACCATCCCCTCAGATTCGATGGAGTTTGCATATAACAACGATTATCGATCGATTTATCGAGATGGCTCCATTCGAGGCTTTGTATGGTAAGCGTTGCCGATCTTCTGTGTTCTGGGAAGAGGTTGGTGATAGGCAGGTTTTGGGTCCCGAGTTGCTGCAGTCGACCAATGGTGTCGTGCAGAAGATTAGAGCTCGTATGTTGACAACTCAGAGCAGACAGAAGAGTTACGCCGATGTTTGGCGTCGGGATTTAGAGTTTGAGGTTTGGCAAGCGTGGAAAGCTGAGTCCCCGTTTGTCGGTCCGTTTGAGATTCTGGAGAGGATTGGCAAGGTTGCTTATCGGTTAGCCCTGCCTCCATCATTGTCAGCAGTGCACAGTATTTTTCATGTTTCGATGTTGAGACAGTTCGTGCTGGACCCGTCGCACATTGTTGATTTTGAGCCTTTGCAGCTGAATGAGGATTTGAGCTTCGAGGAGAAGCCAGTGGGGATTCTTGCTTTTGAGACAAGGACTGCGTAATCGTGAAATCCGGTTGGTAAAAGTTCAGTGGAGGAGTCAGAGTTCAGAGGAAGCCACTTGGGAGCGGGTGGATGAGATGAGATTGCAGTATCCCGAGTTGTTCCAGTCTTAAGGGACTTTCGAGGACGAAAGTCTTATAAGGGGGGAATATTGTAACGGCCCGGAAATTTCATCCTGGTCTTCTCGGGAGGCCCAGGGGCATTTTGGTAATTTGGTCGGGCCGACAGGGCCGGTTATGTATTTGTTAATTGCTGGAAAAATTATGAGTCGTTTTGAGTGGGATCGGGAATTTTGGTGAAGACATTTGGGCTTGGAAAAAGGTAAACATAAATAGGGAATTAAATAGCACGTCGAGTGAGATTCGAGCCAAGGACGCACTGCAAGCTAGGCAAGGGTCGCTGCCAACCGAGCCATTGGGCGTGTTTGTTAATCTTTACGCGCGATCTTGTATATATGCCTATCTTCGTGCGTTTTATTTAAGAGCAGAATTTCGCCCGAGCTTCTCCTTCTTCTTCCCCATTTCCTTTGCGATTTTCTTCTCCAACCGACTGCGTTCCTTCGCGAATTTCTCCCTCGCCGACCAGCCAATTTCGAGCTCCTCCTCTCCAATTCGAAGCCCATTCTCCCTCCGAGCAGCTGGTATGTTCTTCCTCTTCTTCCTTTCCTTCAAAAATCCGATTTCTTTCCCCCTAGTTCTGATTTCGTTCTGCCGGCCGTGGGAGTGAGGAGATTCGTGTGGTTTTTGTGCAGCTAGTGTAGGGGAAGTGGTCCAGCATCAAATCACGCGTCGAATCTTCTCCAATCGCCCGGAATCGAGCTCGTTTTCTCCAATCCTCTGTTCGCCTGCTGTTCCGAGCTCGCGTGCGGCGCAAAGCCGCCCACCCCGGCGAGCGACGCAAACAGATCGCTCGCCGCGCAGACGCTGCGCGCTGCCCTGCCTAGCTCCGTGTCACGCCGCGCGTCGTCCCAATCGCGTGCGCTTGCCCGCGCGCACCTCGCGCCAACATCGCCGCGCGCGGTAATCGCGCCCAGCGCCAGCTCTGCCGCGCCATCTCGCGCCCCACGCGCCCAACCCGTTCTTTGCCGCGTTCGTGCAATCGGCTCGTTAAAGCGCGTTCGTCGCGCCTCGTGAGTTGCTCTGAGTGAGCCTTGTTTATTTTATTCTATTTAGGCCTATTGTGTGATTTTTGTTGTGATTGATAGGTTCTCGGTAGCTAGTTCGGGTTCGTTCGCGATTTAGGTTTTCGTGTCAATTCGTCCCCGACCAAGGTAAGGATTTCTTACCGGAGTTGTGTTGACCCTGCGATATATTATGCGATTGCTGATTGATTGCTTGTTTGTGTTTATTGACAAGTGTAGCTAGGTACTCTATTCTGAATTCCCGATTAGCATGATTTTCCTGGTTATTTCTCATGTTAATCCATGCTAGGTTGTTCCTTTCTGGCATGGTCATATCTGTTCCTTGCTTCGTAGTATCATGCTAGGCTCGTTGTATTCTTATTAAGCACGTATTGGATTTTATGGAATTGTTTGCTGATTGCTAAGGCAGGTTAGAGTGGCAGGTAGATAGCATCATCTGGGCCGGGTGCATAAAGTACCTTGCATCCCGAGCGGAGGACGTATGAGATGGAGCTCGCCCGATCCGTTAGGGGAATAGCTAACCCTAACGGCTGGCCCTGCAATCTTGGGTGAGGGTGGCAGACTGTTAAATGCCCCAACCGTCAGGATGATGACTTGGCATTGCCTCGTCCCCAGCAGTCGGCACGTCCTCAGCGTGTTCGGCCGTAGCCCCTGTATGCCACCTGTTAACGTAAGGGCGGCTTCCTGGTGTAAGCCTACCACAACCCGTTTCCTTAGCCTCAAAGTGCGGTGGTTCAGCCGACATAGTTTACGTGTCGAGTCTCACACCCTATGTAAGTGACACCGATCCAAAGAATTAGTTTGGCGTGGTGGATTGGACATGGGCAGCTTGCCTCTAGACCGGAACCCCCATGGTTCGCAGAGCACGCGGTGCATGTTTACGCTCATTACGGCACGATCGGAGAGCTCGGGATCTTGAGCGGTGTACCTTTCGTCGACGATGAGAGAGCAGCCGAGGCCAGGACTTGTTTCTCGATAGGCGACTTGTGTATTGGTGTGTGGTGATATTTTTCCGCACTAAGACCCTAAGCCGGCATCCGAGGCCCAAGTGTGGGCTAAGCTATGTGCTCTATTCTGTGTTTATATTCATAGCTTGCATACGCTCATCGAGATGACCATGTATATCGTATTGTACCCCGGTTGGGGATTCTTATTGAGTAATTCGTTACTCACCCTTATTATTGTGGTTTTTCCACATGGTAACCAAGTTAAGTAGACAGATGGTCAAGGAGGAGAAATTTGTGATCATGGGGCTCAATCATCAAACTCGATTTTGTGTTATGACTCTTTATGTTTTATTTTCCCCGAATGCATGTGGAAGCACTGAGCCCTAGGATGTTTTTTGAATATTTTGTGGATTCCATCATTATTGTATCTAGACATGTTTTGAATGATTTTAAGAAATCTCTGATCGGAGTATACTTTGGAAATGTATTTATCTTGGAACAGGTGCTTGGAAACAGGGACAGGTTTCAGGGAAATTGTCTAGTTTTTAAAGGGGTTATTTTGAATGTTTTGTTTTAATTGGAATCGGAAATCATGTCTGTTTAATGTCCTTTACTTTGAATGCATGCATTGGGGTAAGGGCCCATTTAGTGCCACATTCGGGTCGGTCCCTTACAGTGCCCCATTCGGGTCGGGTCCTTACAGTTGGTATCAGAGCTCAGAGTCATAGATTCTGTAGATTGACCTTTTGTTGTAGGTCGTTTGTCCCATGATCACCAGCACTCCGACAGTCATCAGGTACGCCTAAGTTTACTATTTGTTGTAGAAAAAGGGTTAAGAATTTACAATACCTGTCATCTAGTGTATGCCTTGTGTAGTGTTGTGGAGCGGAGACGAGCAAATTCTGACTCGTTATTGGTTTGGGTTTAGAGCGCCATCATGCCAACTTCCCGCAGTGTGTGATGTATGTTGTGGCTTGTTGAGGTATCCAGATAGATTCGGATGCCCCTGGAACATCGTTCCAGAGGAGGAAGGCGTAGATTGACTCCCATAGCCAATTGTGGGCCTGGGCTTGTTGGTTTTCCCCTAGTGAGAGGGTGGAGGTGCTTTGCCTTAGAGTGCCACTCCAAGAGAGGAGTTAGCTATGGTTGTGCGGATGTGGATGTTTGTGGAGCAGGTCCCCGTGTGGACTAGCCTGGGTAGCTCAAGTGTTGATCTTGAGCCTTAGCGGATTGTTTGATTGCCCAGAGAGTGGCTGCAGAGTTGGTAGCCTTCGAGGAGATTGATGAGGCATCTTTGTGCTCCTGTAAAGTGTTGTTGGTTGCAGCCAGTAAGCCGGAACCCTGTGGTTAAGGGTGCAGCAAGCAGTGTTCCCTTCGAACTGGATGCGTTGGCGGTTTCCTCAGTTGTTTGGTAGAGTTGAACACTCTTCTTTTGGTGAGCCCCTAGAGTAGGGCTAGCTGCTGCATGTTGGGAGAGCAGGCCAGAGTTTGTTGAGCATCATGTGGAGATGCAAGAGTAGACTGTGAGCCTTCAGCTTGATGAGATGCCTTAGGCATGATTGTTTGGGTTTGGCCCCGTTGTAGTAAGATGTGGATTTGGTAGTAGTGGCACTTGAGGTGCATTGGTTGGTGTGCTGCTTTGGCACTGAGTCGGGTTCAGGCTTGAGTTTGGCATGGGCATAGCAGATTGTTCTATGCCGTCCGGAGTTCAGCGCACTCCTTTAGCCTTGGATCCGTTTATGGCAGTTGCACCTATTTTGGTCGTGCAAGAGAGCTAGTTCAGTGGTAGTCGTAGGACTACAAGAGAAAGGATGTTCGAGAGGAGCCGAAGCCTCTTCCCAGAGTTACTGGAGGTTGAGTAAGTCAGCAGGTTGACGGTTGGTAAGTGTTAGTGCGCGTGCATCTCACGCTAGTGTTAAGGCCAAGAGATCCTTGCGGTTGGTAGTGCGGTCAACTACCTTTGTAAAGACTCGACCTGGAATACGGTCCTAAACCTAGGTCCTCACTCAGCATGCAAGTTAAATATTTCAACAAGCGGTTTAGTGCTCATATTTAAAACTTTTTCAAAACATTTGGAAACGGGGAACACTTAAAACATAACCAACAATTTTCATAAGCAAATCCAATCAAGGTAAAATAAGCCCGCCAGTGATTTATAAAAGAACATTCAAAGCAGCTTTTAAACAACTTTAACATCATTCCCCTAGGACTCATGTCCATCTACATCTTTGAATAAATAAATGCAAGCAATAAACAACAGAGTGTCGGTAGCTTCCCATGATCAAACGGCTCCTCCGCTAGCCATCCCGGTGTTGTCCCAAGTTACCGGTGGAAAAACCACGAAATAAGGGTGAGTATAAACATACTCAAGAAGAATCCCCAACCGGGTACAATACGATACATCAGTCATCTAGCACCCTAGTATACATGCAAATAAAACAATGACTTAGAGCAAAACGGTTGAATTAGGCTATGAGCTACTTCTAGAGCGAGCCTATTCAAGGGCTTTCATCTACTGCCTATCCTAGGTTCTACACTTGGATGCCCTTTGGGCCTTACACAACCTAGGACTCGGTGATGCCCAAAGGGGGCCTTACACACCTAGGATGCCTATCGGGGCCTTACACCTCCGAGAATCGGTGATGCCCGGTGGGGTCTTACACACCTAGGATGCCCATCGGGTCTTACACTTCCAACTCGGTGATGCCCATCGGGACTTACACACCTAGGATGCCCATCGGGGTCTTACACCTCCAACTCAGTGATGCCCATCGGGGACTTACACACCTAGGATGCCCATCCGGGTCTTACACCTCCAACTCAGTGATGCCCATCGGGGACTTACACACCTAGGATGCCCATCGGGGTCTTACACCTCCAACTCAGTGATGCCCATCGGGGACTTACACACCTAGGATGCCCATCGGGTCTTACACCTCCAACTCGGTGATGCCCATCGGGATTTACACACCTAGGATGCCCATCGGGTCTTACACCTCCAACTCGGTGATGCCCATCGGGACTTACACACCTAGGATGCCCATCGGGGTCTTACCCGAGCGGGACCTAAACTAGTTACCCCTACAGTCTTCTACACTATACATCACCTGCCTATGCCTGGCACGAAACTAACAGGATAAATGTAACAGCCCAACCCATCGCTAGCCAAGATATTGTCCGCTTTAGCCCACTGGCCTCACGGATTTGTTTCTCCCCCCCATGGGAAAACGCGTCTTGCTAGGGAAAGGTGTCCACACCCTTTATAAGGAGTGCTTGCCCCCTTCCAAACCGATGTGGGATTCCCTATGGGTTTCCACCTCCTTAGAGGTTCGCGTCCCGATGGACCCGGCACACCGTCCGATGCCCGGCTCGATACCATCGTAACACCCCAACCCATCGCTAGCCAAGATATTGTCCGCTTTAGCCCACTGGCCTCACGGATTTGTTTCTCCCCCCCATGGGAAAACGCGTCTTGCTAGGGAAAGGTGTCCACACCCTTTATAAGGAGTGCTTCGTTCCCCTTCCCAACCGATGTGGGATTCCCCTATGGGTTTCCACCATTGTAACGACCCAGGTTTTTCTTCTCGGTCTTCCAGGTATGCCCTAGGGGTAATTTGGTAATTTGGTCGGGCCGTCGTGGTCGCTTTTGTGTCTTTTCCATTACTAAAATTATTGGATGGTTTTGTAGGTTTTTGAAGGGGTTTGTGGTTTGGTTTGAGCAAGGTTTGATGCAAAAGCAAAAATAAAGGAAATTGTCTTTGCAGCTTGGGGTTTGAACCGGGTCTCCTGGGAAGCTTGTAGAGATGTGTGCCAATTGAGCCATTAGGTGCTCTTGTTGTTCTTTCTGCATCACATCTTAGTTAACCTTGGATTTTGGAGTTTTGGTGCATTTGGTTAAATGAAATAGAATTAGGTTTATTCCATCTTCTTCTCCAAATCTCCTCTTGGCCGCACAAGCTCTCTCCTCTCCATAGCCCTTGCCGATTCTTCATCCTTTGCACTCACTTGGATCGTTCATCATCATTCCGGTAGGTATCGATCTTCCTCTTCTTCTTCTCATCCGTTTGGTGTGCTTTTGGCCAAGTGAAAAGAGGTGTGTTGTGTGTGTTTGTGTTGATTGCGCCACCGAGAGAAGCCCGGCCAGCAGACCATCGCCGCGACGCCCACCGCCGATCGCGACGCCGATCGCCCCGCCGCCGCACCACGATCGCCCCGATCCGTTGAGCAGCCGCCGCCGCGCACGCGATCGCCAGATCCGTTGAGCGGCCCTGCGCGCGCCATCGCTCACCAAGTCACCCAGATCTGTTGAAGCAGCCCTCCCCCGACGCCATCGCTCGCGATCGTGCGATCGCGCCAGAAGAAGACGCCGACGCCGGGCGCCGCTTTGGCCCCGAAGCCGCCGCGCGCGCCCGGCGCCTACCGCGATCGCGTCGCCGCCGCCAGACGCCCGGCGCCGCGCTGCGCCGCCCGAGCGGCACGCCGCAAGACGCCCAGATGCTGCGCGCGCGCGCTGTCCTCGCTGCGTGCCGCGCCGGTGTGCAAGATGCAGCAGCCTCACCGCCTGCGTGCGTGCAGCGCAGCCGGCGCGCCAGCCACGCCTTGCCGGTAGCGCGGCTGCGCCGCCCTGCCGTGCGGCTGCCAGCAGCTCCAAGCTCGTGTCGCCGTGCCGCGTGAGTCCCCGAGCCGAGCTTGTCATTCTATTGTTGTTTAGACGTTTTAGATGCCGATTATTATTGGTTTGCTAGGTTCCCGCCGCTAGCTCGGGATTGTTCCGCAGACTTAGGATTTGTGTGTAGAAGCTCCCCCACCAAGGTAAGGATTTCTTACCGGAGTTGTGTGGGCCTGCGGTATATTTGTGATTGTTGTTTTGTATGCTGTGTATGTTTATTAGCATGTTTAGCCCTAGGTGCTCTGTTTCAATTCTGATCGCATGAACTCTTGTATTGTTTCTCATGTTAGCCCATGCTAGGTTGTTCCATTCTCGCATGTTCGATATCTGTTCTTGCTTCGTAGTATCATGCTAGGTTCCTTGTATCTGTTGAGCACGTATTGGATCGCATTGATTGAATTGTTATTATTGCTATGGTTTAGAGTTCGGTAGGTAGCATCATCGGGCGGATGCATAACGTAACTTGCATCCCCGATGTGGACGCACGAGATGGTACTCGTCCCCGATCCCGTTATGGTTTAGCTAACCCTAACGGTGGCCCGCAATCTTGGGTGAGGGTGGCAAACCGTTAATTGCCCCAACGGTCGGGATGATGACTTGGCATTGCCTCGCCCCCGGCGATCGGCACGTCCTCGGCGTGTTCGGCCGTAGCCCTTGATTGCCACTGTTAGGGCAAGGACCGCTTCTGGTGTAAGCCTACCACGACCGGTTCCTTAGCCTCAAAGTGCGGTGGTACAGGTGACATAGTTCACGTGTCCGTGTCTCACACCCCTATGTCGGTGACACCGATCCAGAGATTTAGTTAGGCATGGTGATCGAACACGGGCGCGCTTGCCACTAGACCCGGCACCCCCGAGTTTGCGGTAGCATGCGGTGCGCGCTTACGCTCATTACATAGCCGACCGAGAGCTCCTCGGGATCTTGAGCAGTGCACCTTTCGTATAGACAAGAGACAGCCGAGGTGGCGGGACTTGTTCCCGTATAGCGCGTTTAGTGTGTTGTGGTATTTCCGGACTAAGACCCCGAGTTGGCATCCGAGGTCCAAGTGTGGACTTAGCTATGTGCTCCGCTCTGTGTTTGTACTCATAGCTTGCATACTTTCTTCTAGATGATCATGTATATCGTATTGTACCCCGGTTGGGGATTCTTCTACTGGGTAATTCGTTACTCACCCTTTATTCGTGGTTTTCCACTGTAATCAAGCGGGAGACAGGATGGGTGAAGGAAGCCGTGATCATGGAATCCTCTTTGTCATCTCGACTATTTTATTTTATCATGACTCTTGACTTTTGTTATTTCCCTGAATGCATGTAGACGGACACAGAGCCCAGGATGTTTTCTTACGTTTTATGGATTCCAGCATATTTGTACTTGTGGATTGTTTTAATGGTTTAAATAAATCTCTCGATCGAGTATGCTTTTAGAAATGTATGTTTTGGTTGTTGAATGTTTCATTTTTACTTGGAATCGAAATGTATTTTTCATAATGTCTTCTATTTTCAATACATGCATTGGGGTAAAGGCCATTTAGAGCCCCTTTTTGGTCGGGTCTTTACAGGTTGGTATCGAGAGCTCGAGTCATAGATTCTCAGAGATCGACCTTTTGTTGTAGGTCGTTTTTCCATGATCATCAAGACTCATACAGTCATCAGTACGCCTAAGTTTACTATTTGTTGTTGAAAAGGGTTAAGAATTTACAATACATATCATCTAGTGTATGCCTTGTTTGGTGTTGTGGAGTGGTGACAGCGAGTTTTGATTCGTTGTTGGTTTGGATGTAGATCGCCAAAGATGCGATACCATCCGCATCGGAGAGGAGGTTCGAGAGCGAGTCGAGGTATCAGGATCGGATCTCGATCATCGCAGGGACATCGTCCCAAGCCGAGATCGATGGCATTCCACCGAGCAGCTCCTCCGTTACGCCTAGAGCGGGCGTTGAGGCGACCGAAGGCCGTGAGATCGCTCCCGGAGCAGAGTTTGCCGAGTCTATGAGGGCTTTTATGGTCGCATGTTGAGTGACCAGAGGGCGAGACCTGAGCCTTGTTGGCGCGCAGAGGGAAGAGTCCGGGCCCAGATCGAGCGGTGACTCGATTGGTTCAAGAGAGCTCAAGAGCACCTCCGGCTCCACAGAGCAAGTAGCCCTAGAGGCGAGATATGGCAGAGGGTGCCGAGGAATTGGGTAGGTGGTGAAGGATTTTGTTAAGTGGAAGCTCGAGAAGTTTGATGCCACCGGTGATGCGTTAGCGGCGGCCTGTGTGGATTGCCCATTTGGAGTACACCTTTCCGATCATGGTGTGCCCCGATATTCAGAGGCCGAGGTGTGCGGCTCATGTGCCGGGAGGCACAAATGAGATGGTGGTGGAGTCCACCTTGAGCGAGAGACCACTGGGTCTCCACCCGCTACTTGGGAGTTCTTCAAGGCCGAGTTCAAGGTAAAGTTCATCGGTGATGAGGCTCAAGAGAAGATGGTGGAGCTCTTCCAAACTCAAGCGTGGTTACGATTCCATTGAGGAATATGAGCGCAAGTTCTCGTGAGTATGGATATTTTGCGCCTCGATTGATTGCCACCGGAGTGAAGATTCGGAAGTTCATATCCGGATTGAGCGTGGTGTTTCCCAGATGTCGTGGCTCGAGCTCCCGACACTTATGCTAGGGTCTGCCCGCTTAGCCACGATCTATAATGGGAAGTATCCCTGCCGAGCGGGTTGTTGCCGCTCTGTTCGGGCGTCCGTCCCAGCAAAGAATTGTGGGGCGTAAGAGGAAGTTTGATTTTCGGGAGGCGGCGCGCGCCAAAGGGCGCGCTTCGGAAGCAGAGATCTGCGGAGAGCTCCAGTCCGTTTCGGCCCGCGGCCAGGAGGACCAGCAGTTCCCGCTTGTGCTACTTGTGGGAAAGTCCACGCCGGAGCTTGTCGATGGACCTAGATTGTGCTTCCGTTGTGGTAGAGAGGGGCACATGGCCCGCTTTTTGTGATCACCACTATGGCGGCTCGGCCAATGCAAGAAGCAGCGTAGGTCGAGTGTTTGCTACGACCCGTCAGAGAGCCGAGCGCACGAATGCCGTTGTGGCGTGTACGCTTCTTGTTTTAGATCAACTGCGCATT
This sequence comes from Sicyos edulis, assembly GCA_036507275.1. NCBI lineage: Eukaryota > Viridiplantae > Streptophyta > Magnoliopsida > Cucurbitales > Cucurbitaceae > Sicyos > Sicyos edulis. The sequence goes on along the minus strand of CM071851.1, from coordinate 21,692,265 downwards.
TGTCTTGTTTGATTCTGGTTCTACGCATTCATTTGTATCTCGTGTTGTTTCTTCGAGCATGCTAAGTTAAGACTAGAGCCTCTAGGTTTCGAGTTATCTGTTGCAACTCCTTCGGGAGTTAATATGTTGGCTAGAGATAAGATTAGGGATGGCGGATCGAGATATCAGGAGAGTTGCTTGGGGCTACGCTCATAGTTCCGCCTATGAGCGGTTTTGATGTGATTCTTGGTATGGAGTGGTTAGTCGCTAACCACGCGTTGATTGACCGCCACCGGAAAGAAGTAGTGTTCAAGCGCGCCAGTCGCCCAACTTTAAGTTTCGTGGAGTCCAGTGGTGGAGTCCGCCCACCGATGGTGTCACCGTGAAAGCTCGTCGTTTGCTAGCTCATGGAGCTTGGGGCTATCTAGCCAAGTTGTCGAGGAAAGAGCCGCCTCGTATGTCTGCTGATCGTGCACGGCCGGTCGTCGTGCAGGAGTTTGCGGACGTATTTCGAGGAGTTACCGGGTTGCCCCGAAGAGAGAGGTTGACTTCACAATTGAGCTCGAGCCGGGGACCCTCCCTATCTCGAAGGCTCGTGATCGTATGGCGCCGTGAGTTAAAGGAATCAAGATTCGATTCAGCGGGAGATGTTAGATCGAGGGTTCATCCGTCCGAGTGTGTCCCCGGGGAGCACCGATTCTGTTTGTGAAAAGAAGGATGGTTCTATGCGCTTATGTATTGATTACCGCGAGCTTAATAAGGTGTGATGAAGAATAAGTATCCGTTTCCCCGTATCGATGATTTGTTCGATCGCCTTCAGGAGCTTCGGTGTTCTCCAAGATAGATCTCGAGATCCGGTTACCATCGATTGCGGATCGGGGATGCCGACATTCCTAAGATGACTTTCAGTGTCTAGATATGGTCACTATGAGTTTGTGGTCATGTCGTTTGGATTGACCAATGCCCCAGCTGCGTTCATGGACATGATGGATAGGGTGTTCAAATCATTTTTGGACAGCTTCGTCATCGTGTTCATTGACGATATTCTGATTTATTCGAGGTCTAAAGAAGACCATGCAGAGCATTTGAGGCAAGTATTGGCAGCTTTGAGGGAAAACCAGCTTTATGCGAAGTTTTCCAAATGTAATTTCTGGTTGGAGCAAGTGGCCTTCCTAGGCCACGTGGTTTCGAGAGATGGTATAGCCGTGGACCCCGCGAAGATTGAGGCCGTGAGTTCATGGGCCAAGCCGACTTCGCTTGCCGAGATTCGCAGACTTTTCTGGTTTGGCAAAGTTACTACCGTCGGTTCGTCAAGGACTTTTCGGCTTTAGCCTCGCCTCTCACTCGTCGATGAGGAAGGGTGTCGAGTTTGTTTTGGGACAAACAGTGTGATGAGAGCTTTGCGTGCTCAAGCGTAGTTTGACTTCGGCAAGCACGATGTTGGCGATCCGGGAGGGGAGGTGGTTTCGTGGTCTGATGATGCTTTCAAGTTTGGATTAGGTTGTGTGTTGATGCAAGACGGGAAGGTCATTGCCTATGCTTCCCCGTCACCAAGCCGTATGAGCAGAACTACCCGACTTATGATATGGAGTTGGCAAAGCAGTGGTGTTTGCAATCGAAGATTTGGAGGCATTACCCGTATGGTGAGCGGATTGAGATGTTTATCGATCACGAGCCTCAAGTATCATTTACTCGTAAGGAGTTGAATATGAGGCAGAGGAGATGGTTAGAGTTGGTAAAGGATTATGGCTGCGAGATTTTGTACCATCCGGTAAAGCCAATGTAGTGGCCGATGCTTTGTGTAGAAAGACGTTGCACTCTGCGGCGTTGTTGAGTTCCCAGCCCGGTTTGCGAGAGAGTTCGAGCGGGCCGAGGTTCTGATGTTGTTAGGTGAGGTTACCGCTGGGTAGCTCTCGATTGACTGCTCACCGCCGATTAGGCAAATGGATTATAGACGGCCGGTTGGTGACCCGCACTTAAGAGATTGGTTGACAGAGTTAGTGCTTGACGGTGACTTTGACTTTGTATATTCACCGCATGTGGGTTGACTTATAGAGGCCGGTTGTGCGTTCCGGATATTGCGAGTTTCGCGAGCAGAGTTGCTCTCTGAGGCCCACAGCCCTTTTGCCTTTGCTTGGCACCACGGGGTACCAAGATGTATCGAGACCTCAAGCGCACCTTCCGGTGGATGGGAATGAAGAGAGATGTGGCAGAGTTTGTCACCGGTGTCTCACTTGTCGGCAAGTGAAGGCACCAGCAGAGGCCAGTGGTTTGTTGCAACCCACCGAGTGTACCCCAGTGGAAATGGGAAGAGATCTCCATGGACTTTATCTCTGGTTTGCCAAGAACTCCGAGGAAGTTCTCTCAGATTTGGGTGATAGTCGACCGTTTGACCAAGAGCGCACACTTCATTCCGGTAGAGACACTTATACCGTGGAACAAGGCGCAGCTTGTTTTTGGAGCAGATCATCCGTTATCATGGTGTGCCGGTGAGGATTGTGTCCGATCGTGACTCGCGGTTCACTCTCGTTTTCGAGAGCGCTCGAGAAGGGTTTGGGCACAGAGTGCGATTTCAAAGATGACTTTTTCACCCTCGACGGATGGTCGACCGAGAGAGTGAATCGATTCTCGAGGATATGTTGAGGGCTTGTGTGTTGGATTTCCAGTGATTGGGACCAAAGATCTGCATTTCTTGATGGAGTTTGCCTATAACAACGATTACGATCGGCGATTGGATGGCTCCATTCGAGGCATTGTATGGTAAGCGTTAGCGGGCCCTTGTGTTCGGGAAGAGGTTGGTGATAGACGAGTTTTGGGTCCCGAGTTACTGCAGCTTGACCAATGGTGCAAAGGCGAAGATTAGAGCTCGTATGTTGACATTTCAGAGCCGCTAGAAGAGTTACGCCGATGTTCGGCGCCGAGATTTGGAGTTTGAGGTTGGTCGGCATGTGTTCCTTAAGGTTGCTCCGATGCGAGGTGTTCCGAGGTTTGGTAAGCGTGGGAAGTTGAGTCCCCGCTTTGTTGGTCCATTTGAGATCCTAGAGAGGATTGGCAGAGTTGCTTACCGGTTAGCCCTACCTCGTCACTATCACGGTGCATAGTGTTTTTCATGTATCGATGTTGACGCAAAGATGTGCCGGACCGCCGTCGCACATTGTGGACTTTGAGCCTTTGCGGTGAATGAGGATTTGAACTTCGAGGAGAAGCGGTGAGGATCCTTGCCTTTGAGACCAAGACGTTGCGTAATCGCGAGATTCGTTTGGTAAAGGTTCGATGGAAGAATCGGGGTTCGAGGAAGCCACTTGGGAGCGGAAGACGAGATGAGGTTGCATTACCACCCGAGTGTTTGAGTCTTAAGGACTTTCGAGGACGAAAGTCATAAAAAGGAGGGAATATTGTAACGACCTGTGTTTTTCTTTCCGGTCTTCGAGTATACCCTAGGGGTAATTTGGTAATTTGGTCGGGCCGTCGTGGTCGTTTGTGTCTTTTCCGATTACTAAAATTATTGGATGGTTTTTGTAGGTTTTGGAGGGGTTTGTGGTTTGGTTTGAGCAAGGTTTGATGCAAAAGCAAAAATAAAGGAAATTGTCTCGCACTGGTGGGTTTGAACCAGGTCTCCTGGGAAGCTTGTAGAGATGTGTGCCAATTGAGCCATTAGGTGCTCTTGTTGTTCTTTTCGCATCACATCTTAGTTAACCTTGGATTTTGGAGTTTTGGTGCATTTGGTTAAATGAAATAGAATTAGGTTTATTCCATCTTCTTCTCCAAATCTCCTTTTGGCGCACAAGCTCTCCTCTCCATAGCCCTTGCCGATTCTTCATCCTTGCACTCACTTGGATCGTTCATCATCATTCGGGGTAGGTATCGATCTTCCTCTTCTTCTTCTCATCCGTTTGGTGTGCTTTTGGCCAAGTGAAAAGAGGTGTGTTGTGTGTGTTTGTGTTGATTGCCACCGAGAGAAGCCCAAACCAAGAGCCATCGTCGCACGCCCAGCCGGCGGATCGCGACGCCGATCGCCGCCGCCGCACACGATCGCCCAGATCCGTTGAGCGGCCCCGCCGTCGCACGGATCGCCCAGATCCGTTGAGCAGCCCTGCGCGCGCCATCGCTCACCAGTCGCCCAGATCTGTTGAAGTAGCCCTCCCGCGACGCCATCGCCGCCGCTCGCGAATCGTGCGATCGCGCCAAGAAGCAGACGCGCGACGCCAGCGCCGCGCGCCGCCGCGAAGCCGCCGCCGCGCGCCACCAGCCGCCTCGCGTCGCCGTCGCGACGCCGCGCGCGCGCTGCGGCTTTCGCTCGCCGAAGCTCGCGCGCGCAAGACGCTTCAGACGCCGCCACGCGCGCGCTCCCTGCCGTCTTGCGTGCAGGTAGCGCGGCAGGTAGCGTCCTGCCTCGCTGTGCGTGCCAGCGCGCCAGCGGCGCCAGCCTACTGCCGTGCAAAGCGCGGCTGCGCCCGCGCACTGCCGTGTGCCTGCTGCAGCAGCCTCCAAGCTCGTGTCGCCGTCGCGCGTGAGTCCCCCGAGCCGAGCTTGTCGTTTCTATTGTTGTTTAGACGTTTTAGATGCCGATTATTATTGGTTTGCTAGGTTCCCTTCGCTAGCTCGGGATTGTTCGCAGACTTAGGATTTGTGTGTAGAAGCCTCCCACCAAGGTAAGGATTTCTTACCGGAGTTGTGTGGGCCTGCGGTATATTTGTGATTGTTGTTTTGTATGCCATGTATGTTTATTAGCATGTTTAGCCCTAGGTGCTCATGTCAATTCTCGATCGCATGAACTCTTGTATTGTTTCTCATGTTAGCCCATGCTAGGTTGTTCCATTCTCGCATGTTCGATATCTGTTCTTGCTTCGTAGTATCATGTTAGGTTCCTTGTATCTCATTGAGCACGTATTGGATCGCATTGATTGAATTGTTATTATTGCTATGGTTTAGAGTTCGTAGGTAGCATCATCGGGCGGATGCATAACGTAACTTGCATCCCCGGCTGGGGACGCACGAGATGGTACTCCGTCCTCGATCCCGTTAGGGTTTAGCTAACCCTAACGCCGGCCCGCAATCTTGGGTGAGGGTGGCAAATCATTAATTGCCCCAACGGTCGGGATGATGACTTGGCATTGCCTCGCGTCCCGGCGATCGGCACGTCCTCGGCGTGTTCGGCCGTAGCCCTTGATTGCCACTGTTAGGGCAAGGACCGCTTCTCGGTGTAAGCCTACCACGGCCGGTTCCTTAGCCTCAGTGCGGTGGTACAGCCGACATAGTTCACGCGTGTCAGTCTCACACCCCTATGTCGGTGACACCGATCCGAGAGATTTAGTTAGGCATGGTGATCGAACACTGGCGGCTTGCCACTAGACCAAAGCACCCCCGAGTTTGCGGAGCATGCGGTGCGCGCTTACGCTCATTCTGGCGCCGACCGGAGAGCTCCTCGGGATCTTGAGCGAGTGCACCTTTCGTATAGACAAGAGACAGCCGAGGCGGGACTTGTTCCCGTATAGCGCGTTTAGTGTGTTGTGGTATTTCCGGACTAAGACCCCGAGTTGGCATCCGAGGTCCAAGTGTGGACTTAGCTATGTGCTCCGCTCTGTGTTTGTACTCATAGCTTGCATACTTTCTTCTAGATGATCATGTATATCGTATTGTACCCGGTTGGGGATTCTTACTTGGGTAATTCGTTACTCACCCTTATTCTTTGGTTTTCCACGGGTAATCAAGGCGGGAGACAGGATGGTGAAGGAAGCCGTGATCATGGAATCCTGCTGTCATCTCTGACTATTTTATTTTATCATGACTCTTGACTTTTGTTATTTCCCCTGAATGCATGTAGACGGGCACAGAGCCCCAAGATGTTTTCTTACGTTTTATGGATTCCAAAGATATTTGTACTTGTGGATTGTTTTAATGGTTTAAATAAATCTCTCGATCGAGTATGCTTTTAGAAATGTATGTTTTGGTTGTTGAATGTTTCTGTTTTTACTTGGAATCCGAAATGTATTTTTCATAATGTCTTCTATTTTCAATACATGCATTGGGGTAAAGGCCATTTAGAGCCCCTTTTCGGTCGGGTCTTTACAATAAAATAGAACAAGGTATGCCAAGATAATTAAACCCCTTGCATGGAACTAACAGAATATATCAGGGGGCACAAGAGCAACACGATATGGAAGCAAGAGAAAACATGTAACCTACCCTTTGGAAATTTCATACAATCACAGGACATGGCATTTGGAAGAACAAACCTAGCATGGCACTAACATGAACAACAAGCAACATGCTAGCAAGATTTCAAACACAAGTCATTCAATAGCTAACATACTCATAACAACAACCAAGCATACAAGGCACAATCATGATAGCATCGCAGGGTCCACACAACCACGGTAAGAAATCCTTACCTAGAAACGAGTAGAAATAACTTTCACAATCAAATAGTGACCCTCGAGCTTTAAAGCGAAACCGAGCAACCTAAGCATTTTAAAAGCATCCTAAATAAATATACAAAGAGCCAGCGACTTAAAAATCTAAAAGGGATAGGTTCGAAATTACCAACCGAGAAGGCACGGGTCTCGCAGCAAAGGGGGCGATTTTGGGCGCCGCTGGTGCCAGTGGGCGCTGGCGCGCAGCGCTGGCGCTACTTGGCGCCTGGGCTTGGCGACGACGGCAGGGGCGCATCGCGTGGGCAGCGCGGAGGTATGATAGGCGCAGCGCGCCGGGCGCGGCGAAGCGACGAGGCACGCACGCACGACGCGAAGCAGTCTTTGGAAGCGCGCGCGCGCAGCGAAGCGGCGGCGCGCGGCGGCGGTGGCGGCGGGCGGCTGCGCGCGGGGCGGCGCTTGGCGCGTCTAGGCGACCCGATGCTGGTCGGTGCGCAGCGTCTAGGCGACGATCTGGTCGGTCGGGCGCGTCTGGGCGACCCGATGCAGGTCGGTGCGGCGCGTCTGGGCAGCCTGGTGCGGAGCGGTTGGGCTATCTCAGTGCGCTGGGATTGGAATGGGCCGCTGTGCGCGCTGGTGTTTGCTGCTCTGCGCTGGGCTGAGCAGGGCTGAGCGGGGGTGCGGCTAGGGCGGCTAGGGTTTCTTGGTGAGGTCGGCTAGGAGAGAGAGAGAGAGAGAGAGAGAGAGATTGCAAAACAAGGGGAAAAGGGATTTTCTTGATTTTCTTTCCTTTTTCCCTAATTAAATAGGTCTAAAATCCCTTCCCAAAGCTTCCTCTTTCCAAACCTGGCCGAAGCAAACTTATTTTAAAAATTAAACTCTCTTTTCCTACGAACTCCCCAAGACTATTTAGGGCAAGGGCTCAAAACCCAATGGAAGCACCAAAATTACAATTAATTTTGCCATTTTCTAAAACATCTCCAAACTTCCAAACAACTTGCCCAAACCTCTCGGGTCTTGCAACCAACAACCATTAAGCTTCGACAAAGGCAGGAATGGCCCTGAAATCTTGAAAATCCTCAAAACCCTGACCGGGGGCAAAATGACCAAAATACCCCTAAGGGTTAAAATAGCTCTAACGGCCCATCCGAACATCCGAATAATGACCCGAAATCACCTGGGTAACCAAAATAGAAAACTGGGCCGTTACAACCTTCGAGTGCCTAAATCTTAGGAGAGTTGAGCATCGTAGAAGCAAGTTTGGGTCCAGCTGAGGGACCATGAGTTGGATGCCTATGAGGTGAGTAGGATGCCTTGTGAGAGGAGTTGGATGCCTTATGGGTAAGCACCCTTGGTAGAGGCTTGGTATAAAGTAAGTTCAGTTTGGCATGGTTATGCTTTGGTAGTGCGAGGTTGCCACAGCTTCAAGTATCGTGTGGAGATGAAACTTTGGGTGTTCCTTGAATGATTGTATCTCTGCCAGGAGCTAGTGTTGCTTTTTGGGAAAAGCATTTGTTAGTCTTGGATCTCTAAATGAAGGTTAGGAGTTGTGCACACAAGTGTGTTTTGTGTGGTTCGTTCTGTGGCAAGAATCTCAGATCCATGTAGGGTTTGCTTTGGGGATCTGGTGCTCAGTTCTTGGAAAAGTTGGACTCCAGGTGGATGTTGTAAGGCTTTAGTGAGGTGGTAAGGATACCATGCTCGTGGTATCAGGTTGTTGCTTAGGTAAGAGTTGTTAAGTTGGACCTAAGCTTGGTTGGCGGATCTTCTTGTTGATCGTCATGACTGAGAGAGTTGTTTGGATCCTTCCTTGGGTAGAAGTTATGTTGTGGTTGACGTCTGAGTAGGAGGATGACGCATTCGGTAGTGTTTCGGGTCCTCTTGGTTTCCAAGGAGTTGGAGTTGGCCAGCATGGTTATGATGCTGGGAAAATGGAGTTGTTGTTTGTTGAGCGGTTGGTCACATTAGTCCGTTAGTTGGCAGTGGGTGTCGAGGGTTGTCGGAGAACCCTAGGTTGTGGAGAGCCTCTCTAGAGCTCAATCAGGCCCAGGTAGTGAGTTTTAGTTAGCAAGCTGGAGCCGTGTAGTTTGTAGCCTCGGGTGAGTTGTTAGCAGTCTTGGTAGCCTAGCAAGTTAGTATTTGTTTGGAGTAGAGTCCGGATTGGTTCCGGTATGGTGACAAGTTGATGCTTGGTGTTGACCAAGGTGTGGATTGGGATTGCTAGAAGTCAGTTTGCTCATGGGGCGAATGGTTCGTGCCCTATTGGTTGTCTTCCTGTTTCCAGGAAAGTTGAGAGTTGCCCTGTTGGTATTTGGAGGTTTAGTCCGTGGTGGACCCCTGTTGCTACCCCGTGTGATTTAGATCTTGTTGCTTTAGTGGAGCAAGACAGTGAGTGTATGTGGAGCTCTCTGTCCTTCGGTTGTCTGCTTGTAAGAGCCGTTTCTTTCTGGATTTGGCAGTTTACTACTGTCGGGTTGTTAAGGAATTTTCCGCCATAGCCTCGCCCCTCACTCGTCTGACGAGGAAGGGTGTCGAGTTTATTTGGGACCGTAAGTGTGATGAGAGCTTTGCTAGGCTCAAAGCGCGATTTGACTTGGCAAGACAGTGTTGGCGATCCGGAGAGGGGACAGGTGGTTTCGTGGTCTACAGTGATGCTTCCAAGTTCGGGTTAGGTTGTGTGTTGATGCAGCACGGGAAGGTCATTGCTTATGCTTCCATCCAGCTAAAGCCATATGAGCAGAACTACCCGACTCATGATATAGAGTTGGCAACAGTGGTGTTTGCATTGAAGATTTGGAGGCATTACCTGTATGGTGAGCGGATTCAGATGTTTACCGATCACTAGAGCCTCAAGTATCTGTTTACTCAAAAGGAGTTGAATATGAGGCAGAGGAGATGGTTCGAGTTGGTAAAAGATTATGACTGCGAGATTTTGTACCATCCGGGTAAAGCAAATGTTGTAGCTGATGCTTTGAGTAGAAAGACGTCGCACTCCGCGGTGTTGTTGAGTTCCCAGCCCAGATTGCAGCGAGAGTTCGAGCAGGCTGAGGTTGCAGTGTTGTTGGGTGAGGTTGCTGCCAGAGTAGCTCAGTTGACAGTTCAGCCATCGATCAGGCAGCAGATTATCGATAGCCAGTTGAGTGACCCCGCTCTTAAGAGATTCTTTGACAGAGTTAGTGCTGACGGAGATTTTGACTTCGTTTATTCACCAGACAGTGGGCTGACGTACAGAGGCCGGATGTGTGTTCCGGATGTGGCAGGATTGCGAGCAGAGTTGCTCTATGAGGCCCACAGTTCTCCGTTTGCTTGCCACCCCGGGGGTACCAAGATGTATCAGGACCTTAAGCAGACATTCTGGTGGATGGGTATGAAAAGAGATGTTGCAGAGTTTGTCAGTCGTTGTCTCACTTGTCAGCAAGTGAAGGCACCCAGCAGAACCCACCGGTTTATTTGCAAACACGAGTGTGCCTCAGTGGAAATGGGAAGAGATCTCCATGGACTTTATTTCTGGTTTGCAGAGGACTCCGAGGAAGTTCTCTCAGATCTGGGTGATAGTCGACCGATTGACTAAGAGCGCACACTTCATTCCCGGTAGAGACACTTATACCGTGGAACAGTGGGCGCAGTTGTTTTTGGAGCAGATCATTCGTTACCATGGTGTGCCTGTGAGGATTGTGTCTGACCGTGATTCGAGGTTCACTTCTCGTTTCTGGAGAGCGCTCCAAAAAGGTTTAGGCGAGTGCGATTTCAAAGACCTGACTTTTCACCCCAAACTGATGGACAAACTGAGAGGGTGAACCAGATTCTCGAGGATATGTTGAGGGCTTGTGTGTTGGATTTCCCGGGAAGTTGGGACCAGTATCTGTATCTGATGGATTTTAACTATAACAACAGTTATCAGTCCGCGATTCAGATGGCTCCATTCGGAGCTTTGTATGGTAAGCGTTGCCGATCTCCTGTGTTCTGGGAAGAGGTTGGTGATAGACAGATTTTGGGTCCCGAGTTGCTACAGTTGACTAATGGTGCCGTGCAGAAGATTAGAGCTCGCATATTGACAGCTCAGAGCAGGCAGAAGAGCTACGCCGATGTGCGGCGTCGGGATTTGGAATTCGAGGTTGGACAGCATGTATTCCTAAAGGTTGCACCGATGCGAGGTGTTTTGAGGTTTGGCAAGCGTGGAAAGCTGAGTCCCCGTTTTGTTGGTCTGTTTGAGATTCTGGAGAGGATTGGCAAGGTTGCTTATCGGTTAGCCCTGCCTCCGTCATTGTCAGCGGTACACGGTGTTTTCCATGTTTCGATGTTGAGACAGTACGTGCCGGATCCGTCGCACATTGTTGACTTTGAGCCTTTGCAGCTGAATGAAGATTTGGGCTTCGAGGAGAAGCCAGTGGGGATTCTTGTGTAAGGGACCGACCCGAATGGGGCACTAAATGGGCCCTTACCCCAATGCATGCATTCAAAGTAAAGGACATTAATCAGACATGATTTCGGATTCCAATTAAAACAAAAACATTCAAAATAACCCCTTTAAAAACTAGACAATTTCCTGGAACTGTCCCCTCTGTTTCCAAGCACTTGTTCCAAGATAAATAAATTTCCAAAGTTTATTCGATTAGAGATTTACTAAAAACCATTCAAAACACATTCGGATACAAAATCTTTGGAATCCACAAAACATTTACAAAAATCCTAGGGCTCGTGCCCGCTACATTCATTCAGGGAAACAAAACATAAAGAGTCATAATACAAAAATCGAGTTGGAAGATCTGGGCCCCATGATCACGGCTCCTCCTTGACCATCTGTCTCTCGCAACTTGGTTACAAAGTGGAAAAACCACGTAGAAGGGTGAGTAACGAATTACTCAAGAAGAATCCCCAACCAGTACAATACGATATACATGGTCATCTCGATGAGCGTATGCAAGCTATGAATATAAACACAGAATAGAGCACATAGCTTAGCCCACACTTGGGCCTCGGATGCGGCTTAGGGTCTTAGTTTGGAATAATATCACCACACGGTCCAATATATAAAAGTCGCCCTACGAGAAACAAGTCCCGGCCTCGGCCACATCTCATCGTCGACGAAAGGTACACGGCTCACAATCCCGAGGAGCTCTCGATCGGGCACTGTAATGAGCGTAAGCATGCACCGCGTGCTCTGCTGCGAACTATGGGGGTGCCGAGTCGAAGGCAAGTTGCCCATATCCGATCACCACGCCTAACTAAATCTTTGGATCGGTGTCAGCGACATAGGGTGTGAGACTCGGACACGTAAACTATGTCGGCTGAACCACCGCACCTGGGGCCAAGGAACAGTCGTGGTAGGCTTACACCAGGAAGCCGTCCTTGCCTTAACAGGTGGCAATCAGGGGCTACGGCCGAACACGCTGAGGAGGTGCCGACTGCAGGGGACGAGGCAATGCCAAGTCATCATCCCGACTGTTGGGGCATTAATAACTGCCACCCTCACCCAAGATTGCAGGGCCTACCGCTTGGGTTAGCTAATCCCTCACGGGGTCCAGGGCGGAGAACTGTCTCGACGTCCCTGCCATGGATGCAAGGTACTTTAAGCATCAGGCCCGGATGATGCTATCTACCTGCAATTCTAACCTGCCCTAGCAATCAGCAAACAATTCCATAAAATCCAATACGTGCTCAATAAGAATACAACGAGCCTAGCATGATACTACTAAGCAAGGAACAGATACGAGCATGCTAGAAAGGAACAACCTAGCATGGATTAACATGAGAATTAAATCAGGAAAATCATGCTAATCGGGAATTCAGAATAGAATACCTAGCTACACATGTCAATAAACACAAACAAGCAGTCAATCAGCAATCGCATGATATATCGCAGGGTCCACACAACTCCAGTAAGAAATCCTTACCTTTGTCGGGGACGATTTGACACGAAAACCTAAGCGGCGAACGAACCCGAACTAGCTACCGAGAACCTATCAATCACAACAAAAATCACACAATAGGCCTAAATATAATAAAATAAATGAGGCTCAGCTCGGGAGCAACTCACGAGGCGCGACGAACGCACGAACGGGCCGATTGCACGAACGGGCAAAGAACGAGGTTGGTGGCGCGCTGGGCGCGAGGTCGGGCGCGCGTGGCGCTAATCTGCAAGGAGCGCGGCGCGCGCGCGGCGACACAGGGGCGAGCGGGCGAGCAGCGCGAGGCTCGGCTGGGCTCTGGCGAGGACGCAGCAGCCTTGACGCGAGCGAGGCGGGCGGCAGAGGGGGCTCGGGCGTGGCGTGACACGGCGGCGCAGGTGCAGCAGCGACAGAGCAGCGAAGGCGAGTAACAGGCGATGAAGAGGAAACGAATTCGAGCGATCCGAGAGGATTCGACGAGCGATTCTTTGATGGCGAACTCCCCTACACTAGCTGCACAAAACCCATACCTCAAATCACCTCGACTCGGCCGGAAAACGAAGCCCAGAAGCAGGGGAGCGACGATCTCGGAGAGATGGCGCGATTTCGGCGACGATGGAGCTTCTACACGGACGAATCCATCTCGGCTAGCTGCACAGAACATCGCACACACACAAATTACTTCGACTCGGTCGGAACACTCGAAATCGGAACAGGGGTGACGGAATTGGGGGAGAAAAAGAAGAAGAAGAAGAAGAAGAAGAAAAGGAAAGCTTACCGGAGGAACGAACGGCGAGAGAGCTCCGGCGAATTTGGAGTCGGCGAGGGAGCAAAACGCGAAGACGCCCTGGTCGGTCGAAGGGAAGGATCGCGAAGACGAAGGAGAAGAGAAGAATTGAAGAAGGAAGCTCAGGCGGAATTTTTCCTTTTAAACCAAAACTCAGCCGAACAAGCTTATATAGATGTTGGCGCGTTTAGAAGGACAAGAGCGCTCAGTGGCTCGATTGGCAGCGATGCTTGCCTAGCTTCCTACGCGGCCTTGGCTCGAATCTCACTCGACGCGCTATTTAATTCCTTATTTATTTCCACATTCTTCCAAGCCCAAATGCCTTCACCAAAATTCCCGATCCCATTCAAATCGACTCATAATTTTTCCGGCAATTAACAAATACAAAACTGGCCCTGTCGGCCCAACCAAAATTACCAAAATGCCCCTGGGCCTCCCAGGAAGACTGGGATGAAATTTCCGGGCCGTTACACCTTTGAGACAAAGACGTTGCGTAACCGTGAGATCTGTTTGGTAAAGGTTCAATGGAAGAGTCAGAGTTCAGAGGAAGCCTCTTGGGAGCGGGAAGATGAGATGAGATTGCATTATCCCGAGCTGTTCCAGTCTTAAGGGACTTTCGAGGACGAAAGTCTTATAAGGGGGGAATATTGTAACGGCCCAGAATTTCATCCCGGTCTTCCAGGGTTGCCCAGGGGCATTTTTGTAATTTGGTCAGGTCGACAGGGCCAGTTATGTCTTTTCTAATTGCCAGAAAAATTATGAGATGATTTGAATGGGATCGGGAAGCTTTGTGAAGGTATTTGGGCTTGGTAAAATGCAAAAAGAAATAAGGAATTAAATAGTGCGTCGAGCAGGATTCGAACCGTGGGCGCTTGGGAAGCTAGTTGGGTGTCATTGCCAATCGAACCACCAAGCGCTCTTGTTAATCTCTACGCGCCATATTGTACTTCAGCCTGTTCGAATGAGATTTAGTTTTAAAGAGAATTTCGCTCGAGAGTCTTCTTCTTCCTCCTCATTTCTTCCTCGACCGACCCGAGCTCCTTCGCGATTTTCTCCCTCGCCGACCACGGTTCGACCAAGCTCTTCCTCCCCCAAATTCAAGGTCGATTTTCATTCCCGAGCAGCAGGTAAGCCTCTTTTTCTTCTTCTTCTTCTTCTTCTTCTCCCCCAATTCCTTCCCCTTCTCCCCTGTTTCCGATTTCTTCCTTGCCGGCCGATTTGAAGCGAGTGGCTTGTAGGTTTCGTGCGGCCAGCCAAGGGGAAGTGAACCAGCACCGGATCGCCTGAGAAGAAGCTCCAATTGCGCCTTTTCGCCAGCCAATTTGCTCGCCCATCGTTCCTCTGTCGCGCGCAGCAGCAGCCGAGCCAGCCCGATCGCCAGATCGCCCACGCGCGCGTCCTCGCCCATACCTGTGTCACGCCGTCCCTGTGCTGAACCGCGTCGCATCGCCAGCGCCCAGCTAGCCCTATTGCTGCCCCGCTCGTGCAATCGGCTCGTTTGTGTGTCCGTCACGCCTCGTGAGTTGCTCCCAAGCCGAACCCTGTTTATTTTATTGTATTTAGGCCTATTGTGTGATTAATTGTTGTGATTGATAGGTTCTCGGTAGCTAGTTCGGGTTCGTTCTAGGTTTTCGTGTAATCGTCCCTGACCAAGGTAAGGATTTCTTACCGGAGTTGTGTGGACCCTGCGATATTATATGTGATTGCTGATTGATTGCTTGTTTGTGTTTATTGACATTTGTCGCTAAGTGCTCTAATCTGAATTCCCGATTGACATGATTTTCCTGGTTAATTCTCATGTTAATCCATGCTAGGTTGTTCCTTTCTGACATGCTCGTATCTGTTCTTGCTTCGTAGTATCATGCTAGGTTCGTTGTATTCATATTGAGCACGTATTGGATTTTATTGAATTGTTTGCTGATTGCTAAGGCAGGTTAGAGTTACAGGTAGATAGCATCATCCGGGCCTGATGCATAAAGTACCTTGCATCCATGGCAGGGACGTTCGAGCGATTCTCCGCCCCCTGGACCCCGTGAGGGATTAGCTAACCCTACCGGTAGGCCCTGCAATCTTGGGTGAGGGTGGCAGACTGTTAAATGCCCCAACGGTCGGGATGATGACTTGGCATTGCCTCGTCCCCGGCAGCCGGCATGTCCTCAGCATGTTTGGAAGTAGCCCCTGATTGCCACATGTTAAGGTAAGGACGGCTTCCTGGTGTAAGCCTACCACGACCCGTTCCTTAGCCTCAGGTGCGGTGGTTCAGGCTGACATAGTTTACGTGTCCAGGTCTCACACCCCTATGTCAGTGACACCGATCCAGAGATTTAGTTAGGCGTGGTGACTGGACATGGGCAGCTTGCCACTAGACCCGACACCCCCCATGGTCTACTGTAGCACGAGGTACATGCTTATGCTCATTACAGCGCCGACTGGAGAGCTCCTCGGGATTGTGACCTAGTGTACCTTTCGTCGACAGTAGACAGGCTGAGGCCGGGACTTGTTTCTCGTATAGGGCGACTTGTGTGGTGATATCATTCCGGACTAAGACCCTGAGTTGGCATCCGAGGCCCAAGTGTGGGCTAAGCTATGTGCTCTATTCTGTGTTTTTACTAATAGCTTGCATTCACTCATCGAGATGACCATGTATATCGTATTGTACCCCGGTTGGGGATTCTTACTGAGTAATTCGTTACTCACCCTTATTATTGTGGTTTTCCACATGTAACCGAGTTGCGAGACAGGATGGCTGAAGGAGGAGCTGTGATCATGGGGCCCAGTCATCAAACTCTGATTTTGTGTTATGACTCTTTATGTTTTATTTTCCCCTGAATGCATGTAGCCGGGCATGGATGTAACCGCCCAGTTTCCTATTCTAGTTTTTGAGGTGCCTTCGGGTCAAGATTCGGTTGTTGGTTGGGTCTTTAGAGCTGTTTTGACCCTTGGGGGTATTTTGGTGTTTTGGCTCTCCGGGCAGGATTTGTGGTTTTCAGGGCTTCGAGGTAGCTCCTGCCTTTGTCGAGGCTTGTTTGTTGGTGGCTGCGAGTCCCGAGGTGTTTGGGCTAGTCGGTTGAATGCTCGGTTGTGGTTTGGGCTTTGGCAAAGTGTTGGTTGGTTGTGTGTTTCCTTTGGGATTCGAGCCCGGGCCCTTAGTGTTGCTTTGGGAGTTGGATTTAAGTGAGTTTTATTTATTGGAAAAGATTTCTTCGGTCGGGTCTCGAAGGAGGAGGCCGAGAAATGGGATTTTGAGGTTTTAAAAGTGGATAAGGATGGAAAAATGAGATAAAAATCCCATTTTTCCCTTTTTCCCATTTTCCTTTTTATTTCCCATTTTCTTTTCTTTTTTTTCCCAAAATCAATTTTCTCTCTCTATCTCTCTCTCCCCGACCTAGCCCCCCTAGCCCAGCCCCTTGGCTCGCCCAGCCCTAGCCCGAGCAGCCCATGGCTCGCCCAGCTCCAGCCCGAGGAGCCCAGCCCCGTGCGTCGTCGCCCTCGCCCAAGTCGCCCAGCGCCCGCGCGCCCCTGCCTCGCACTGTGTCACCCAGCTCGCCCAGGCCGTCGCGTCGCCAGCCCGAGCTCGCCCAGCTCGTGTCCGTCAGCGCTCGAGTCGCCCAACCTCGAGCCGCGCCGCCCTGTGCGGAGTTTAGCTCGATCGCGCGTCTCAGCGCCCGTGTCGTGCGTCCCCGCCTTGTAGATTGCCGAGCCGCTCCGCGCGCCCCTGTGTCGCTCGCGTGCCGTCCGGGCGCAGCCCAGCGCCCCTCCGCGCGCAGCTCGCGCCTAGTGCCTGCGCCCCCTGCGGCCCCAGCGCGCCCAGCCAGCCCCTTTGGCTGCCTAGCCCGTGCAGCCGGCTCGTTCGCGTGTCAGTCGCCCCTCGTGAGTTGCTCCCGAGCCGAGCACTGTTTATTTTCTTATATTTAGGGCTATTTTATGATTATTGATGTGTTTGTTTGGCTCGATATAGGTTGCTCGAGTTCGATCGCAGTTATTTTATTGTGTGTTGTTGCCTTCCGACCAGGTAAGGATTTCTTACCGGAGTTGTGTGGGCCCTGCGATATTTTCATGATTATGCCTTGCTTGTTTTTGTCGATCGTTATGAGCATGATAATAATAGAGCGGCTTTGATTGATTTACGCTAGCATGTTTGCTTGATATTACATGTTAGTGCCATGCTAGGTTTGTTCGCGCGGCGAGCTTGTGATTCCGCTAAGCTCGTAGTATCATGCTAGGTAGTGTGATTGATGTCGGTCTTTGTTTGCTAGCCAGAATCATTGCTTTTTGCTCTGTACTCTTAGATAGAGTTGTAGGGTTTGTCATCATCCCAGGGTGAGCGGACATAACGTACTTTGTCCCCACCGATCGGGAGTAGTGTGCGAAGCAAAACGTATCTTGCTTCCCCCCCGGTCACTAAGGTGGATTTAGCTCAGGTTGGGAATAAAGTGTGCGCAGCATAATGTATCTTGCTACCCCCCCCCCCCTCCGACCAGCCGGTTGTGGAATTAGCTACCCACTTCGGCATAGCCTAGTTTGTAGCCTGCTAGAGCGGAACCCTGCCATCGGTGTAAGCACCGCATACTGGCCGGTTCTTAGTTTGGTCGGTGGACCATGCCGCATGATGAGCTCAGGGCCTCGCGCATCGTGATCAGTGACACCGCTTCCGAGTCATAGGCATGCGTACCTGGCCAGCGTAGTTTGCCCTTAGGCCCCCGCATTTACGCCGGTTGCAGAAGAGCATGCGGTGTGCGCGCACACGCGTTAGTTGTCGGTTCGGAGAGCTCCCCCGAGCTAATGTTCGTGAGTACACCATTCTTTCCGTTAGAGCCTGACTTCGGGTACTCTCCCGTAAGTCCAGATTAGTGCAAGGGCAAGGAGGCCCTTGAGGACATTCTAGGGATCAGTGTTTTCCCCCCGAGTGACCGATACCTCGGTGATGTCGAGGATTGGACAAAGTGTATCCAATCGATTAGGCGGAAGTAGGAGACTTCCGATGACTCCAGATCTTGTTTTATGAGCTCGTTGAGCCATGATCTGTGTTGGTAGCTGTTTGCTTGCATGCTTTGGTACTAGATGACTGATTATATCGTATTGTACCCCGAGTTGGGGATTCTTACTGAGTAATTCATTACTCACCCTTATTTCTGTGGTTTTTCCACAGGTAACCATGGTGCGAGACAGGATGGCTGGAGGAGGAGCTGTGATCATGGAAAACCTGTTGTTCAACTCTGAGTCTTATGTTTATGTTATGATTTAAATGTTATCTGAATGCATGTAGTTGGGCACTGTAAAGACCCGACCCAAAAAGGGCTCTAAATAGGCCTTTACCCTAATGCATGCATTCAAAGTAAAGGACAATATGCAAATAATTTTCGGATTCCCAATTAAAACAAAACAATCAAGGTTCAATCAGAAATAAAGATAGTTTCTTTGAAACACGTCCCTGTCTCCAAGCACTGTTTCAAGGCAAATACATTTCCAAAACGTACACTCTGATCAGAGATTTCTTAAAACATTTGAAACATCCTCAAATTCAATAAAGCAGGAATCCACGAAAACATTCAGAAAACATCCTAGGGCTCTGTGCCCGACTACATGCATTCAGGGGAAAATAAAAGACAAGAGTCGTAGAAATAAAAAGTCAGAGACGACAGCAGGTTCCCATGATCACAGCTCCTCCTTGACCATCTGTCTCGCACCTTGGTTACTGTGGAAAACCACAAAATAAGGGTGAGTAACGAATTACTCAAGAAGAATCCCCAACCGGGGTACAATACGCTATACATGATCATCTAGAAGAATGTATGCAAGCTATGAATATAAACACAGAATAGAGCACATAGCTTAAGTCCACACTTGGACCTCGGATGCCAACTCAGGGTCTTAGTCCGGAGATAAATCCACCACACAATACGCCCTATACGAGAAACAAGTCCCGGCCTCAGCCTGTCTACTGTCGATATGAAATGTGCACTAGCTCAAGATCCCGAGGAGCTCTCGCGCCGCTGTTGTAATGAGCGTAAGCGCGCACACCGCATGCTCGCAAACTCGGGGTGCGGGTCTAGTGGCAAGTTGCCGAGTTCGACCACCATGCCTAACTAAATCTACGGATCGGTGTCACCGACATAGGGTGTGAGACACGGACACGTGAACTATGTCGGCTGTACCACCGCACTTTGAGGCTAAGGAACCGGTCGTGGTAGGCTTACATCGAGAAGCGGTCCTTGCCCTAACAGTGGCAATCAAGGGCTACGGTCGAACACGCCGAGGGCGTGCCGCTGCCGAGGACGAGGCAATGCCAAGTCATCATCCCGACCGTTGGGGCATTTAACGATCCGCCACCCTCACCCAAGATTGCGGGGCGGCCGTTAGGGTTAGCTAAACCCTAACGGGATCGAGATGGAGTACCATCTCAAACGCGTCCCGTCGGGGATGCAAGTTACGTTATGCATCGGCCCGGATGATGCTACCTACGAACTCTAAACCATAGCAATAATAACAATTCATTCAATGCGATCCAATACGTGCTCAACAGATACAAGGAACCTAGCATGATACTACGAAGCAAGAACAGATATCGAACATGCCAGAATGGAACAACCTAGCATGGGCTAACATGAGAAACAATACAAGAGTTCATGCCAGTCAGGAATTCAGAACAGAGCACCTAGGGCTAAACATGCTAATAATCATACACAGGCATACAAAACAACAATCACAAATATACCGCAGGGCCCACACAACTCCGGTAAGAAATCCTTACCTTGGTCGGGAGGCTTCTACACACAAATCCTAAGCTGCGGAACAATCCCGAGCTAGCGAGCGGGAACCTAGCAAACCAATAATAATCAGCATCTAAAACGTCTAAAAAACAATAGAACAGCAAGCTCGGCTCAGGGCACTCACGCGGCACGGCGACACGAACTTGGAGTTGCCGGGCGGCCGGCGCGGCAGTGGCGGTGGCGCCGCACGCGCTGGCAGCGGCGCTGCTCAGCGCGCGGATGGGCAGCGATGGGCGCTGGGCGCGGTATGCGCGCGGACAGACGAGGACTCAGCGGCGAAGCGGCACGCACGGGCGCTGCGCGCGGCGTCGCGATCGGACACGGCGAAGGCGCCTTTCGGACGGGAGCGCGCGCGGGCGAACGTCTGGGCGTGCGGCGGGCGAGCGGCTCGGCAAGACACGGCGAAAGCGCGCGCGTCGAGCGTCGCTTGCTTGCACGCGATCCGGGCGTGACGCTGGCCGGGTGGCGATGGCGAGCAGGTGGGCGATTCTTGTCTGCGAGATCTGAAGCGCGGCAGTGGGCCGTGGACGGCAAGGGCGTCTGGTGCGACGGCAGGGCGTCTGGAAATTGCTTCTTTGGCGCGATCCGCGCGGCGAGTGGGGTTGGGCGACGCGGCGACGATGGCTGCTGGTGGGGCTTCTCTCGGTGGTTTGCAATCAACACAAACACACACAACACTCTTCTATTCACTTGGCCAAACAGCACACCAAACGGATGAGAAGAAGAAGAGGAAGATCGATACCGACCCGGAACGATGATGAACGATCCAAGGGAGCTGCAAGGATGAAGAATTCGGCAAGGCAATGGAGAGAAAAGCTTGGGCGGCCACACACTTTGGAGAAGAAGATGGAACAAACCTAATTTCTATTTCATTTAACCAAATGCACCAAACACCAAAGATCCAAGGTTAACTAAGATGTGATGCAGAAAGAGCAACAAGAGCACCTAATGGCTCAATTGGCACACATCCCCACAAGCTTTTCAGAAACCTGTGTTCAAACCCAGTGCAGCACAATTTCCTTTATTTTTACTTTTGCAACAAACCTTGCTCAAACCAAACCACAAATCCTTCAAAAAACCTACATAAATCCATCCAATAATTTTAGTAACTGGAAAAGACACAAACGTCCCTGTCGGCCCGACCAAATTACCAAATTACCCCTAGGGCATACCTGGAAGACCGGGATGAAAAACCTGGGTCGTTACAATATTCCCTCCTTTTTATGACTTTCATCCTCGAAAGTCCTTAAGATCAAACAAAGACCACAGGATCGCAATCTCATCCCGTCTTCCCCGCTCACAAGCGGCCTCCTCTGAACTCTGACTCCTCCACTGAACTTTTACCAAACTGATCCCACGATTATGCAACGTCTTCGTCTCAAAGACCAGAATACTCACAGGCTTCCCCTCGAAGCTCAAATCCTCAATCAGCTGCAAAGGCCCAAAGTCCACAATGAGCGATGGGTCCGACACATACTGCCTCACACCGATACATGAGAACACTGCACACGGCTGACAATGACAGAAAGAGCTAACCAATATGCAACTCTGCCAATCCTTTCGAGAATCTCAAATGTCCCAACAACAGGAGGCTCCACTTCTCCCGCTTACCAAACCTCAGCACAACTCACAACGGCACAACTTTAACACTACGCATTCCCAACCTCAAACTCTAAAACTCGACGCCGAACATCGGCGTAACTTTTCTGCCTGCTCTGAGCTAACAACACTAGCTCTAAACTCCTGCACATCACCTCTGGTCAAATGCAGCAACTCAGGACCCAAAACAAAAATTGATGGCCACCAACCTTTTCCCAGAACACTGGAAGCCTGCAATACTTACCTTGCAATGCCTCCATGGAACCACAAGAACTGACCGCTGAGAACTGCAACCAAAGGCAACCTCATAAAACCACTCTAGTCTTCCATTTGCCTAATCACGGAAACACCAACTCGCAACAAGCTCCAAAGGTTCTGGATCACTCCTCCCAAAAGACCATCGGTCAGAGGGTGAAAACACTACAGAAACTGCACCCGGCTCATAAGCCTCTTAACAACGCTCTCCAGAACCACGGTGTAAAGACCCGACCCAAAAGGGGCTCTAAATGGCCTTTACCCCAATGCATGTATTGAAAATAGAAGACATTATGAAAAACACATTTCGGATTCCAAGTAAAAACAGAAACATTCAACAACCAAAACATACATTTCTAAAAGCATACTCTGATCAGAGATTTATTTAAACCATTAAAACAATCCACAAGTACAAATATGCTGGAATCCATAAAACGTAAGAAAACATCCTGGGGCTCTGTGCCCGTCTACATGCATTCAGGGGAAATAACAAAAGTCAAGAGTCATGATAAAATAAAATAGTCGAGATGACAAAGCAGGATTCCATGATCACAGCTCCTCCTCACCACCATCCTGTCTCGCGCCTTGGTTACCTGTGGAAAACCACAGAATAAGGGTGAGTAACGAATTACTCAGTAAGAATCCCCAACCGGGGTACAATACGATATACATGATCATCTAGAAGATTGTATGCAAGCTATGAGTACAAACACAGAATAGAGCACATAGCTTAAGTCCACACTTGGACCTCGGATGCCAACTCAGGGTCTTAGTCCGGAAATAAATCCACCACACAATACGCCCTATACGAGAAACGAGTCCCGGCCTCAGCCTGTCTACTGTCGATACGAAAGGTGCACTAGCTCAAGATCCCGAGGAGCTCTCGGTCGGGTGGTTGTAATGGCGTAAGCGCGCCGCTGCGTGCTACTGCGAGACTATGAAGTGCCGGGTCTAGTGGCAAAGCGCCCATGTCCGATCACCACGCCTAACTAAATCTACGGATCGGTGTCAGCGACATAGGGGTGTGAGACACTGGACACGTGAACTATGTCACTGAACCACGCGCACGTGAGGCTAAGGAATCGGTCGGTCGTGGTAGGCTTACACCGAGAAGCCGTCCTTACCTATCGGTGGCAATCAAGGGCTACGGCCGAACACGCCGAGGCGTGTCGATCGCCGGGGATGAGGCAATGCCAAGTCATCATCCCGACCGTTGGGGCATTTAACAGTCTGCCACCCTCACCCAAGATTGCAGGGCCAGCCGTTAGGGTTAGCTAAACCCTAACGGGATCAGGGACGGAGTACCATCTCGCACGTCCCGTCGGGGATGCAAGTTACGTTATGCATCCGGCCGGATGATGCTACCTACGAACTCTAAACCATAGCAATAATAACGATTCAATCAATGCGGTCCAATACGTGCTCAATGGATACAAGGAACCTAGCATGGTACTACGAAGCAAGAACAGATATGAGCATGCGAGCGGAACAACCTAGCATGGACTAACATGAGAGAACAACATACGAAGTCATGATAGTCGAGAATTGAAACAGAGCACCTAAACTATACATGTTGATAATCACAAACAAACATACAAACAACAATCACATAGAACATCGCAGGGTCCACACAACTCGGTAAGAAATCCTTACCTTGGCGGGAGGCAACTACACACAAAATCCTACGCTGCGATCGATCTCGAGCTAGCTAACGAGAACCTAACAAACACAATAGAAATCACAATCATAGCCCTAAAATATAATAAGACAAGCAGGCTCGGCTCGGGGCACTCACACGGCACGACGACACGGGTGAAATCTTCTTCAAAGCGGTGCAGTGCTGGCTGGCGCTAAAGCGCGCTGGGGAAAGCTATTGCTGCGCGCATGACGACTTCTGTATTTGGAGCACGTGCACGGGCGAAGGCGCGCGGGCGCTGGCGAAGCGGGCCGAGCACGAGCGAGCGTCTCGGCGCGTGCGGGCGAGTGCTTTCGGAGCGAAGGCGCGCGACACGACGAGCGATCCGCTCTGCGCGCGCGCCCGGTGCGACGGAACTGCGCGCGAAGCCCGGGCGTCGGCGATGGACGGATCGGGCGGATCTTTGGTGTGCGGCGGCGCGGTGGCCGAGCCGACGCGTTACAGGCGTCTTGCTCGCTCGGGCAGATCTGAGCGAATTGGCTGGCGCGCGACGGGCTCACTGGTGCGATCTGGGCGATGGCTTCCCTCGGCTGCGACCTGGCGTGCGACAAGCGATCTGCTGATCCTCGGCCGGATCTGGTGCAGTTGCTGGTCGAGGGCGTCTGCGGCGGCAAGCGGCTGCGGCGAGCCGTTCAGTGCGGGTTGGGCGTCTTTGCGCTCGGCCGGTTGGCGACGGTGGACTGCTGGTGCCGGGCGGATCTGCTGGCTGGGGAGGCTGGCTTGTGCGGCAAAGTGAGGTGTTGGAGAAGAAATGCAAACCTAGCTTCCTTTCTCTTTTAACCAAATACCACAAAACTCCAAAACCCAAGGCTAACCATAAAATGACCCGGAAGAGCAACAAGAGCTCTCAATAGCTCAGCCCAGCCACACCACCCACGACTTCTCGGACCACAGGTTGAAACCCACCAAACACACTTTTAACACACAATTTTCCTTTTGCATCTCCCCATGCCCAAACACATCCACAAAGCCTCAAAAACTTACATAAATCCATCCAATAATTTTAGCAACTGGAAAAAGACATAAACGGTCCTGACGGCCCGACCAAATTACTAAAATACCCCTAGGGCATACGGAAGACCGGGATGAAAACACAGGTCGTTACAATATTCCCCTCCTTTTTATGACTTTCGTCCTCGAAAGTCCTTAAAACTGAAACAACACGAGATCTGCATTCTCATCCGTCCTTCCCGCTCACGAGCGGCCTCCTCCGAACTCGGACTCCTTCACTAAACTTTTACCAACGGATCTCACTTCTACGCAACGTCTTCGACTCAAGACCAGAATACTCATAGGCTTCTCCTCGAAGCCCAAACCCTCAATCGGTGCAAGGGCTCAAAGTCCACATTGAGCAATGGGTTAAACACATCTTTGCCCCAACATCGATACATAAAAACAACGTGCACACGGTGTCAACAAACAAACTCAACCCTACAACAAAGCGGCCAAACAACTGAACCTTCCAGATTCCAAAACTAAATGGCCTACTCTTACTTCACAAAAGACCAACAAACCTCAAACCTTGACTACTGACCTTAACGAGATACAAACGAACCACCAATGGCGATGATCAAAAGACAAACTTCTCCAACTAGAACACGACCACAACACTTAAGCAACCATCTTAAGGAGAAAATCGCCGGGCAAGGAACATCCAACATTCCTCTCAAGGAAAACTCGGGAAGCAAGGACTAAACCATCACGCAGACTATCTGCGACACAACACCTTGAGGAAAGCGGCTCAACGACTTACCAACCAATGCCACGGCACCTCGTGCCAACTCACTCAAACGCGGCTCTACTAACGCCAGCTGGGAACTCACAACAACTAGGAACAAAGCCCGAGAAGGGCTTGCTCGTGAGAACTCAACCCAAACTTATAACGAGCAACGCTGCCTCCAAGCTACTACTCAACTCTTAAAATCCAAGCTGGCTACTCAAAGGACTTCCCCTTTAAGCCTAAGCCTAACTCATCTTCCAAACGAAGCTCCACTCCCAAAACCTCACAAGGAAAGCGGATAACGACAACCTCAAAGCTTACGGATCTGAGCCACACGAATCCGCAAGACTACCTCGCAAGCTATCACTCGAGGTGGCATCCAGGAGCAACTCAACCACCACAGAGGCTAGAGGGAAAGGAAATCTTCAATCCCCAAAGAACCAACAACTTGCCAGAACAACTCAACTCTTCTTGGTGGCCTCGCGCCCTTGCGGGAACAAACAACTCTTGCTTGCTAACAACACAAAGCGAGGACCCTCTCATTTGGTGACCAGCTGCGCTACTCGATCGACTACACAACTCGGAAGCTAAGCCGACTCACGCCAAGCGGGAAACGACTTCCCGGCAAGCAAACTCCGGAAGGCGCGAACTCCACACACACTCATTGACTTGCTCAAACCCAAGGCAACAACAACCAACTCTCTTGGAAGCAACACCCAAGAGAAAACTCAACCAATCGGACCACCAAACCGAAACAAACAAAGCACTTGCTCAAGCTGCCGAGGGAGGGGTCAACTCCCAAAACTTCACCGACTAGGAACAAGACCTCGGGCAACGCCCTCGGCTAGAACCGAACTAGCTCTCGAAACAACAAACGAACCAAATCTTGGCCAAACACTCACAAGAGGCGAACAACCTTTACTGCGGCCTCTAGAACACCATCCAAGAATCCGCTTAAGCTGGACAAACGACTACTTCCAAGCGACCAACAAACTTTTCCTTCAAGCTAGCGCTTCCACCATTAACTCCAAGACCAAGGGAGTAACGACAACTCCCGAAGGAAAGCGACTCTTACAAGTAGACAACCAACGGACGAGAGAACTCCACATACGCTCTTTGTCTTGCTCCACAGAGCAACAACATCTAATCTCACGGGGCACAACAAGGGTCCATCTCAGATGAACCTCCAAATGCCAAAGCGGGGCAACTCAACATCACGGAAAGCAGGAAAAACAACCAACATGGCACAAACCACTCGCCCCCACGAGCAAAACTAAACTCTAGCAACTCCAATCCACACCTTGGTCAACACCAAGCATCAAATTGCCACCACACAAAAACCACTCGGACTTTACTCCAAACAAACACTAGCTTGCTAGTCTACCAAGGCTGCTAGCAACTCCACCGAGGCTACAAACTACACGCCTCCGGCTAGCCAAGCTGAAACTCACTAGCCTGGGCTGGTGAGCTCTGGAGAGGCTCTCCACAACCTAGGGTTCTTCGGCAACCCTCGACACACACTGCGCGAGGCATACGATCTAACGGACAAACCGCTGAACAAACAACTCCAATTTCCGGCATCCCAACCATGCTGGCCAATTCCAACTCCTTGGGAACCTAGAGGACCCGAAAGCGCTCTGAGACGCGCGTCATCCTCCTACTCAAAGCATCGGCCACAACATAACTTCTACCCAAGGAAGGATCCGAACAACTCTCTTAGCCATGACGATCGAAACCACGCGGCTTAGCTACCACCGCTCTTGTTCAGTTTCCAACTGAACTCCAACCAACGATCAACAAGAAGATCCGCCAACCAAGCTTAGGCCCAACTTAACAAATCTTGCCTAAGCAACAACTTGATACCACGAGCACGGTATCCTTACCACCTCAACCAAAGCCTTACAACAACCACAGAGTCCAACTTCTCAAGGAACCGAGCACGAGATCTCCAAAGCAAACCCTACATGGATCTGAAACTCTCGCCTTTAACGAACCACACAAAACACACTTGTGTGCACAACTCCCAACCTTCCTTTAGAGATCCAAGACTAACAAGCGCTTTTCCACAAAGCAACGATAACTCCTGGCAGCGATACAAACAATCCAAGGAACACCAAAAGTTCCATCTCCACACGATACTCGAAGCTGAGGCAACCTTGCTCTACCAAAGCATAATCATGCCAAACCAAACTTACTTTGTACCAAGCCTCTACCAAGGGTGCTTACCCCTAAGGCATCCAAAACCTCTCGCAAGGCATCGGCTCATCTCGCCTCAAAAGCATCCAACTCGCCTCATAGACATCCAGCTCATCGATAAGCATCCAACTCATGGTCCTCATTTGGACCAAATTCGCATCTACAATGCTCAACTCTCCTCAGATTTAGGCACTCGAAGGTAGTTGACCGCACTACCAACCACAAAGAAAATCTCTTGGCCTTAACACTAGCGCGAGACTCACGCGCACCAACATTTACCAACCGGCAACCTCTTTGACTTACTCAACCTCCGGAAACAACGGGAAGAGGCTCGGCTCCTCTCGAGCATCCTTTTGCTTGTAGTCCATCGACTACCACCGAACTAGCCCTGCGGCACGACCTAAACGGGTGCAAGCGCCATAAACAGATCCAAGGCTAAAGGAGTACGAACTCGAACGGCATAGAACCATCTGCTATGCCCAAGCCAAACTCAAGCACGAACCGGACTTAGTGCCAAAGTGGCACACCAACCAATGCACCTCAAGTGCTACTACTACCAAATCCACATACGAGGAAGTGGGTTTGTTAAACAACAAGCCGGGCTCGCAAGGGGCAAAGATGACCCTTCATCCGCCTCAAGCCACTAACACGGCAACTTGCCAAACAATCGGGCGTGGTGGAGACTCTGCTAGTCCACCTCTCACAAGGGACTTCCACCACCATCGATGAACCAAAGCGGCACAGGAGGCGGCACACCTCGGCCTGCGAGCAGCGGGGCATCCCACACACGGATGCTAAACTCAAACACTGGCCAACTACTTTACTACTAGCGGTAGGACTACTAAAACATCGAGCTCTCTGAGGCATCCATTTGCCAACACAGGCGTCTCCATCAACGCCAACAAACTCATCTGAATAAAACTGCTGATCATGCCCTCCCGAGAACCTCGGGGCTACAAGAGCTCTTTGGGGAAAAATCTTTGAAACAAACTCTCATCAATTTGGGCTATCTGTGCCGAGACTCCTCACTACGCGCGCTACAAGCTGCGCACAGGTCTCCGCTCTCGATAGCTAAAGACACGCCATCAAATCTCTCATGCATTTTGGAGCACACTCTGTGTAAAGACCCGACCCAAAAAGGGGCTCTAAATGGGCCTTTACCCCAATGCATGTAGTGAAAATAAAAGACATTAAGAAAAAATACATTTTGGATTCAAGTAAAAGCAGAAACATTCAACAACCAAAACATACATTTCTAAAAGCACACTCACGATCGAGAGATTTATTTAAACCATTAAAACAATCCACAAGTACCAATATCTTTGGAATCCATAAAAGCGTAAGAAAAACATCACGGGGCTCTGTGCCCGTCTACATGCATTCGGAAATAATAAAAAGTGAAGAGTCATGATAATTAAAATAAAACAATCGAGAGATGACAGCGAGGTTCCATGATCATAGCTCCTCCTTGACCATCCTGTCTCCCGCCTTGATTACTGTGGAAAACCACGAGAATAAGGGTGAGTAACGAATTACCAGTAAGAATCCCCAGCGGGGTACAATACGATATACATGATCATCTAGAAGAATGTATGCAAGCTATGAGAACAAACACAGAGCGGAGCACATAGCTAAGTCCACACTTGGACCTCGGATGCCATCTCGGGGTCTTAGTCAGGAAAATACCACAACACACTAAGCGCACTATACGGGAACAAGTCCCGGCCTCGGCCTGCCCTCGCCGTCACGAAAGGTGCACTGGCTCAAGATCCCGAGGAGCTCTCGATCGGCGCTGTGTAATGAGCGTAAGCGCGCACCGCATGCTCACGCAAAACTCGGGGTGCGGGTCTAGTGGCAAGTTGCCGAGGTTGATCACCATGCCTAACTAAATCTACGGATCGGTGTCAGCGACATAGGGGTGTGAGACACGGACACGTGAACTATGTCGACTGTACCACCGCACTTTGAGGCTAAGGAACCGGTCGTGGTAGGCTTGCACCGAAGCGGTCCTTGCCCTAACAGTGGCAATCAAGGGCTACGGCCGAACACGCCGAGGACGCGTGTCATTGCCGGGGCGAGGCAATGCCAAGTCATCATCCCGACCGTTGGGGCAATAAGCAGTTTGCCACCCTCACCCAAGATTGCGGGGCCTACCGGTTGGGATAGCTAATCCCTCACGGGGTCCAAGGGCGGAGCTGTCTCGAGCGTCCTTGCCATAGATGCAAGATACTTTATGCATCGGGCCGGATGATTCTATCTACCTCAATTCTAACCTTAACAATAATAACGATTCAATCAATGCGGTCCAATACGTGCTCATCGGATACAAAGAACCTAGCATGATACTACGAAGCAAGAGCGGATATCGAACATGCTAGAATAGAACAACCTAGCATGGGCTAACATGAGAAACAATACAAGAGTTCATGCGATCGAGAATTTGAGCGAGCACCTAGGCTAAACATGCTAGTAAACATACACGGGCATACAAAACAACAATCACAAATATACGCGAGAGTCCACACAACCCAGTAAGAAATCCTTACCTTGGTGGAAGACTTTTACACACAAATCCTAAGTGCTGGAACAATCCCGAGCTAGCGGCGGGAACCTAGCAAACCAACAATAATCGGCATCTAAAATATCTAAACAACAATAGAACGACAAGCTCGGCTCAAGGGGAACTCACGCGGCGCGACGACCACGAGCTTGGAGGCTGGCTGGCAAAGCTGGCTCGGCAAAGGGTGGTATTGGTGCTGCTTGTTGGCACGGCGAGGACAGCTGTTTGGTTCTTTATGGCGCGGCGCACACGGACACCTGCTGGCCGGCTGCTGCTGGCACGGGCAGCGAGGACAGCTGCGTGGCGAGCAGCGTCTGGACAAAAGCTGGTAGGCTGGCGTCTGGCGCAGGCATGGCTTGTGCGCCAGCGTCTGGCTGGCGCGCTTGGCGCCCGGGCGTCTCGGGCGGCGCAGCGCGGCAAGCAACGCGAGGCGAGGAGCGCGCGGCGAACGTCTGAGCGAAAGGCGCGGGCGAGCGGCTTCGGCAAGCGGACACGGCGCGAGCGTGCGAGCGCGTCGGCGTGGCTGGGCGTCTTGTATTTGGCGAGACCTCTGGCGTCGCGGCGATCGGCGATCGATCTGCTTTGGCGAGCAGCGAGGCTGCTGCGGAGCAGATCTGGGCGCGTCTGGCGGTGGCTCGATCGATCTGGGCGTGCGCGGTGGTGGCTCGTCGATCTGGGCGTCGCGGCAGCGAGCGATCTGTTGCGGGGGTGGGTGATGCGACGAGCTCGGTCTTTGGACTCCTCATTTGCGTTGCACAACACACACACACACAACTCCTTTTTCTTACATTCGGCCGACCAAAACACCCAAATGAGAAGATGAAGAAGATGAAGACTTACCGGAATGATGATGATCGAACCCAAGGAGATGCAAGGATGAAGAACTTCGGCAAGGCTATGGAGATGGAGAGCTTGGGCGGCCAAGAGGTGATTTGGAGAATAAGATGGAATAACCTAGTTCTATTTCATTTAACCAAATGCACCAAAACTCCAAAATCCAAGGTTAACTAAGATGTGATGCACAAAGAGCAACAAGAGCACCTAATGGCTCAATTGGCACACCTCTCTACAAGCTTCCCGGGAGACCGGGTTCAAACCATTTGCGGCACAATTTCCTTTATTTTTACTTTTGCAACAAACCTTGCTCAAACCAAACCACAAACCCCTCCAAAAACCTACAAAAACCATCCAATAATTTTAGTATTTGGAAAAGACACAAGCGACCATGGCGGCCCGACCAAATTACCAAATTACCCCTAGGGCATACGGAAGACCGGGAAGAAAAACACAGGTCGTTACAATATTCCCTCCTTTTTATGACTTTCGTCCTCGAAAGTCCTTAAAACAGAAAACAGCTCGAGGGTAATGCAACCTCATCTCGTCTTCCCGCTCCCAAGTGGCTTCCTCGAGAACCCGATTCTTCCACTTTGAACCTTTACCAAAGCGAATCTCGCGATTACGCAGCGTCTTGGTCTCAAAGGCAAGGATCCTCGCGGCTTCTCCTCGAAGTTCAAATCCTCATTCATTTGCAAGGCTCAAAGTCCACAATGTGCGACGGGTCCGGCACATCTTGCCTCAACATCGATACATGGAAAACACTATGCACCGTGATAGTGACGGAGGTAGGGCTAGCAGGTAAGCAACTCTGCCAATCCTCTCTAGGATCTCGAATGGACCAACAAAGCGGGGACTCAACTTCCCACGCTTGCAAACCTCAAAACACCTCGCATCGGAGCAACCTTAAGGAACACATCTTGACCAACCTCAAACTCCAAATCTCGGCGCCGAACATCGGCGTAACTCTTCTGCACTGCTCTGAAATTTGTCAACATACGAGCTCTAATCTTACGCCTTGCACCATTGGTCAAGCTGCGATAACTTCGGGACCCAAAACACATCTATCACCAACCTCTTTCCGAGAACACGGGGGCCCGACAACGCTTACCATACAATGCCTCGAATGGAGCCATCAGATAAATCGGTGGTAACTATTGTTATAGGCAAACTCCATCAAAATCTGAATCTGGTCCCAGCTGCACGGGAAATCCAACACACAAGCCCTCAACATATCCTCGAGAATCGATTCACTCTCTCGGTCGACCATCCAAATGCGAGGGTGAAAAGGCATCTTTGGCGCACTCTGTGCCCAAACCCATACGGGCGCTCTCGAAGCGAGAAGTGAACCGCGAGTCACGATCGGACACAATCCTCACCGGCACACCATGATAGCGGATGATCTGCTCCAAAAGCAATTTGCGCCTTTGTTCCCACGGTATAAGTGTCTCTAGGGAATGAAGTGTGCGCTCTTGGTCAAACGATCGACTATCACCCAAATCTGAGAGAACTTCCTCGGAGTCCTTGGCAAACCGGATATAAAGTCCATAGAGATCTCTTCCCATTTCCTTTGGGGTACACTCGATGGTGCAACAAACCTCTTTGGCCTGCTGCAGGTGCCTTCACTTGCGACAAGTGAAACACGGTGACAAACTCTGCCACATCTCTCTTCATCCCCATCCACGGAAAGTGCAGCAAGGTCTGATACATCTTGGTACCCAGGGTGCCAAGCAAAAGGAGGCTGTGGGCCTCAGAGCAACTCTGCTCGCAAACTGCGATGTCGGAACACTGGCAGGCCTCTATAAGTCAACCTTTATGCGGTGAATATACAAAGTCAAAGTCACCGTCGGCACTAACTCACATCAACCAATCTCTTAAGTGCGGGGTCACCCAGCTGGTACATCTATAATCCATTTTGCCGAATCGACGGTGAGCAGTCAAGCCCTGAGCTACCACGGCGGTAACCTCTCCCAACAACACTCGCAACCTCGGCCCGCTCGAACTCTCTGCAAGTGGGCTGGGAACTCAACAACGCCCGCGAGTGCGGCGTCTTTCTGCTCAAAGCATCGGCCACTACATTGGCTTTACCGGATGGTACAAAATCTCGCGATCATAATCCTTTACCAACTCTAACCATCTCCTCGCCTCATATTCAACTCCTTACGAGTAAAGCAGATACTTGAGGCTCACGGTGATCGGTAAACATCACGAATCCGCTCACCATACGGGTAATGCCTCCAAATCTTGATTGCAAACACCCGCTGCTTTGCCAACTCCATATCATGAGTCGGGTAGTTACTGCTCATACGGCCGGTGGTGACGGGAAGCATAGGCAATGACCTTCCGTCTTTGCATCAACACACAACCTAATCCAAACTTGGAAGCATCAGCTTTGTAGACCACGAAACCACTGTCCCCTCGGAATTTGCCAACACTTGTGGCTGAAGTCAAACTACGCTTGAGCACTGCAAAGCTCTCATCACACCTCTTTGTCCCAAACAAACTCGACACCCTTCCTCGTCGGACGAGTGAGGGGCGAGGCTAAAGCGAAAAGTCCTTGACGAACCGAGCGGTAGTAACACCTGCCAAACCCGAGAAAAGCTGCGAATCTCGGCAAGCTGAAGTCGGCTTGGCCCATGAACTCACGGCCTCAATCTTCGCGGGGTCCACGGCTATACCATCTCTCGAAACCACGTGGCCTAGGAAGGCCACTGCTCCAACCAGAAATCACATTTGGAAAACTTCGCATAAAGTGGTTTTCCTCAAAGTGCCAATACTCGCCTCGGATGCTCTGCATGGTCTTCTTTAGACCTCGAATAAATCGAGAATATCGTCAATGAACACGATGATGACGAATTTGTCCAAAAATGATTTGAACACCCTATCCATCATGTCCATGAGCGCGGTGGGGCATTGGTCAATCCAAGCGACATAACCACAAACTCATAGTGACCATATCTGGACACGGACTCGAAAATTTGTCTTAGGAATGTCGGCATCCACGATCATGGCCCGATGGTAACCGGATCTCGGATCTATCTTGGAGAACACGAAGCTCACTGAAGGTGATCGAACAAATCATCGATCACGGAGACAGCGGGTACTTATTCTTCATGTCACCTTATTAAGCTCGCGGTAATCAATACATAAGCGCATAGATCCATCCTTCTTTTTCACAAAGCAGAGCTGGTGCTCCCCACGGGGACACACTTGGACGGATGAACCCTCGGTCTAACATCTCCTGCAAGCTGAATCTTGATTCCTTTAACTCATTGGCGCCATGCGTCACGGAGCCTTCGAGATAGGGAGGGTCACGGCTCGAGCTCAATAATGAAGTCAACCTCTCTTTGGGGCAACCCGGTAACTCCTCGGGAAACACGTCGCAAACTCTGCACGGCCGGTACTGATCAGCAGAACATGAAGGCGGCTCTTCCCCGACAACTTGGCTAGATAGCCCCAAGCTCCATGAGCTAGCAAGCAGCGAGCTTTTACGGTGACACCATCGGCGGGCAAACTCCACCCTGGACTCCACGAAACTTAAAATTTGGGCCGACACTGGCTTTGAACACTACTTCTTTCGGTGGCGGTCAATCAACGCGTGGTTAGCGACTAACCACTCCATACCAAGAATCACATCAAAACCGCTCATAGGCAGAACTATGGCGTGGCCAGCAACAACTCTCCGGATATCTCGATCCGGCCATCCTTAATCTTATCCCTAGCCAACATACTAACTCCCGAAGGAGTTGCAGCAGATAACTCAAAACCTAGAGGCTCTAGTCTTAACTTAGCATGCTCGACCAAACAACAGATACAAATGAATCGTGGAACGAGAATCAAACAAGACAAATGCGCGGTGATCTAAAACAAGAAGCGTACACCGCCACAGCGGCATCCGTGCGCTCGGCCTCTGACGGGTCGTAGCAAACACACGACGACCTAACTGCTGCTGCTTGTTGATTTGCCATAGTTGGTGATCACAAAAAGCAGGCCATGTGCCCCTCTCTACCACAGCGGAAGCACAATCTAGGTCGGTGACAAGCTCGGCGTGGACTTTCCCACAAGTAGCACAAGCGGGAAGCGCACTGGGTCCTCCTCTTTGTCCGGGTGGAAAGCGGGTGGAGCTCTCCGTGATCTCTGCTGAAAGCGCCCTTGCGTATTGGCGCCTCCCGAAAGTCAAACTTCCTCTTACGCCCCAAGTGCTTTGGGGGGGGAATGCCGAGCAGGCGGCAACAACCCGCTCGGCGGGATACTTCCCATTATAGATCGTGGCTAAGCTGGGCGGCCCTAGCATAAGTGTCGGGGCACGAGCCACGACATCTGGGAAACACCTGCCTCAATCCGGATATGAACTTCCGAATCTTGGCTCGGGGTGGCAATCAAGCGAGGGCGAAATATCCATACTCCGAGAACTTGCGCTCATATTCCTCAATGGAATCGAGAACCCTGCTTGAGGTTACGGAAGAGCTCCACCATCTTCTCCTGAGCCTCATCAGCGATGAACTTTACCTTGAACTCGGCCTTGAAGAACTCCCAAGTAGCGGGTGGAGACCCGGTGGTCTCTCGCTCAAGGTGGACTCCCACCACCATCTCATTTGTGCCTCCTAGCACATGAGCCGCACATCTCGGCCCTCTGAATATCGGGGCACACCATGATCGGGAAGGTGTACTCCAAATGGGCAATCCACTGGCTGCGCTAACGCATCACCGGTGGCATCAAACTTCTCGGGCTTCCACTTCACAAAATCCTTGACCACCTACCCAATTCCTCGGCACCCTCGCCATATCTCGCCTCTGGGGCTTCTTGCTCTGTGGAGTGGAGGTGCTCTTGAGCTCTCTTTGAACCAATCGAGTCATTTTGCTCGTCTGGGCTCGGGACTCTTCCATTGCTTGGCGCCAACAAGGCACAGGTCTACGCCTCTGGTCACTCAACATGCGACCATAAAAGCCCTCATAGACTCGGCAAACTGCTGCTCGGGAAGCGATCTCCACGGCGCTTCGATCGCCTCAACGCCCGCTCTAGGCGTAACGAGGAGGAGCTCTTTGGTGGAATGCCATCGATGTCGGCTTGGGGCGATGTCCTGCGATGCTCGAGATCGATCACGATACCTCGACACGCTCTCGAACCTCCTCTCCGATGCGGGTGGTAGCATCTTTGGCGATCTACATCCAAACCAACAACGAATCAAAACACACTGTCACCATTCCACAACACCAAACAAGGCATACACTAGATGATAGGTATTGTAAATTCTTAACCCTTTTCCTTTCTAAAACAATAAATCTAGGCGTACTGATGGTATGTCAGTCTTGATGATCATGGAAAGCGACCTACAACAAAGGTCGGTCTCTGAGAATCTATGACTCGAGCTCGATACCAAGCTGTAAGACCAGACCCAAAAGGGGCTCTAAATGGGCCTTTACCCCAATGCATGTAGTGAAAATAAAAGACATTAAGAAAAAATACATTTCGGATTCCAAGTAAAAGCAGAAACATTCAACAACCAAAACATACATTTCTAAAAGCACACTCACGATCAGAGATTTATTTAAACCATTAAAACAATCCACAAGTACCAATATCTTTGGAATCCATAAAGCGTAAGAAAAACATCACAGGGCTCTGTGTGCGTCTACATGCATTCAGGGAAATAATAAAAAGTGAAGAGTCATGATAATTAAAATAAAACAATCGAGAGATGACAATGAGGTTCCATGATCATAGCTCCTCCTTGACCATCCTGTCTCCGCCTTGATTACTGTGGAAAACCACGGAATAAGGGTGAGTAACGAATTACCAGTAAGAATCCCAAGCAGGGGGTACAATACGATATACATGATCATCTAGAAGAATGTATGCAAGCTATGAGAACAAACACAGAGCGGAGCACATAGCTAAGTCCACACTTGGACCTCGGATGCCATCTCGGGGTCTTAGTCCGGAAAATACCACAACACACTAAGCGCACTATCACGGGAACAAGTCCCGGCCTCGGCTGTCTCGCATCGTCACGAAAGGTGCACTGGCTCAAGATCCCGAGGAGCTCTCGTCGGCGTGTTGTAATGGCGTAAGCGCGCACCGCATGCTCACTGCAAACTGCAGGGAGTGCGGGTCTAGTGGCAAGCTGCCCGAGTTGATCCACCATGCCTAACTAAATCTACGGATCGGTGTCAGCGACATAGGGGTGTGAGACACGGACACGTGAACTATGTTAGCTGTACCACCACTTTGAGGCTAAAGGAACCGGTCGTGGTAGGCTTGCACGAAGCGGTCCTTGCCCTAACGGTGGCAATCAAGGGCTACGGCCGAACACGGCGAGGGCGTGTCGATTGCGGGGGCGAGGCAATGCCAAGTCATCATCCCGACCGTTGGGGCAATAAGCGATTTGCCACCCTCACCCAAGATTGCGGGGCCTACCGGTTGGGATAGCTAATCCCTCACGGGGTCAGGGCGGAGAAGCTTGTCTCGAGCGTCCTTGCCATAGATGCAAGATACTTTATGCATCGGGCGGATGATTCTATCTACCTCAATTCTAACCTTAACAATAATAACGATTCAATCAATGCGGTCCAATACGTGCTCATCGGATACAAAGAACCTAGCATGATACTACGAAGCAAGAGCAGATATCGAACATGCTAGAATAGAACAACCTAGCATGGGCTAACATGAGAAACAATACAAGAGTTCATGCGATCGAGAATTGAACAGAGCACCTAGGCTAAACATGCTAGTAAACATACACGAGGCATACAAAACAACAATCACAAATATACCGCGAGAGTCCACACAACCCCGGTAAGAAATCCTTACCTTGGTGGAAGACTTTTACACACAAATCCTAAGGCTGCGGAACAATCCCGAGCTAGCGGCGGGAACCTAGCAAACCAACAATAATCGGCATCTAAAATATCTAAACAACAATAGAACAGCAAGCTCGGCTCAAAGGGAACTCACGCGGCGCGACGACCACGAGCTTGGAGCTGCTGGCAAGCTGGCTCGGCAAGGCTGGCGGTTTGGCTGTATTTTGGCAGCAGCGAGGAGGACACCCGCTGGTTGCTGCTGTTGCGCGCGGCACGGTTTCTGTGGCTGCTGCTGCTGGCACGTGTGCAACAGCGAGGACGCTGCGCGCGTGCAGCGTCTGGACGAAGGCTTGCGCGGCGTGGCGTCTGGCGAAGCGCTTGTGGCGGCTGGCGTCTGGGCGAAGCGGCGCGCGGGCGAGCAACTTCGGCGAGGGAGCGCGCGGCGAACGTCTCGGCGGCGGCGCAGCGGGCGAGCGGCTCGGCAAGCGGACACGGCGAGGGCGTCTGGCGCAGCGATCGGCTGGGCGTCTTTGCTGGCGAGGACCTCTGGCGTCTGCGGCGATCGGGCGATCTGGCTCTTGGGGCGAGCGGCGAGGCTGCTGCGGAGCAGATCTGGGCGTCGCGGCGGGGTGGCTCGTCGATCTGGGCGTCGCGGCAGGGCTGGCTCGTCGATCGGGGGCGTCGCGGCAGCGGCGGTCTGTTGACGGAGTGGTGATGCGACGAGCTCGGTCTTTGGACTCCCTCGGTGTTGCACAACACACACACACACAACTCCTTTTTCTTACATTCGGCCGACAAAACACCCAAATGAGAAGATGAAGAAGATGAAGACTTACCGGAATGATGATGATCGAACCCAAGGAGATGCAAGGATGAAGAACTCGGCAAGGCTATGGAGATGGAGAGCTTAGGCGGCCAAGAGGTGATTTGGAGAATAAGATGGAATAACCTAGTTCTATTTCATTTAACCAAATGCACCAAAACTCCAAAATCCAAGGTTAACTAAGATGTGATGCACAAAGAGCAACAAGAGCACCTAATGGCTCAATTGGCACACCTCTCTACAAGCTTCCCGGAGACCCGGGTTCAAACCCAGCTGCGGCACAATTTCCTTTATTTTTACTTTTGCAACAAACCTTGCTCAAACCAAACCACAAACCCCTCCAAAACCTACAAAAACCATCCAATAATTTTAGTATTTGGAAAAGACACAAGCGACCATGACGGCCGACCAAATTACCAAATTACCCCTAGGGCATACACGGAAGACCGGGAAGAAAAACACAGGTCGTTACACTCTGCTCAAGGAGTCTCACTGAGGCGTTTGCTAGCCTCTACCCCCTCCTCTAGGCAACTCAAGCTGCCGGGGCCAAATCGGCATGCGGGCCTAACAACCACAACCCATTTGCCTCA
This sequence comes from Sicyos edulis, assembly GCA_036507275.1. Taxonomy (NCBI): domain Eukaryota; kingdom Viridiplantae; phylum Streptophyta; class Magnoliopsida; order Cucurbitales; family Cucurbitaceae; genus Sicyos; species Sicyos edulis. The sequence continues at coordinate 21,653,393 of CM071851.1, read as the reverse complement.
ACATCAACATGATCGGTCCAACTCCTCGGTCGGACATGCCAAGCGCCCTGCTCCTCTGGGTGCGATCAACATACTGGCGATCTGCACGAAGCACCACCACCCTCTCACTAGGGAAAAAGCAGCAACTGGGCCACAAATGGCCAACGGGAGTCTAAGCTCTGCCTCCCTCTGGAACGATGTCCCAGGGCATCCGAATCAATCTGGATACCTCAACAAGCTGCTAAACAAACTGCTCGCACTGCGGGAAAGTTGGCATGATGGCTCACTAAGCCCAAACCAACAACGAGTCAGAACCTGCTCGTCTCCGCTCCACAACACTACACAAGGCATACACTAGATGATAGGTATTGTAAATTCTTAACCCTTTTTCAGCAACAAATAGTAAACTTAGGCGTACCTGATGACTGTCGGAGTGCTTGTGATCATGGAAGGATGACCTACAACAAAGGTCAGTCTACAGAATCTATGACTCTGAGCTTTGATACCAACTGTAAAGACCCGACCCAAAAGGGGCTCTAAATGGCCTTTACCCCAATGCATGTATTGAAAATAGAAGACATTATGAAAAACACATTTCGGATTCCAAGTAAAAACAGAAACATTCAACAACCAAAACATACATTTCTAAAAGCATACTCTGATCAGAGATTTATTTAAACCATTAAAACAATCCACAAGTACAAATATTTGGAATCCATAAAAGCGTAAGAAAACATCCACGGGGCTCTGTGCCCGTCTACATGCATTCGGGGAAATAACAAAAGTCAAGAGTCATGATAAAATAAAATAGTCGAGATGATAGCAGGATTCCATGATCACGGCTCCTCCTTGACCATCTGTCTCGCGCCTTGGTTACTGTGGAAAACCACAGAATAAGGGTGAGTAACGAATTACTCGGTAAGAATCCCCAACCGGGGTACAATACGATATACATGATCATCTAGAAGATTGTATGCAAGCTATGAGTATCTTATAACGACCGGGTTTTCTTCGGTCTTCGGGTATGCCCTAGGGGTAATTTGGTAATTTGGTCGGGCCGTCATGGTCGTTTGTGTCTTTTCCGGCTACTAAAATTATTGGATGGTTTTGTAGGTTTTTGGAGGTTTGTGGTTTGGTTTGAGCAAGGTTTGTTGCAAAAGTAAAAATAAAGGAAATTGTCTTCTTGTAGGGGTTTGAACCGGGTCTCTGAGGAAGCTTGTAGAGAGGTGTGCCAATTGAGCCATTAGGTGCTCTTGTTGCTCTTTGTGCATCACATCTTAGTTAACCTTGGATTTTGGAGTTTTGGTGCATTTGGTTAAATGAAATAGAACTAGGTTATTCCATCTTATTCTCCAAATCACCTCTTGGCGCCCAAGCTCTCCATCTCCATAGCCTTGCCGAGTTCTTCATCCTTGCATCTCCTTGGGTTCGATCATCATCATTAGGGTAAGTCTTCATCTTCTTCATCTTCTCATTTGGGTGTTTCTTTGGCGAATGTAAGAAAAAGGAGTTGTGTGTGTGTGTGTTGTGCGGCCGGTGAGGAGTCCAGCACAAGGAGCTCGTCGCATCGGCCGGCTCAAATCAACAGACCGCCCCACTGCCGTCGCACGCCCGATCGATCGAGCTAGCCCGTCGTACGCCCGGATCGGTCGAGCCATCCTGCCGCACGCCCGGATCTGTTCGCGGCGGCCTCGCCGGGTCGCCCAGCGCAGATCGCCCGATCGCTTCGCCACGCCGAGAGGTCCTCGCCAGCGCCAGCGCGTCCGGCCGATCGCCGCGACGCCCTCGCCGTGTCCGCTTGCCGAAGCTGCTCGCCCGCGCGCCAACCGCTCGAGCGTTCGCCGCGCGCGCGCGTCCTGCCGAGTTGCTCGCCGCGCGCCTTCGCCCGACGCCTTGGCGCGCCGCGCGCCGCGCATGAACGCCGGCGCCGCGCGCCTTCGTCGAGACGCTCGCCCGCGCGCGCGTGTCCACGCTGCCGTGCGGTAGCGCGGCGGTAGCGTGTCCGTCTGCGTGCCCAGTAGCGCAACGGTAGCGTGTGTCCTGCGCGTGCGGTAGCGCGCGGCCAGCGCCCAGCCTTGCCCGAGCCGGCTTGCGGCTCAAGCTCGTGTCGTCGCGCGCGTGAGTTCCCGAGCCGAGCTTGGCATTTCTATTGTTGTTTAGATATTTTAGATCTTTGATTATTGTTGGTTTGCTAGGTTCCCGCTCGCTAGCTCGGGATTGTTCCGCGGCTTAGGATTTGTGTGTAAAAGTCTTCCGAGCCAAGGTAAGGATTTCTTACAGGGGTTGTGTGGACCACGCGGTATATTTGTGATTGTTGTTTTGTATGCTGTGTATGTTTACTAGCATGTTTAGCCTAGGTGCTCTGCATTAGAATTCTGGTGGCATGAACTCTTGTATTGTTTCTCATGTTAGCCCATGCTAGGTTGTTCTATTCTAGCATGTTCGATATCTGTTCTTGCTTCGTAGTATCATGCTAGGTTCTTTGTATCCGATGAGCACGTATTGGGTGCATTGATTGAATCGTTATTATTGTTAAGGTTAGAATTGAGGTAGATAGAATCATCAGGGCCCGATGCATAAAGTATCTTGCATCTATGGCAAGGGCGTTCGAGGCGATTCTCCGTCCTTGGACCCCGTGAGGGATTAGCTATCCCAACCGGTAGGCCACTGCAATCTTGGGTGAGGGTGGCAAGCTGTTTATTGCCCCAGCGGTCGGGATGATGACTTGGCATTGCCTCGCCCCGGCGATCGACACGTCCTCGGCGTGTTCGGCCGTAGCCCTTGATTGCCACTGTTAGGGCAAGGACCGCTTCTGGTGCAAGCCTACCACGGCCGGTTCCTTAGCCTCAGTGCGGTGGTACGGTGACATAGTTCACGTGTCGAGTCTCACACCCTATGTCGGTGACACCGATCCGGAGATTTAGTTAGGCATGGTGGTGACACAGGCGGCTTGCCACTAGACCCGGCACCCCGAGTTTGCGGTAGCATGCGGTGCGCGCTTACGCTCATTACGGCGCCGGTGGAGAGCTCCTCGGGATCTTGAGCAGTGCACCTTTCGTATCGGCGATGGCGGTGAGGCCGGGACTTGTTCCGTATAGTGCGTTTAGTGTGTTGTGGTATTTTCCGGACTAAGACCACGAGATGGCATCCGAGGTCCAAGTGTGGACTTAGCTATGTGCTCCGCTCTGTGTTTGTTCTCATAGCTTGCATACATTCTTCTAGATGATCATGTATATCGTATTGTACCCGGTTGGGGATTCTTCTTTGGGTAATTCGTTACTCACCCCTTATTACGTGGTTTTCCACAGGTAATCAAGGCGGGAGGCAGGATGGGTGAAGGAGGAGCTATGATCATGGAACCTGCTTTGTCATCTCGATTGTTTTATTTTAATTATCATGACTCTTCACTTTTTATTATTTCCCACGAATGCATGTAGACGGGCACAGAGCCCCGGGGATTTTCTTACGTTTTATGGATTCCGGCATATTGGTACTTGTGGATTGTTTTAATGGTTTAAATAAATCTACGATCAGTGTGCTTTTAGAAATGTATGTTTTGGTTGTTGAATGTTTCTGTTTTTACTTGGAATCGAAATGTATTTTTTTCTTAATGTCTTTTATTTTCACTACATGCATTGGGGTAAAGGCCCATTTAGAGCCCCTTTTTGGGTCGGGTCTTCTGATTTGGTATCGAGCTTCGAGTCATAGATTCTGTAGGTGACCTTTTTGTTGTAGGTCGTTTTCCATGATCATCGGCACTCAGACGGTCATCATCAGTGCGCCTAGATTTATTGTTTTAGAAAGGAAAAGGGTTAAGAATTTACAATACCTATCATCTAGTGTATGCCTTGTTTGGTGTTGTGGAATGGTGACAGGCGAGTTTTGATTCGTTGTTGGTTTGGATGTAGATCGCCTTGACATGCCGATCACCCGTCGGGAGAGGAGGTTCGAGAGCGGTCGAGGTATCGAGATCGGATCGTCATGCTGCAGGGACATCGTCCCAAGCCGACACTCGATGGCATTCCACCGCGGCTCCTCTGTACGCCTAGAGCGGGCGTTGAGGCGCGCGAAGCGCCGTGAGGCGCTCTGGAGCGAGTTTCTTGAGTCTATGAGGGCTTTTATGGTCGGCATGTTGAGTGACCAGAGGCGAGACCCAGGCCTTGTTAGCGCGCAGCGGGAAGAGTCCCGAGCCCGGATCGAAGCGGTGACTCGATTGGTTGTGAGCTCAGTAGCACCTCGGCTCCACGGAGCAAGTAGCCCCAGAGGCGGATATGGCGCAGGGTGCCGAGGGGTGGGTAGGTGGTGAAGGATTTTGTGAAGTGGAAGCTTCGAGAAGTTTGATGCCACCGGTGATGCGTTAGCGGCGGCCAGTGGATTGCCCATTTGGAGTACACCTTCCGATCATGGTGTGCCCCGATATTCAGAGGCCGAGATGTGCGGCTCATGTGCTAGGAGGCACAAATGAGATGGTGGTGGGAGTCCACCTTGAGCGAGAGACCGGTGGGTCTCCACCCGCTACTTGGGAGTTCTTCAAGGTGAGTTCAAGGTAAAGTTCATCGGTGATGAGGCTCGAGGAGAAGATGGTGGAGCTCTTCCGAACTGAAGCGAGTTACGATTCCATTGAGGAATATGGCGCAAGTTCTCGGAGTATGGATATTTCGCTCCTCGATTGATTGCCACCGGTGAAGATTCGGAGAAGTTCATATCTGGATTGAGGCGGTGTTTCCCGAGATGTCGGGGGCTCGGCCCCACGACACTTATGCTAGGGGCTGTCGATTAGCCACGATCTATAATGGGAAGTATCTGTGGCGGGTTGTTGCCGCTCTGTTCAGGCCCGTCTGTCAAAGCATTGTAGGGGCGAGAGGAAGTTTGACTTTCGGGGAGGCGGCGGCGCCGCCAAAGGCGATTTGAAGCGAGAGATCGGCGGAGAGCTCCGGTCCGTTTCCAGCCCCACAGCGGGGAGGACCCGAGCGATTTCCGCTTGTGCTACTTGTAGGAAAGTCCACGCCGGAGCTTGTCGGCTGGACCTAGATTGTGCTTCCGTTGTGGTAGAGAGGGGCACATGGCCCGTTTTTGTGATCGGCCGGCTATGGCGGCTCGGCCAGTGCAGCGGCAGGTCAGTGTTTGCTACGACCCGTCGGGAGGCCGAGCGTCACGGATGCCGCTATGGCGGTGCGCTTCTTGTTTTAGATCACTGCGCATTTGTCTTGTTTGATTCTGGTTCCACGCATTCATTTGTATCTGTGTTGTTTCTTTGAGCATGCTAAGTTAAGACTAGAGCCTCTAGGTTTTGAGTTATCTGTTGCAACTCCTTCGGGAGTTAGTATGTTGGCTAGGATAAGATTAAGGATGGCGGATCGAGATATCCAGGAGAGTTGCTTGTGGCCACGCTCATAGTTACGCTATGAGCGGTTTTGATGTGATTCTTGGTATGGAGTGGTTAGCTGCTAACCACGCGTTGATTGACCGCCACCGAAAGAAGTAGTGTTCGGGCCGCGAGTCGGCCCAGCTTTAAGTTTCGTGGAGTCCAGGGTGGAGTTTGCCCGCCGATGGTGTCATTTGTAAAAGCTCGTCGTTTGCTAGCTCATGGAGCTTGGGGCTATCTAGCCAAGTTGTCGGGAAGAGCCGCCCCTCATTATCTGTTGATCAGTGCCGGTCGTGCGAGGAGTTTGCGGACGTGTTTCTGAGGAGTTCTGGGGTTGCCCCAAAAAGAGAGGTTGACTTCATTATTGAGCTCGAGGCAGGGACCCTCCTATCTCGAAGGCTCGTATCGCATGGCGCCAGTGAGTTAAAGGCGAAGATTCATTCTGCAGGAGATGTTAGACCGAGGGTTCATCCGTCCAAGTGTGTCCGTGGGAGCACGATTCTGTTTGTGAAAAAGAAGGATGGATCTATGCGCTTATGTATTGATTACCGCGAGCTTAATAAGGTGGTGATGAAGAATAAGTACCGTTGCCCCGCATCGATGATTTGTTCGATCGGCTTCGAGGAGCTTCGTGTTCTCCAAGATAGATCGAGATCCGGTTACCATCGATTGCGGATCGGGATGCCGACATTCCTAAGACGGCTTTCGAGAGTCGGATATGGTCACTATGAGTTTGTGGTTATGTCGTTTGGATTGACCAATGCCCGGTGCGTTCATGGACATGATGGATAGGGTGTTCAAATCATTTTGGACGGCTTCGTCATCGTGTTCATTGGCGATATTCCCGATTTATTCGAGGTCTAAAGAAGACCATGCGAGCATCCGAGGCGAGTATTGGCGGCTTTGAGGAAAACCGGCTTTATGCGAAGTTTTCCAAATGTGATTCTGGTTGGAAGCGGTGGCCTTCCTAGGCCACGTGGTTTCGAGAGATGGTATAGCCGTGGACCCCGCGAAGATTGAGGCCGTGAGTTCATGGGCCAAGCCGACCGATTGCCGAGATTCGCAGACTTTCTGGGTTTGGCGAGTTACTACCGTCGGTTCGTCAAGGACTTTTACTGCTTTAGCCTCGCCTCACTCGTCGGCGAGGAAGGGTGTCGAGTTTGTTTGGGACAGCCGAGTGTGATGAGAGCTTTGCGAGGCTCAAGCGTAGTTTGACTTCAGCGCCGGTGTTGGCGATCCGGAGGGACAGGTGGTTTCGTGGTCTGATGATGCTTCCAAGTTTGGATTAGGTTGTGTGTTGATGCGCAGACGGAAGGTCATTGCCTATGCTTCCCGTCATTTGGCCGTATGAGCAGAACTACCCGACTCATGATATGGAGTTGGCGTGAGTGGTGTTTGCAATCGAAGATTTGGAGGCATTACTGTATGGTGAGCGGATTGAGATGTTTACCGATCACGAGCCTCAAGTATCTGTTTACTCGAAGGAGTTGAATATGAGGCGAGAGGAGATGGTTAGAGTTGGTAAAGGATTATGGCTGCGAGATTTTGTACCATCGGGTAAAGCCAATGTAGTGGCCGATGCTTTGAGCGAGAAAGACGTCGCACTCTGCGGCGTTGTTGAGTTCCCAGCCAGTTTGCGAGAGAGAGTTCGAGCGGGCCGAGGTTGCGATGTTGTTGGGAGAGGTTACCTTGAGGTAGCTCGATTGATTTATTCGGCCGTCGATTCGGCAAATGGATTATAGACGGCCGGTTAGGTGACCCCGCACTTAAGAGATTTGTTGTGAGTTAGTGCTGACGGTGACTTTGACTTTGTATATTCACCAGACGAGTGGGTTGACTTATAGAGGCCGGTTGTGTGTTCCGGACACTGCGAGTTTCGAGCGAGTTGCTCTCGGAGGCCCTGATTCCCCTTTTGCTTGGCACCCGGGGTACCAAGATGTACGGAGACTCCAAGCGGACCTTCCGGTGGATGGAGATGAAGAGAGATGTGGCAGAGTTTGTCGTGGTGTTTCACTTGTCGGCAAGTGAAGGCACCCGGCGAGAGGCCGTGAGGTTTATTGCGGCCAGCGAGTGTACCCAGTGGAAATGGGAAGAGATCTCTATGGACTTTATATCTGGTTTGCCAAGGACTCAGAAGTTCTCTCGATTTGGGTGATAGTCGATCGTTTGACCAAGAGCGCACACTTCATTCGGTAGAGACACTTATACCGTGGAGCGATTGGGCGCACTGTTTTTGGAGCAGATCATCCGTTATCATGGTGTCTTGCGGTGAGGATTGTGTCCGATCGTGACTCATGGTTCACTTCTCGTTTCGAGAGCGCTCGGAAGGGTTTGGAGCACAGAGTGCGATTTCAGCCTGACTTTTCACCTCGGAGACGGATGGTCGACCGAGAGAGTGAATCAGATTCTCGAGGATATGTTGAGGGCTTGTGTGTTGGATTTCCTGTGCGATTGAGACCCGATATCATGTACTTGATGGAGTTTGCCTATAACAATAGTTACCAATCGGCGATTCAGATGGCTCCATTCGAGGCATTGTATGGTAAGCGTTATCGGTCCCCGTGTTTGGGAAGAGGTTGGTGATAGGCAGTTTTGGGTCCCGATTCTGCGATTGACCAATGGTGCAGTCACGAGAAGATTAGAGCTCGTATGTTGTGACTAGGCGAGCGAGGAAGAGTTACTGCCGATGTTGGCGTCGAGATTTGGAGTTTGAGGTTGGTGGCATGTGTTCCTTAAGGTTGCTCCGATGCGAGGTGTTTTGAGGTTTGGTAAGCGTGGGAAGTTGAGTCCCGTTTTGTTGGTCCATTCGAGATCCTAGAGAGGATTGGCGAGTTGCTTACCGGTTAGCCCTACCTCCGTCACTATCAGCGGTGCATAGTGTTTTCCATGTATCGATGTTGAGGCGTATGTGCCGGACACCGTCGCACATTGTGGACTTTGAGCCTTTGCGGTGAATGAGGATTTGAACTTCGAGGAGAAGCCGGTGAGATCCTTGCCTTTGAGACCAAGGCGTTGCGTAATCGCGAGATTCGTTTAGTAAAGGTTGATGGAAGAATCGGGGTTACGAGGAAGCCACTTGGGAGCGGGAAGGCGAGATGAGGTTGCATACTACCACTGTTTTACATCTTAAGGACTTTCGAGGACGAAAGTCATAAAAAGGAGGAATATTGTAACGACCAGGTTTTTCTTCCCGGTCTTCCAGGTATGCCCTAGGGGTAATTTGGTAATTTGGTCGGGCACGTCATGGTCGTTTTGTGTCTTTTCAGCTACTAAAATTATTGGATGGTTTTTGTAGGTTTTGGAGGGTTTGTGGTTTGGTTTGAGCAAGGTTTGTTGCAAAAAGTAAAAATAAAGGAAATTGTCTTTGCAGTAGGTTTGAACCGGGTCTCCTGGGAAGCTTGTAGAGAGGTGTGCCAATTGAGCCATTAGGTGCTCTTGTTGCTCTTTGTGCATCACATCTTAGTTAACCTTGGATTTTGGAGTTTTGGTGCATTTGGTTAAATGAAATAGAACTAGGTTATTCCATCTTATTCTCCAAATCACCTCTTGGCGCCCAAGCTCTCCATCTCCATAGCCTTGCCGAGTTCTTCATCCTTGCATCTCCTTGGGTTCGATCATCATCATTCCGGGTAAGTCTTCATCTTCTTCATCTTCTCATTTGGGTGTTTTCTTTGCCGAGATGTAAGAAAAAGGAGTTGTGTGTGTGTGTGTTGTGCGCCCACCGGGAGTCGGCACCAGAGCTCGTCGCATCGAGCCAGCTCAGATCAGCAGACCCGCCCTGTCGCCGCGCCGCCCGATCGATCGACGAGCCAGCCTGCCGCGACGCCCGGTCGGTCGAGCGGCCTACCTGCGCACGCCAGATCTGTTCGCAGGTAGACCTCGCCGTTCGCCCAGCGCGAATCGCCCGATCGCTCGCACGCGCCGAGAGGTCTCGCCAGGCGCCAGCCGCGTCCAGCCGATCGCTTTCGCTGACGCCCTCGCCGTGTCCGCTTGCCGAGCTGCTCGCCGCGCGCGCCGCTCGAGCGTTACGCGCGCGGCTCGTCCTGCCGAGTTGCTCGCCGCGCGCCGCCGCCCGAACGCCCGCGCGCCGCGCGCCTTGCCCAGGCGCCGGCGCCGCGCGCCGCCCGTCGACGCGCTCGCGCCGCGCGCGTGTCCCACTGCTGCCGTGCCGTGCAGCGCAGCGGCAATGGCGTGTCCGTGCTGACCGTGCGGTAGCGCAACCGGTAGCGTGTCCCTGCCGTGCAGCGCGCGGCCGGCGCCTGACCTTTGCGAGCCGGCTTGCGGCGGCTCAAGCTCGTGTCGTCGCGCGCGTGAGTTCCCGAGCCGAGCTTAACATTCTATTGTTGTTTAGATATTTTAGATCTGATTATTGTTGGTTTGCTAGGTTCCCGCTCGCTAGCTGGGATTGTTCCGCGACTTAGGATTTGTGTGTAAAGTCTTCGACCAAGGTAAGGATTTCTTCACGGGTTGTGTGGACCTTGGTATATTTGTGATTGTTGTTTTGTATGCTGTGTATGTTTACTAGCATGTTTAGCCTAGGTGCTGCATTACAATTCTGGTGGCATGAACTCTTGTATTGTTTCTCATGTTAGCCCATGCTAGGTTGTTTCTATTCTAGCATGTTCGATATCATTCTTGCTTCGTAGTATCATGCTAGGTTCTTTGTATCGATGAGCACGTATTGGGATTTGCATTGATTGAATCGTTATTATTGTTAAGGTTAGAATTGAGGTAGATAGAATCATCCGGGCCCGATGCATAAAGTATCTTGCATCTATGGCAAGGGCGTTCGAGACAGATTCTCCGTCCTTGGACCCCGTGAGGGATTAGCTATCCCAGCCGGTAGGCCCCGCAATCTTGGGTGAGGGTGGCAAACTGTTTATTGCCCCAGCGGTCGGGATGATGACTTGGCATTGCCTCGTCCGGCGATCGACACGTCCTCGGCGTGTTCGGCCGTAGCCCTTGATTGCCACTGTTGAGGGCAAGGACCGCTTCTGGTGCAAGCCTACCACGGCCGGTTCCTTAGCCTCGAGTGCGGTGGTACGGTGACATAGTTCACGTGTCCAGTCTCACACCCTATGTCGGTGACACCGATCCGAGAGATTTAGTTAGGCATGGTGATCGAACACGGGCGGCTTGCCACTAGACCGGCACCCCGAGTTTGCGGTAGCATGCGGTGCGGCGCTTACGCTCATTACTGAGCCGCCGATGGAGAGCTCCTCGGGATCTTGAGCGGTGCACCTTTCGTATCGGCGATGTAGGGCGGTGAGGCGGACTTGTTCCCCGTATAGTGCGTTTAGTGTGTTGTGGTATTTTTAGGACTAAGACCACGAGATGGCATCCGAGGTCCAAGTGTGGACTTAGCTATGTGCTCCGCTCTGTGTTTGTTCTCATAGCTTGCATACATTCTTCTAGATGATCATGTATATCGTATTGTACCCCGGTTGGGGATTCTTACTTGGGTAATTCGTTACTCACCCTTATGCGTGGTTTTCCACGAGTAATCAAAAGCGGAGACAGGATGGTGAAGGAGGAGCTATGATCATGGAACCTTTATCATCTCTCGATTGTTTTATTTTAATTATCATGACTCTTCACTTTTATTATTTCCCTGAATGCATGTAGACGGGCATAGCCCGGGATGTTTTTCTTACGTTTTATGGATTCCGGACATATTGGTACTTGTGGATTGTTTTAATGGTTTAAATAAATCTCTGATCAGTGTGCTTTTAGAAATGTATGTTTTGGTTGTTGAATGTTTCTGTTTTTACTTGGAATCAGAAATGTATTTTTTCTTAATGTCTTTTATTTTCACTACATGCATTGGGGTAAAGGCCCATTTAGAGCCCCTTTTTTGGGTCGGGTCTT